>CM059426.1:29023539-29623539 GCA_030390025.1 Squalus acanthias | reverse complement strand
ACTTTGAAGAGATTAGGAGAGAAATCAAAAAAAATTAGAAAGGCAAAGAGGAATTATGAAATTAAATTATCAAGGAACATAAAACAAAATAGTATTACAGGCATGTAAATAAAAAAAAAGGAAGGTCGGGATGGGAATAGGGCCACTAAAGGATGGAGAGGATAATACCACAGGCAGCGATAGACAGATGGCAGAGATATTAAATAATTACTTTGCTTCAGTATTTACCAGGGAGATAGAACAGGTGGCGATGACATCGGATGATAAGATTAGTAATGAGATAACTGGATTTAAAATAAAACAAGGAGATATATTAAATAAACTGATGAAACTCAAAGAGGATGAAACCCCTGGTCCGGATGGATTACATCCGTACATTTTAAAAGAATCTAGGGAAGAGATAGCAGAGGCATTACTGCACATATTTAGTAATTTGTTAGAAAAAGGTGTTGTGCCAGAGGACTGGTGGATAGCTAATGTAATACTTATATTTAAGAAGGGAGATAGAACATGTCCAGGGAACTATAGACCAGTCAGCTTAACATCGGTGGCAGGAAAAATAATGGAATCCCTACTAAAGGAGAAAATGGAAGAACATCTAGAAACCAAAAATATAATAATAAATAGTCAGCATGGATTTCAAAATGGAAAGTCCTGCTTGACCAACCTAATTGAATTTTTTGAAGAGGTAACAGAGAGAGTAGACAAGGGTAATGCAGTTGAAGAAATTTATCTAGATTTTCAAAAGGCCTTCAATAAGGTACCACATAATAGACTAATGAATAAGGTCAGGGAATGCGGGGTATGGGGACAAGTAGCAGAATGGATAGTTAGCTGGCTTCAAGACAGAAAGCAGAGAGTAGGGGTAAAGGGTAGCTATTCAGAGTGACAGAAGGTGGGAAGTGGTGTTCCACAAGGATCAGTGCTTGGACCATTGTTCACAATTTATATTAACGATTTAGACTTTGAAATCAAAAACACAATTTCTACATTTGCGGACGATACCAAATTGGGGGGATAGTCAATACTGAAGAGGACTGCAACAAATTACAAGAAGACATTAATAAACTTGAAGAATGGGCATATAATTGGCAAATGAAATTCAACACAGTTAAATGTGAGGTATTACATTTTGGTAAGAAAAATAGGGAGGTCACATATTATTGGAAAATAAGAATCTAAATGGGGTAGAGGAGCAAAGGGATCTCAGAGTACAAATACACAAATCACTAAAAGTATCGACACAGGTTAACAAGGGCATAAAAAAAGCAAACCAAGCACTAGGGTTTATTTCTAGAGGGATAGAATTGAAAAGTAGTGAAGTTATGCTAAACTTGTATCGAAACTTGGAGTACTGCATACAATTCTGGTTGCCATATTATAAAAATGATATGGAGGCACTGGAGAGGGTGCAGAGAAGATTTACAAGGATGATACCAGAAATGCAAGGGTATACCTATCAGGAAAGGATGAACAGGCTGGGTCTCTTTTCTCTTGACAAGAAAAGGCTGAGGGGTGACCTAATAGAGGTCTTTAAAATCATGAAAGGTTTTGTTAGAGTGGATAGAGAGAGAGTGTTTCCACTTGTGGGGAAGAGCAAAACCAGAGGCCATCAATATAAGATAGTCACCAAGAAATCCAATAGGGAATTCAGAAGAAACTTCTTTACTCAAAGAGTGGTGAGAATGTGGAACTCGCTACCACAGGGAGTGGTTGATGCGAATAGTATAGATGCTTTTAAGGGGTGGTTAGATAAGCATATGAGGGAGAAGGGAATAGAGGGTTATGCTGATAGAGTTAGATGAGGAAAGACGGGAGGAGGCTCAAATGGAGCATAAACGCTGGCATGGACTGGTTGGGCTGAATGGCCTGTTTCTGTGCTGTATATCCTATGTAATCCTATGTAAATATGGCCCACTAAAGATAGACAACATTGTATTTTACATCCTTGAGATCCCCTTATCCATATCTTAATTTGTAGGCATACAAAGCAGCCCCTTTACTGGAGCATTCTCCAATGCGTCATAATCTGCAACATACTATGCATGCTGATAGCTCCCTCTGTAACTCAAAAGTCACAGTGAGGTGTATAGTTGACTCTAAGATACCTAATTAGTAAAAACTCCATTTGTCATCAGTTCTCAGTGATATTTGTTTGGTATAGTTAGTCTTATGCACTAATTATGAATAATATATTAAGTGGAGAATAGGCAGAATCTCATCTAAATATCTGTGAGGCTTCTCATACAGTACATTTCATTCTACTCAAGTGAGCAAATGCTAAGTGGATAGTTCTGCACACTGTACTTTTCACTCGGTGATACTGTGTTGATTCAATCTGTCCTCTTCTGTGCCACATCCTTACATAGCTGCTGCACTGAATGATTTATGAAGCGTACTGCCACTGTGGTAGTATTTCAGGACAGTGTGAATTCCTATTACATCCAAAGCCCTAATGAGAAATTACAATGCTGCGGCACACAGAATACTCTCCTAAAGCTTCAGTCACATTTTATTGCAATATCATTTTTCCGTCCCTTTAATGGAGGTTACTGTTATTCATTGTCTTGCGAGATGTTTCACCTTTGCAAATGAGGAATGCAAAGATTTGATTATTATTTTTTTCTTTATTTTAACGTGAACATAAGGAAGTGTGGAATGAGGAAAAACCATTCAGTCCATCAAGCCATGGGTTGCGGGGGCGGCGGGGGGTGGAATTATTTTTAACTTTGGCACCTGGGCGATAATGTGACAGTGCGGATTGCCTGCCCATTACAGAAGTCATCCAACATTCATCCCATTGAAATCAGTGAAATGAAAATTGAATGAGTTTTGTAAAAGGCAGGCAAACAGTTCTGCCACATTACTGCCCAGGTGACGAAGTTGAAAATGACCCCCATGATCCATTATGTTAATCTTCCACAGACCGTGTCCAATCTGTCCCATAATGAACTCTACCCAAGCCAGAATAAAGTCAGCCTCAAGTTCACAGTAAATGATATCCAAGGCAGTGGTGCTCATACTAAATAGATTTTTGGCTCATCTTCCCTTCATCTGTGAACCTTGACAGACTTACCAAAGCTATCCTGAGTTTTTTAGTCAATTGTCTAAGAAACAGGATGTAGGTTTTTAAAAAGTGAAAATGCACAGCAGGTCGCTCAGTGTCTGAAACCTGCCTTTTTTTTCTTTTAGATGCTGATGAAGAACGAGTCACTTATAAAGCACCGTATCACATTTCTTAGGATGCCTCAAACCACTTAAATTACAATTAATTACTTTTCTATGCATTCTAGTTATGTGGGCAAACACAGCAGTCATTTTGCACCCAACAAAGTCCACAAGCAGCAATGAGAAGACGAAGCAATTAATTTCTTTTTTTGGTCGTGCTGGCTGAGGGAGGTAATGTGAACCAGGGCTCCCTGCTCTTCTTCAAATTGTGCCATGTAATCTTTAACATCCCGGTAATAAAAAAGGCCTCGGTTAAATGTCTCATCCAAAGGATGGCAGTTCCAACAATGTAGCACTCCCTCGGCATTGTCCTGAGGTGTCAGCCTAGACCATGTATTCAGGTACAGGAATGGGGCTTCAACCACAACTTTTAAACTCAAACTCGAGCTGAGGATACTATTAACTGAGTCAATTATGTTTCTGTCATTTTCACCCTTAACTTTAGATTTACATTATTCACGGTTTTCCTTTTTATATATAGTTTTTTCTACTTGCCTTTACCTATACCAGATTTTCTCTGGTTTATTTCTCACAGGCACAGAACATAAAGATGACTTCTTAAATTAACTGACTTGTTAATACAGTCGAGTAGAGATACAGTCATAACCAATTTATGCACAGAATTTCAATCAACAGAACTATAAAGCTGATTTTAATCCATCCTGCTCGGCAGGGGGACAGTGTGGCGCCGCATTCCTGATGCATCGCCGCGCTCCACCATTTTAACTAGACTGAAATTAGGCACAGGAACGCCACACACCCCAGAGGAGCAGAGCCTGAATTTAAATGGCAAAGCTGCATCCCCACAACGTCATCAGATCGCGCGCACTATTTTAACCACAGGCCAGGCTAAGGCCCGCACGGTCTCAAACCCTCCAGCAACTGTGTTGATCTTCTGCTTCGGGCGGGAGTCAGTGTCGGGGCATGCAACTGAGGCCCGTACCCACGAGTTAAAATCGGGGCTTACATCTCACTTGTAAAATTCCTGAGCCAAAGGCTATCCCTGATCCAAGCAAGAATCCTATCCCAACAGAAATGTTTGTTATCAATTCTCTGGCTTTTCTGCTCAGCATAATAAAGACACTGCCAGAATGCACCTAGAGGATCAAATTTGTGTGAAGAAATGCCGTTCTGTTGCCAAAATAAAGATCGAGCCATTTACGACACAAAGATTGCCAATTTATAGAAATCCAAGTGTGATATTTCTTGAGAGTAGTTATGTTTTATTCCACTTTCCTAATGACTTACCTGAAACAATTAGACCAGTTATACTGCACAGTTTGCAGTAATGTAAAGCAGTTTCAGCTTTACACCAATTTGAAATCTGTGGTATAACTTCAGTGCAAAATCACTCAAAATCAAACTTAGACAAGCAGTATGAGATCCTTTCGAGATGGTAATCTCGTGTCACTTTGACTTCACACTATAATCAGTATGAAATAAGTTTGAAAAAAACATTTTGGAACTTTGTAAATGTTATTTTTCATCAACATCATCTTGCATTGATATAGCACCTTTAACTTAATAAAACTTCTCAAGGTGCTTCCCATAGGAAAATGACAGACCAAGTGGTAGAGGATTTAGGAGAGTTGACTGAAGGTAGTCAAAGGATAGGCTCTGAGGAGGTTTTAGAAGACGGAAAGTGAACTAGTGACGCAATGAGATTTAGGGAGGGCGTTCTAGAAGGGGGGTGATGGTGGCTTAAAGCTCTGCCATCAAGTGACTAACAGCAGGAGTAATGCACAAGAGCCCAGAGTTGGAGGACAGTATATCTTGGGATGTATGGCTGGAGGAGTTTTCAGAAGTAGGGTGGGGCAAGAATATGGAGGGATTTGTAAATGAGGACAAGGACTTTGAATTTATTAGTTGGGAGACAGGGGATTAGTGGAGGTCAGTGAGGACAGAAGTAAGATTTACTGTGAATTAGGATGTGGTTGGCACAGTTTTGGACATGTCGAAGTTTGTATAAGGAGGAGCTCAGAGACCAGCGAAGAGGGAGTTTTGGAAGTCAAGACATGTGGAAATAAAATGGAAGAAGTAGTGTCTAAGTAAGAAAACTGAAATAAAATGAAGGAGTCACCATGTGTAAGAGATAGTGGGTAAATAATGCAGAGGTTCAGTATCAGCCGTGGAATGTTCTGAAACAGAGGGCTCATAGGTAACCTCATCAGACACGGGTGAGGTCACTACAGACGCCAGTTAACAAACAATGGGTCAATTGGAGAAAATGGATGAAGTAAGACGTAAACTAATCAAGGAGATGGGACAGATTGTAGAATAGGATAAACTAATCATCAGGGCGCAAGCCGAACAGGAAAAAAAGGAACAAATGTGTAACCAAAGAGATGGGACAGATTACAGAATAGTATAAACCAGGAGGGAAAATCCCAGATAGCAGCGAGAACCTAGGAGCAACACTCGACAGCAGGGACCTGGGGACAGAAACCCTACGTAGAGGTTTGGACAGAGACTGATCACCTCGGACCAAATCGGGTAATATCAATATAAGTTGTGAGTCTTATATTTTGGAATTGTACTTTAAGTAACGAACGGTGTTTGTTAAGCATTTATTAAAGATAAATCTTTGTACGCGAAATCTGTTGCCTGTGTGTTTGTTCAGACCAAACTTACATTTGAACCCTAAAAGGAAAAATTGCGAACCTATTTGTTCGATCTTTTGAACATCTAGCCAATTCGGCGCAACACAAGTATTGAGGTAATAAAAGCAGGAAAACTGTTTTGATGGTGGAAGAGATGAAGATACTCTGGGTGGGGGGACTTCAATGTCCATCACCAAGAGTGGCTCGGTAGCACCATTACTGACCGAGCTGGCTGAGTCATGAAGGACAGAGCTGCCAGTCTGGGCCTGCGACAGGTGGTGAGAGAACCAACACGAGGGAAACACCTACTTGAACTCGTCCTCACCAATCTACCTGTCGCAGATGCATCGGTCCATGACAGTATTGGTAGCAGTGACCACCGCACAGTCATTGTGGAGACGAATTGTATTCCACCACAATCTGTAACCTCATGGCCCAGCATATCCCTCACTCTACCATTACCATCAAGCCAGGGGACCAACCCTAGTTCAATGAGGAGTGTAGAAGAGCATGCCAAGAGCAGCGCCAGGAGTTCCTAAAAATGAGGTGCCAACCTGGGGAAGCTGCAACACAGGACTACATGCATGCTAAAAAGCGGAAGCAGCATGCTATAGACAGGGCTAAGAGATTCCACAATCAATGGATCAGATCAAAGCTCTGCAGTCCTGCCACATCCAGTCGTGAATGATGGTGGACCATTAAACAACTAATGGGAGGAGGAGGCTCCATGAATATTCTCATCCTCAATGATGGTGGAGCCCAGCACGTGAATGTAAAAAACAAGGCTGAAGTGTTTGCAACCATCTTCAGCCAGAAGTGCCGAGTGGATGATCCATATCGGCCTCCTCCGGGAGGTCCCCACCATCACAGAAGCCAGTCTTCAGCCAATTCGATTCACTCCACGTGATATCAAGAAACAGCTGAGCATACTGGATACAGCAAAGGCTATGGGCCCCGATAACATCCCGGCTGTCATGCTGAAGACTTGCGCTCCAGAACTAGCCGCGTCTAGCCAAGCTGTTCCAGTACAGCTACAACACTGGCATCTATCCGACAATGTGGAAAACTGCCCAGGTATGTGCTGGCCACAAAAGCGGGACAAATCCCATCAGCCTACTCTCAATCATCAGCAAAGTGATGGAAGGTGTCATCGACAGTGCTATCAAACGGCACTTACTCACCAATAACCTGCTCACTGATGCCCAGTTTGGGTTCCGCCAAGACCATTTGGCTCCCGACCTCATTACAGCCTTGGTCCAAACATGGACAAAGGAGTTGAATTCCAGAGGTGAGGTGAAAGTGACTGCCCTTGACATCAAGGCAGCATTTGACCAACTGTGGCATCAAGGAGCCCTAGAAAAACTGAAATCAATGGGAATCAGGGGGAAAATGCTCCACTGGCTGGAGTCATACTTAGCACAAAGGAAGATGGTTGTGGTGGTTGAAGGTCAATCATCACAGCCCCAGGACATCGCTGCAGGAGTTCCTCAGGGCAGTGTCCTAGGCCCAACCATCTTCAGCTGCTTCATCAATGACCTTCGCTCCAACATAAGGTCAGAAATGGGGATGTTCGCTGATGACTGCACAGTGTTCAGCGCCATTCACAACTCCTCAGATATTGAAGCAGTCCATGCCCGCATGCAACAAGACCTGGACGACGTTCAGGCTTGGGCTGATAAGTGGCAGGTAACATTCGCGCCACACAAGTGCCAGGCAATGACTATCTCCAACAAGCGAGAGTCTAACCACCGCCCCTTGACATTCAACAGCATTACCATCGCTGAATCCCCCACCAGCAACATTCTGGGGGTCACCATTGACCAGAAACTTAACTGGACCAGCCACATAAATACTGTGGCAACAAGAGCAGGTCAGAGGATAGGTATTCTGCGGCGAGTGTCTCACCAAAGCCTTTCCACCATCTACAAGGCACAAGTAAGGAGTGTGATGGAATACTCTCCACTTCCCTGGATGAGTGTAGCTCCAACAACTCTCAAGAAGCTCGACACCATCCAGGACAAAGCAGCCTGCTTGATTGGCACCCCATCCACCACCTTAAACATTCACTTCCTCCACCACTGGCGTACCGTGGCTGCAGTGTGTACCATCTACGAGATGCACTGCAGCAACTCACCAAGGCTTCTTCGGCAGCACCTCCCAAACCCGCGACCTCTTCCACCTAGAAGGACAAGGGCAGCAGGTGCATGGGAACACCACCCCCTCCAAGTCACATAACATCCTGACTTGGAAGTATATCGCCGATCCTTCATCGTCGCTGGGTCAAAATCCTGGAATTCCCTCCCTAACAGCACTGTGGGAGTCCCTTCACCACACAGACTGCAGCAGTTCAAGAAGGCGGCTCACCACCACCTTCTCAAGGGCATTTAGGGATGGGCAATAAAATGTTGGCCTTGCCTGCGACGCCCGCATCCCATGAACGAATAAAATTAAAAAATGGGCAATGCTGCAGAAGTAAAAATATGCTGTCTTCGTGATGAATAGGATATGGGGTTTGAAGTTCAGCTCAGGATCAAATAGAACACTGAGGTTTGTGCACCAGCTGGTTCAGCCTGGGTAAGCAGCTGGGAAGGAAGATTGAGTCATGAGCAAGAGAATCTATTTTTGGCAGGAGCTGAATGAGATGGCTTCAGTTACCCAATGTTCAATTGGAAGATGATCTGGCAACTGACATTAGACAGACAGTCTGATAGCACAGAAGTGGTTGTGGAATTGAGCTGGCAGTGAAGGCTAAGGATGGAACCTTGGGGTACCACAGAGTTGACTGTATGGGGGTGGGAGAAGTAACCATTGTTGGAAATATGCAGGACCCACAGGGATAAGTAGGAGTTGAACCAGAAGGACCACAGATCAGAGGTAGTGGTAGTGGATGCAGTAATTGATCATATCAAGCACTCTTTAAAAGGTCAAGGAGGGATAACATGACATGATTGCAGTCGTAGAGGTTTTAGTTAATGACTTTGACTAAGGTGGTCTTGGCAGGGCAGAAACCAGATTGTAGGGATTGAAAGAGGGAATTTTGGGATCACAGAATCATAGAAGATAGGAGCAGGAGTAGGCCATTCGGCCCCTCTAGCCTGCTCCGCCATTCAATGCGACCATGGCTGATCATCCAAATTCAGTACCCTGTCCCTGCTTTCTCCCCATATCCCTTGATCCCCTTAACCTTAAGAAATATATCCAACTCCTTCTTGAATCTATTTAATGAATTGGCCTCTACTGCCTTCTGTGGTAGAGAATTCCACAGGTTCACCACTCTCTGGGTGAAGAAATTCCTCCTCATTTCTGTCCTAAATGGCTTACCCCTTATCCTTAGACTGTGACCCCTGGTTCTGGACTCCCCCGACCATTGGGAACATCCTTCCTGCATCTAGTTTGTCCTGTCCGGTCAGAATTTTATAAGTTTCAATGAGATCCCCTCTCATTCTTCTAAACTCCAGCGAGCAGGATGGCAACAACACACTCAAGGACCTTGGAGAGGGAAGAGAGTATATATTTGGGATGATAGCTGGGAAGGGTACAGCAGCTGAAAGTGAGTTTTTTTGAAGGCTAGGGAGGGGATGGGGTTTGATGACAGCACTTTTAAAGCAGAGGATAATGATACCTGAGCAAAGAGAGCTACTTATGATATCAGCAAGCTTTGGGGCAAGGATATAGTTCAATATTCAAAAGCTTAATATGCCAGAGAGTCAGGTGTTCTGTTGGCTCTTGTTCAACTTAAAAATCTAACCAGTATTTGGACACAGGTGAGCAGAAGTCTAGGTGTATGTGCTTGCTCTGATTTCGTTAGCCAGGAAGGTAAGTGGACTGAGCTGTATAATTCAAGTTTGCCAGTACTTTGCTCAGTGCCTTGGGATGTTTGGCTATGTTAAAGGCGCTATATAAATGCAAGTTGTTGTTGTGTCACTCAAAACAGGTAATGGTCTCAAACAGAAACTATACTCGAAGTGTGGCCTAAGGGTCTAAAAATGTTTAATTTGCAATTGCAAGTGACTCATAAAAAAACATGCTGTTGCTTTATGTTAGTAAGCTAAGGTTAGTTAAAGGCTTGGGAGATCATATTCTATTTAGTTCAATACATGCTGAAATGAATTCAGTCACCAATGTAAGTGAGATATGATTCAATGAGTTGACCTGCAACTGACCTACATTTTCATTGTAAAGGACCAATAGTTAAAAAAAAAAGGAATTTGTCCCCCCCAATATTCTCAGCTCCTCTCCTGAAACTGCTAATTATGTCGGGTATGGCCCCACTCCTGTAACCTTATCCAAGTGACCATCGTTCATATCTGAGCCTAAACATGCAGGGGCCGAAATTCCTGTGGTGGGGGAATTGCACAATTTGATCAGGTCGCCCACAGACCGGGTAAGGACGGCAGGTTTCCTTCCCGAAAGGACATTAGTGAACCAGCTGAGGTTTTATGACAATTACACAGCTTCGTGGTCACTTTTACCGGTACCACCTTTTTATTTCTAGATTTCTTTTGCCATGGTGGACTTAAACGCCCGTTAGCCCAAGCCTCTGGATTATAGTCCAGTGACAGAACCACTACGGTCCTGTACCACCTCATTTAAGAACCTTCAGAAATCCTGACTGGCAGGGGGGAGGGGGGAGGTGGATGCCGGCGAGTCTTCTGCCCATCCACCCAATGTCCGCAGCCAGCTTTTGGGGCATGTCTGGGGCGTTCTTGGGCTATCTCAAGTATGCCCTCCTTATACACAAACATAGAAACATAGAAACATAGAATCTAGGAGCAGGAGTAGGCCATTCGGCCCGTCGAGCCTGCTCCGCCATTCAATACGATCATGGCTGATTATCCAAATCCAGTACCCTGTCCCTGCTTTAATCCCCACAGTACACATATCCCACCCTACCCCCGTAACCCCACGTATTTAATTCCCCCTAACATATCCCATCCTATCCCCATAACCCCACATATTTAATCCCCCCTAACACTAAGGGTCAATTTATCATAGCCAAATCAACCTAACCCACACATTTTTGGACTGTGGGAGGAAACCGGAGCACCCGGAGGAAACCCACGCAGACACGGGGAGAATGTGCAAACTCCACACAGACAGTCACCCGAGGTCAGATTCGAACCCGGGTCTCTGGCGCTGTGAGGCACCAGTGCTAACCACTATGACACCGTGTTGCCCATAGACCATGACTGCTGACTGCAGTCATACTGTTCCATATTGTGTCTTGCCAAGGCTCCAAACTTCTTAAGGAGCAAAGGTAATCACTATGCCACACTTTGTTTCCCCACGGGGAGGGAGCATTTAATTTTTTTTTTAAATCGGAGGTCAGTTAAGGGCCTCTAGCTACCTTCCAAGGGGCAGCAAGGTACCACACCGATTTTCTGACACCCCTTCAGGGTGGGTGCCTCTTCTGCAGCCTCGGACCACCCACCCTGATTATTAAAATGACCCCATCCCTGAGATTCGGAACAAGGTCAACGTCCTCACTGGTTGTTGGCCATACGTCCCACCCTGCCACACTTCCGGTGGCGGAGCAGGAGACCTGGAATTTCGGGCCTTGTGTGCCAGTAGATAAGTTGGTTATGGACAGTATCATAAGGCGCTTTTACGCTAAAGGAGTGCAGCCGACTGCAGGCCCACAAGCTGCCTCCATTGGATGAATGCCTTGGGGTAAACAAGCCCAGCTTCCAAAACTACAATTTTGTGTCTGAGGTAAGGGAGCTGGTTTCATTTATATTTAGACAGGGTGCTGGTCCCATGCGTTTACTGTCTGGTGTCTATATAAAAGCAATGTTCAGCACACCTATAGAGACCGACTGCTGCCCAGACTGAGTGTAAAAGCAAGAAAATGGTGTACAAAGGCTGTTCTCTGGCTCTCTGTCGGCAAGCGTAAAAGATCCAGTAGTTGAACTCAATCCAGTGCTCACCTGGCACTGTTTAATCATCAGGTGTGGAAACCAGAGCTGATTCTTTTTCCCTTCCCTAGCCCAGAGGTGCTGAGGCCTATTGTAGCATTATTGCAGCTTCTACCCAGCAAAGATTTAATTCATCACATCCCACTGGATTGAATTTGGCAGCTAACAGTACTGAATGCTCCAGTACTAACTATATTGAGCCAGTGAGTTTTAATGTAGCTCACTTACTTTGTGTGAATAATGTGGGTCCACAATTCTCGCCAATCCAAAGTCCCCAATTTTCAACACAAGGTCTTCAGTGTTGATAAAGATATTGGCTGGCTTTAGATCTCTGTGCAGTATGTTGGCTGAGTGGATGTACTTGAGTCCTCGAAGTAGCTGGTACATAAAAAGCTTAGCGTGTTCCTCTGAGAGGGGTCCCTGCTCCAAAAGGCGAGCAAGGTCTGTGTCCATGTGTTCTTGGACTATGTACACCACGCTCAACCGACAGACATCGCGAGGTATATCACTTCCTTTGGGGCCGAGAACCTCAAAAACCTTTACGATGTTGTCATGATCCAATCGACGGATGATTTTGATCTCTCGCAGAGCGTGCTTGATACTTCGTGAGTCGCTAATAATGATCTTCTTCACCGCAACCTTACGGTAGCTTTGGCTGTCTATTGCCGCAAATACCAATCCATTGGCACCATATCCCAAAGGCTTCAGCTCGATGTAACGGACACCTAGATCAAACCCGTGGACATGGGTGACGCAGTCAAACCTCTCTGCCATTGCCCTAGTCAATAATTGTTTCAAGGTGGTGGTTGATCTTTTTTCTCATCCAGAAGCCTTTAGGAATATTTGAATTTTTTTTTCAGAGATCGATAATGTTAAAAGAGCCCCCAGTGTTTTGCTGAAGGGGGTTATCTTTCAGTTGGCATGCCCTCAGTTGACACGTTCTATGGATGTTGTGTGCCCGCATGGATTCCTATGAAGCTGTGCAGTAAAACAGGCAGACATGCGGTCGTCTTGTTCAGCAATAGTTCTGCTGCTGTTCTTCACAGCTCATTGAGATTTTTATTGCCATTTGTTTCTGCCAATGTTACGCAAACAGCTTGGCCTTGCTCCACACCAAGTCTCCTCCTGGAAGAAAAAGAAATGATTTACTTGCATAGAAAATCTCCAGAAACTGGACACAGTGATTGTACTTACTGATTCCCTAATAACACTGAGAAATAAAAGAACAATCAAATGCTGATGAGATCAATTCCCTAAAGAAACAGTAACTGGTTAAGGATAAGTGATGGAACCAAATTAAAAATAGAGGAACTCTGTTTTCAAAAATTATTAGAGGTTCCCTCAATGACTGTGTTAGCAAATGCACTGCGCGGGTCAGGAAGATCCCAGGTTTGATCCCAGGCGCTCTACAAATGACTTCTGTACTGCTGGGCTATTTGGCCAGGGTTTCCACTCCTGACTGCTGTCCAATGACCTCAGCTGGCAAGTGGATGTGGTTACTTGGTGTGGTATCAGAAGACAGACAGTGCCCACAGGACTATATCCCAGCATGTGTCAGCACTTTCAGGAAAGGAGGAGAAAACTGGGAATTTTTATTGAAGTTGCTCAGGTTCAAAGGGGTAGATCTTGACTTTATGTGACAGTGTAAAACAGGGGACAGCGAGTCGGCAGCCCGTTTTACACCTCGTTCCATTGATTTCAATGGAAATAAAAATGGGGAAGAGATGTAAAATGGGCTGCCGACTCGTTATCTCCCATTTTACACTACGGTACAAAGTCAAGATCTTCCCCAAATAGTTAATTCAAGTTCCTCAGTCTCGTGCCAAGTTTTCCGAAGAATTGCTTGCCGTGGAGAAATCCAGTTTGTAATATTGCAATCTTTTACCAGCAGGGCGGTGCCAGCACTCCCCTTTCTTTCAGTAGATTCTGGCTAGGATGGCATCACTATAGCTGTGCTCGGTAACTATTTCTTTTTTCTGGTTTCCTCTCTCTTTTTTTTAGCCTGCTCTCCTGAACAAGCTGACTTGTGCTAGGTTATGATTTCACAGGCACGAAGCACCTTTCATCATCTTACCCAAGTGATTGTTCTTCATCTATTATCCTTGACATTGAGTGTCAGCAGGCTTTTTAACCACGAGGGACATCACAGTTGAACCTTGATTCTGTCCTCATTCAAAACTGACACACACTTACTTTCCTACAGCAGTCACTGGATAGTGATTCGGAGCAGACACCCGAGCTGATATTTTCCTTTCCTACCGCAGGGATAATGAGGCTAACTGTCATGCCCAATCTTTCTGAGTTGAGATCAGCTTACTTTTCTTTGGCTCTTCAGATGTTAGTCAACACTGCAGTGCATACGCTTATAGCGGGCACGTGGGTGCTAACGCGATTTGCCCGCCATACACGGTGGACAGCAAAACCAGAAAGTGAAGTAACCAACATATTTTTCAAAAACAGGAAGTCGCCACTTAGCAACTACCTCTCGTAATTGTTAGCAGTTGCATCCAGAATCTCAGCACAAAAGTAATCGCACTTTAACGAGATGCGAACAATTGATTTAAACCGCTCGAAGAGCCGACTTTGCCTGAACTCAGCAGAACTTTTTAAATTGGTAAGTACAGGGTAAGTACTTATTGAACCGCCCAAAATAGTCTGCACACTCAATACGTTATTAGCAGCGCCTTTATAATTGAGTCCTATGGTAACGGCTAGCGCTATTTGCCCGATACAGCACTGAAACGGCCCTTATCAAAGTCACAAATGACATTCTATGTGACTGTGTCCGTGGTGCACTATCCCTCAGCTTTCTCGACCGATCTGCAGCCTTTGGCACGGTTGACGCGCCATCCTCCTCCAACACCTCTCCACCATTGTCCAGCTGGATGGGTCTGCCTTCGCCTGGTTCCATTATCTATCCAGTCATAGCCAGAGAATCTCCTGCAATGGCTTCTCTTCCTGCTCCTGCACCGTTACTTCTGGAGTCTCCCAAGGATAGATCATTGGTTCCCTCCTATTTCTCATCTATGTGCTGTCCCTCGGTGACATCATCCGAAAACACAATGTCAGATTCTACATGTACCTTGACGACACCCAGCTCCAGCTCACCACCACCTCTCTTGACCCCATCACTGCCTCTGACTTGTCAGGCTGCTTGTCCGACATCCAGTATTGGATGAGCAGAAATGAGCTCCAATTAAATATTGGGTAGATCAAAGTCATTGGCCGAAATTTTCCGGGGGGTTAGTGGGCGGGATCGGTGGTGGGTCGGGTGGGACAGTGGTTTTTTTTGACACGCCTTCACGCACCTTTCCCAATGTCGGGTCTGTCAGCGCTGAGCAGACCCGACAGGCAGTGGCGGGGGACCCAATTAATCTCATTAACATGTAGTTGACAGATCATTAACAGGCTTTTTTAACTTACCTTTTCACTTTAACTTCATGGCCACGGGAACCACGCTGTTTGGGGACCAAGGCTGTCAACCTGAGGCGGGAGTTCAGTGGCCATTGCTCCAGCTGATTACTTGACAGCTTCAAATGTACAGTAAAAGCTCCTACCTGACAGATCATCACTTTCCTCAACCACAAGCTGTTTCTCAGTCCATTTCCAGCACAGATTCTGCAGGTTTTCCACTCTGCATCCAGTATCACCTCATTGGAAGAACTCTCTTACCACTGACAGAATGCTTGTTATCTCTACTTCACCTGCCATCTATTCCATCAACATGGGTGCCCTTTATACTGCCTCACCTTGGTCCTCAGAATCAGACCATGATCAGCCCCAACACCAGCAGCACCAGGCACACCAGCAGCACCAACAACAATACCAATCTTCTCCGCAATCACCTGATGCTGGACAGGACAGAGGGCATCAGCACCCGAGCACATTGCTGCCCAGGAGGCCAGGGATGGCCTCACCATGGCCAGATTTACTTCACTTGACGCTGTACACCATAGCTGTCACATGATGCGCCAGGTTGGCACCACCCCACACCAACACCATAAAGCATTCCTACAATGTCCAAGCCATTCCTTTCACGATCACTTTTGTGGGGGGTACCGTTATGTCTCACCATTCATTGCAACTCACTAAGCCACTTCCAAAGGTGCACACAAATCTGTCTAAGAACACAAAGTGTTCAAAATAAAGGTTTCAATGTTTGACAGCACACTAACAGAAACTTTACATAAACATTGGCTAAAACACCCAAGTGGCTACCCTTGTGTGTTGTTAGTTGGTATGATTGCACTAGGAGGAGGGCGAGTGTGAGGGGTGGCTAGTGAGATGGGGATGTGATAATGTAGATAGAGAGGTGGAGGTGCAAGGTAAGTTGGTGTGAGTCAGGATGTGCAGGAGTAGGGTAGGGATGGCAGAGTGATGGGGATGTGATGAGAGGCACAGCAGGATGAAGGTGAGTGTGGCTTTGTACTAACGTTTCGTGATCTAATGAGATCATTGAAAGGTTTGCGCCACTGCAGCCTGGTCCTCCTGACGACATCCCTGCTTGTGCCCTCCTGTCCAATATGCAACCAGGCTGTGTTGGTCTCCTGGGGAGGTCTCTTCTGCCCATCGGAAGGGAAGAGGACCTCCCTGCATGTTCTCTCTCCTTCCATAAGCATATGGAGGGAGTCATGGGAGAACCCGGGTGCAGCCCTGCACCTCTGTGCAGTCATTGTCAGTGTTTGCAGCACTTCCATGCTGTAGAACACTGACAGCACAAATGTTAAAATAAAGTTGGCCATGGTCCCTTTAAGGAAACCAGCTGATGACGCGTCATGAAATGACGTCACCGGACCCGCTTCCTCTAATTGGACCGGCAAATGCGCTGGACAGGCTTAACAAGCCCTACCAACGAAAAGTCATTTCACAGAGCGGAATGGAGCCAGCAGCGGGTTCGGGTCCCGCCACCGACGTCGCCCGCCCCGGACCCGCTGAAGTGAGCAAAATCCCGGCCAATGTCTATGCCCCCACTACAAACTCCATTCCTTAGTCACCAATTCAATCCCCTCTCTGGTCACTGTATGCGAATGAACCAGACTGTTCGCAACCTCGGCATTCTATTTGACTCTGAGCTGAGCTACTGGCCCATATCCTCTCCATCACCCAGATCGCCTACTTCCACCTCCGTAATGTCACCCGTCTCTGCCCTTGCTTCAGTCCAATTGCTTCTGAAACCCTCATCCATGCTTTTGTTACCTCGAGACTATTCCAATGCTCTCCTGGCCAGCCTTCCATTTTGCACCCTCCGTAAACTTGAGCTCATCGAAAACTCAGTGCCCGTATCTTACTTCACACCAATTCCTGTTCACCCATCATCCCTGCGTTCACTGACCTACATTGGCTCCCGGTCCAGCAACACCTCAAGTTTAAAATTCTCATCCTTGTGTTCAAATCCCTCCATGACCTCACCCCTCGCTATCTCTATAACCTGCTCCAGTCCTACAAACCACCGAGAAGTCTGCATTCCTCCAATTCTGGCCTCTTGTGCATCCCCGAATTCTTTAGCCCCACCATTGGCGGCCGTGCCTTCAGCTGTCTAGGCCCTAGGCTCTGGAATTCCCTCCCTACACCTCTCAGTCTCTCTACCTCCTTTAAAACACTCCTTAAAACCTACCTCTTTGATGAACTTTTGACTGTTATAGTAAGTAAGATTAGATCAAATAGTCTATGAAACGGAGTCTGTACTGTTGGGATCATGATCAAAATGAGGTTGTTGTTAACAATGCTAATTGTGTACCAAGATGCATCTCCAAATCATTTGATTATAAATCAAAACAGATGTTAACCTTCCATACATCAGTGGCAAGGCCACTTTTCAAATATTATGTGCAATTTTGGACACCCTGAGGTAGATTTTCTGATCGGGACCCAATCAGATGTCGGTCTGGCAGTGAATTACCACCCAACCATTAGTGTGCTAACCCCACCTCATTCTGTGCGGTCATTTCACTTACATAGTATGGGAAAGTTTCCGACTCACATTGGTTCTTGTTGGACGGTCATGGAAATGAATTTCACAGCCTCACAACTCTCTGTGTAAAGAGGTTTTGTCTGCCCTCCGTTACAAATCTCTTACATTTAGTTTTGTATCAATGGCCCCTTGTTCTTGACCCCTAAACTATCCAAAACAGTCTGCTTCTATCTATCCTGTCCCATCCTTTTAGACACTTCTATTTTATCACCACATAATCTGTGCTGCTTTAATAATGAAAGACCCAATTTTTCCAGGTAATCTCCTCCAGCCCAACAACCCTCCCACATATCTGCATCCCTCCAATTCTAACCTCTTGAGCATCCCCGATTTTAATCGCTCCACCATTGGCGGCTATGCTTTCCACTGCCAAGGCCCTAAGCTCCAGAATTCCCCCTCTAAACCTCTCTTTCCTCCTTTAAGACGCTCCTTAAAATCTACCTCTTCGATCAAGCTTTTGGTAATCTCTCCTCACATCTACTTATGTGGCTCAGTGCCAGATCTTGTCTGATAACGCTCCTGTGAAGAAACGTGGGACTTTTACTACGTCAAAGGCACTATATAACTGCAAATTATTGTTGATATAGGCGGCTGCCCGTGATAAGTGTGGACGGTGTAAGTGATGGCGACTGTATTTATTGACCATCCCCAGTTGCCCTAAGAGTCAACCACACACTGTGGGATTGGAGTTACATGTAAGCCAAACCAAGTAGAGGTGGGTGGTTCCCTTCTCTAAAAGACATTAGAAAGCCAGTTGGATTTCAACAACGATCTAGCAGCCTTCATGAATTTTTTGTTTCCTGGTCACAGCCCACAAATTACCCATGCTGGGATTCGGACTTATAACCACCATGTTCAACACAGATCAGAACTCAGACCAGACCCTTCCTGGTCCAAATGGCTTAGCACTAGACTGTGCATTGACTCAACACATTTGTAACATTTCTGGATAACTGTTACACAGCAATATTTTGGGCAGAAGAGGACGCTGAGCCCAAAGCTCCTGCACTCCACTGGCAACAGATTTCCTATCTAACACTTTGTAAATCATACCACCATCCTTTGCTGTCTACCTGTTAGCCACACATCTATCCAATCTAATATTTTGCCATCTATCCCATAGGCATGAAGCTTGTGAATCAACATGTATTGCAAGACAGTGCCAAATAACTTTCTGAAACATTCACTGACTTATCCTTATCTCCCAGATGTATAATCTTCTTGAAGCAATCCAGTAAATTGGTCAGGCACGATCTTCACCTTCTGATCCCATGCCTCCTCTCTCTAATCACAGAATTTAAGCTCATAAGGTGATAAAAGGTTTTATTTGATGTTGTGCAGACAGAACAGAAACTAGTGGCAGTACTATTATGCTACTGAGAATGCATGGCATGAAGGAGATTCATATTGCCTTCCCTTTCCCTGTAGTTAGTGAAGAAAAAAGTACAACGTTATAAGCTAGACTTCTTCATTGCAATATATAGTTCACCATTGACTTTAACAACTTCAGCCTCCATTTTCTTTACAGCAGATACTGGGAATGTGGGATGGTTCTGTCTGTGCCAAGGGGAAGGGAAGTCAGGTCGGTGCTTGGGTTGGAGATTCTTTGTCAGAACACAGTACTGTTGGAGAAGTCGGCATCCATGATGTTGCCCTGTTTTTCTCCTCTCCAGGACTGGTGGACACCAGCATCTCCGGTTTTAATTTCAGACCTGATTTACAGGATTTCTATCAATCTTCACATCTCTTCCTTGGGTTGCCTCCCACTTCACCTATTCACATATTTGTTGTTTCTCCAGTATCTTTCCATTGTCTGATGTAAAGATCATCTCTGCCAACCTATAATCTCCTGTTTTTCTTTTAAGAACATGTTACAGGCTGTTCCACAAACACTTTCTCTCCCCCTTCCCCTTTGTTCTGACTCTATTAAAATGGTTGTTCAGCTTTCATTTTTTTCTGTTCTGATGAAGATGATATTTGTATTTACATAGCACTTTCGTCAGGACAACCCAAAGTCACAGCTAATGATTTCTTTTTGAAGTGTAGTCACTGTTATATAGGCATGGGCTGTATGTTTGAAACATGAACTTGTTAGTTCTCTCCACAGATGCTAACTGAACTGCTGTATGTTTTTGTTTCAGATTTCCAGTTTTTAGCTTTTTATTTTTATGGTTCATCATAATGGACAGATGATTTTACGTATAATTTATTTGTTGTAGAGACCTTTGAGGCCGTTTTCTCCCCTATCCCTTCTTAGGTACCCAGTGCCGAGAATTATTCACAGCTGTGAAAGTCATAGGTGACCTCCTCCCAGGCCTCTTGTCAGTGACACTCCAAAATTGAAAAGACATTTTTATTTAGCGCCATTCCCGATCTCAGGATGTTCTAAAGTGCTTTACATTTGAAATGCAGTCACCGAGTCATCATCACTGTTGTAATGTAGGAAATGCGGAACCAATTTGCATACAACAAATTTCCACAAAAAGCAATGAGATAAATGACCACATAATCTGTTTTAGCAATGTTAGTTGAAGGATAAATATTGGCCAGGACACCAGGGAGAATTTCCCTGCTCTTCTTCGAAATAGTGGCATTGCATCTTTTACGTCCACCTGAAAGGGCAGACTGGGCCTTGGTTTAATGTCTCATTCAAAAGACAGCACCTCTGGCAGTACAGCACTCCCTCAGTACTGCACTGGAGTGTCAGCCTAGATTATATGCTCAAATCTCTGGAGTGGGAATTCAACCCATGACCTGCTGACTCAGAGGTGAGTCATGGCTGACACCTGTCAAGAGGGTCGAGGGTAATTTATCCTTCGGGTTTTTCCATCCCTTCTTGTAAGGAAATGGTTGTCCTTCACCCAGCACCACCCTACAGCAGTAGAGCTGAAACTGAATTCAAGCTGTAGGGGGGAGTGCAGGAATGAACCAGTGTACCCCCAATCGCTGGCTAACTGTATATGTGATTTACAATAATATCATAAGCTTTGAGTAAACTATTCAGGCTCAAAATTCCAATTTTGTTTAGTGCAGAAGTGATGTAGTTCTGAAGACTGGAAGTTAGGGCAGATGGTCATGGTGCCACTATCCATTTATAGTGCTGCATTGTGTCAAATCCTTCTCAGATGTTGGCACTGCAGATGGGATTGGTTGAACCCCTGCCATCTGTCTCAAGTCCTCCAGATGGTCCTCAGTGCCTCTGAGCGTGTCCAGCATTCTTATGTTTAGAGCAGGACTCCAGAGATTGGAGTCGGCAGGCATGGGAGTCAGGGGTAACTTCTGCAGCAACTCTGCTCCTCACTGTCCAATCCCACTGGATCCTCCGGCATCTTCAGGGTAATGAATGGAGTGCCACACAGGAGACTGTAAGGATGGGTCAGAGGAAGCAGGCAGCCTCTCTGCTGAGGTTGTTAAACTTTTTCCCGCACTGCAAAGGAGTCCTCTGTCTCACCGAGGTGGCATTCGTTGCCAACTCACTCCACAAAGGACGGACCATATTGCTGGTGGGTCTCCAGCCCCCCCGACTCCAAACAGATGGTCCTCCCTGCTTCATATCTCCTGTGTGAGAACATGCTCGCCCAGCTCTGTGATTTTTCTTCCATCGGGCTGTCAACCCTTTCACCCAGGTGGCCTGTTTTCTCTGGTGCTGCCATTGCCTCTTTAAGCAGCAGGGCCACTGCCTCTCCTGCAGCCCACCCCCCTCCAGCGGGGTTGTGGTCAATCAACAATCCACACTGGATGGGTCTCTTAGCTTTATCCTCTTCTTAAAAATTCTTACAGTTTTGTGTTTGCCAGTGTGTTTTCTTCAGAGGCAACTGAGACGATGTAATTGAAATTTTCAAAATTGTGAAGGGATTGACAATGTTGATCAGATAAATTGTTCAGCATAAATACCAGGGGACTCGAGTTTAAAATCAGGAATTCAGGAGCAAGAAGGGAAGTCAACTGGAACTTTTTTTTTTAAAAACACAAAAGGGACAGGATATAAGTTGCCAGGGACAGACATCGAAATGAATGCAATTAGAGATCAATTAGATTTGTTTCTTGAGAGAAAACTGAGGGACAAGGTGAGAATGCAGCGACAGTATATGGAATTTAAAAGGGATGACATTGTTGGGCAAATGCTTTGTTTCCATTCTAAAATATTCTTAAATTCCAACATGGTATTTGCATATACATTGAAGATACATAGAATCATTAGAAAGTTACAGCACGGAAGGAGGCCATTTCGGCCCATCGTGTCCGCACCGGCCAACAAAGAGCTATCCAGCCTAATCCCACTTCCCAGCTCTTGGGCCGTAGCCCTGTAGGTTACAGCATCCCAAGTGCACATCCAAGTACTTTTTAAATGTGGTTAGGGTTCCTGCCTCTACCACCCTTTCAGGCAGTGAGTTCCAGACCCCCACAACCGTCTGGGTGAAGAAATGTCCCCTCAAATCCCCCCTAAACCTTCCACCAATTACTTTAAATCTGTGCCCCCTGGTTTTTGACCTCTCTGCTAAGGGAAATAGGTCCTTTCTACCCACTCTATCTAGGCCCCTCATAATTTTTATACACCTCAATAAAGGTCTCCCCTCAGCCTCCTCTGTTCCAAGGAAAACAGACCCAGCCTATCCAGTCTTTCCTCATAGCTAAGATTCTCTACTCCCGGCAACATCCTTGTAAATCTCCTCTGTACCCTCTCTAGTGCAATCACATCTTTCCTGTAATGTGGTGACCAGAACTGCACGCAGTACTCTAGCTGAGGCCTAACTAGTGTTTTATACAGTTGAAGCATAACCCCCCCTGCTCTTGTATTCTATGCCACGGCAAATAAAGGCAAGCATTCCGTATGCCTTCTTAACCACCTTATCTACCTGGCCTGCTACCTTCAGGGATCTGTGGACAAGCACTCCAAGGTCCCTTTGTTCCTCTACACTACTCAGTGTCCTACCATTTAATGTTTATTCCCTTTCCTTGTTAGCCCTCCCCAAATGCATTACCTAACACTTCTCCAGATTGAATTCCATTTGCCATTGTTCTGCCCACCTGACCAATTTATTGATATCGTCCTGCAGTCTACAGCTTCCTTCTTCAGTATCAACCACACAGCCGATTTTAGTATCATCTGCAAACTTCTTAATCATACCCCCTATATTCAAGTCTAGATCATTGATATATACCACAAAAAGCAAGGGACCTAGTACTGAACCCTGCGGAACCCCACTGGAAACAGCCTTCCAGTCGCAAAAACACCCATCAACCATTACCCTCTGCTTCCTGCCTCCGAGCCAGTTTTGAATCCAACTTGACACTTTGCCCTGGATCCCATGGGCTTTTAACTTCGTGACCAGTCTGCCATGTGGAACCTTATCAAAAGCCTTGCTAAAGTCCATATACACTACATCAAATGCACTACCCTCATCTACCCTCCTCAAAAAATTCAATCAAGTTTGTCAGACACGTCCTTCCCTTAACAAATCCGTGCTGACTATCCTTGATTAATCCGTGTCTTTCTAAATGAGGATTTATCCGTCCTTCAGAATTCTTTCCAATAATTTTCCTACCACCGAGGTTAGGCTGACTGGCCTGTAATTACTCGGTCTATCCTTTTCTCCCTTTTTAAACAAGGGTACCACATTAGCAGTCCTCCAGTACCACACCTCAAGCCAGAGAGGATTGAAAAATGATGGTCAGGGCCTCTGCTATTTCCTCTTTTGCTTCGCTTAACAGCCTGGGATACATTTCATCCAGGCCTCGGGATTTATCCACTTTTAAAGCTGCTAAACCCCTTAATACTTCCTCTCTCACTATGTTGATTTCATCTAATATTTCACACTCCTCCCCCCGGATAGCAATGTCTGCTTTGCCCCTCTCCTTTGTGAAAACAGACGCAAAGTATTCATTAAGAACCCTACCGACGTCTGCCGCCTCCACACACAGATTACCCTCATGATCTCTAATAGGCCCTACCCTTTTTTTAGTTATCCTCTTACTCTTAATATATTTATAAAACATCTTTGGGTTTTCCTTGATTTTACTTGCCAAGAATTTTTCATGCTCTCTCTTTGCTTTCCTAATATCCTTTTTAATTGCACCCCTGCACTTTCTGTACGCCTCTAAAGATTCTGGAGTATTTAGCCCTCGGTATCTCTGTCATACGCCTCCCTTTTTTTCTTTATCCTACCCTGTATGTCTCTAGACATCCAGGGGGCTCCAGATTTGTTAGTCCCACCTTTTTTCTTTAAGGGCACATATTTGGTCTGAACCCTCCGGATCTCCTCCTTGAATGCCTCCCACTGCTCTGACACCGATTTACCTTCAAGTAGCTGTTCCAATCCACTATGGCTAAATCCCCTCTGAGCTTAGCAAAATTTGCTTTTCCCCAATTTAGAATTTTTATTCCTGGTCTATCCTTGTCCTTTTCCTGATTATATTTGTACAGTAAAATTTAATATTATTTGCTGCCTGCCACAATCACAATTGAAATGTAGTCTATTTTACTGCGAGCCACAGCTGATAAAAATTCTGCCTATTAAGAGTACATGCTCCTAGCACAAATCCCAGTCAGTGGGTTTTGATCATGATTGTGCCATCAGGAGATCTGTCAAGGGAGATGCTTGCCCAAAGGGAAGAAGTTAAAGTTGGAGGGTCCCCCTGGGTGACAATCACACGCCACCTAGAAAACAGTTCAAGTCGGGCATTTTAGCAGAAGATTAGGAGTAGGTTTCTGTCATTTAGTTGGATGTGGTGTTGGGGAGGAAGAACTAAAGAGGAAGTGAAAACAAATAAAAAATAAAAAAAAGAGCTAAAGTAAAAATCAGAAGGGGAAAAATTCAGTACCTTAGCGCCTCCCGTTCGCACCAGCTAGAGCATTATCACTGGGGCGAGGCGAATCCAGCACCGCACACCAAATCCCGCCCCCCCGCAACGCTGCTGCTAACAGTTATTGCCGGGAGCCTCAATGCCAGGTGGATCGTGACATCAGTGAGTGTGCAATCTGCGAAACTGATTGTCGCCACCTACCTTAGCGCCTGGAGGAAACAGCGACAGGGAGAACTGGCGTGAAACACCAGGAAGCCGGCTCCAGGGACATTATTTAAAAGGTATCAAAAAGTAATGACTCGCAGCTGTAGGTTAGTGGAGTTTCAGTGCTTTCCTGTCAGTTTCACATAGTGCAACAGTCTCATTCCGTAATTTCAAGGTTATTTAGTATCAGGAGTGTTGTGGCAACTAAAAAGTAGCTACATTTATTCTTAAAAAATCAAACTGCTACACTTGGTTACATTAATGGGGGCTGTACTGGCAGTCGACCTCACCCTTCAGGATCTACGGCGGAGGGAGAAAGAAAGACTGGAACATGTGGCCAGAGGGAGAAGAGCCATCAGGGCTCTCAATAGGAGGCCTTACCCTCTGAGGGTATTCCGAGAGCACGTCTCCTACCTCCAGTTACGTGCGGAGCAGTGTATTAGAAGGCTCCGCTTCACCAAGGAGTGGTCACAGAACTCTGCCACCTCCTGCAACCAGACGTCCAGCCTCAGATCAGGGTGACCACGGCTCTCTCAGTGGCAGTCAAGGTCACCGTCGCCCTCAATTTCTTTGCCAGTGGATCTTTCCAGTCTGCAACACGAGACATAGCTAACATTTCGCTGTTCGCCATCTATCGCTGCATCCGGGAGGTCACAGAAGCTCTCTATAGTAGGAAAAGGGACTACATTTCCTTCCCCATCACCAGAGAGAAGCAGGACAAGTGTGCACGTGGCTTTGCCAGGATAGCGGGATTCCCCATGGTGCAGGGCGCCACTGACTGCACCCACGTGGCTTTGCGGGCACCGCATAACAATCCTGAGATCTTCCATAACCGCGAAGGCTACCACTCACTTAATGTGCAGTTGGTGTGCGACCACAGAGAGCTAATCCTCAATGTCAATGCCCGCTATCCTGGCAGCAGCCACGATGCCTTTATCCAGCGTCCGCACTCTTCCAGCCACCATGTCAAGCTTGTGGCTGGCTGGTCGGAGACAAGGGCTATCCGCTCTCCACCTGGCTCATGACTCCCCTCCGCAACCCCAACGTCCTGCCCAGCAGTCATATAATGAGAGCTATGCTGCCACCAGGAACATCATCGAGCAGACCATCGGGGTGCTCAAGCAATGGTTCCGCTGCCTTGACCACTCGGGAGGAGACCTCCAGTACTCGGCGGAGCGGCTGTCCCATTTCGTGGTGGTCTGCTGCATGCTCCACAACTTGGCCATCATGAGGGTCCAGTCCTTGCCACCAGGGATTGTGGGACCACCTCAGGGAGGAGGAAGAGGGAGAGGGAGAGGAGGAGGAGGAGGAGGACGAGGAGGACGAGGAGGAAGTGGAAGACGTGGAGGACAAGGAGGAGTAACAGGATCGAGGGGGGAGGCAGCCACTCAATCGGCCTTCTGGAAGGGTGGTCTGTGACTGCCTCATCAGACTACGGTTCAAATGAATTAAACCCCAGATCCCCATTGCTCACCACATCCCCATCATCCCATCCCTGTTGCAGGCCATATCACAGCGCACAGCTGAAATTAGAGACACCACAAAAGAATCCAAACTGAATGAATAAATTTATCAATAATCAGTAAACACATATTTACAGCAACAATATTAACTATTCGCCCTCGTGCAATCCCTTAGTGCCTCTCGTTACTGTGCCTACTCTAGTGCTCCTATGTAGTGTTGGCCCAGTGGCTGCAGCCAGGCTGGTGGAAGGCTGCTGAATGTCCGTGCGGGAGACTTCAGATGGCCTTGCAGGACGCCCTCGACCAGCTCTGGACCTCAGCATGGGCAGCAGCAGTCTGGGCTGGCTGGATGACAGGCAGCAACAAGGGCAATGGCGGAGTGGCAGGAGCAGGGATGCTATCATCCTGAAAGAGGACAGCAGGTTCCTGCTCCACTGACGCACTGCCACTCCCCCAGGGCAGCACCTCAGCATCCCTAGCAATCTGTTGGAGCCTGGCGCTAATTCTCCAACTTTTCTAATTATACCGCCCATTCCTGGGCTATAATGAATTTCTAGCCCAGATTTTTCAAGAGTAGCAGAACAATTCAACTGACCTAAAAGACATGCATCACTGTCTTTTTATTGACACTTCTAGTGCCATTCCTCAGCACTGTCAATTAGTAGCCTGCAAGAGTATAGTTCTAACGTTTGTCAATACAGTTCAATTTATACTAATAGTCACTTGGATTAAACCATTGATTTTCCAAGAGTTATTTTGTGCAAGTCCATTGCAATGGTTGATTGTTAAGAGGCAAGCATTTCAGAGAGACACAATAACCTGTAATTTGCAATCAGCAGCGAAGCAAAGGCGTTTGCTGCTGGCCCCGAAGTAAGCTTCCCACAAAGATCTCGATCTCTCTGTGACGAGAAGTTCAGCTTGTCCGATGTGCAATTGAAACCAGTGTAAGTTGTCGGGAACGGTGGCATAGTGATTGTTACTGGACTAGTAATCCAGAGGCCTAGACTAATGATGTGGAGACATGAGTTTAAATCTCACCAAGGCAGCTGTGGAATTTAAATTCTGTTATTTAAATAAATCTGGAATAAAAAGCTGGTGACCATGAAACTACCAGATTGTCATAAAAACCCATCTGGTTCACTAATGTCCTTTATGGAAGGAAATCTGCCGTCCTTACCCGGTCTGGCCTATAGGCCTATATGTGACTCCAGACCCACAGCAATGCGGTTGACTCTTACCTGCCCTCTGAAATGGCCCAGCAAGCCACTCAAAGGCAATTAGTAATGGGCAATAAATGCTGGCCTAGCCAGCGACGCCCACATCCCGTGAACAAATTTTAAAAAGTTAATGGGGAATCCCTAATGCGAGCTGCTGTGACCTCAACAAACTGTGCAGAATTCTCACAGACCAGGAAGTGAATAAGTTCCTTTGATTTTAACTTTTTAAAAATGTTAGAGAGCAAAACAAAGATTGGGGCTCTTACATGAGGAAAAGGTAAACCTGAAATAAAGATGATTTAAGTTCCTTAAAAATTGTAATTTTTATTAAAATGGATAAATTTGACACTCCACAAAATTAAAATGAGTTTTTCAGGGCCATAACGTTTGTCTAGCAGTCAATACTCTGTTAAAACCCCAGTTACACCTAATCTAAAAGGGTCTAACTTTTAATGGGGTATTTAACAGCGACATTACTGCGGAAAAGCCAAAGTTTGCGTCAGTTTCACTGATTTCCCTGATTACATTGATTGCCAGCTATGGGGAGTGGGGGGTACAGTACAGCCAGTGTCGGAGCAGTGAATGACTGACCGCAACTTCAGGATTCCTGCATTAGTATGCGCATGTGCTAACTCCTGAAGTTGCGGTCAGTTTCAAAGGTACCCACCGCAAATTTCGGGCCATTAACTTTTAACTTAGAGCCACAATCCTGAGCAATAGTTTACTCAAAGTCCTATCTCACCAGATCAGTCTCATCAAGTCACTATAAAAACAACCCATTGGGGCCCTGAAATTCCACCATGGGATAGCAGAGAAATGTTTAAAATAATCGCATTAATGCCTCTGCTAAAATAGTGGAGTGTAGAATTTCTGATGCTACTATTTCCTCCCTTCCCCCTCCACCTCCCCCCCGCACTAGGGTTGCCAAGTCTGGTTTGACATATTCCTGGAGGTTTTATCACATGACCTCCCACCTCCAACCGCCCCACCCAGTCAAACAACCTTTTATCGCATCTCCAATAAGTTTATAACTAAATTAAAGTGTTGAAAGAAAATGAAAAAAATCAGTTTAAAAAAAAAAAAAAATTCCCCAATGTTTTTTTCTCTTAAGATGCTCGCAGCCGTGTCCAAGAGATTAATATTTAATTCCTGGAGGCTCCAGGACAATCTGGGTGGGTTGGCAACCCTAACCCCTCTCCCATGCTTGAATCCCCATTCCAGCAATATCCCAGAGCCAGCAAGCTATAAACTGAAGCCCCGAGGCATATGGAACAGCAAGCATCCTTAAGATGAGGAGGAGTGGGCACCTATGTTTCTATGAGTGGGCACCTCTGTACTGAATTCAATGGTTGGTCACCAGTCTTAATTTGTATATTTAGGTCCATATGGAATGTATGCCACTGCTGGGGTAGAACCCCCACCCCCCAACTCAGCCAGTTACTGGAGCGGGGAGTGAACAGACTCTCTTAACTTTATACAAATTGTAGAGAGAAACGGCATACTCAATGGGGAGTTATAAGTCACTTTCAGTCCTAGCTTTAATCCATGTCAGTGGAGCTGAATCAGCACAATGGAGTCAATTTTTTTTTTTTTTAAATGATAATGTCCACCCCATTCAGATATATATGGAGACATCAGGCACTGGTGATAATCCCACACGGATGCACACTTCAGTATGTGTAATGAACCTCCTCTGTGCATTCCATTGCAACACTTTGCTGACTGCATTCCTGTAAACTGTGTGCAATTACAACATATATATGGGGGTTAGGGTTAGGGTATACTGTTGGAACTGGCACAAGTCAAGACACCCGCTACATAAATATATATTGATGTCCATACAGTAAAGAATGCCATATGTGGTTAAATATTCTAGAAACCAATATAATTGCAAGTACACCAAGTGAGTAAGTGCCACAAAACTGATGTTGCCACTTTATGTATGTAAGGAATTGAAAGATTGATACAGGAAAGAATACATAGGAGTTATAAGTGGGAAAAAAAAAAACAACTTGGCCCTGAAATTCTACAGGAGTTCTTCTGGTCTCCAGCCTTAATTCAATGTCAATAATAGGTTTACATTATCACAAAGCTAAAATATAGTTCTCATTCCTGTTTACAGATTTTTGGAAAGACTGCCTGCCAACCTTTAGGAAGACCCATCCATCTAGAGGAGGGTAATCCGAATTGGGCGATCTCAAGCACAGGAGAATTGGATGCTGGCTCCTGAGCCCCTACAGAAAGTCATTTAAATGACACCAAGCAGCTCTGAATGGCAACATTCCAGAGATGCACAGAAGTGAGTTACTGGTTTCATACTTATGTACCAATCAGATTGATGGTGGGGATCTGAAGTCCCCAAATTGCATTCCAGCATTGGCAATATCAATCAACTGTTTATGCGTAGGTACATCTTTCTCCTCATGACTCTGTGATGGTGAGGATTGTTGATGGCACAGCAACTGCTCTATGCAACTGACACATAGCCTTGTATGCTGCTGACCCTCCTACATGTTTCTAGTACCTCAGAAGATCCTGTGGAGGATCCGACCACAGCTGACGGCTTTTCGCAGTACTTGACCGCACACTCTCATTTAATGACAACTGTCAAATGGTTAAAATCGATTCTCCCCCTCACCTATGGGCTCTTTGGCCTCCTATGTCTTGTTGCCGTCCTCCAAGTTAGCTATGGCCTCATAAATGGTTGCAGCAGAGCGAGCTGAAGACAACTCCTCTGTGGAGACATAACATTGGAATACATATTTATCAGAAATGAGGGCTACTTCAAACATTAGTCCAGCAACACTATCTGAAGCTGTGATATATTTAATGAGGACTTTACTTGCGTATTGTTACGAGTTATGATGATCTGGAATGCACTACCTGAAAAGGTAGTGGAAGCAGATTCAATAGTAACTTTCAAAAGGGAATTGGATAAATGCTTGAAAAGGAAAAATTTGCAGGGCTATGGGGAAAGAGCAGGGAAATAGAACTAATTGGATAGCTCTTTCAAAGAGCTGGCACAGACACGATGGACCAAATGGCATCCTTCTATGCTGTATTATTCTATAATTAGAAACTTTAGACACTGATATTAGCAAGCAGACTAAGGAATTCAGGTAAAAATTAATCACAGCACTTTTCACCTACTTTTACTGTACCGGGAGATTTTCTCAACTATCAGATGGTTGGGACTCTGGGGATGAACTCTCTCTCTGGGACTAATTTGAACAGCTTTTTTGAGCGTGCATTTTTAGGTGTGACTGAGTCTCTTCATTATGCTTAGATATTTGAGAATTGAATTCAACCTTCTTCCTCACCCCACCCCGTTTTAAGATCATTTATGTGCTTCCTGTTGTTTTGCAGTGTTTTCTGAATTATGGCAATATTATTAATTTTTCATGAGCCCTCCAGTCAGATTATCACTCCCATAATGAACAGATCCAACCTGAATAATCTGTATGTAATTATTTTTTCATTTACTGCAATTCTTTGAAAGCTTCAATTGTATTCACCCGAGCCCTGAAATTATAACCTGGGGGGGGGGGGGGAACGGACACTAGCAGGTGAATGCTTAAAGCATTTGACCGAAATTCCTCCCTGTGCGATTTTAAAATAAATAGGTTAATATCTCCATTAAAATAATAGAGAAATTTCAGATGAAAGCAGTAAGCATTCATAGCCTAGTGTCCCATTCTATAATTTCAGGGCTGTGATCGCTTTACATTATTACCTGGTTTGTCATTAGGCCCATACCCCTCAATATGGGACGACCCCTAAAATGTGGGACACACCTTTCAGTACGCATAACATCTTAATGGTGTTCTTTTATTATAACAATCTGCTTACAAAGCTTACATTGAAATCAAACAGTTTTGTTAGTGCTTCTTGCTGTATTTTGCAATAGTCTTCCTGGCTGACTCCAGTACTGCCTCAGAGCATTGTCAGTCTTCATTCATCTTGATAGTAAACAATGAATTCAGTGCCTTTGTTATGTTTAGACTTAGCTGCAGTTCTGTTTGACTTTCTTCTCATACTAAAAGCATGTTCAGGCTTGGCATTCGAATGTGGCAACACAACACAGTCTTTTAACAGTGTCTGCAGGATATACAGATTCCTCTTAGTAAACTGTTCCAGTACCTGGATACCTCTGGAGGACCTGGGATGAGATAGTCAGTATCTGCAAACTGACACATGGAAAATACATTCGTCTGCCTGAAAGTTCTTTCAATATGAAGAAGAAAATCAAAACAGAACTGACGATTTCACCTGTATTGATAATTCCCAAACAGGTATGCAGATCCACCAAACCTCTGGCTGACAGTTGATGCTTAGTAGAAAAGTCATAGAAGTTTGCAGTGCAGAAGGTGGCATCTTGGCCCATCAGGTTTGTGCCAGCTCTTTGTCAGAGCAATCCAAAACTAATCCCACTGTTCTAACCTCTCCCCATAGCCCTGTATCTGCCTCAGCTTCGAATACTTATTCAAATTTCCCCCTAAAAGATGCAATGCCCTAAACCACTTACTGTGGCAAAGCATTCATAGTTGGAAGATTTGTAGAGGGGTTCATCAATTTAAGCTTTGTAAAGGGGTTCAGCCTCCAACAACTGGCATTTATATAGTGTCTTCAACATAGAAAAATGTCCCAAGGACTTCAGCCACGGAAGCTTTGTAAAGTATTTCAGCCATTGAAGATCTGTAGAGAATTTGTTTTACCCAAGAAGAGGATTTTCATTGAGTTGGGAATGGAGGACAATCTTCACGAAGACACCATCGATAGTTATTGACTAGTTGAAGTGTTGTAGAGGAGTTTGCCAAACATCGGCAGTGACGGCTCTTCAAAGAAATTCAATGGCTGTGAAACACTTCAGTATGTCCTCAGAAACATGATAAAATGCTGCATAACTGCAACTTCTTTCATTCAGCAGCTGAAGCTTTGCTGAAAGTTTTGAAACAGGAGGTTAACCACTTAGTGGGAATTTACTAATTATTTTGCGGAGCACCCTCCCATAGGACAATGTAGGGTAAAAAAAATTCTCTTGGATGTATCATACATTAGGATCATCTTGCTTCAGGAATCTGCCAACGAGCAGATGTACAGTCTTGCAGATATCATTATGCAGTGCCACAATCTGACACGAGCTTGCATCTTTTGATTAAATTCACACACAGGCGCCAATGCAGACTGCAAAGAGGAACAATGTTCTGAGTTTGTAATTTTTTTTTAGCTGCAGACATAGAAGTTCCACCTTGGCAGTTCTAGATTCAACAAACAGGAACATGAATGTATTGCACCCCAACTACTATCACCGCAGACCCTCACTGTTCAATTTCAGCCCTAAAAGAACATCGAAAAGTAGTTAAAAGAAAGTGGGTCAGTACGAATTTAATATTATTTACAGCAGCTAAACAAAGTGCATGGAAATCATTAAAATGCATTAAAAGATGCAACTAGGGATGGGCAATAAATGCTGGCCTTGCCAGCGACGCCCAGATCCCATGAACGAATAAAAAAAAATGGTTGCAAAAATGATAATTTAAAAATGGAAATTAAAATCGCTTGAAGAATACATGCTTCAGCATAATTAAAACTTGTGTAACCTCAATTCAAAGCATAATTTAAAAAAATACTGAATAAGGTTTTACACACTTAAAATAACTAGCAAAATGGAAAGGTATTTAAAAGGACTGGTTCCAAAAAAAAGGGGTTGCAAAATTGCAAAAGTAACATGGCGAAAAAGGAAATATTGTGGAAAAACAAAGCTAGTCTTAAAGCATAAAAAAATGCTTCTAATAAATCAATGCTGAAAACAGAAAAATTACAAAATTTAAGTTGGATACCTGATTAGTTCCTCCAATTGTAGGTTAGCAGTATTGCAGCTTCCTCTTTGTTCATGCTCCATTGGTGCCTCTTTTCTGCGATTTCTTTGTCATCCTGCAAAGCTTCCCTTCTTGTACTTTCCCCCTCTTGGATTCTCAAACTAAGGTCCGCTAAGCCATAGATGGCAAAGATGCTGAACAGGTTTGTTTTATACACCAGTTAAACAATGAGCAAAACACCTGCAGGGCTCAGGTTTTAACTCCGGCCGTGTTTTAATTGGGTGGATGGTGTGGCGAGTTGCTGCAGAAGTCAGGCCTGGGCTATTTTAACTCCCGGGCCTCATTAACATGCCGCTGGAACAGGTGGCAGCGGCTGGCGGCCTCTGGTAAACTGGGTAGTCATGGCTACCTGTCGGCACGCAGGTAGATGGGGGGGGGGGTGAGAATCTGGGCCAGGAGAGGCTTCAACTTTCCACGTGGAGTGGGAAAAGCACTCCTACTCCTCCTGGCCCCACCGAGAAAAGTAAAAAAAATGGTCCTCTTCTGTTCCAAATTGGCCTGGGCGATGTGGGACTGGAAGCCACAGCAGCTTCCCCACTCAGAACTGTTAAATTTGTAGTCGGGTCCTGATATTATCGGGACCCGACATGCATATATAAAAACGGACCCCGCCGGCATTGGGCGGGTGTCCTTGTCTCCTGCTCAGTGGCGGCTCATGGACGGCAGGATCCCGACGGCACCAGGGCGGGTAAATAACTCGGGGTTATTTGAACTGCCGACCCACCCAGCTTCCGCCGGACAGGTAGGGTTAAAATTGCCCCAGCTGGTTTTGATATTTAGCTGTTGGCATGAATTTCAAATAGAAATGTGGCCTTCTTATTGGCCACAAAAATGTCAAGTAAGCATGTGATGTGACATACCATTTTTTTAAAAAGTGATGAGAAGAATGGGGAAACAATGGCTGGTGTAGACTGTAGGCTTTACACAAATGCAAGACTTGTTTCCATACATCCCTCAGTGGGCCTTCCACTGTTATGGAAGGTAATTTTCAACTTCGGGGGCGGGAAACTGGCGGTTGCAGATTGACCGCCTGATGTACACCACACCCAATTTTCCTTACTATTGACGTCAATGAAAAGAAAAATTGGGTAGGATGTATAAAGGGTGGCCGATCGCTACCGCAAATTTTCCACCGCTGCAGAAGTTGAATATTTCCCCCTGTGATACCATGCTAAATGTAGGACTCTCTAAAGCTATGATCAAGACGTGGACTATCCCAGCATGTACCTGGCACAACACCAATCCTCAAGGTTGTGCTAGGCTGAATGTCCCTCTGCGCACCAAGGGTAGCCACGTTACAAGGAGAGGGTTAAAGTAAATACACTGAACACTTAGGAAGGAGCAACCTTTATTAAAACAGGATCATCTGGGAGACTAACTCCTTCAACTGCTTTCGTAAGCAATAATGAACAAAGTGATTGAGCAGTTTCATTCCCTATTTTGACCTAGAAGCACTGATATTTAATCACTCTTTGCTACTGCAGTCCTCCTCTCTTAGTTGCATAACGCAATTGCATAAACTGCTTAATTGTATAAGCGTCTAAAGTCTCGATGTCTTCACTGCCAATATCCCATGAAGTAATATCAGGGCCATCATTTTTAATTTTCTGCGCATGCAATGTTGCAAAAGCGAATTTTTCTTAACTTTCTGTTCAGAGCACTGTAGTAATATCACATACTGCAAATGAGTACATTGCACATGTTGGGTCAAGCAACAGTGTCAGAAAGACTTATTAGTATTACTTTGCAGTGAAATATATTGCATCAGAAAGCTCTATATTGGAAAATGTGCTTGAAGTAAAATAAATATGTAATAAATATTTCCTGGCAGTAATAAAACCTGCTGCAAGTGTGATTTATAGTCCTGTTAGTAAAGTATCAGAATATGAGAAATTACTTAAGTTAATTGGATCTACCCTTCATAACCGGCTAAATTGATATTTTTGTTCTCCGGTGAAGATTACTTTATTTTTATTTTCTCTTTCTTTCTCCACTCCTCTCCTGCGTGTTGACTCATGCTGGGGTATGGTTTCACAGCTTCCAGAAGCCCTCTGGTATCTTGCTAAGTGGACTTTCCTCATGTATGAGGCTGGACAGTGAGCACTGGCAGGCTACTTTGCAGGTCAATTGAACCTAGCTCTTTTTTCACCTGATGTCCAGCAAATGTCACTGGATAACAATCAGGAGGAGAAATGATGGTTGATTGTTCCCCTCCCCATTCTAGGGGCACTCAGGGCAACTGTGGTGCCTTAGTAGGTACCCTGGCTGAGATCAGCTTATCAACACAATTTTCTACAGTGTTATTTGTCGAATATGCTGAAAGTGTAAATATCACTAAAAGCACTCTTGGGGCACATTCACACTACAACTTTAGCATTGATGCGAAGAGGAGTCAGGGCTTGACCTGATTCTGGCGTGAAGCTAAAGCTGTAGTGTAAATGCATGTTTGTTTGGATTAAAATAAAGAAAAAGAGAATTTGCATTTATATCGCATGTTTCCTATCCTCAGAAAAGCTCAACTCTCTTCACAGCCAATAAATTACATTTGAAGTGTAGTCACTGTTATATAGGCAAGCGTGGCAGCTAATTTACACACAGCAAAATCCCACAAAACAGCAATCAGATAAATGACCAGTTAATTTGTTTTGGTGATGTCAATTGAGGGATAAATGATGGCCATGAGAACACCCCTGCTCTTTAAGTAGTACTAAGGGATCTTTTACATTCATCTGTACCGGTAAATAGGAAGTTAGCTTAACATTGCATCCAAAGGACAGCACCTCCAACAAGGCACCACTCCCTCAATACTGCGCTGAAGTGTCAGCCAGATTTTGTGCTCCAGTCTTACAGTGGGACTTGAACCCTGACTCAGAGGCATTAATGCTAGCACGGAGTCAAACTATTATATGCTTGCCTGGTGGTAATTAGGAAAATAGAATTATTGATTGACTTCCAAATGTCTACAAGACAACTGAACTAGATAACACTCTAAAATCCTCAAAGAAATTAACAAGAAAATAGACAATGCTCAGGATGGTATATTTAGGAGCTGTACCTCAATACTGCAAATGTTATCCTGAGAGCCAAAAATGTTGAGACATGAATCTACGATTTAATAACATCCATAGTCGGGAATATGTTGAAAAAGATTTTATGGGATGCTATGAATGTTCATCTAAAGAGCAATGAGGCGATAAGGAGTAGACAAAATGACTTCCAAAGCAATACGTTTTGCCTTTATGAATCCACTGGAATGCTTTATGGAGGTAACTAAATTTGTGGACGAGGACTGTCCGGTGGATTTAATCCACTTGAATTGTCAGAAGGTATTTGATAAAAATCTGTATCTGAGGATCTTAAGGAACATCTAGATTCCTGGAATTAATAGCAAATTAATTAGCTGGGTTGAAACCTGGCTTGGCAATAGAAAGTAGAAAGTGGTGATAAATGGGAAATGTTGGTCTGGGAAAGTGACTAGTGGAGTGCTGCAAGAATGTGAACTGGATTTTTTTTTTAAATTGCCCTTTACAGCATCTTATCATGTCTCAGAATCATTTACCATGAATTACTTTTAAATGCAATGACTGTTGTTACCGAGATAACTATGACAAAGAAAGATCCAATAAAAAGCAGTGAGGAAAACGATCAGTTAATCTTTTTTTATTCGTTTACGGGATGTGGGCATCGCTGGCAAGGCCAGCATTTATTGCCCATCCCTAATTGCCCTTGAGAAGGTGGTGGTGAGCCGCCTTCTTGAACCGCTGCAGTCCGTGTGGTGAAGGTACTCCCACAGTGCTGTTAGGTAGGGAGTTCCAGGATTTTGACCCAGCGACGATGAAGGATCGGTGATGTACTTCCAAGTCAGGATGGTGTGTGACTTGGAGGGGAACTTGGAAGTGGTGGTGTTCCCATGCGCCTGCTGCCCTTGTCCTTCTAGGTGGTAGACATTGCGGGTTTTGGAGGTGCTGTCGAAGAAGCCTTGGCGAGTTGCTGCAGTGCATCTTGTAGATTGTACACACTGCAGCCACAGTACGTGGAGGGAGTGAATGTTTAAGGTGGTGGATGGGGTGCCAATTAAGCGGCCTGTTTTGTCCTGGATGGTGTTGAGCTTCTTGAGTGCTGTTGGAGCTGCACTCTTCCAGGCAAGTGGAGAGTATTCCATCACACTCCTGACATGTGCCTTGTAGATGGTGGAAAGGCTTTGGGGAGTCAGGAGGTGAGACACTCACCACAGAATACCCAGCCTCTGTTTTTGGGCATATTGGTTGAAGGCGGAATGTTGCTTTTGGGAGTATTGGTTGAGGGAGGCCAAGATACTCTTCTTTTTCGTAGTATGATAGTGCTATGAGATCTTTTAGCATTCACTTAAATAGACATACACGACCTCAGCTAATCATCTCACCTGAAATCTCATACTCCCTCAGTACTGCACTGGAGTGAGAGCCTATATGTACTAAAGACATGAAGTCAAGCTTAAACTCACAACCTTCTAACTCAAAGGCGAGAGTACTACCAGCTGAGTCAAGCATTTTGCGTACTGTCAGTGAATCTATCCATGCTTCTCTTTCCTGAGGTTCATTAGAATCTTACCAAATAAACAGACTAGGATAAAATTTTACATTAACAAATATAAAGTAATTAACACAAGCAAGAAAAATGGATACATTCACTGATTAACTTCTTTAAAAACAGATGAATACCTGATTAAGAATGAGAATGGCTGTTATAATAAGTAAGTACAGACTTAGATTAAATAGTCTATGAAGCGAAGCCTGTACTGTAAATGAGGCTGTTGTTAACAATGTTAATTGTGTACCAGGATGCATCTCCAAATCATTTTATAAATTATAAATCAAAACCAGATGTTAACCATGTATACGTCAGTGGCAAGGCCACATTTCAAATATTGTGTATCATTTTGGACACCCTGGGGTAGATTTTCTGATCGGGACCCAATCAAATGTTGACGTAAATACCATTGATTCAACAAAAACATAATCGATAAAATTGTATGAGAACTTTAGTTAGTTATTTATATGACTTTTTACAATAAACAGCAAGTTATAAAAATAATAAATAAAACCAAAACCAAACCTAATTCAATTCACTGACTCACACCCCACCACTGAAGCCCAGCTTCAGAGAAGTGAGGCTCAGGGAAAAGCACCAAAGCTGCCTGACTCCCACAATAAAACACAACGGTGCAGAAATTCCGATCCCTACGGGTGTGTACGCGCTGTGTACTCACCCGTAGGGATATCGGAAATGCCGGTTTCAGGCATGCGCTGGAAACCGGCATTTCCGATCTGTCAAGAAAGCTCTTGACAGATCCTCCGCCTGCCCGGGAGAAGGGCCTCTGCGGGTGGAGAGTTCCGTTTTTTGGAGACCCTCCGCTTGCAGAAAACACTTACAATTCTTGCGCCTGGTAAAAGCAGGCGTAAGGCCTGCTTTTACCAGGATAAGAGTTGATAAAATGTTTTTTAAAATTTTTTTCCACTGATTTATCATTTAAAACTACTTTAAAGGTACGTTTAGTTTTAGCCCCATTAAAAATTTTTGTTTAAAATACTTAATTTATTGTAATTTAAAGTCATTTTAAAAATGTGATTTTTAAAAATTTATTTAAAGTTTTACTATGTTTTGGGGGTGATCTCTTCATATATTTGACAGGTCTTCCTGTCAAATGTATGAAGGGAGATTCCCTTCTCTGATTGGCTCCCCATGGCCCACGTGATCCCAGGGACGCTGCGAACCGCCTGCGCCAAGGGATACGTGGGCCCTGCGCACCGGCAGTTTGGAGAGGCTCAGCAGCGGAACTCTGCGCCTCCCCGGGAGCCCTCCGGTCTTGGCGCAGATTTTTCCAGATCGCAGCCCTCCGCCCGCGGGAGGCCTGTGATCGGAATTTCTGGGCCAACAGCGCACATCACAGGCCGACATGAACTCTCCCTCCTTACAGCTTGTGTCTTTCTCTCCCCAGTTTCTCTCTCCTTTCCTCCCCCAGTTTGTGTTTCTCTCCCTCCCTGTCAGGACGATTTTGGTTGGTCCCGATGCCGTTATCCTCACAACTGGTAAGGAACCGGTGTTTCTGAATAACAGGGAGACCAGCAAGCCTGAGACAACGCGGTTTGGTTGCAAGCCACGACAGCCAGGGTACTGCGCGTCTGCGAACCGTGCAAACAGGGACGGTTTCTCGCACGTTGCCAGCGGGAGAGAGACCAATCGCCCATTCCGGTAGACTCCCGCCCAAAGCGGGAGGGTTGGTAACTCTAATTGGTGTGCAGAATACACCAATCATTAAAGGTGGCAGCACAGGTATATAGCCATTCAGAAGCCGAACAGAATCCTGGATTTTGTATCTAGAGGCAGAAAAAACAAAAGCAAAGAGGTGATGTTGAATTTGTATAAGACATCAGTTAGGGTGCAGTTGGAGTTTTGGCTAATCATTATAGGAAGTATATAAAAACAATGGAAAAGATGTAGTAGAGATTCACTTGGGGAAAAGGGCAAAAGGAATGAAGGAAGGAGAGATAGAAAGAAAAAAACATGGCAGCCAATTTGCACACAAATATCAATGTGATGATGACCATATAATCTGTTTTAATGATGTTGGTTGAGGGATAAATATTGGCCAGGATACTGCGGAGACCTCCCCTGCTCTTCTTTGAAATAGTGCCATGGGATCTTTTCCGTCCACCCAAGAGGGAAGACGGGGCCTCGGTTTAACGTCTCATCCAAAGAGAGACTTCAGAAGGCAGGACTATTTTCACTGGAGCTGAGTAACCTGATGTAACTCTTCATAATCTTGAAGACTTCTGATAGGGTAATTAGTGATAGAGCATTTCCAATGGTCAATGAGACAGTAACAAGAGGACAACAATTTAAGATAATCACAAAAATAATCGAAGAGAAGCTTAGAAAAAATTGTTCATGCAGAGCATGATTAGATAGTGGAATTGTGTGTCACAAACTGTTGTTGAAGCATTATCCAGAAATCCTTTTAAAAGGGACATTTAGAGGAATGTTAAATGATACGGGGAGTGAACAGGTGCGTTGGATTAGATTAGGTGTAGAGAAAAACATTGCTGCAGACTTGCTGAGCCAAATGGCCTGTTTCAGTGCCGGAACATTTTATGATTCAATGATTCTACTCTAAGTTACTGTCTGCCGGGACATCACTGCAGGATGCCAAGAAGGAGGTGGAGGATGAGGACCTGAGGGCACAACTGATCATTACTGGCAGTGCCAGCCATATAGTGCAAGTCAGCTGCGGGTGCCTTTGCAGCAGTGGCACAGATTTGCATGTGGCGATGGATTATCGGCTGACTGCAGCCTGTATAGTTGTGCGTGATCACTTGCAGGCAGGTGAGCCTCTGCCAATGAATGTGAGGGTACTGGCAGATGGCACAATCTGCTTCTGGTATAACCTCCATTGCTCTTCTGTTTCTTCCTCACAAAAACATGTCAAGGGAATACCCACTGAGAAATCCATTGTCCAAATATTGCGGGCATATCAAAAGAATCCAGTGCCAAAGCTTTCTCACCAACTAAATGGAAAGAAAAAAATGTGCTTAATGTAAGACTTTTATATATACTACTGGATTGTAGTATTGCTTGAAGTATATCAGATATATACTGTCTTATAATGATAGGAGCATTATATAGAATATATTATTCTGCTATACAAGGTGGCCTTTCCTTTAAGCCAGAAAGTCTAATTGCTGTAAGTAAACCCAGTCTGAGGTCAAGCAGAGTTTAATACTATTTGGTGAGAGATGTTTGCAGATTGCAAGGTCTTTGTAAATGTCTCACCCCGGTCAGAAAAAAAGCATGAAATGAGTGTCCAGGACAACCATATGTGCAGGAGGTATCGTCAGCTGGAGGAGCTCATGTTCCGGGTTTCGGAGCTTGAGCAGCAGCTGGCGTCACTGCGATGCATCTGTGAGGCTGAGAGCTACGTGGATAGCATGTTTCAGGAGGTGGTCACCCCATAGCGTAAGAGTGTGCAGGCAGAGAGGTAATGGATGACCATCAGATAGACAAGGAAGACCAGGCAGGTAGTGCAGGAATCCCCTGAGTGCATCTCACTCTCTGGTGAGGGCGATGGTTCCTCTGGGGTGTACAGCCAGAGTCAAGTCTGTGGCACCATGGGTGGCTCAGCTGTACAGGGGGGAGGAGGAAGAGTGGGAAAGCAATAGTGATAGGGGATTTGATAGTTAAGGGAACAGACAGGCGTTTCTGTGGCTGCAGATGTGATCCCAGGATGTTATGTTGCCTCCCTGGTGCCAGGGTCAAGGATGTCACTGAGCGGCTGCAGAACATTCTGAGGGGGGAGGGTGAAAAGCCAGAGGTCATGGTCCATATCGGTATCAACGACATAGGCAGAAAGAGGGATGAGGTCCTGCAGGCAGATTTTAGGGAGCTAGGAATGAGATTAAAAAGCAGGACCTCAAAGGTAGTAATCTCCGGATTACTCCCAGTGCCATGAGCTAGTGAGTACAGAAATAGGAGGATAGAGCAGATGAATGCATGGCTGGAGAGATGGTGCAGGAAGAAGGGCTTCAGATTCCTGGGACATTGGGGCCAGTTCTGGGGGAGGTGGGACGTGTACAGGCTAGACGGGTTGCACCTCAACAGAGCTGGGACCAATGTCCTCGCGGTGGGGTTTGCTAGTGCTGTTGGGGAGGGTTTCAACTAATTTGGCAAGGGAATGGGTACCAGGATGTAGCATTAGAAAGGAGAAACAAGGTGCACAAAGGATTGGGAGAGACTGATAGCACCAGAGTAAGAAATAGTAAGGTATTAGGCGGGGTCAGACTAAGAAAGAATACAAGAAGGTCTAAGAGAGGTTTACAGTGCATGTGTGTAAATGCACGAAGCGTGGTAAATAAGGTTGGTGAGCTGCAGGCGCAAATAGACACATGGGAATATGATGTTGTGGTGTTAACGGAGACCTGGCTCAAAAAAGGGCAGGATTGGGTACTAAATATTCCTGGATACAAGGTGTTCAGGAAAGATAGGGAAGGAAAGAAATGAGGTGGGGTGGCAGTATTGATTAAGGAGAATATTACAGTGCTGGAGAGAGAGGATGTCCTGGAGGGGTCAAGGACAGAACCTATTTGGTTAGAGTTGAGAAACAATAGAGGTGCCATTACACTACTAGGTGTATTCTATAGGCCGCCAACTAGTGGGAAGGATATAGAGGAGCAAATTTGCAGGGCAATTACAGAGAGCTGCAAGAACTATAGAGTCGTGATAATGGGGGACTTCAATTATCCTAATATAGACTGGGATAGTAATAGTGTAAAGGGCAGAGAGGGGAAAGAATTCCTGAAGTGTGTTCAGGAGAACTTTCTGGATCAGTACATTTCTGGCCCAACGAGGAAGGAGGCATTGCTGGATCTGGTTCTGGGGAATGAGGTGGTTCAAGTAGAGCAAGTGTCAGTAGGGGAACATTTAGGGAACAGTGATCACAGTATTATAATGTTTAGATTAGCTATAGAAAAGGACAGGGAGCAATCAAGAGTAAAAATACTTAATTGGACAAAGGCCAATTTCAGTGGGTTAAGAATGGATCTGGCCCAGGTAAATTGGAATCAAAGTTAGGCAGGCAGAACTGTAATCGAACAATGGGCTACCTTTAAAGAGGAGATGGTTCGGGTACAGTCAAGGTACATTCCCACGAGGGGGAAAGGTAGGGCAACCAAAGCCAGAGCTCCCTGGATTACAAAAGAGATAGAGAGTAAGATGAAGCAGAAAAAGGGAGCGTATGACCGATGTCAGGTTGAGAATACAAGTGAGAACCAGGCTGAATATAGAAAATTCAGAGGGGAAATAAAAAAGGAAATAAGAGGGGCAAAGAGAGAGTATGAGAATAGATTGGCAGCTAACATAAAAGGTAATTCAAAAGTCTTCTATAGGCATATAAATAGTAAACGGGTAGTAAGAGGAGGGGTGGGGCCAATTAGGGACCAAAATGGAGACCTACGCATGGAGGCAGAGGGCATGGCTGAGGTACTAAATGAGTACTTTGCATCTGTCTTTACCAAGGAAGAAGATGCTGCCAAAGTCATAGTGAAAGAGGAGGTAATTGAGATACTGGATGGGATAAAAATTGATAAAGCGGCGGCACTAGAAAGGCTGTCTGTACTTAATGTAGATAAGTCACCAGGAGCAGATGGGATGCATCCTAGGATGCTGAGGGAAGTAAAGGTGGAAATTGCGGAGGTACTGGCCATAATCTTTCAAATTGCAAATGTTACACCCTTGTTCAAAAAAGGGTGTAAGGATAAACCCAGCAACTACAGGCCAGTCAGTTTAACCTCGGTAGTGGGGAAACTTTTAGCAACAATAATCCAGGACAAAATTAACAGTCACTTGGACAAGTGTGGATCAATTAAGGAAAGTCAGCATGGATTTGTTAAAGGCAAATTGTGTTTAACTAACTTGATCGAGTTTTTTGATGAGGTAACAGAGAGGGTTGATGAAGGCAATGCGTTTGATGTGGTTTACATGGACTTCCAAAAGGCGTTTGATAAATGTCACATAATAGGCTTGCCAGCAAAGTTGAAGCCCATGGAATAAAAGGGACAGTGGCAGCATGGATACAAAATTGGCTAAGTGACAGGAAACAGAGAGTAGGGGTGAACGATTGTTTATCGGACTGGAGGAAGGTACACAATGGAGTTCCCCAGGGGTCGGTATTAGGACCACTGCTTTTCTTGATATATATTAATGACTTAGACTTGCGTGTACAGGGCACAATTTCTAAATTTGCAGATGAAACAAAACTTGGAAGTATAGGGAACAGTGAGGAGGATAGTGATAGACTTCAAGAGGACATAGACAGGCTGGTGGACTGGGCGGACACGTGACAGATGAAATTTAACGCAGAAAAGCGTGAAGTGATACATTTTGGTAGGAAGAACAAGGACAGGCAATATAAACTAAAGGGTACAATTCTAAAGGGGGTGCTTCAACAGAGATCCTGGGGGTAAATGTGCACAAATCGTTGAAGGTGGCAGGGCAGGTTGAGAAAGCGGTTAAAAAAGCATACGGGATCCTGGGCTTCATAAATAGAGGCATAGATTACAAAAGCAAGGAAGTTATGATGAACCTTTATAAAACACTGGTTCAGCCTCAACTGGAGTATTGTGTCCAATTCTGGGCACTGCACTTTAGGAAGGATGTGAAGTTCTTCGAGAGGGTGCAGAAATTAATTACAAGAATTGTTCCAGGAATGAGGGACTTCAGTTACGTGGCTAGACTAGAGAAACTGGGGTTGTTCTCCTTAGAGCAGAGAAGGTTGAGAGGAAATTTGATAGAGGTGTTCAAAATCATGTCGGGTCTAGACAGAGTAGATAGAGAGAAACTGTTCCCATTGGCGGAAGGGTCGAGAACCAGAGGACACAGATATAAGGTGATTGGCAAAAGAACCAAAGGCGACATGAGGAAAAACTTTTTTATGCAGTGAGTGGTTAGGATCTGGAATGCACTGCCTGAAAGGGTGGTGGAGGCAGATTCAATCATGGCTTTCAAAAGGGAAATGGATAAGTACCTGAAGTAAAAAAATTTGCAGGGCTACAGGGAAAGGGCGGGGGAGTGGGACTAGCTGAAGTGCTCTTGCAGAGAGCCGGCACGGGCTCGACAGGCCGAATGGCCTTCTGTGCTGTAACCATTCTATGATTCTATGTCTTTCCTTTTTTAATGCTATTGACACTTTTTTGAGGGTATCCATCACACTTCACTTAGAGATTGATAGATTATGTTGATTAACTTCTTAAAAACAGATAAATATTTGGCTAAGAATGTGAATGTATGTTATAAAGAAATGTAGGTAAGGAGATAGATAATTAACTGGTTTGGTGCTGTTGGGATCACAATTATTATAAGGAATGTTAGATGGGATAAATTGTAATGTTAGATAGTCTGCGTATCAAAATCAAGAGCTATGAAGAACTAAATTATGTTTCAACAAATAAAATTATTTGAATGCCAAGTGGGAATGAGAAGGACCACTAACAGGGCACTAAGAGGAGCACTAACTAGCGTCACTGATCCTGACCGTGCAAAAAAGCGAAACTGAACTAACACAGCAAAGTTGAAACTACATGATACTGAAGTACACTGTGATATCTGCAAATGCAATTGGTTGTTCATGTCAATTCAACCCCTCATGCTGCTATGATTGACCACTTTTCCCAACCTGTTTTCTCATGCAAACTAATGTCATCTGCACCCATTGGATAATGCATTAAAACTGTGATCTGTTAAAATAATGAGGTTAAAACTTTTATTTTATATTTTTCTTGTATATTACAGATTGGACTCTGGTGATTGCTAGGGGCACAAATGACTTGGAGAAATCGTATTAGAGAACCAACAGGAAGTCACAGATTTACCAAAATGGAACACATGCTTCAACACCCCTCAGGAAATAATAGTTAACTTTGTGTTTAAACTTTTACATACAAGGAAAGGTTCATATACTGTATAATTGATTTTTTTTAAGATGACAGATGTTCCTCTTTAAAGTAATGAGTCAAAATTAGTCATGAAAAATTTTCACTTAAAAATAATTTTGTTTTATTTATAGATGACTGAACTTCTAAATAATCATAACTTCTAAATAAATTCGAGAAAGCCTAACTTCACATTGGATACTTGGATAAGAGGGTGATTGAGAAGACCATGTGTTCACATCACATGTTACAGTTTATGATTTTATCTGAACTCCACAATTAGATTACAGCCATATAACTTTCTTCCCCATATCTAATACACAATATAGTGTATCCTTCACCGTTAGTAGATTACTGTAAAAATGCTTCATTTTCAAATGTTACCACTGCAGATCGTTGGACATTAATTAACACCCACAGTGCATGTAAACTCCAGCATCCTTTCATTGCTATTCCTAAATCTTGATGATCTCATCCTCCCCAAAAGTGCAGCAAAAGTCTTATTTATTTCAATTCTTCAAAGATACAGTTCTTGGTGTCTCTAGCAAGTCTAAATAATAGGTATTACTTCTCACCTTTGATGGCTTCAACCTTGGTCCTTATTTGACTTTCTCTTTTGACCACATTTCCAGTAATAAAGCTGCCTCCAATAGGTTCAGTTTTCACTTTCAAGGCTAACTTTTCAGAATAAGGGATCGACCATTTAGAACTGAGATGAGGAGAGATTTCTTCCCTCAAGGGGTTGTGAATCTTTGGAATTCTCTACCCTGAGGGCTGTGGATGCTCAGTTGTTCAGTATATTCAAGACAGAGATCGATAGATTTTTGGATATTAAGGGAATGAAGGGATATGGGGATAGTGCGAGAAGGTGGAGTTGAGGTAGAAGATCAGCCATGATCTTATTAAATGGCGGAGCTGGTTCGAAGGGCCGAATGGCCTACTCCAGCTCCTATTTCTTATATTCCAACATTGTGCTCTGCATTATGGGGTTTGGCCTTTCAACTTGGTTTCTCAATAACAAAAACATCTCTCTTAGCATAGATAAATCTTGAGAAAGAACATTTCATACATGGTACTACATATTGAGGCCCCAACTTCAGTGAACTGTTAGAGGAAGTGGCAAAAAGAGACAGGGTGCATCCCCATAGGGAGGGAAGGTAAATCAGAGAGCAAGTCAATCTCTTACAATGCTCCATTCAAGAGCAGGACTGGCAGAGGCCTAGCAAAAAGGTTATCTGTAGCTCCCTGGTGGGGACTCAAAGATGCTGCTGAGTGAGGAACTAAAAAGTTTGTAGACTATCGTTTACACAAAGCGATCGGAGAAGGAATAGTAGAATGGCACCGTTACCACCCTCCTGTAATCCATTGTTAAAATTATCCCTGCAAGTCTTTAGGTCCTAAGTCACAAATGCATTGTGCCTGCTGATCTTAAATCATAAAGTCAACAAGATTCTTTGTTCTACATCACGTGACATATCTTTTATTTCAAATAGCATGTCAGGTAAACAGATCACCCCACATTAGTATGAAATTCAATTAGAAATTTAAGAATTTAAGGCTGTAATCCAATCTTTGGGTTGCGATGGTAAACAAACTATTCAAGGTTCACTCTTACGGTTTTTGACTCATCTGAACATTTCAACTCAATTACCATGTTGTAAAACACTCAGATCATTATTCACCATGTGATATATACTACCAATGTTAGTTTCTGTTAGGCAATAGTAGATTATCACTAGATAAACTCGCAATAACTAGGTCACAATCATCAAACCTTTTTTATTTTGTGCTCATCAAGCTGAGGCACATTCGTTCTTGGAAATTGAACACTTTCCATTTCAGGCACCCAGTGTCAGAATCAATTGAGATTCAGTTCAGATGCAGCACAGTTAGATGCAGACTAAAGCTCCCTCTATGAAGCCTCAACAATATGCCTTAGCCCTAACCTCAATAGGGCACCCCTGCCACAGCAGGATGATATTTTTCCATTTCCAAACCAGCAATTGTGAGAGTCACAATTTAATGCGAATTATTGACAAACTAAAAGCAGTTTTGTACTATGGATTTGAATCCAAGTCCCAAAGGTAAACGGCCAATGTCTAAGTCACTGCACCACCCTGTGCCCAATCATGAATTCTTCAAGTGAGGATGTCATCATGCATCAACTTCACAGAGCATCCTGACCACCAATATCCATGAAAGTACCCAAATAAGGGACAAAATTAATGTCCTCATCAAGCTCACAGCAGATTATATGAATCATTGAAACAATGGATTTAGTGTGAATTGAGATGTGTGATTTTAAGACAAAAGATGTTGTCACTGATGTGGCAGTCAGTCTGAATACCATGTTACAGACGCTGCAATATTGCACTGATTATTTTCAGTCACAGTTATATTACATTGTAAATACTAGTATTACATAATATATTGTCTAATATTTTATACAGAGAATAACAGGTACATGAGAGTGATTACAAGGCAACAACCTAATTGAAGAGTCTAGGGGATTGTTATAAACCACTTCAGCTACCTGAAAGTAACTTTCAGAATACTGCAACACCTGCCTTGCAGTGGTAGCATAGTCAACTGCAATGAATGGTGCTTAATCAAATCATCTTGATCTTGCAACCATACTGTTTGTGCTCAAATAATGGTAAGGAAACTAACTTTATTTGTCATTCAAATTACCAATCAAGGTACTTCTTTTACAAAGAGTTACAAATAATTACATAGGATATACGGCACAGAAACAGGCCATTCGGCCCAACCAGTCCAATCCGGCGTTTATGCTCCACTCGAGCCTCCTCCCATCCTTCCTCATCTACCTCTATTAGCATAACCCTCTATTCCCAACTCCCTCATATGCTTATCCAACCGCCCCTTAAATGCATCTCTACTATTTGCCTCAACTACTCCTTGTGGTAGCGAGTTCCACATTCTAACCACTCTCTGGATAAAGAAGTTTCTTCTGAATTCCCTAATTGATTTATTGGTGACTTCTTATATAAGGTAACTAACGTGTGGGTATGAGTTAGTCGGCAACCCAATCTCAGGGATTCAAGTAATCTTGGCACGCTGGTGACCATCATGCTTTATGGCATCACCTCAGCTCAAATTGTATCTCCCTCCCACGGAACTAATACCCTATATTTATTTCTTGCATAAAGCCCTCCTGGACAGGCAGAGGGCATTATAGGCAATCCTTCCCCACAAAAGAAAGCTACGTATAGTATTGGTCACCCAATATGCTCCATTACCCTACACCTATTTATCACTGCTTAATACCTAGTTATCCATCACAACACACCATGTCTGTTTGCTTGCCTCGTTGATACTCTACCTTTGTGTACATTATAGATGGTTAGGTGCTGCAGGTTCAGAGCAGGTTCGGGATCAGCACCGCTTAGGTAACCAGTTATGAAACGGCATTAACCATACCTCCTTAGCAATAATAACACTGCCTTTACCTCAGAAAAGGTACCAGCAAATGCAGACGATTTATTTACGAAACATACTTACTGTACAGGCAAAAATCTACATGCAGACACAAACACTGCAGAACATACTGCACCTGCATGAATCCATTATTAATGCACTTCCAGTTTATGTCTGATGCACTAAGAACCCCAACCTATTCTGTACACAGACACAGGTACCAACAGGGACAGAGCCACACGCTCAGTAATTAAGGGGAGACAAAGACAAAGTGCTGAGCAAATATGCGTTCTACTCCATCCCTCCCATTAACCAGGACCGATTGTGTGGATTTAAATATCCTGTCTTCTCGCAGCCAGCTTCCAATTTATTTCTTTTTTTAGGAAGCCTGCGCTATACTGCAATCAATACACTGCATCGCTCCTTGCCAACTGAAAATGCTCCAGAAAATGTCTTTGAAGAACAGGACGAGATGTCAGTGATTCATCCTCCGGCACTGCTCCCTGTAATTGGGAAATGTAACTTACCATTAAATAAATCCCGTCCGGCTGCTTTCTCTGCGGCTGAGGCGGCGTTGGCATTTGCCAGGTCAGGAGGCGGCTCGCTGTGTTGCTGGAGGCACTGAATGGATGATATCCGATCTGTGACTGTGCGATCTGGTTCCCTTTCTCTCCGGGTTAGAAAATGAAGCCAGTCTGAAATGAAGCAGAGAGAGAGAGAGCGAGCACAGCGCCACAGCACTGACGTCAGCGCGGCTGTCAATCACACTGCAGCCACCTGATGTACAGCAAGTGTAAAGTGCGAGACCTTCGGGGGGCAGAGAGCCAGCATCTGTTGGGCTTTATTTTTTGCTTCTGAAGGAGAGATTGCAGCCACTTGATGTGCAGAGTGTATAGTATTATATCCACCGAAAGAGAAAGAGAAGCAGACCCTATTCTTATGTTCTTATGACCCTGCTGCAGGTTGAGGTGTAGTCTCAGTGAGCAGCAGAGAGAGAGAGAGAGATGCAACAGAGCGGTACAGCACAGGAGCAGGCTGGTGTTTTACTTCACCAACCACATCATCGAATCCCACTCACCTGTTCCATACACCCTTTTAACAATTCCTTTTTGAAGCTAATATCTAATTCCATGTTTTAAAGAGTTATGTCCTCTGCCTCAACAACACGTTGTCACTGAATTCCACATTCTAACCACTCTCTGTGCACCGCCCCCCCCCCCCCCCCAAACTCCCCCCCCCCACCCCCCCCCCCAAACTCCCCCCCCCACCCCCCCCCAAACTCCCCTCTAATTCTTTCGGTGATTATTTTAAATGTGTGCCCTCTCATTACCAGATGCATGAGACAGGTGGACCCAGAGCTGGGTTATATATAGGGAGGCACCCGCTGGGGCACCAATGAATGGGTGACAAACCCATAGTTCATGTGGTTGAGATCAACAACTGGTTGCACGGGATCCAGCTGTAAACTGTTGTGGAGAGGTGCTGAATGGAGGCTCGGCGCTTCAGTACAGGGAGAAAGTTAAATTAAAAAAAATAATCTCCTGTGACGGCTCAGTGAGGTTATTCATTCAGCAGCTAAGCCATCCAGACTTGAAAAAACATTTTTCCAAAAAGCTTAGAATGAGTGGTCCATCACGCCTGATCCTCCCACAGTCTGAGCAGGAAGACCACAACCGTAGACTTCCACCCCACAAGAAGGTCTCAGGATTGATCCCAGGTCTGCGTTGAATGAGCTCATCTAAGCAGGGGCGGTGATAGAGCTGTATCAGTATGGATATTGTACCAAACTTAATGAGAAAATCAGAAAGATTGACAAAGAGTGAGTGAGCGAGAGAAACACTGCGTTCTCCTGATGTACAGATAACAATGATATACTTGCATTCATATTGTCCCTCATCATAGTGAAACATCTCTGTTACTTTTAGATAGTTCCTCGGGTTCAGCATCACTCATCACTCCTGTAAGTGGACTGAAAATCTGCAGTGCACCTTTTTCTGTCCAAATATCTAGTTACACAATAGTGTGACCCAGGGACCATAACAGAGAACCTTTTACTCCACCCAATCACTACTGAAATATAATTTATTTTCCCTTCTTTGTTGGCACCATCATCCTCGAGTATGAGGGACAGACTACACTAGAGTATGTGTCACTGCACACATTCTCCTTATGGAAGGCTGACTGAATGAGCATGGTATGGAAACTGAGGTTTATTTATATAAAGTACATGAACAAACAGTTTTCACAATGAGAACATCGATTCCCTGGACTCCTCGGTGTATGAAAACAACAAAGATGTAACTTACTTTCCTTTTAAGCATGGACCCTATGACAGAAGACCATTTACTCCAGCTTAACTCTTTAAAGCTAAGCTGGCACAGGCATTAAAAATACTGACAGCCTTTTGCCACTGGCTGCCAAATCCACACAACTCCTGATAGAGACTGACCCTGCCTTGAGATAGTGAGTCAAGGCTTATACCCACTGAGCTGACAATGATGGAGGGCTCCAGACTGGTACCTATCCTTAGAACAGTGGGTAGACAATATACCTGTCATGATTTAATTAAACCAGAATGTCTGTTCATCAATATTGAATGAAAATAATCTCTACTGATGCTCGTCAGTGAATGTGTCCATTCCAGTTAATTCCCACCTGGGGATTTCTCATTGTTCACAGCTTCAGTAACTCACATAAGTAAGCACTGTCGATGCCAACACTTCTAGAGTTGAACTGCTAAGACTGCCCCTTTGAGAAACCTTGGGTGACATAAACTTAACCCCTTACATACTGATCCTGGCAGTACAGAAAAATTAAAAGTTAAACATGCTGACAAGGACAACACAGGCAAAAATTCATTTGGCCACAACCTCAGAGCACTTTATGCAATGAGTCACTTTTGAAATGCAATGACTGTTTTACACTATTTCTTGGGGTTTTTCCAGTGGATCTTCTGGCAAAGTTACGACAAATGATCGAAGAACCCCTGTGGAAATTCAACCCCCTAATTTTTAACTATAACAGGAAAAGGCCATTTTGATCCATCTAGCAATTTCTAGAGTTCAAAAACAGAATATACAGTTCAGTACCTATATCTGTTAATGCCTGAAAGAGAGACATGGACTGACATTTTCTTTCTTATATATCATTTGCATGTAGTTGGAATAAAAAAGCTGTAGAAGCTACAACATTAATTAAATTTAAAACAGAAATAGACAGTTTCCTAGAAGTAAAGGGCATTAAGGGTTACGGGGAGTGGGCAGGAATTTGGACATGAGTCTAGGTTCGGATCGGTCATGGCCCTGTGGGTAGTGGAGCGGGCCCAGGGACCGTGTAGCCTGATTCTGCTCCTATTTCGTGTGTGCAATTCTGTTAGATGCAGGAGATGGTTCTGTGATAGATAGTAGATTGGCGGTTAGGATCAGATCAGCCATGATCTTATTGAATGGCGGAGCAGGCTCGAGGGGCCGATTGGCCTACTCCTGCTCCTATTTCTTATGTTCTTAAATACTTGGTAGCTAGCATTTATGAGAACAAATGTGTTTTCAACAGTATAAAACAACCCTCATCCTTTCCTTTAACTTCAGTGGAATAGAAAATTGGGTGGGGTGTACAACAGGCTACTGCTCATTTTGTGCCCCTCCCCCCATCCCGTCAAAGTTGCATTTTACCCAGTGTTTTGCACGTGCGCCTCTCTAAACTCTTTGATATGCTGAACTGGTGCACACTTGGTAAGATGAGGACAAATAGGAATTGTTAAACTGCTTTATTACACAGATAGCAAGTGAACCTACAGAGCAACAGTTAAGATCAGACTCACTTAATTCAATCAGTACAACAGGATAGAAATTTCATAGTCCCTGTGCCAGGACAGGTAGACCTGAGGCCCGATCGAAATTAAGCCTTGAGTATCATTTAAATTAGACCGGCATGTTGCGGACGCCTGCTGCGGGTCACCAGACAACTCGCCGGTGAATATCGACCCATTGCAAACATGTACCTTTTTGGGTGGCAGCCTCCAGCGGTCCCTTTAAGGACTGCTGGTTAGGCCGCATGGAGACCTGGTTATCCTGAACGCAGCAGACCCGGCACCGTCTGTGCTGCTGTTTATCGTCCAGATGTGGCAGTGGTCCTAATCCCATGTGCCCGCTCTGTTCCCATATCCTTTTATCTCCCTTTCCATCAACTATCTATCCAACCTATTCTTAAATGTTGACATGGTCTCTGCTTCAATCATTGCTCCCTTTCTTCCCTGCCCAGCATAACTACCATGTGTAACCATTTCTAATGGCCTTTGATTCAAAGCCAGCAGCAGTAGCATTTTATTATAGTTGGAACTAAAGTAAAGATTATCATAGCAAGGTTTCTGAGGCAAGAGTTAAGAAAAATACAAAGTGGCAGTGTTGACTAGGGCAACCTGTACTTACCTGCAGTGCGCAATTTGGGGAGTTTTAAGTCAAAATAAAAACAATTCTAATTATAATAAATACAGGTGCAACATTAAAGAGATAAGTGAAATATTGGAACTACTCATTCTCCTACAAAAATATGAAATCCAATTAAAACTGTAAACAGAAATTCCATCAGTTATTCATGGTTTTTCTGGGAACTTTCTTTGATTAATTTAGAAATTAGTAAAGTGAACCCAATAATCCACTTGCAACTGCTCCCAGGGTAGGGATGGGAAAAATCATCAAGTGTTTGAATTGCCGATCGCTCTGCACAGATCCCTGTTGCCCCCTGTGAGAATGGGCTTAGCTATGATGCCTTCCACTATCAAAGAGCCCGTCACCACTCATTGTCTAGGTTCATGGATGAAGAAGAGGCGAATGGGCAAGGCACCAGCAGGCTGCTAATGCCAGTGGAAACGCAACCGAGCAACAGGCAATACCTTTGGGAGAAGATGGGGAATTTAAAAAAAAATATCCACTTACAATTGAGCAAACTAAGCTGCAATCTGTTTCTAAATGCCTGATAATTTGTCACGCAAATAGAGTTATATATTTGCCAATAAACATTTATATACTGGACTTTTTAGTTGAAAATAGCAGTCCTCATTAAATTAACATGAGCCACTGCTTTGTGCCTGATTCAGGGTTTTTCTTACCTGGTTACAAGCTTCTGCTGTTCTTGTAGACACTTCAAATCATTCCTAGCATCTTAGTTTTTGTTTTAAAATTGTAGTTCCCCGTTATCTGTGGATAACCAAGAAGTATTCCTTATGCCTTTATTAGTTTTGTATTCCAGTTTTTAGTAATGGAGTCCTAAATGCCATACCATGTGTCTTGTGTATTTACTGTTGCTTGGCCTGCTCTCTGATTCTGCTCCTCACAAGAATTAGGAATGAAGACTAGAGGTTGGCCCTGATAGAATACAAACCTTGTATTTCTGATTGCTGCCTTTCCTACTAAAAGAACACACAATATAATATTTTATTTATTTATACATATAATAAAACTCTTGCATTTGGCATTTCTCTGACACTCCAAAGTGTTACACTTGTCCCCGATTGGCTCAGACATCGTATTCGCAAAACACAAATAAATCACAGCTGAAAAGGTTGGACACTTGCCATTGAACAAGAACCAGAACCAAGGAGAGTTATCGGCTGCAAGGTGGAGCTGTGTCTAAATATCCTGCCCCTAAAACTCTTGCATAAGGCATTTTTGCGATACCCCAAAGTGTTACACTTGCACCCACCCGATTGCCTGCCTCTCTTCCGCGGCCATGTTCGCGCCCGGGTGGCCCTGGAGATGGAGCACGCGGTGTCCGCCGGCACGCTCGAGTTTTTTCGCGACCGGTGGGCGCCGCGGGGACTGGAGTGCATCGTCACCCCGGGCTACCAAATTTTAATTTAATTTATTAAGTTTTATTTAAAGTTATATTGATTTACAGTTTATTTGGTTTAGTATCCACCAAAAAGAGTACACTTGCACCCACGCCGGCACGCTCGAGGCCTTCCACGACCAGTGGGCACCGCAGGGACTGGAGTGCATCATCACCACCGGTAATGGAATTTTAATTTAATTTATTAAGTTTCCTTTAATGTTTTAAGTTAAGTTACAGTTTATTTATTAGCACAAAAGAGTACACTTGCACCCAGTTTGACTCAGACATCGAATTAATAAAACAGTGCAAATGTTATCATGGACTTGCTCAATTGCTCCCTGTGGGAAAATGTTGTAAATAGGCACACCCTGAGATCCATTAGACGCTAATTACTGATCCACAAGCCAAAGAGAAAATCACTGTCAGGGCTCAATTACATCATCGGACCCTGATTACCATATTTGAATTCGGACCCTGACGGGTTTGGGCAGGCAACTTAGCCGCCTGTCCAGAGCATTCCTTAAAATTGGAAACAACTGGATCCGGGTGGTGTTCTGGCAGGTAAGTAGCCCGGAGCGTTCCCACCTGGTAGAAACCAGGCAGGTAGGGTTAAAATCCACCCCCAGTTTTAGTCAGCCTAGACTACAAAGTTTGCAGTCCACAAGCACGTGTTTGACTGGGGTAACAGGGCTGTGCTCAGTGACCAATGGGAGAATCATCTTGTTCTTTACCTGAGCTGCAAACTTTTAGCATGTGACTTGACATACTTATTGATTGAGAAGTAATGTATTCGCACCATGTAGGCATTGCAAAGATTGCTCCTGTATCTCTGGAGCATTTGTCACTGTATATTCTGAATTCGACACGGGACAAAAATGCACAGTTACTATGGTGGAGCATTGTGTTGCCGATATATGACATGCACATCATTTATTGCAGGGGCATAGTGAATGATAATGCTGATGTGTTATCTTGCCTTGAGTGACTCTTGACGTCAGTTTCATAAAGCAATTCAACTGAGGTACCCTGCAAACCTTTCAAAGGGGGTACAGAGGAAGTCATGTAGCAAGTTCAGTGCTCATGTTACTGTAAGTTTAGATAGGAGTAAGTCTACTCTTCTATATGGTTTAAGTTCTCCGTATAAATCAAAAGCTACGGCAGATGAAGTTTTGTGCCCAGAAACCTTAAGATGGCCAACAGGTATCTGGACTGTGATAATGCCCTTTAACCAACATTAATAAAATAGATTCTCTGGTCATCAATGTTCCCCTAACTTTTTTGGGGCCATTTGGCCCCTTTAAGGGGCTGCACGGCCCATTTAAAAATCCGTGCATGCACGGTTTTTGCATTTAAAAGCTGGTGAGCCCGCTGCGTAACCGCACAGCTTAAAGGGAGCATTGCTGGTCATTATCTCATTGCTGTTTGTGGGACCTTGCTGTGTGTAAATTGGCTGCTGTGTTTCCCTACATTACAACAGTGACTACACTTCAAAGTACTTCATTGGCTGTAAAGCATTTTGGGACATCCTGAGGTCGTAAAAGACGTATATAATTGCAAGTCTTTCTTTTTTGTTCTTGACTTTCAGACTGGCTTAACAAGTTAACTGAGCCAGCAAGACACCCATCTGTGTACAATTCACTTTGAATATGACATTTAAGCCCCTATCTTGGGGACTGTGGGAGAGAGAATGGAAGAAGGACAGCATCCTTGGAAATTGTATCAAAAGTTTGTGTTGGAATGAGCGACAGACTTATCGTGAAAAAGACTACATAGCCTTTACTGTTGAAGGAGAAAAGTGCATCACCTAAGGTCTGTGGGTTTAGTAGCGAGTTATTGTGTAGAAGTGTGCTGTTCTATATGTACTTTTATTTAAAACTGCTGTAAATTAAACTTAGTAACTCAGTTTGGAGCTGAAAGGAACTCGAGTGTGGTAAATTGGTATTTCTATCCTCTAGAACAAAAATATTGAATGAGAGCGCACTGGCATACTAGGACTTGTGTGAGTCCAAAGGGAATTAGATGTCCGCAGGTGGTAGAAATCGGATGGGCTGAAACGTTTGTATCACGGGGGATGCATAGTCCACTGACTGGGAATACAGTGAATTATTTGAAAAGCTCATTAAAATATTCTAAAGCTTCCAATACAACACAAATGCCTATTGCGTACACTAATGATTCTCCCTGTCCACTGCTGATTGTTCAAGAATAGATACTGTTACAACAGGTAAGGACTGTGCGAAGTCATCTGCTTTCTTCCGAAGGATAAGGTGCCCATTTTATTTACCTTCTGTCTTTGAGTCAAGAAATTGAGCTACTAATGCTGCACTAATCATAAATGATTCCCCTTTATTTCCATTTCCTTACTCAGCACACTGAACAGCCACAGTCCATCAGTCATCCTTTGCCCAGAAACAACTCGCGTAAAAGATTAGATTTTGAACGAGAAGCATTTTTAATTTAGATTCAACTCCACTCTGACTGATCAAATGGACTGTGCTGCAAATATTATTAAAATGGCTATTTTCTAAGCAATTTATTGAAATCCTGACCCAAATGGAGTTTTGACCCAAGCATTAAATCAACAGATTAATTAGTGATGCATTCAACTCCATCTAACATCAGTAACCGGTAAAATAAGGGAACCTATTCTAAGGAGCATGCTGGACATGTATCTGTATATAAGTAACTTAAATAACAACTTGATAAACCCCCTGCAGGATTCAACAGATGGAGGAAATCCAAGATTTGTTTAACTGGACTTTTGCAAAGATTTTGACTACATTTCACGTGAAAGACTTCTAATCAAACTAAAACCACAGGAATCTAGAGTAGAACATGGGACTAGTTAAGAATTTGGTTAAAAATAGGTAACAGAGTACATCATAGAATTATGCAGCAGAGAAGGAGGCCATTCGGCCCATTGTGCCTATGCCGGCTCTTTGATAGAGCTATGCAATTACTCCCACTCCCTGCTCTTTCCCCATAGCCCTGCAATTTCTTCCCCTTCAAGTATTTATCCAATTCCTTTTTGAAAGTTACTATTGAATCTGCTTCCACCACCCTTTCAGGTAGTGCATTCCAGATAAGAACAACTCGTAGCGTGAAAAAAATTCTCCTCATCTCCCCTCTGCCAATTAAATCTATGTCTTCTGTTTACTGGCCCTCCTGCCAGTGGAAACAGTTTCTCCCTATTTACTCTATCAAAACCCTTCATAATTTTGAATACCTCTATTAAATCTCCCCTTAACCTTCTCTGCTCTAAGGAGAACAATCCCAGTTTCTCCAGTCTCTCCACATAACTGAAGTCCCTCATCCCTGGTACCATTCTAGTAAATCTCCTCTGCACCCTCTCCAAGGCCTTGACATCCTTCCTAAAGTGTGGTGCCCAGAATTGGACACAATACTCCAGCTGAGGCCTAATCAGTGATTTATAAAGATTTAGCATAACTTCCTTGCTTTTGTACTATGTCTCTATTTATAAAGCCAAGGATCCCGTGTGCTTTTTAACAGCCTTCTCAACTTGTCCTGCCATCTTCAAAGATTTGTGTACGTGAACCTTCTGGTCACTCTGTCCCTGCAACCCCTTTAAAATTGTACTTGCAAGAGGTGAATATCAGACTTGGCAGAAGCGCTGAGTAGAGTTCCTTAAGAGTCAATGCTTGGAACCAAGCTATTTTTAATCCATGTTAAGGACAAGGGTATTGAAACTAAATATAAACTTTTTAAATTTGATAACAACATTAAATAGTGCAAATAAAGATTTGCAGCAGCTGGGCAGATAAAAGATAAATGAAATTTATTACTCCTAAATATAAAGTATTATAATTGGTTATAAAATGTGGATCTTTAGTATACAATGCATGGCATGGAATTGGTGGTGGAAGATTTAGAACAAGACCTGGGAATGAATTGGACTCACTGGCCCTGATATTAATATGAAGGCGGTTTCCGAGCGTGGGGTGGAATTGTGAGGGCGAAACCCAAAAGTAAAGTCAGCGGGTCAGAATCTGCACTTGCAACTGAATTGAAGCAATAAATTTTTTCTTCCAGGTCTTGCATTTCCAAGCTGTGCAGCGGGCTGAAGTCCACTATTTAAAGGGCCAAAATTGGAATTTAGAGGAGAAAGGAGGAAGTGAAGCCATGGATTCACAGAGAGGATGGCCAGCACCCAGATTCCCAGATGATTCCCTTGAAGTACTGCTGGTGCAGTGAGGACCAGGAGGGAAATAATTTACCCCAACAATGAGAGGAAAAAAACAAGTTCTGCTACTAAGAAGGCGAGTCTGGAGAGGGCAGAGGTGAGCAGCAGAAGCATTGTGCCCAGTCTTGGATGCAGTGCAGGAAGTGCTTTAATGACCTAACCAGGTCAGGAAAAGTGAGTACAGTTGCTGATTCACCTACATCCTGTGGTGTACAACACCACCCCCCCTCACTCTGTCTTGCCAAGTGTACTCCATCACATCACTCCTCATACCCACTCAAGTTTCGGCAGCACTCATCCTTCATTTTCTGTGCACTTCCTCACCTCCCCATGTATCCACCCACATCTGCCACTCATCCCAATCTTTATGCAATGTGAGGCATCTGTCTGATAGTCACCCTCAACCAATGCACTGCATCCATCTGGTGAATGTGACCTTCAGTCACTCACAGGTCTTTTCTTTTGCCCTTGTAGAAGAAAGCGCAAAATGCAAAGGGGAAGTAGAGGACTGGAGGTGACCCGCCACAAATAGTGCAGCTAACTGATGCAGAGGAGGACACCATGGAGATACGTGGCACATCTGCATCCCTCTCAATCGGAGATGGATAGACTGAGGACTCGCAGATGCCTGGTGACAGAATTTAAACATCTTTCACACACATGATGATATTATTTCATTAAAGACTGACTGAACTATGAGAAGACTGAGTATGTTGATTGGCAAGGACTAATTCATATCACTTTCTTTTGTCTTCCAGGTACAAGAAGAATCTGTGGAGATTCATGACAATTCCTCAGGGGACCTCATTCATTCTTAGGGTGCACCGTCACAGGACATACAGCCATGCACCAGCGCAAATACTCACACTTCGGTGGGTCCTGTTAGACAGTTAGTTGGGTTTTCACCTGGTGATTTGCAACTTCATTGTCCTCCACCTCTAATCCTTTCTGCTGCATCACTATGATTCTCGACACCCTCCCTGGCGAGTACTAAGGGTGCCACCAGACCTATCTAGGCACCTGAAGCGCATCTTCAACATGCTGATGGCTTGCTCGATGACACACTTGGTGGTCATGTGGCTCTGGTTGTAGTGTTATTGTGCCTCATTGGTGGGGTTCCTCACAGGTGTCATGAGCCAGTGTGATGGTGGTATCCCTTATCTCCACCAAACCATCCCTTAAGTCTGTCCCCTGGCAAGAAGAGGTCGTTGTTGGACTGCTGGAGACCATGTAGGAATTTAAACAGAGGGATGAGAATTTTAACTAGAACTAGAAACTAATGTAAATCAGAAGAACTTGGTGAACAGGACTTGGTGTGGGATAAGATACAGGGAGCAGAACTTTTAAATGAGCTGAAGATTATGGAGGGAGGAAGATGGGAGAGTCTGGAGGTGACAATGGCATGGATGAGAGTTTCAGCAGCAGATGGGCTGAGGTAGGGACAGAGGCACGCAGTGTTACGAAGGTGGAAGTAGGTAGTCTTTGTGATGAAGAAGATTTGTCAGAAGCTCAGCTCAAAATCAACAAAAGCTTGCATTCATATAGCACCTTTAATGTAGTAAAACATCCCAACGTGCTTCCCAGGAGCATAATCAGTCAAAAATTCACACTGAGCCAAAGTAGATATTCGGAATAAAAACAGAAAATGCTGGAAATACTCAGCAGGTCAGGCAGCATCTGTGGAGAGAGAAACACAGTTAACATTTCAGGTCAATGACCTTTTGTCAGAACTGGAAGAGTTAGAGATACAACCGGTTTTAAGCAAGTGCAGGGGCAGGGAAAGGGGGAGGGGGAGAACAAAAGGGAAGGTCTGTGATAGGATGGAAGGCAGGAGAGATTAAATGACAAAAGGTATGATTTGCTTTGTACAAAGGAGATGGCAAAGAAACAAAAGATGGGTCTAGAAGAGGTGTAAATGAGAATAGCAGAATCATCAACAGCTGCTGTCTGAAAAAATGGGGGTTGTTGAATTTGATGTTGAGTCCAGAAGGCTGCAAAGTGCCTAATCGAAAGATGAGGTGCTGTTCCTCGAGCTGATATTGAGCTTCATTGGAACAGTGCAAGAGACGAGGACAGAGAAGTTAGAGTGGGAATGGAGTGGAGAATTAAAGCGACAGGCACTGGAAGCTCAGGGTCATGCTTGCGGACTGAACGGAGGTGTTCTGCGTTTGGTCTGATTAGAATTGGAGTGATTTGGTGGAACACTGGTGTTGCCATCCTGATCCGCTTGCCAAGAAGTTACAGCCAAAGTTGGCGATCTATTTTCAAGTCAGGATGGTGTGTAACTTGGAGGGGAACTTACAAGTGATGGTGTTCCCATGCGCCTGCTACTCTTGTCCTTCTTGGTGGTACAGGCCGTGAGTTTGGGAGGTGCGGCCGAAGAAGTCTTGGCGAGTTGCTGCAGTGCATCTTGTAGATGGTACACACTGCAGCCACGGTACGCCGGTGGTGGAGGTAGTGAATGTTGAAGGTGGTGGTTGGGGTGCCAATTAAGCAGGCTGCTTTGTGCTGGATGGTGTCGAGCTTCTTGAGTGTTTTTGGAGCTGCACTCATCCAGGCAAGTGGAAAGTATTCCATCACACTCCTTACTTGTGCCTTGTAGATGGTGGAAAGTCTTTGGCGATGGCAATGCCGTTGAATGTCAAGGGAAGGTGGTTAGACTCTCACTTGGACATAGTCATTGCCTGGCACTTGTGTGGCAGGAATGTTACTTACCCCTTATCAGCCCAAGCCTGAATGCCGTCCAGGTCTTTCTGCATGCAGGCATGGACTGCTTCGTTATGTGAGGAGTTGCAAATGGAACTGAACACTGTGCAATCATCAGCGAACATCCCCACTTCTGACCTTATGATGGATGGACAGTCATTGATGAAGCAGCTGAAGATGGTTGGGCCTAGGACTGTCCTGAGGAACTCCTGCAACAATGTCCTGAAGAGATGTAGAGGAGACCGCAGCGTGAGCAGCGAATACAGTATACTCAATTACAAGAAGTACAAGTAAATCGCTGTTTCACCTGAAAGGAGTGTTTGGGGCCCTGGATGGTGGGAACAGGAGAGGTAAAAGGGCAGGTGTTGTATCTCCTGCATTTGCACGGGAAGTGCTGTGGGAAGGGGAGGGGGTGTTGGGGGTGATTGAGGAATGGACCAGGGTATCGCAGAGGGAAAGGTCCCTTCAGAATGCTGAAAGGGGAGGGGAAGACGTGTTTGGTGGTGGGATCATGCTGGAGGTGGCGGAAATGGCGGAGGATGATCCGTCAACTGTGGAGGCTGGTGGGGTGAAAGGTGAGGACAAGGGGAACCCTATCGTTGTTCTGGGAGGGAGGGGAAGAGGTGAGAGCAGAAGTGCGGGAAATGGAACAGACACGGTCGAGGGCTGTCAAAAATAGTAGAGGGGAATCCTCGGTTGAGGAAAAAGGAAGATGTATCGGAAGCACTAGTATGGAAGGCGGCATCATTAGAACAGATGCGACGGAGTCAGAGAAACTGGGAGAATGGAATAGATGAAGCAGGGTGGGAGGAAGTGTAGTCAATGTAGCTGTGGGAGTTAGTGGACTTATAGTGGATGTTGGTCAATAGCCTATCCCCAGAAATGGAGACAGAGAAGTCGAGGAAGGGAAGAGTCGGAGATGGACCATGTGAAGGCAAAGGAAGGGTGGAAATTGCAAGCAAAGTGAATGAAATTTTCCAGTTCAGGGAGAGAGCAGGAAACGGCACCGATACAGTCATCAATGTACCGGGGGGGAAAAAGAGGTGAGGGAGTGGACCCGAGTAGGACTGGAACAAACAATGTTCCACATATCACACAAAAAGGCAGGCATAACTAGGTCCCATGCGTGTTCCTGTAGCAACACCTTTTATTTGGAGTCAAAGGAGAAGTTGTTCAATGTGAGAACAAGTTCAACCAGGCAGACGAGGGTAGTAGTGAAGGGGGACTGGTTGGGCCTCTGTTCAAGGAAGAAGCGGAGCATCCTCAGGCCCTCTTGGTGAGGGATGGAACAGATATTAGGAGGGTGATTAATTCTTGGTCAAAGAGGTAAGTTTTAAGGAGGGTCTTAAAGGAGGAAAAGTTGGTGGAGACATTTAAGAGGGAATTCCAGAGCTTAGGGTCTAAATGGCTGAAGGCATGGCTGCTCGTTGTTGGGCAAAGGGATTTTGGAACACACAAGAGGCCAAAGTTAGGGGAACACAGAGTTCTCAGAGGGTTGTTGTACAGAGATAGGTAGGTGCAAGACCATGAAGGGATTTGAACACAGGGATGAGAATTGTAAATTCAAAGCGCGAGGACCAGGAGCCAATGTAGGTCAGGGGTGATGGGTACTTGATGCGGGTTAGAGTATGGGCAGTAAGGTTTTGGATGAGCTGAAGTTTGTGAAGGGTAGAGGATGGGAGGCCAGCCAGGAGAGCATTTGAATAGTTGAGTTGGGAGGTGACAAAGGCATGGATGAGGGTTTCAGCAAAAGATGGGCTGAAGTCACGGCAGGAGACGGGCAATGTTGTGGAGGTGGAAGTGGGCAGTCTTTGTGGTGGTAAGGACACGGTATTGGAAGCTCAGCTCGGCGCCAAGACTTCAACCCGACACAGTGGCCAGGGAAGCGGATGGAGTCGGTGGCGAGGATACGGACTTTGGGGTTGAGGACGTTTTCTTTTGAGGAGGGAGACAGTACCTAAGAAGAGGGAATGATTTATATTGTCACCTAGCATGGGGGCCACGAAGGGAAGTTGGGTGGTCAACAGTTTAGACTCAACATAGAGTTCAACAATTTCAGATCATAACCTCGGCCCCTATCACATATATATATATATATATATATTTTTTTTTTTATCCACACTTTTTGTTTGGCCTTTTTTTCTTCCCTCCCACATGGCAGCTGTCCTTCATTCTGCCAGCGCATTTCACACTTCATCTAGAGCCATCCTTTGTTCCTTAACCTGTCACATAACCACCTCCTCTTGTCTTGAATATCTCTTAATGTCTCTCAATCTCTCCTGCTTTCTATCCTATCACTGACCTTCCCTTTTGTTCTTTCATTCCCTCCCCCATTTCCCAGCCCCTGACCCTGCTTTAAAATCTATTCCATTTCCTGCTTTTTTCCAGTTCTGACAAAAGGTCTTCGACCTGAAACGTTAACTCTGTTTCTCTCTCCACTGATGCTGCCTGGCCTGCTGAGTTTTTCCAGTGTTTTCTGTTGTTATTTTGGATTTCCAGCATCCGCAGTATTTTGCTATTGTAACAGTTTAGTGGGAATGGGGTTGAGAGACCAGGACGTGGGTCTCATTGGAGGGGCTATGAAGAGAGATAGGAGAGAAATTATTGAAAGACTGGGGCAAGGGAAGCAGCAGATGCAGCTAAATGGATGGTCTCAATCTTCGGGACAGAGATTATTATATTATTTAAAGGTAAGCCAGGAGAATAGAACCATAGGACATAAATTTAAAATGAGTGTAAAATAAATTTTTGATACTAGGAAAATTTCTTTTTTTTAAAATTCGTATATGGGATGTGGGCATCGCTGGCAAGGCCAGCATTTATTGCCCATCCCTAATTGCCCTTGAGAAGGTGGTGGTGAGCTGCCTTCTTGAACCGCTGCAGTCCATGTGGTGAAGGTACTCCCACAGTGCTGTTAGGGAGGGAGTTCCAGGATTTTGACCCAGCGACGATGAAGGATCGGCGATATACTTCTAAATCAGGATGATGTGTGACTTGGAGGGGAACTTGGAGGTGGTGGTGTTCCCATGCGCCTGCTGCCCTTGTCCTTCTAGGTGGAAGAGGTCGCGGGTTTGAGAGGTGCTGCCGAAGAAGCCTTGGCGAGTTGCTGCAGTGCATCTTGTAGATGGTACACACTGCAGCCACGGTACGCCGGTGGTGTAGGGAGTGAATGTTTAAGGTGGTGGATGGGGTGCCAATCAAATGGGCTGCTTTGTCCTGGATGGTGTCGAGCTTCTTGAGTGTTGTTGGAGCTGCACTCATCCAGGCAAGTGGAGAGTATTCCATCACACTCCTGACTTGTGCCTTGTAGATGGTGGAAAAGCTTTGGGGAGTCAGGAGGTGAGACACTTGCCGCAGAATACCTAGCCTCTGACCTGCTCTTGTTGCCACTGTATTTATGTGGCTGGTCCAGTTAAGTTTCTGGTGACCCCCAGGATGTTGATGGTGGGGGATTCGGCGATGGTAATACTGTTGAATGTCAAGGGGAGGTAGTTAGACTCTCGCTTATTGGAGATAGTCATTGCCTGGCACTTCTGAAGCGCGAATGTTACCTGTCACTTATCAGCACAAGCCTGAACGTCGTCCAGGTCTTGTTGCATGCGGGCATGGACTGCTTCATTATCTGAGGAGTTGTGAATGGCACTGAACACTGCAGTCATCAGCGAACATCCCCATTTCTGACCTTATGTTGGAGGGAAGGTCATTGATGAAGCAGCTGAAGATAGTTGGGCCTAGGACACTGCCCTGAGGAACTCCTGCAGTGATGTCCTGGGGCTGTGATGATTGACCTTCAACCACAACCATCTACCTTTGTGCTAAGTATGACTCCAGCCAGTGGAGCGTTTCCCCCCAATTCCCATTGAATTCAATTTTAATAGGGCTCCTTGATGCCACACTCGGTCAAATGCTGCCTTGATGTCAAGGGCAGTCACTCTCCCCTCACCTGCGGAATTCAGCTCCTTTGTCCATGTTTGGACCAAGGCTGTAATGAGGTCGAGAGCAGGAACCCAAACTGGGCATCTGTGAGCAGGTTATTGGTGAGTAAATGCCGCTTGATAGCACTGTCGATGACACCTTCCATCACGTTGCTGATGATTGGCCGGGTTGGATTTGTCCTGCTTTTTGTGGACAGGACATACCTGGGCAGTTTTCCACATTGTCAGATAGATGCCAGTGTTGTAGCTGTACTGGAACAGCTTGGCTAGAGGCGGGGCTAGTTTTGGAGCACAAGTCTTCAGTACGAAAGCCGGGATGTTGTCGGGGCCCATAGCCTTTGCTGTATCCAGTGCGCGCAGCCGTTTCTTGATATCACGTGGAGTGAATTGAATTTTACTACATATTCTCTAGAATATAGAGATGTATATTTGGTATAACCTGCCAGGGAGGGCAGTGGAGAAAAAATCACTAGGGATGTTTAAAATGCAACAGGATGTTACGTTAGGAGACTTCGAGTACCGGAGGAATTAGCTTCAATGGGCCAAATGGCATTTGCTAATGTTCTTATTTGCATTTAGCTGAATGAGGCAGGTAAAGCTTACAGTTAAGATAGTTTTAAAACTGCATTCATGAATGTCAATGGGCATAATCGCAAGGAGGAGACAAATAGAAAGCAAATTCTTTATCTATTCACTCAAAGTTTAGGAGGGCAAAAGCTCAACACGTACTAATATAATTGACATGATGAAAACTGAAAGGAAGACTCACTACAAATGGTTAAAAGGTATGGGGACTGTTTTACAATAATACAACCCTTTCTTACAACAGGCCTATGTGATCTGGGTGTAATTTTGTCAAGTGACAGTGGCCCCAAATTTCTGCGTGGCTTCCAGCACACTCCCACTGTAATTCGAGCCACAGAGGGCATGGGAACCAGATAGGCTGGGTCTTGGGCTTTGCTGCCAGTTTCTGTGGGGTCTTGTTTGGGGCAGAACATCTGGTCACTCATGACAGAAGGGCGTGGTTGGGTGGAAGAGGATCCCTGGCTGGAAGTTTACTCGACCATCAGACAGATGAAACAGTAAGTCTGCTAAGGGGACACAGGTGAGCGAGAAGGGGTGAAGATGGGTTACAAGTGGCATTGGTTTGAAGTGTTAGGCCAATAAACAAAAGTAATAAATACTTACCAAATAAAGATGACAATAGTAGTCAGTAAAAAGACTATCCAAAAAACTGATCAATGAAATTAGAACAGCATCTCATAGAAACATAGAAACATAGAAAATAGGTACAGGAGTAGACCATTCGGTCCTTCGAGCCTGCACCGCCATTCAATGCGTTCATGGCTGAACATGCTACCTCAGTACCCCATTCCTGCTTTCTCGCCATACCCCTTGATCCCCTTAGTTGTGAGTGTTATATCTAACTCCCTTTTGAATATATTTAGCGAACTGGCCTCAACAACCTTCTGTGGAAGAGAATTCCATAGATTCACCACTCTCTGGGTGAAGAAGTTCCTCCTCAGCTCAGTCCTAAATGGCTTCCCCTTAATCCTTAGACTGTGACCCCTGGTTCTAGTTTTCCCTACCATTGGGAACATTCTGCCTGCATCTAATTTGTCTAAACCAGTCAGGATTTTAAATGTCTCTATAAGATCCCCCCTCATTCTTCTGAACTCCAGAGGATACAAGTTCAGTTGACCCAATCTTTCTTGATATGTCAGTCCGGCCATCCCAGGAATCAATCTAGTGAACCTTCGCTGCACTCCCTCAATAGCAAGAATGTCCTTCCTTAAGTTAGGAGACCAAAACTGCGCACAATACTCCAGGTGTGGCCTCACCAAGGCCCTGTACAACTGTAGCATCACCTCCCTACTCCTGTACTCAAATCCCCTTGCTATGAAGGCCATCATTCCGTTTGCTTTCTTGACTGCCTGCTGCACTTGCATTCCCACCTTCAGTGACTGATGTACCATGACGCCCAGGTCTCGTTGCACGTCCCCTTTCCCTAATCTGCCACCATTCAGGTAATAGTCCGCCTCTCTATTTTTACCACCAAAGTGGATAACCTCACATTTATCCACATTGTACTTCATCTGCCATACATTTGCCCATTCACCCAACCTGTCCAAGTCACTCTGTAGCCTCCTAGCATCCTCCTCATTGTTCACACTGCCTCCCAATTTAGTGTCATCCGCAAATTTGGAGATATTACATTTAATCCCTTCGTCCAAATCATTAATATATAATGTAAACAGCTGGGGTCCCAGCACCGAACCCTGCGGTACCCCGCTGGTCACTGCCTGCCATTCTGAAAAGTACCCATTTACTCCTACTCTTTGTTTCCTGTGTGCCAACCAGTTCTCAATCCACGTCAACACATTACCCCCAATCCCATGTGCTTTAACTTTGCTCACCAATCTCTTGTGTGGGACCTTGTCGAAGGCCTTCTGAAAGTCCAAGTACACCACATCTACTGGTTCCCCCCTGTCCACCCTATTGGAAACATCCTCAAAAAATTCCAGAAGATTTGTCAAGCATGATTTCCCTTTCACAAATCCATGCTGACTTGGACCTATCATGTCGCCACTTTCCAAATGGTCTGTTATGACATCTTTAATAATTGCTTCCATCATTTTACCCACGACCGATGTCAGGCTGACCGGTCTATAATTCCCTGCTTTCTCCCTCCCTCCTTTTTTAAAAAGAGGGGTTACATTGGCCACCCTCCACTCCATCGGAACTGATCCAGAGTCTAAGGAATGTTGGAAAATGATCGTCAATGCATCCACTATTTCCAAGGCCACCTCCTTAAGTACTCTGGGATGCAGACCATCAGGCCCCGGGGATTTTTCAGCCTTCAGTCCCATCAATTTCCCCAATACCTTTTCCCGACTAATAAGGATTTCCCTCAGCTCCTCCCTCTTACCAGATCCTCTGACCCCTTTTATTTCCGGCAGGTTGTGTGTGTCCTCCACAGTAAACACCGAACCAAAGTACTTGTTCAATTGATCAGCCATTTCCTTGTTCCCCATTACGACTTCCCCTGTTTCCGACTGCAGGGGACCTACGTTTGTTTTTACTAACCTCTTTCTTTTTACATATTTATAGAAGCTTTTGCAGTCCATTTTAATGTTCTCTGCAAGCTTCCTTTCATATTTTATTTTCCCTGCCCTAATCAAACCCTTCGTCCTCCTCTGCTGAGTTTTGAAGTTCTCCCAGTCACCGGGTTTGCTGCTACTTCTGGCCAATTTGTATGCAACTTCCTTGGTTTTAATACTATCCCTGATTTCCCTTGTTAGCCATGGTTGAGCCACCTTCCCTTTTTTATTTTTACGCCAGACCGGGATGTACAATTGTTGTAGTTCATCCATGCGATCTCTAAATGTCTGCCATTGCCCTTCCACTGATAGCCCCTTAAATATCGCTTGCCAATTTAACCTCGCCAATTCACGCCTCATACCCTCAAAGTTGCCCTTATTTAAGTTCTGGACCATGGTCTCTGACTTAACTGTTTCCTTCTCCATCCTAATGTAGAACTCCACCATACTATGGTCACTCTTCCCCAGGGGGCCTCGTACCACAAGATTGCTGATTAGTCCCTCCTCATTACACAACACCCAGTCCAGGATGGCCTCCCCTCGAGTTGGTTCCTCAACATATTGGTTTAGGAAACCATCCCTTAAACACTCCAGGAAATCCTCCTCCACCGTATTGCTTCCAGTTTGAGTAGCCCAATCTATATGCATATTAAAGTCACCCATGATAACTGCCGTGCCTTTTTTGCACGCACCTCTGATTTCCTGTTTCATACCCTCCCCCACCTCACTACTGCTGTTTGGAGGTCTGTACACAACTCCCACTAACGTTTTCTGCCCTTTGGTGTTCTGCAGCTCAACCCATATTGATTCCACATCCTCCAAGCTGATGTCCTTCCTAGCTATTGCATTAATCTCCTCTTTAACCAGCAATGCTACCCCACCCCCTTTTCCTTTTATTCTATCCTTTCTGAATGTTGAATACCCCTGGATGTTCAGTTCCCAGCCTTGATTGTTCTGGAGCCACGTCTCTGTAATCCCAATCACATCGTATCCGTTAACATCTATTTGCACAGTCAATTCATCCACCTTATTACGGATACTCCTTGCATTAAGACACAGAGCCTTTAGGCTTGTTTTATTAACATCCTTTGTCCTTTTAGACTTATGATTTAGTATGGCCCTTTGTGTTTCTTGCCTTTGTTTACTCGGCCTTCCCCTATTGTTTCTCACCCTTCTAACATTTGTTTCTGACTGCATTTTACTTCCCCCTGTTTCGCTACATAGGTTCCCATTCCCCTGCCATATTAGTTTAAATCCCCCCGAACTGCTTTAGCAAATATTACCCCGAGGACATCGGTTCCAGTCCTGCCCAAGTGCAGACCGTCCCTTTTGTACAGGTCCCACTTCCCCCAGAACTGGTTCCAATGCCTCAGGAATTTGAATCCCTCCCTCCTGCACCACTGCTCAAGCCACGTATTCAATCTCACTATCATGTTCTCTCTATTCTGATTAGCACGTGGCCCTGGTAGCAATCCAGAGATTACTACCTTAGAGGTCCTACTTTTTAATTTAGCTCCTAGCTCCCTAAATTCTGCTTGTAGGACCTCTTCCCGCTTTTTACCTATATCGTTGGTACCTACATGCACCACGGGTACCTACATGCACAGGTTGAACAAAGAGTTAGTGAGCATGCAAAGTGCAGAGGTGAAACAAATATTCCCAATGGCATCAAAAAGATGCTTCATATTAATATTACATGCAGTTGAATTCTTCCTCATAAAACTTACCTTTTTTCTCGTACAGCACACCTGAAACTGCATAGGCCAGCACCATTGAGACTGCCACAGCCAATATAGTGCTAAAAATAAATCTCAGTTTTAATGAAAGTTGAAATGTGGAGTGTAAATCTACGTGACCCAGCATGAACAAATGTGGTGATGGATACTCTAACTATAGCAGTATTCTATTTAGCTCACATTTCCAGAACAGGCTCGGTGTGTATTTAGGTAGAGGGCAGCAAGCAGTGACTTCCTTTATTTTCATGCAAGGCTGTTTCTAGAGCAGATCATATTTTGTAATTCACCAAAATTATTCATGAAATCAACAGCTAGCAACAATTTTTAAAGGGGAACGTTACTTTTTTTGGTATTTCTACAAAACCATAAAATACCTGCACATTCTCTTCATTCAATCACAGCCAAAAGTGTGCCAGCTTGTGTGTGAAAAATGGCCCTTTGAACGAGGTACCAGAGAGCTACTAGCACCCGTGGAACCAGACCTCGGGGTGAGCCAGCACCTTCAGGAGAGAAAAGTTGAAAGAAAAGGAAATTTAAAAAAAAGCCTTCTGCGTAATTCCCTAGTAAAGGCCAGACCATTATTGTATTGCAAAGTAGGGAGTACCTTCCAAACTTCTAAATAGTGAGCTTTATTTCAGGTCTTTACTTTATTACACTTCAGATAGGGTACAGACATATAAAAGAATGGCAGCTCTCAGAGTGCACTGTAATGTTGCAGACATGCTGCTTCTTTGCAGCTGAAGAGCAGGATTATTGAAAGAGCATTTTCTGAGGTGATATTTTTCTTGTTGCATTATAAATGCAAAATACTAATATCTATTTAGGTTAAGTGCTTCACTACCATAGTTCTCCACTCTTCCAGGAAGGAAGAGGCCATAATGGAACGGAGTGCTAAGCTGGCATAGCTGTTGCCAAGTGGGATAATACAATTATGTGTTCTCATTTAAATCAGCTTGGAAAAGTATAACTGATTACGTTATTTATGCATTTCACCTCCTCCCTTCCCTCAAAAGAAAATGCCCACCATGTGCACACTCCATGCAATAATTACAAAAAGACAAATAAAGAAAATGAGTATTCTGATTGCTTTTCTGCACTTTACTTGGTCATTTGAGGCCAGCATAAATAAGATGCTATTGTAGCTTTCATCTAACATATAATAAACAAAAGTTGTATCAAAGATGCTAACACTGTATATAGTGCTATTGACACGGTTACAGTAATTGATTTCGGAGATGAAAGGGTTGTCTTATGAGGAATGGTTGAGCAGGTTGGGCCCATACTCATTGGATGAGAGGTGATCTTATTGAAACATATAAGATTCTGAGGGGACTTGACAGGGTAGATGCTGAGAGGAAGTTTCCCCTCGTGGGGGATTCTAGAACTAGGGGGCATAGTTTCAGGATAAGGGGTCGCCCATTTAAGACAGAGATGAGGAGGAATTTCCTCTGAGGGTCGTGAATCTTTGGAATTATCTACCCCAGAGAGCTGTGGAGGCTGAGTCAGTGAACATATTCAAGGTTGAGATAGACAGATATTTGAGCTACAGGGGAGTCAAGGGTTATGGGGAACAGACAGAAAAGTGGAGTTGAGACCAAGATCATTTCAGCCATGATCTTATTGAATGGCGGAGCAGGCTCGAGGGGCTGAATGGCCTACTCCTGCTCCTATTTCTTATGTTCTTAGTAATGAAAATTATCTGAACACAATGCCTCCTATACTGATGGCTCAGTAGCGAACTGCAACACATAAGACCATAAGAAATAGGAGCAGGAATAGGCCACTTGGCCCCTCGAGCCTGCTCTGCCATTCAATAAGATCATGGCTGATCTTGGGCTCAAAGCCACTTCCCTGCCCACTCCCCATAACCCTTCACTCCCTTATCTTGTAAAAATCTGTCTATCTCCACCTTAAATGTATTTAATGACCTACCCTCCACGGCTCTCTGGGGCAGAGAATTCCACAGATTTATGACCCCGAGAGAAGAAATTCCTCATCTCAGTTCTAAAAGGGCGACCCTTTATTCTAAAACTGTGCCCCCGAGTTCTAGATTTCCCCACAGGGGGAAACATCCTCTCTGCATCTACCCCGTCGAGCCCCCTCAGTATCCCATTTGTTTCAGTAAGATCACCTCTCACTCCTCTAAATTCCAATGAGTATAGGCCCAACCTGCTCAACCCCTCCCCATAAGTCAACACCCCCATCTCCAGAACCAGCGAATCGTCTCTGAACTGCCTCCAATGCAAATTTATCCTTCCTTAAATAAGGAAACCAAAACTGTACGCAATACTCTAGGTGCGGTCTCACCAATACCCTGTACAGTTGTAGCAGGACTTCCCTGCTTTTATACTCCAACCCCCTTACAATAAAGGCCAACATTCCATTTGCCTTATTGATTACTTGCTGTACCTGCATGATAACCTTTTGTGTTTCATGCACAAGGACCCCCAGGTCCCTCTGAACTGTAGCATTTTGTAATCTCTCTCCGTTTAAATAATAATTTGCTTTTTTATTCTTCCTGCCAAAGTGGATAACTTCGCACCTTCCCACATTATACTCCATCTGCCAAATGTTTGCCTACTCACTTAGCCTGTCTATATACCTTTGTAGAAAGAGTCCTCTGCACAACTTGCTTTCCCACCCATCTTTGGATCATCTGCAAACTTGGCTATTTTACACTCGGTCCCTTCATCCAAGTCATTAATGTAGATTGTAAATAGTTGAGGCCCCAGCACCGATCCCTGTGGCACCCCACTAGTTACCGTTTGCCAACCGGAAAATGACCCATTTATCCCGACTCTCTGCTTTCTGTTAGTTAGCCAATTCTCTATCCATGCTAATATATTACCCCCAACTCCGTGAGCTCTTATCTTATGCAGTAACCTTTTATGTGGCACCTTATCGAATGCCTTCTGGAAATCCAAATACACCACATCCACTCATCCACTGGCTCACCTTTGTCCACCCTACTCGTTACATCCTCAAAGAACTCCAGCAAATTTGTAAACATGATTTCCCTTTCATAAAACCATGTTGACTTTGCTTGACTGCATTATGATTTTCCAAATGCCCTGCTACTGCTTCCTTAATGAAGGACTCCAGCATTTTCCCAACGACAGATGTTAGGCTTACTGGTCTTTAGTTTCCTGCTTTCTGTCTCCCTCCTTTCTTAAATAGGGGTGTTACATTTGCGGTTTTCCAATCCGCTGGGACCTCTCCAGAGTCCAAGGAATTTTGCTTTATTGAAAACAATGCATCCACTATCTCTGCAGCCACTTCTTTTAAGACCCTGGGATGCTGGCCATCTGGTCCAGGGGACTTGTCGTCTTTTAGTCCCATTATTTTACCATGGTGTGATGCTGTGATATACCAGCAAGGTCCCAGGTTCAATCCCTGGTCTATGCTGAATTATCGGATCTTAAATGGGGTAGTTATGAGGGGACACTAGCTTTGTTTGACTTCAGTATCCTGTGCTATGGAAGGTTGGGGAAAAAAAGGTAAAAAAAACTGCTCCTGATTGCTATCCAATAATCCCCATTGAAAGTACACGTGAAGAATTATGTATGGTTATGGACAGCATCAGGCTTAGTGCCCCCACCCACCCTTTGAACAGACGGCCAACACTATCGCATTAAGAATAGACAATCAAACAGGTAAGGTATCAAAGCCCTAATTACTATACTCCAGCATGAATCACTACTCCTCAAATTAAATTGCTTACCTGGTAAGCAGCAGAGCTGGAAAGATGTAAATATTTGACTGACATATCCACACGTTATATTAATCAAAACTTCAAAGCCTTGTATATACTATTACTACATAGTCTACCAGCGCAGTGCACTGGCACTACCTATTTTTTCAAGAATTTTCTTTATATACTAGTTGATCTCATTGCTCAGGGACAAAAATATGTAGGTTTATTTATGACATAGCAGCAGTTACAAATTAATCTCTACAGAAATTCCATTATTAAGGGTAGTTTATAAAATAGATTCAATATTTGGATTTTTTTGGAAAATAGTCACTAATGCTATGAATTATTAAATGCAGCAAATAACTTAAACTTAGTTAGAAACTTAAATTACAATAACATTTGTAGATGGGAAAATTTGCTTCAAGAGCAGAGAGCATCATTAAAATTTGGAAATTTACAATTTCCACCAGATGTAATTAAATAGTGAGTTTTAAAATGTTTTTATTTTTACAAATGTACCTACAACTGTGATAACTTCTTATTGAAAAATAATATACTCAGACACAGTTGTGGTGATTGATATACTGGAGCAGATTTTCCTGTTATTGTGGATTACCCAAGTGCAGTGCATAAAGGACAATTGGCAGGGAAGATCACCGTAACAGAGCCCATCTGATTATCCACCCATTAAATTAATGGAAGGAAAAAATCAGCAGGGTCTCTTATGGGCATGCAATTCTCCCACCCCAATTCTCCCTCTATCTGCTGTGCCGAGGCAATCCAGTACACCCAAGGACAGGAACAAGAAAATCTTCCCATTAATTAAGTTAAATTGTGGCATATGGTTACAGATCACTCTCTCAATACTGAAGTGAAGACTCCAGATGAGCATGTGTGCTGCTGCTTAATCTCAGCTTCATTAGGTTGGACTTCCCTGCATCTCAATCTTTGCATAGCCAGGACCTTGTGAGGTATGTCAGCTGTGAGCCAGTCTCCCTACATATCCAAGCCCTAGCTGTTGGTCACCCTCCTGATCTCTCCTTCGTGGCCTAGCATCTGTAGCTTTATCTATTCTTTCTTTTCGCTTCACCCTCAAAAGCACCTTGGGGCATTTTCTATCTTAAAGATAGTATAGAAATGCATGTTGTTGTTGCAGCTAATAGATCAGCACACTGCACTATTGCATTGCCCTGTACTAGGATTTTTAAAATCTGCAATTCCTGCAGAAGGGATGGCATGAGGTTATTTTCAAAGATTATTAGATAGGCAAAAAAATACACCAAGAATAGAGGGAGAGTATTAATCAGTGGACCGGGCAATATCAGAGCCAGGAAGGCAATTGATGAAATTTTTCTGTTCCTGCTAGAATAATTAAATACAATATATTACAAACATAAAATTTAAACACACAGCACAACGGACATAAACTCTTTTCAGAGAGCCACACAATTGGAAAATTCAGGTCAGGTACTGTAGATTTTACTAAAAACTCTGGAATTACATTCAAGAGCATAGACCCAACAAAAGTAGACAACAGAATCTTTTAGTTAATTCAGTAGTCTTCCATAGATCGGCCAGCATACTGCTTACAGACCCCGTCAAAACACAGAGGGCGAAACATCTGTTAACTTTCTAATGTGTTGCTACTCAGAGGTAGTCATTTTGAATTCTGTGATATGCATTTAAATTTAAATCTATACACAACAGTAGTATTAGGAGAAATTTTATTAGCACTTCAGATGCACATTTTCCTTTTGTCTCTCCTGTATTCACCCACTCCTACAAGGAGGTCCAAGGCTTACATCATTTGCAGATTGTATCAAGTGGACTAGGGGCACCCGTTTCATGGTCTGTCTTTAATGAGGGGTGCTAAATGCAATAGCATTTAAAGCAATGGTGCCGAGATAACATGATGGTGCACCAGATTTGAGTTTAGTTACATGGGTGGAAGCCTGGGAGCAGCCTATAAAAAAATGTAGTACGATATCAGGATATCACGAGGGGTGCGAGAGAATGAAAAAATATATTTCTTATGAAAACTTGAATGTTATATGATTCCTCACAAGGTAGCACTGGGAATAGGCAGGCTGCCATCACTCCCCAGAGGAAGACCATCTTACAGTGAGAGAGGGGTGAAAATATAATTAAAGCAAATACATTTTCCTTGTGTAAAATGACTGGCATACTGTTCCTTTAGACTTTAGGATACATGCGGCCTAAGAGTACTGAAGTAATTTACAATCCCCTTAAAGTAGCACATAACGCACGAGGTGACTCCCACGGACTTCCCGCAATCGGTGGCAATGTCGTAGAATACTGAAGATTCCCTGAAGCTTCTTGTCGACTTTGAGACGTGTGAAGTCCTTTATGTCAGCTTCCACAAAGAAATACTGACCTGCAAAAGACAAAACAAAAAAAATGGTAAGTAACATTTTCAAACAGCCCCTCCTGTTCCAGTGAGAGAATAGAAAGCTATAATTGAAATAGATAAAGCAGGAAATCATAGCAGCATCCGAAAAGATAGAGACCTTTTGCCAGAACAGAATAGGGAACAGATTACATGACTTCATAGAATCATAGAAATTTACGGCACAGGAAGCCATCGTGTCTGCCAGCCGAAAAAGAGCTATCCAGCCTAATCCCACGTTCCAGCTCTTCGTCCGTAGTCTTGTAGGTTACGGCACTTCAAGTGCATATCCAAGTACTTTTTAAATGTGATGAGGGTTTCTGCCTCTACCACCCTTTCAGGCAGTGCGTTCCAGACCCTCACCATCCTCTGGGTGAAAAAAGTTCTCCTCAACTCCCCTCTAATCCTACTACCAGTTACTTAAAATCTATGCCCCCTGGTTATTGACCTCTCTGCTTGGGGAAATAGGTCCTTCCTAGCCACTCTATCTAGGCCCCTCATAATTTTGTACACCTCAATCAAGTCTCCCCTCTGCCTCCACTGTTCCAAAAAAACAACCCCAGCCTATCCAATCTTTCCTCATAGCTAAAATTCTCCAATCCTGGCAACATCCTCAAATCTCCTCTGTACCTGCTCTAGGGCAATCACATCTTTTCTGTAATGTGGTGACCAGAACTGTACACAGTACTCTAGCTGTGGCCTAACTAGTGTTTAATACAGTTCAAGCATAACCTCCCTACTCTTATATTCTATGCCTTGGCTAATAAAGGAAAGTATCCCGTATAGCTTCTTAACCACCTTATCTACCTGTCCTGCTACCTTCAGGGATCGGTGGACATGCACTCCAAGGTCCCTCCGCACTTCTCAGTATCCTACCATTTATTGTGTATTCCCTTGCCTTGTTAGTCCTCCCCAAATGCATTACTTCACACTTCTCCGGATTGAATTCAATTTGCCACTTTTAAGCCCAACAGATCAGTCTGTTGATAGCTTCCTCCAGTCTACAGCTTTCTTCCTCACGATCAACCACACAGCCAATTTTTGTATCATCTGCAAACTTCTTAATCATACTTCCTACATTGAAGTCTAAATCATTGATGTATACCACAAAAAGCAAGGGACTTAGTACTGAGCCCTGCGGAACCTCACTGGAAACAGCTTTCTAGTCACAAAAACACCATTAACCTTTGCTTCCTGCCACTGACCAATTTTGGATCCAACTTGCCACTTTCCCTTGGATCCCATGGGCTTTTACTTTTATGACCAGTCTGCCATGTGGGACCTTGTCAAAAGCCTTGCTAAAATCTGTGTAGATTCCAAATGCACTACCCTCATCAACCTCCTCAAAAAATTCAATCAAGTTAGTCAGACACAACCGGACTTGCCTTTGTACAGTCAGTTTAAAAGTATAGCTCAGAAGAAGCCTGAATAGACTTCAAACTTAATTTTAGGCAATTTCAGTTTTTTAAAAAAAATGTCAAACTGTTTTACCCAGCTTGGCTAAATTGGTAGCTTTCATGTTTGAGTCACAGAGTTGTGGGTTCAAGCCTCAGTCCAGGACTTTAGCACATAATCAAGGCTGACATTTCAGTGCAGTTACGAGAGAGCTGCATTGTTGGATGAGACATTAATGCCCACCTGAACCGCTGGAAAGATAGACAGGACATCAGTTTAAAGGCTCCATGATAGCACTTCAGTTTGCAGAATCCGCAAAATGCAATCTTTGCATCAATACAAGTTGAAGGGTAGAAGGGGGTGCCTCCTCAACCGCTGAGGATTTGAGAGCTTCTTTGCTTTTTGCAAAATGCTTTGAAACAAATTACTTTGAGGAAAAAAAATCTGCATTAGATTGGCCAAAAGAGCAATAAAAAAAAGGTAGCAGGTAGGTGTGGCAGTGATAGCAAGACCTTTTTTTAAGCTATGCTAGGAGTCGGAGTCAGAGCCATCAAGGATTGTACAAGCCATTGAGGGATTCTGCAGGGCAGATTTGGGTGGCGTGCCAAGATATAGCTGGGGTTTTAAATAGTGACTTTGATTCAATCTTCACTAGATGCGTAGAAGTGGATGCAGATATAGTGCTCGTTAGAATTAGGTCTCTTGAAGCAGATTGGGCTACTGGTCCTCATGGTAGTCATTTTACGGTATTAAAAGAAATGGGGGCTGTATTACGCAAGTCAATGGCTCAGTCTTGGATTGTTTCCATGGACTAAAGAGAGGCTCCTGTGGTGTCTATATTTAAAAAAAAGTCAGAACCAGAAAACTATATATCCATTAGATTAACTTTAGTTATAGGCAAGTTGCTATAAGGTATTTAGAGATATTTTATATGATCATCTAGAAAGAGTAGTTATTAGGGCATCCCAACATGGCTTCTGAAAAAGGTGGCTCTGCCTTACTAACTTGATAGAATTTTTTGAAGAGGTTACAAAATTGTTGAAAATCTGGTAGATGTTGTCCATCTTGATTTTCAAAAAGCCTTTATGAAGGTGCAACACAAAAGCTTGTTCAGTAAGGTTGCATCTTGTGGGTAGAATAACAATTATATGCAACAAGAGTAAAACTATCGATAAGATAACAAAGTAAGGGAGTTACACTGATCTGAATTAGCCCAGTGGATAAAGAGCTTGTTATGCAAGGTAAACTAAAGTTATTGATAATATGTCAATTAAATTCTCTTGATATGGAACTTTTATATAATTATGTAATGCAGAAATATGTGGATTGGCACGTAGAGGGAGTGAGAGAAATGTATAAAAACTGGCAGTTGTAATGAATATTTGGATTTGTAAAGGCCAAAGATACTGAGCTCAGAACTGGGACATGTTTGAATCCCAAACCAACCATCAGGTGTGGCTGTAAGTATGACCATAATTATGTTTAAGTACTATATGCTTAATAAACCTATGTCACCCGACTTCAATATTCAAATCGATTTGAGGAGTAAATCGTAAATAAGACTGTTTCTCTAACATAACTGGTTCGGCCACATCTAATAAAAATATACCCAGTTTTGGTCCTTTCAGTTGGTAGTGGATATTGAAGGCTGAGAAATTGTCCAGAGGGGGACCACTCAATTGATGCCAAGTTTAAGGGCCCCTAGTTACCAGCACTGGCTTAGAGAACTGGGTCTTTTTATTCTGGAAAAGCACAGACTTCGAGGGGATATGATTGAGGTTTTTAAAATAATGAAGAGATTAGATTTTGTCCAAGCGGACAGGTTATTTGAGCTAGATAGGCAGGGGACGATTGGTGCATCAATAAAATTCTGAATGCATAGAGCTAGTTTAGACATGAGTAAGTAATTATTTTTCAGGTTGTCGACCTCTGGAATAGGTTGCCAGTATACGGCAAGCTGCAGGGAGATGGACAAGTTCCTCAGAGGACCGGTCTGCCTGTTCAAGAACACAAGAATTAGGTGCAGGAGTAGGCCATACGGCCCCTCAAGCCTACTCTGCCATTCAATAAGATCATGATGCGGAGATGCCGGTGTTGGACTGGGGTGGACTGAAAGAGGGGATAGTTCTGATGAAGTGTTACACCCAAAACATTAACCCACATTTCTTTCAGATATTGTGCATCTCTACCATTTATTGATTGCCATATTTACATTTTTCAACTCTGGCCTGTTGCCTCCCCCACCCCATAAACCTCAGTAGCATAACAACCATAATGTCCTGTGAAGTTATTTACCATCTCAGTCCATACTCATCCCCATGACCTTATTTCAGAAACTTAAAATAATTTCCCAAACCACACCCCCACTAAGCTAGGTTTAATTGTCCTGAACATTGACCAATAGTGTTGCGTGTGATAACTAGTCGGAGATTGACTAATAGGACATGGATACGTTAACTGCTTTCTTCCTGGTCACCAAAAAAAGGACCAATCCAATGCTCCCATCTATTGCTTACCCAATCCGTGAGATAAGTGGGGAAAAATGTCATACCCATGTAGGAACAGGGATGCTCTATGTTAAGTTAGCACTTCAGCTCAAACACTGGAAATTTTACAAAGTTGAGATTGACTCTCATTAACATTACATCTTCACCCTCACTGCTATTTAAAAAAAAATGAAATTGCAAGAAAACAAAAAAGGATGCACAATAAAGAATTTAAAGTGGAGCATGTTGATTCATCTCGTTTTTGTACATGTTATTTTTATTTGCACCTTTGGTTTCCTTGGTTTCTTGTTCTTTAAAAGCATGGTACTGGTTACGAGTAGTGTTAGTCATGGATTTCAATGGCTGGTTTACGATCTTGTATTTTTCTTTCACAGTGGCATTAAGCTCCTGAATCACAGCATTGATCTGATCATAGGTCATACGACCTTTCATGTACCTAGAATACAAAATAAATTCAATGGAATAAGAGTCGAATAACATCTAGTTTAAGTGATAAAACATATGCATATGTTCAAAAATGATCAGATGGTCAATATATTAGTCATTTCTGTCTAAGATTACTGGATGAAAAAGGTGAGGCTTTCTTGGAGTTGTGGAAGCAAGAGCAGAAACATACAAAACATGCTGTCCTGAATCTTTAAATAATATCCTAGCAAGAAACAAATTTTCCCCTGCATTTTCCCAAGGCCCAAGAGAAAGCAGACCAGTAAATTGCTCCTGAGCTTCCACCAATGCTACTCTGAAGTTGCCCGGGTAAATAACAGTTTCCATTAACAGGTTTTGAAAAAAAGAGAAAATAAATATAGACTGCCCTCCCATTCAAAAATAATAATAATTTTAACTGCACAGGTCATGATTTGAGATATGGAAATGTCTCACTGGCATTGTGATGGTAAGGGGTAGTGGTGAAATATGCCCGAATAAAGAACCTTGCATCTTATGTGATCTTTGCACCTAATGTTATCAAGTACTGTAGTCCCAAGACCAAGTATAGCAAAAAGGACTCTTTATTTTACCCCATCCCACTCCCTTTCTCAGTCTGCACTTCAGTCTCTCATCTTGAGTACATAATAAAGCACAGCTAAACAAAAACTCACTTCAATACCTTTTCATGATTTTTTTTTAATTCGTTTGTGGGATGTGGGCGTCGCTGGCAAGGCCAACATTTATTGCCCATCCCTAGATTTACACCAGGAACCTCAAGGGTTGAGCCATTCAAACGGAGGCTTACTGGTCAAATAACATATTACGTGTATGGGGGGACGGGACGAAAGAGGGGTTTATCAGCTAACTAGCGCTTTACACAGGAAACCTCTGTAGATTTGAAAGATAATACCCAACAATCATCTCTTCATAAAACCTTCATCAGTAATGGTGAGCACCTTCTAATTCATCTACTTTTTAAAAAAGATTTATGCAACTACTCAAGATGCGTTTGACAGCTAGATGAAAAGCAATGTTCCTACAAGACAGGATAATAAAAATAAAATAAGCCAGTCGTGCATGAAATATGCTACAGATAACTATAGGTACTATTTTAAATCAACTGTAAGAGGACTGAAATCTGCTATTGGAAAAGGGTACAGCATATTTTTTTAATAAAAGCTCTGATCCAATATACATTTTTGACGCTTATAAAAGAGACTTACACAGATTCAGCTCAAGGGTCTGAGAATGTAAAGATGTTATGCACGGAATAACAAACCTCTAAGTGAATTACAAACCTTCAATCCAAATCTAGTTCTGATGATACCAAATTACTAAAGTGAACTTAAAGTATTTTGTTTGCCATTGCAATGCAGATTGTATTTCAATTTTAAATACACAAAGCTATATATAACTGATGGTAAATTATTTGTATAATTCTTTTTAGCAGTATGGCTCTCAGTTTCTATTCTTGTCTAAATTTATATGGCACAGGATCTGAAGGCATATTGGATTTGTGCTAAAAAAAAAATGCTGTTACTATAGAAAGTTCACAAGCATATCTATTCTTCAGAGAATATTGTAATATGCATTTAGACTTACTTTTCACCTTCTGATATGAAGCTGAATTGGTACAAGTAAAATTGTGACCCCGTGATTATTATTTTTGAATGCATTTGCCCCTCAGTAAAGGTATACATCCTGCCCGCTCCCTGCCCCACCAATCTCTTGTTCACAGGTCTCTTCTAAGACATGTGCTTCCTACAGCCCACAGCCTGCCTTAGACCACTACCAGCACTTTTGAGTTACTGCTCAAAGGCGAACAGTCTGGTGGAAATACCTTACTTAATCCTTTCCCAGAACAATGCCTGGTATCCACTTAGCACCTTCCTGTGTAATGTGGCTGAGATTAGCAGAATGGGGGAGAGATTTTAAAAAAAAGCCTCTTTGTGCATCTTTAGCATTTCTATATTCATTACCAAATTTATGAAGGCAACAAGTCATAGAAGTTAAAAATAAAAATTCAATCACCTCTATCAATACAGTTTTTTTTGAGGGGGAGAAATAAGTTAGTGTTGCAACTATCAGGAAGTACTGTGTTCAACTAGTTAATTATCTGCAATTATCCTGGATGATGAACTTTCCATATTTCTACACACATTACTGCTCACACTTGAGGTCGAACATACTAGCTCCCGTCAGTCAAGTTAAGCCAATTAGAATTAACTAGTGCAACCCCATAATAAGGCTTAGCTCTGACCATTCCGTTTACAGGGTCTGCCCATCAATTTTGGGTTAATTCCTTTTCCAGTAATCAGCTGTAGGTAAAATACCAATAATTTTTCAATGAATCGATCATGTACAACTTTGTTCTTTCAGCCCTAACCCCGACATCATCATTAAACGCATTGGCAAAAGTGGTGTTGTGTAGCGAAAAAACCTCTACTTGGCAGACATCGAACCCCAACTTTCTAATGACTCCTCCTATCTCCCTCTGGACCGCAACCCTACGACTGACCACCAATCTATTATCGCCCAGATCGTTACTGATCTCATCTCATCCGGACACGCTTCCCCATCAGCATCAAATCTTGCAGTACCCCAAACCTGCAAAGCTCATTTCTACCCGCTCCCCAAGATACATAAACATGTTGACTCCATCCTACCCCAAAGCTGTAATTCCTCCAATGCCCTCTGACATTTTAACTATTTCAGACTCTCTGGCTCCCATCATCTTTTTTTTTATTTGTTCCTGGGATGTCAGCATTTATTGCTCATCCCCAATTGCCCTCAAGAAGGGTGGTGGGCTGAACCGCTGCAGTCCGCGTGGTGAAGGTACTCCCATAGTGCTGTTAGGGAGGAAGTTCCAGGATTTTAACCCAGCGACGATGAATGATCAGCGATATATTTTCTAAGTCAGGATGGTATGTGACTTTGCGGGTGAGACCCAGGATATTGATGCTGGGAGATTCGGCGATGGTAATGCCATTGAATGTCAAGGGGTGGTGGTTAGACGCTCTCTTGTTGGAGATAGTCATTGCCTGGCACTTGTGTGGCGCGAATGCTACTCGCCACTTATCAGCCCAAGCCTGAATGTCATCCAGGTCTTGCTGCATGCAGGCATAGACTGCTTCATTATCTGAGGACATCCAATCCCTCTACATTTCCATTCCTTACCAGGCCCTTCACTTCTGCCTTGAACAGCAGCACAAACAGTCCACATCCAACACCACCCTCTCCACCAAGCTGAACTTCTCAACTTGGGCACAGATTTAAGGTAATTGGTAAAAGAACCAGAGGCGACATGAGGCAAAACCTTTTTTACGCAACGAGTGGTTAGGATTTTGAATGCACTGCCTCATACGGTGGTGGATACAGAGTCAATAGTAGCCTTCAAAAGGAAACTGAATAAATACTTGAAGGAGAAAGAAATTGCAGGGGTATGTGGAAAGAGTGGGGGAGTGGGACTAACTGGATTGCTCTTTGAAAGAGCTGGCGCAGACTCAATGGGCCGAATGGCCTCCTTCTATGCTGTACTATTCTATGATTCTCTCATTCTTTTAACGCCACTCACTTTAGCCAGATTAAAGATGCTGCAAAGGGAACACACATGAACCCCATCTATCCCATTTTTTTCTCCGTTTCCCTGTCGCATTTACTCTGATGACTCCATTTCTCATATTAGAGATTCTGAAATGTCCTTTTTCCTTAGCCAAGGTTTCCTCTCCACAGTTTTCAATGTGAACCTAATGAGGTTACGGTCACCGTTTCCCCATGCATATTCCTACCTTCAGGTGATTCGTCCTGCTTCTCTGCTCAAAATCAGAACTAGCAATGCATTCTTCCTTGTTGGACATGCATTGTACTGATTAATGAAACTGTTCTGGATGCATTCTAGAATCTCCTTCGGATAGTTAAAGCCTCCAAGCTGGATGAAGTTATTATTACAAACTGTTAATATTGCAAGCCCCTCTAAATTACCTACAAAACCTCCCCATGGCTTCAGCACAACTTCTCGGCTTAAGTGACAGGAACTCCAGATGATCAGCACAATGAATGCCTAGACTGTCTACATCAATTAAAGCAAACAAGCCACAACTCAGCTTGTCTGCCTCTGAGCTAGGAATCTCCACACCCTGCTTTGAAATATTTCCAAACATTGCAGAAGTGACCGACTTTTTTTGACTAATGTATTAGCTAATGCAGTAGCGGCTACTAAAAATTCTGCCCACCACGAGCCAGTTTCAAGCCCTTGCACTCTTGCTCATAGTACAATGATTTTTTAGGGGGGGGACTTACTCTTCTGCATTTTATATTTAAAAAAAACAAGATAAAGCATTTAAATATTTGAATGCACCAGCTATCATTTGGTTATTACTGTTTCTTTTTAAATTGTACAAATTATATCTCCACAGAACCTGTACCACCATAAGGCACAGCACACCAAGTAGTTCAACAACAATGAAGCATGCACCACCGAAACCTGGCTGACCCAAGTCCCCTGCTGAAGAATGGCCTCCAATCGGTTAGCAATACCACCCCAATGTACAGAACTGGGTCAGGCCTTCAGTGAATCTGCAAGCACTGTGATTCACTGTTTATAGCAAAAGCTGCACTTGATTAACGTTTGCAGGAAACACAGCTGGTTTATTTTAATAAGCCCTGTGGGGATGGGGAGCTTAGAAGAATTTGACATCTGATTGAGAAAGTACAATACCATTACTATGTGCATAGTGGTTATATTCTTACATATTATCTACTATGATTGCTCCCATCTTAAGTACAGATTTATACATAAAATTCCAGCATTTACAGATTTTATTTATCTATATGTACAAGTCAAGTTTGAATGAAGTAAAGAAGAATATATAATAAAAAATTCAATGATACATAGTAAAAATATCACTTATTCACTCTTTGATCCAGTTGTATCATGGATGAATAACGAGAAAACTGAATCTAAAGAAAAAGACATAAGAAGTACTTAGAAACTAAAGAGGACAAAGGGAATATGAAGAACTTAGGAAAGAAGTTAAAAAACCATCAGGAAGGCAGAGAGAAATGACAAAATCAAATTATCAAGGGATATAAAGAAATAATAGCGTTCTATAGACACATAAATAAAGGAAAATTAAAGTAGGGATAGGGCCACTATAGGATGAGCAAGATAAACTCACAGGTAATGGCAGAAGTATTGAATAACTACTTTGCATCAGTTTTTACTAAAGAAGATAATGAAATAGACACTTAACTAGAGGATGAGCTTATAAAGAATAATAGTTAGGATAGGAGAAAATAATTGACAAACTAGCAAAACTAAGAGGATAAAACCCCATGTCCAGATGGTATGCACCCACACAGACTCAATGAAACTAGGAAGGAGATAGTAGAGGCACTAGTTTATATGCACAAAAGTTCCATAGAAGAGGAGGGTAGTTCCAGAGGACTGGTGGACAGCTAATGTTGCTCCTATATACAAAAGGGAAATAGAACAAAGCCTGGGAACTATAGACATGTCAGCTTAACGTCAGTGAGAGGAAAGATACTGGAATCTATACTAAAAGAAGTGATAGAAGAGCAATAGAGACAGAAAATAATAAAAAAGTCAGCATGGATTCCGTAAGGCTAAGTTATGCTTAACTAACCTGATAGAATTCTTTGAAGAAGTAATGGAAAGAGTAGACAAGGGTAAGACAGTAGATGTCTTATACTTGGATTTTCAAAAGTCCTTTTATAAAAAGGTACCACAAGGTAGGCTCATGACAAAAGTTAGGGCTTGTGGAGTCAGGGGACAAATAGCTGAATGGATAGCAAATTGGCTAAAAAATAGAAAGCAGAGAGTAGGGGTAAAGGGCAATGTTCCCTGTAATTTGTTTAGACCACGCAGCCCCTTTAACTGACGGTGTGGCCTATTCAAAAGTCCGCACATTTTTCAATTTAAAAGCCGATTCACCAGCTGCACGGGACTCCTGGAGCACTGCATGACTTAAAGGGAACATTGGTAACGGGTAGTTATTCAGACTGGAGGAACGTAGAAAGCAGTGTTCCACACGGATCAGTGCTGGGACCACTGTTATTCATAATTTACATTAATGATTTGAACTTGGGAATAAGTAACGCAATATCAAAATTTGCAGGGGATACCAAACTGGGGGTATAACCAACACTGAGGAAGAATGCAATACAATACAACAAGACATTATAAAACTTGCAGACTGGGCAATTAAGTGGCAAATGAACTTTAACATAGATAAATGTGAGGTGATGCACTTCGATAGGAAAAACAGAAACATTACCTACACCTTAGAAACTAAGAAACTGAATGGGGTAGAAGAGCAAAGGGATCTTGGGTTACAGGTGAACAAATCATTAAAAGCAGCATTGCAGGTCAGCAAAGCAATTAAAAATGTTTACAAAGCACTGGGGTTTATTTCTAGGGGTATAGAATTCAAAATTAGTGAAGTTATGTTTCTGGTCAGTCTGCACTTGAGTACTGTGCACAGTTCTGGTCTCCATACTATAAAAACATAGAAGCACTGGAGAAAGGGCAATTTAAAAAAAAAATTTTTTTTTTTTTTTTTAAATAAGGATCGCACCAGAACGGAGAGATTACAGCTATCAGGAAAGAATGAACAGGTTGGGGCTTTTTTCTTTAGAAAAGGAAAGTTTTAGAGGAGACTTGACAGAGGTCTTTAAAATTATGAATGGGTTGGACAGGGTAGATGTGGAGAGAATGATTCCACTTGTGGGAGAATCCAAAACTAGAGGCCATAAATACAAGATAGTTACTAATAAATCCAATAGGGAAATAACGAGAAATTTCTTTACTCAGAGAGTGGTTAGAATGTGGAACTCGCTACCACAGGAAGTGGTTGAGGCAAATAGCTTAGATGCTTTCAAAAGGAAACTAGATGAGTACATGAAAGAAAAGGGAATAGAATGATATGCTGAATGGCTGAGATGAGATAGATGAAATGGGAGGAGACTCATGTAGAGTATCAACACCAGCACAGGTTAGTTGGGCTGAAGGGCCTGTTTCTGTGCTGTATATTCTATGTAATCTTGGGTGTAAAGTAACCCTACACAAAACTCTCTTTAATTTGTTTCAGACTGGAACGGTTTTATGAAACTTACCCAGGGACATGGTTAAATTCCTCCAACAAGAGGTACTCTATTTCGCGAACAAAATGTTTGGGCTTGGCAGCATCCTTTTGAGGTTTAGGTTTAACAGGATCCTCTTGGACGCTTTCACCTTTCGGATCTGCTGTGCTGAAAATATACAACAAAATAATCCTGTCAGTTTTAAATTATAAATCGCACTGGAACAGACATTGATGCCAAGGTTTAGACCAGAGATACCAATGTTCAAGAGCTTCTCAGACTTAATCTAGAGTATTTGATGTCTTTATTTTTAAGTGCTATAAATAAATTGGCAGAAAACAAAAAGCATCAAATCACAGAAAATGTTTAAATGAGTAAACACAGTATTTTTTAATGACTTCGCTGAATTGGATGAACCAGTGTTAACAATTGTTCTCACAAATTAGTTGCCTAACACAGGTGCCAAGAGAAGGGACTGCGTTCACAGAACCATATTTCAGCTACAAAGAGCCTTTCAGTTCTCAGTTTCAAACTAAAGCATCCGTGCCTGGAACATTCAGTAAAGACGGGCACTAAATTATCCAATCTCCATTACCTCTTGATTGGGAAGAAAAAGGCTGCCAATCTGGGTGAAAACTATGGAGCCACTTGCTGCTTGGAGCCCAGAGTTCAGATATGACTGCGTGGAGTTAGGTCTTTACCCTATCCTCTACAGTAAATGAGGTATGTAATAGAGGGAAGCTACAGGAGGCCATGAGTTGCAGGTGGAAGAGATAAGTAGGGAAATGCATCTTAGCATTCCTCCACCACAAAAAAAAATTACATTTACAAATATACATTTAAAAATGTCTCATACTTTTTCTCTGTAATTTTCCTTCAGGCATCCTTCATACAACCTTTCCCACTCTGTGAAAAGTACACGTTTTTCCCAGCTGAATGGAACACTTGCTCTCTGCAAGTTTTCCATTCAGCAAACTTGCACAACATGTTAGAGGCCAATGTGAATAATTAACAGAATGGTGATACCACTCTACTGAATAGCTCAGGACATCATGGGTTGAATGAGGCCATTCTATTAGCCATATTTATTAACCACCCACCCAATTAATATTCCTCAAAAGGCTATTACCATAATAAAATCTAAGTGCCATAAAAGGTAGCAATGGAATGGTCAGAAAATGAGAGACTAGATTGAATCCAGTCTGAAGGCAACAATTGTGGATTGTAAGAAAGAGAAGATTCCATTTATTTCACAACCTCAGGACACCTCAAAGCACTTCACAGCCAATGAAGTACTTTTGAAGCGTAGTCACTGTTGTAATTTATGGAAGCATCACAGCAAGTTTATTTATGCACAGCAAGGTCTCATGAACAGCAGTGACAAATTAATCTGTTTCAGTGATGTTGGCTGAGGATACATGTTGTCGAGGACATCAGGAGATCTCCCCTGCTCTTCTTCAGATAGTGCCATGGGATATTTTACGTTCATCTAAAAAGGCAGACAGAGCATGTTTAAAGTCTTATCCAAAAGACAGCATCTCTAACAGTGCAGTACTGAAGTGTCAGCCTAGAATATGTGCTCAGGAGTGGGGCTTGAACCCACACGCTCTCTGACTCAAAGGCAAGTGTGCTACCACTGAGCTAAGGTTAACACTTAAGCTTACAGCAGACTACCCTACCTGTTAAGACATTGCATTCCAGGGTTATTTGAAGCATGGTGGGGAAAATTCTACTCAAATCTGCCTCGCTCAGGTATGAGATTTTTTTAAAAACTGTTCTTTGGATGTGTTTTACACTGGCAAGGCTGCATTTATTGCCCAGCCTTCCCAAAGTTGATGCTGGTATTTCTTGAACTTCTGCAGTCCTTGTGGTAGTGGTGTTCCCACAATAGTTTAGGTAGGGAATTCCACGATACTGACCGGTGACAATGAAGGCATAACAATATATTTCAGTCAGGATGGTGTGTGACTTGAAGGGGAACTTACAGATGATGGTGTTCCCACGACATTGCTGCTCGCGTTCTTTTTGGTGATAGAGGTCATGGGTGGGGTGAGGATGCTGTTTAAATAACCTTGGTGAGTTGCTTAAGTGCATCCTGTAGATCATACATTATGCAGCCACAATGCGCTGGTGATGGACATTGAATCCAATGGCAAGGGCACCAATCAAGCAAACCGCTCTGTCCTGAATGTAATTGAGCAGAGTGTTGTTGCAGCTGTACCCAGCCACTTATACTCCTGGCTTGAGCCTTGTAGATGGCAAATAGGCTTTGAGGAGTCAGGAGGTGAGCCACTAGTTGCAGAGTACTCCTCATCTGCTTTGTTCTTGATGCCATGGTGTTGATCTTGCTGGTCCAGTTAGACCTCTGGTCAATGGTTATGGTGGTGCTATTGAAAGTCAAGGGAAATGGCTGGGCTTTCTTTTGCTCGATATGATCATTACCTTGTACTTGCATAGCTTAAATGATACCTGCCACTGATCAGCCCAAACCGAAATCCTGCTGTAGGCTGACATGGGCTGCTTCATTAACCCATAGTCCAGCAGTTGTAAATAGATTACCATATGGGCTAAAGAGGGTCGACTTGGTTTCCAATATCCATCATAATATATCATCTTGGAACCAGCTAGACCCCAAAGATATCCTGCTTACCTTGGCTTCCTACACTGTTCCAATGAAGCTCGAAGAACAGCACCTCCTCTTTCGATTAGGCACTTTACAACCTTCTGGACTCAATATTGATTTCAACAACTTCAGACCACTGCTCCTATTTTTTCCCAGACAGCAGGTACTCCTCTAGACTCATCTTTTGCTTCTTTATTTGTCCCATTAACACCCTCTTTTTCTTTGTAACATCATCCTGTTCATAATTTAATGAGCCCTTTCCTCCACCCTATCACAGACCTTCCCTTTTGTTCTTTCCTGCCCCCCTCCTACCCCCTCTCTTTTCCTGGCTTTGTACTTGCTTAGAAACTGTTAAATCTCTAACTTCTTCCAGTTCTGACAAAAGGTCATCGACCTGAAATGATAACTGTTTCTCTCTCCACAGATGCTGCCTGACCTGCTGAGTATTTCCAGCATTTTTTGTTTTTATATTAGCCCATCACTAGGAGCTGGTGGGCTTCATAATTTTAGCCAGTTAAAGAATAGCTGTGCACACAATATTTATCTGCAAGTTTTAAACATTATGCTAGTCAACCTCCCATAGCATTGCAGAGTTCCTTCATCGTCACTGGGTCAAAATCCTAGAACTCATCCCTAACAGCACTGTGGGAGTACCTTTACCACAAAGACTGCAGCAGTTCAAGGCGGCGGCTCACCACTACCTTCTCAAGGGCAATTAGGGATGGGTAATAAATGCTGGCCTTGTTAGCAATGCCCACATCCCGTGAACAAATAAAAAAAGTCAAGACCATGTGCAGTCTTCAGCAATGTTCCCTTTAATTTTTTGTTGTTGTGCAGCACATTCAAAATACTGCGCCTGCGTGGTTTTTCCCCCATTTAAAAGTCAGTGAGCCATCTGTGTGGGAGCTGCAGAGTGTTGTGCGGTTGCGCAACTTAAAGGGAACATTGGTCTTCAGGTGCAGCAGAGTTATTGGACAGAGAATAATTGGATCATAGAATGCTGATGTAATTCAGTCCCCATTTTAAATTCATACATTGTTTTTATTTTTTAAATTTTCATTATAAATGTGAACATAGGAATCAATACCAAGTAAACTTGTCATGCTGTAATTACATCGTTCTGCCAGTGGGGAGTCTGTAAAGCCTCCACTGGTGAAAGAGTGCAATTACAGCACGACAAGTTTACATAGGCAATTTCCATTATTAATGTAGTTAACAGAAGATGGTAGATCTTTAATATATTGTTATGCATTGCATCTTAGATCGGCAAAGTCGTAAGGGAAATATACTAAAAATTTTTGTCAATTAAGGGACAGAAAAATACACTCCTAGTTGAGAAATTGTAATACACAGCCATAGCCCATAGTGCAACAATAACATGGGAACATCATCCCTCCAAATACCCTTCCAGGTTACACATCATCCGAACTTGGAAACATACCACAATCGCGAATCAAAATCTTGGATTTCCCCACCCAACAGCATCATGGTAGTAATATCACCACAAAAATGTCAACATTTCAGAAGAGGACCAATCACCATCTTCTCAGCCAATAAATGCAGCCTTGCCCACATCACATGAATAAAAGGTTGAAAAGAGCAGGAAAGAAAATTACGTAAAGCAAGAATTAATGGTTAGATGATGCCAAACTGTAAAGGAGGAAGAGACATGATGGGGAAAAAGTTCCATTGTTTTGAGATCCTGGCAAAGTACAGATTAGAACTGGAGACAGTGTGATGAACCTTGATTTCAACTCTGCGAGAAGGAAGAACATTTAAGATGGTGTATCGAGAACTTAAGAAATGAACGTTCAATGAAACCTATATCTGAAAAGATGTTTAAACCCCTAAGCAAGCAACATCTGGTTGTTAAAAAAGAATATGGCATTCCTGTTGGAGGTGGATGAAAAATTCAACAAACCATTATAAAAAAAGTTAAAATTTAATTCACAGAAGCATTTTGTTGTGAATCGTTAGTAGAAATGGTAATGTGCAAGTTGTAGGAATGACATTGTAATGCTACACTTCACCTACCTGGTCTGAACAGCTTTCCTGGGGAGATGAGCTGGAGTATTTTCCAGTAAATGATGTGCTATTTCAGAATTTTTCTGGACTGAGTTTCTCAGATCCTATAGAAATAAATAATTGGAAGTAAAAACTAACCTTCAAAAAGGATGACAAAATTACAGTGGCTTCTGACTATTAAGCTGATTCAAATTTCCACAATCATGCAACAGTAGAACTTTTAACAATAAATTCATGATATAAATCTTCACATAACTAACAAGGTAAAAAAACAGCAGATGTGATACTGGCAGAGTGAGCTTTCAACAAAATAGACAGGCAAGTCAAAATTTCATTCACAGGAGCACTGATTGATTGATGCTACATGACATATTTATGAGAGTCAGGAATTTTATGTAAATAGAATGAATAGAGAACCAGTAGCTGTTTTGCAATTCTACGTTGAATCAATTGTTCCTTGTTTTGTAAACCGAACAGAACCATTTCTACCCTACGTAAACTTAAGGTCATCCAAAACTCTGCTGCCCGTGTCCTAACTCGCAACAAGTCCCATTCACCCATCAGCCTTGCGCTCGCTGACCTCCATTGACTCCCGGTTAAGCCACGCCTCAATTTGAACATTCTCATCATTGTTTTCAAATCCCTCCATGGCCTCTCCCCTCCCTATCTCTGCAATCTCCTCCAGACCCACAAACCCCACCCCCCAACCCCAAGATATCTGTGCTCCTCTAATTCTGACCTCTTGAGCATCCCCGATTATAATCGCTCTACCATAGGCGGCTGTGCCTTCTGTTGCCTCGGCCCTAAGCTCTGGAATTCCCTCCCTAAACCTCTGCACCTCTCTACACTCCTTTAAGACGCTCCTTAAAACCTAGCTCTTTGACCAAGCTTTTGGTCATCTGCCCTAATTTCTCCTTTCATGGCTTGGTGTCAAATTTTGTTGTTGGTGTTGTTGCATTTAGAATTTCTTTTAAATTTGACAAAGATTATGAACTTAGTAAAGTACGAATTCAGCAACATACAGAGACAGCTGCTATTTTAACCTGCAGATGTAGTTACTATTGACCCCTTACAATGGATTAAAATAGAACACAAGAACTCTTCTGATCATTCAGTAAACCTGACATAAGATTGTGTCTCTGGTTCAATCCCTGGTCTGTGCTGAGTTGGTCGATCTCTGCCTGTGTGGTGCTAAGGGTGCAAAAACTGGCCGCAATTCCTCTAGATTAGAGAGGAGGAAAAAGGCCAGGATTCATGTTCCTTATTGCTATCCAGTGACCTTTGCTGGAAGGCACTTGTTTCATAGGGCAAAAACAGGAATGGTTTGGCTGTGAAGTCTCCTGCAGTTGGATAGTCGGCTGATAACACCATTAAAACAGACTAATGAATAAGGCCAGCTACTGGAGAGTAACATGTCATGTCCTGTCAGGAATAGGATATCTTCAGGAAATAAGGGGAGAACATTGGCAAGAGAAAAAAAAGCTATCAAGTTGAACATGATCTCAGCCGTGCCATCATAGAATGGCAAGAGAAGCCAGGTGCAGCCCCACGGTTTGGCTTGGCGGGGCGGGGGGGGGGGGGGGGGGGGGGGGCGGGGGAAAGAGAGGGGGAGAATATTATGAATGAGTACAGAGATATCTCAGACTGATTCTCTAATTTTCCAAGTAACTGGTTGTAGTGTCTCTCAGCTGGAGTAGGTGCATGGAATACAAGGTTGGAAACAGGGAAGAGAGAGGTTAAAAAAAAAGCCTACATATAAAAAGTATAGGGCATCCAACAAGTTAGAAGCAAGTGTGGCTATCCACACCAAACTAGTTAGAAACACTCCAGCTTTTACAGATTATTCTCTTCCTTGTTTTCAAATCCCCCCATGGCCTCGCCCTTCCCTATCTCAAACCTCCTCCAGCCCTACAATCCTCCTAGATCTCTGTGCTCCTCCAATTCAGGTCTCTGGCGCATCCCCTTTTTTAATAATCGCTCCACCATAGGTGGCCCTGCTTTCAGCTGCCTAGGTCCCAAGCTCTGGAATTACCTCCCTAAATCTCTCTGCCTCTCTCTCCTCCTTAATATGCTCCTTAAAACCTACCTCTTTGACCAAGCTTTTGGTCATCCGTCCCATTATCTCCTTATGTGGCTCGGTGTCAAATTTCGTTTGATAACACTCCCGTGAAGTGCCTTGGGTTGTTTTACTACATTAAAGGTGCTATATAAATGCTATTTATTGTTGTTGAAAGAGTAGGGTTAACAAACAAGAATGTTTGTTTGATAAAAGAGGAATTAAATTACTAAATGGTGAGGGGCTCACAATTTATAACATTTTGTTCATTGATTTTCTGTATTGAAAGAATCTTTCTGGGAGAATGATGAAGTTGGGCTTGAAGCATGCAGAACAAGGACATGTGGGAGTTGTTTATAGGCCCCCAAACAGTAGTTGTAATGTAGGGCAGAGGGCAGGAAATTAGAGGCACATGTAACAAGGGTAATACACTGATCATGGGGAACTTTAATCTACATATAGACTGGGTAAACCAAATTTGCAGTAATAGTGTGGAGGACGAATTCATGGAATGTATGCAAGATAGTTTTCTAGATCAGTATGTTGAGGAACCAATTAGGGAACAGGCTATTTTAGATCTAGTATAGTGCAATGAGAAAGGGTTAATTAATAACCTTGTAGTAAAGAGGCCTTAATGGAAGAGTGACCATAATATGATAGAATTTTATATTCAATTTGAAAGTGATTTGGTTAAATCCAAAACTAGGGTCTTAAATCTAAACAAAGCAAACTGCATAGGTATGAGGGGCGAGTTGGCTAGGGTAGATTAGGAAACTACATTAAAAAGTATGATGGTAGACAAGCAATGGCTAGCATTTAAAGAATTAATACATAATTTACAACAAATATACATTCCTTTAAAGGCACAAAAACTCTACAGGGCAAGTGGTCCAACAAGAGAAGTTAAAGATAGTATTAGATCAAAGGAAGAGGCTTATAATGTTGCCAAAAAGAGTAGTAAGCCCTGAGGATTTTAGAATTCAGCAAAGCAGGACCAAGAAATTGATAAAGAAAGGGAAAATAGAATGAGAGTAAACTAGTGAGAGACATAAAAACAGACTGTAAAAGCTTCTATAGGTATAGAAACATAGAAAAATAGGAGCAGCAGTAGGCCATTCGGCCCTTCGAGCCTGCTCCGCCATTCAATATGATCATGGCTGATCCTCTATCTCAATACTATATTCCCGCTCTCTCCCCAATGTGTAGAAAGGAAAAGATTAGCAAAACTAAATGTGGGTCCCTTACAGGCTGAGACAGGAGAAGTTATAATGGGGAATGAGGAAATGGCTGAGAAATTAAACAAATACTTTGTGTGTGTCTTCACGGAAGACGACGCAAAAATCTTCCTGGAAATAGTGGAGAACCAAGGCTCTAGCGAGAATGAGGAAATGAAAGAAATTAGTATTAGTAAAAAAAATAGTACTGGAACAATTAATGGGACTGAAAGCCGATAAATCCCCTGGACCGGATGGCCTACATCCTAGGGTTTTGAAAGAGGTGGCTGTAGAGATAGTGGATGCATTGGTTGTCATTTTCCAAAATTCCATAGATTCTGGAACGGTTCCTGCGGATTGGAAGGTAGCAAATGTAACCCCACTATTTAAGAAAGGAGGGAGAGAGAAAACGGGGAGCTACAGACCAGTTAGCCTGACATCAGTAGGAGGGAAAATGCTAGAATTTATTATTAAGGACGTGGTAACAGGGCACTTAGAAAATAATAATAGAATTGGGCAGAGTCAACACGGATTTATGAAAGGGAAATCATGTTTGACAAATCTGTTAGAATTTTTTGAGGTTGTAACTAGCAGAATAGCTAAAGGGGAAACCAGTGGATATGGTTGGTGTATTTGGATTTTCAGAAGGCATTCGATAAGGTGCCACACAAGAGGTTATTAAACAAAATTAGGGCTCATGGGATTGGGGGTAATATACTAGCATGGATTGAGGGATTGGTTAACGGGCAGAAAACAGAGAGTAGGAATAAACGGGTCATTTTTGAGTTGGCAGGCTGTAACTAGTGGGGTACCGGAAGGATCAGTTCTTGGACTTCAGATATTCACAAGCTACATCAATTATCTGGATGAGGGGACCAAATGTAATATATCCAGGTTTGCTGATGATACAAAGCTGGGTGGGAATGCAAGTTGTGAGGAGGATGCAAAAGGACTTCAAGGGGATATAGAGAGGCTAAGTGAGTCGGCAAGAACATAGCAATTGGAATATAATGTGGAGAAATGTGAAGTTATCCACTTTGGTAGGAAAAAGAGAGAAGCAGAGTATTTTTTAAATGGTGAGAGATTGGGAAATGTTGGTGTTCAGAGGGACCTGGGTGTCCTTGTATACGAATCACTGAAAGTTAACATGCAGGTACAGCAAGCAATTAGCAAAGCAAATGATATGTTGGCCTTTATTACAAGAGGATTTGAGTATAAGAGTAAAGATGTTTTACTGCAATTATATAGGGCCCTGGTGAGACCACACCTGGAGTATTGTGTACAGTTTTGGTTTCCTTGCCTAAGGAAGGATATACTTGCCATAGAGGAAGTGCAACTGGTTCCTGGGATGGGGGGATTGTCCTATGATGACAGATTGAGTAGACTAGGCCTATATTCTCTAGAGTTTAGAAGAATGAGAGTTGATCTCATTGAAACATACAAAATTCTTACAGGGCTTGACAGGGTAGATGCAGGGAGGATGTTTCCCCTGGCTGGGGAGTCTAGAACCAGGGGTCACAGTCTTAGAATAAGGGGTCGGCCATTTAGGACTGAGAGGAGGAGAAATTTCTTCACTCATAGGGTGGTGAATCTTTGGAATTCTCCACCCCAGAGGGCTGTGGAGGCTTAGTCGTTGAGTATATTCAAGACAGAGATCGATAGATTTTTGAATATTAAGGGAATCAAGGGATATGCGGATAGTGCGGGAAAGTGGAGATGAGGTAGAAGATCAGCCATGATCTTATTGAATGGTAGAGCAGGCTCGAAGGGCCAAATGGCCTACTCCTGCTCCTGTTTCTTATGTTCTTATGTTTTACATCACCCAACATGTCTAAATTAGGCCATAAAATTTATATCATGCAGGGAAACACAAGGGTTGAACGATGCCATACTCTCCTCCCCACCCTCAGTTCTAGTAGTACTTAGAGAGCAGAAACTCAACATGTGCAGAATTACAGCTGTGAATCCACATTCTCTCTCTCACATGTTGGTGTTTCATTAAAAATTGATAGACAATTGCTTGAAATGCTTTCCTTTACTAGATTGAAAATATTCAACTTTATTAAAAATGCTAATGTTTAATGACTGTTAAGGGACAAAAACAAGTGGACCTATGTATCTGAAGAAATTCTTAATTTGCAATAGAATCCAACCCCTAGGCAAATGCAATAGAATGGGCTTACCTTGAGGGATTTCAGCTCAGTTTGCTGCTGTAGTATCTGCATCTGAAAAATATCCAACGTATCCCGAATGCTAGACAACTCTAGCCCAATCTTCTGCAGCATTTTTGTAAGAGAAGGGTCATTACCTAATGACAGAAACATTTACAATGTACATTAAAATAAGCTTGGGAGAGGGATGAAGAAAGAAAATAGCAAAAAGCATTTCCTCACAACAGAAAATTCAAGATCCAACAAATACAATTTTATTCACCGAGGTCTTAGAGCTCAAAATGAATATGTAGGACCAGTAGCAAACATGTCACTGCTCTGCAGTAAATAAAAATTTACCAAAATAGGCAACAAGAATCGAAACTACAACTGTCAGATATTTGACATAATCCCCCACCCAGAATTGCTGAAAATGTGTAACAGGTCAATAAGCAGCTGAAAGGGAAAGATACTATGGGCTGGATTTTCATTGACCCGTGGAGGCGGGTTTGGAGGCGTGTGGGGGGTTAAAATTGCGAAAATTGGCAGGTGGGCACAAGTCCGCCGCCACACAATTTTCATTAAATCGTGTCTGCTGGTCCCGACTCCGTCCCACCTTTAAGAGGCGGGATAGGCTGTTAAGGCCCTTAACAAGCACTAAATTGGCTCTATAATGCCATTTTGAAAGGCCTTTGTGATTTTAACCCTTGTTCTACGTGAAGCACGCCTGTTCTGAACTACGAATGTGAAACCTGGCGGTAACACATTTCGAAAGCTGACTATCAGTTGCAGGTCCACTATTACAATGGAGATGTAGCAGTAGGAAAAATATCTGGGAGCAGACCTAGGGCTGCTGTTGCTCATTTTGCCTTCAGGTCCTCTCACAGCAAAGGCCTCTCTCTCTCTCTCAAGGCCAGGCAGTCTCTGAAGACCTTCAATGCAGCAGCAATGATGACATCCTCAGAGGCGACTTTCAGACTGAAAACACTAATTGGGTCATGGGTTCCCACATGCTGGAACTCAATTGCCCAATTAGGTGAAAATCGCATCAATCTCCCACATCCAATTGCAGTCGGGTGGATAACACGACCCCAACCCGCCCCAGTATCAAAATCCAGCCCTATGTGATTTTAATGCCGATTTACATACAGTGTATTTCTAATGTTGGGTTTTTCTTCCAAAAATGTCTTTACTGAACTGAAAACTACAGATAGACAGATTATATGGATGCACAGCATCACTTCTTCCCCAAAGCAACCCACATTTGAAGAAAGGTGAAATCACCCCCAACACCCCCTCCCCTTCCCGTGCAAGCGTAGGAGATGCAAAACCTGCCCTTTTACCTCCTCCCTTCCCACTGTCCAGGGCCCCAAACACTCCTTCCCAGGTGAAACAGCGATTTACTTGTACTTCTTGCAATTTAGTATACTGTATTCACTGCTCACGATGCGGTCTCCTATACATTGGGGAAACCAAACGCAGATTGGATGACCACTTTGCGGAACACCTCCGTTCAGTCCGTAAGCATGACCCCGAGCAGCCAGTCATCTGTCACTTTAATTCTCCGCTCCACTCCCACTCTGACCTCGGCCTCTTACACTGTTCCAACGAAGCTCAACGTAAGCTCGAGAAACAGCACCTCATCTTTCGATTAGGTACTTTACAGCCTTCTGGACTCAATATCGAGTTCAACAATTTCAGACCATAACCTCTGCCCCTATTTTTCTTTCCACATGGCAGCTGTTGATGATTCTGCCATTCCCAGTTACACCTCATCTGGAGTCATCTTTTGTTTCTTAACTTGTCCCATTACCATCTCCTTTTGCCTTGCACCATCATCCCTTTTGTCTTTTAATCTCTCCTGCCTTCCATCCTATCACAGACCTTTCCTTTTGTTCTTTCCTCCCCTTGCTTAAAAATCTGTTACATCTCTAACCTTTTCCAGTTCTAACGAAGGGTCATCGATCTGAAACATTGGGCCAGAAATTCGGCTGTTGTCGGGTGAGCACGCGCTGTGTACTCACCCGTAAAGCCACCTGAAGTGCCGGTTTCCTGCATGCACTGCGCATGCGCGGGAAACCGGAACTTCTGAACCCCTCCCTTCAGGGGAACGGAAGTCGAACGCGTGCGCGGGAGAGGCTGCGCGCACGCAGAGAACTTCGTTTTTTTTCAGGTTTCTCCAGGAAGGTAAGTATGGAGAAGCTGCACTTTTAAAAAGGAGGCGCAAGGCCTCTTTTTAACAAGGTAAGTGGTTAATTAATTACAATTTAAACATTTTTTCAACATGTTTATCTTTTTTTAGACACTTTAAAAGGTAAGTTTATTTTTAGCACCGTTAAAAAGTATAATTTTTTCAAAAATTTAAATTGTTTAAAGTAGTTAATTTATTTAACTTATAGTTATTTTAAAAATGTGATGTTTTTTTCCCAATTTATTTGAAGTTTAAGTGTGGTTTTGGGGCCGATCTCTATTCATAGATAGAAACATAGAAACATAGAAACATAGAATCTAGGAGCAGGAGTAGGCCATTCGGCCCGTCGAGCCTGCTCCGCCATTCAATACGATCATGGCTGATCATCCAAATCCAGTACCCTGTCCCTGCTTTAATCCCCACAGTACACATATCCCACCCTACCCCCGTAACCCCACGTATTTAATTCCCCCTAACATATCCCATCCTATCCACATATCCCCACATATTTAATCCCCCCTAACACTAAGGGTCAATTTATCATAGCCAAATCAACCTAACCCACACATTTTTGGACTTCCTGTCAAATCTATGAATGAAAATGCCCTGCTAGGATTGCGTATCCCAGGGGACGCTTCGAACTAACTGCGCCCATGGGATACGCAAGCACTGCGCGCCGGCAGCTGGAGGAGGCCCAGGACCCGAAGTCCTCGTGGGCCCAAAGCACAACTGCAGGCGCGGTAGGCAAGTACGCGCGCGATGCTTGCACCCGCAGGAAGCCGGAAAGCCGAATTTCTGGCCCAATAACTCGGTTTCTCTCTTCACAGATGCTGCTAGACCTGCTGAGTATTTCCAGCATTTTCTGTTTTTATTTCAGATTTCCAGCATCCGCAGTATTTTGCTTTTGTATCAGTTTAAGTTTTATTAGTAAAAGCTTAGACAATTTCATAAATGAATAAATGAGAGCTGAAAATCACATTAAGCAGATTTATTCAACTTACCCATGCTCTTCAGCTGCATGGATCTTTTGATGGAAGATATCTTGTTGTTCAGTTGAAGTGATACATCTTGCAAGTCCACAGACGTCATCTTTACAAAATAAACATGAAATCCAACAATCTAACAACATAAAAAGGAATTTGCCTCTTAATGCATGGAATCAACATGGTTTTATAAGAGGGAAATCGTGTTTGACAAATCTGTTTGAGTTTTTTGAAGATGTAATTAGTAGGATGGATATGGGGGAAATAGTAGATGTAGTATCGTTGGATTTTCAAAAAACATTCGATAAGGTGCCACACAAGAGGTTATTACACAAAATTAGGACTCATGGAATTGGGGGTACTATATTAGCATGGATTGAAGATTAGTTAGTGGACAGAAAACAGAGAGTAGGAATAAACGGTACTTTTTCGGGTTGGCAGGTTGTGATTAGCGGGGTACCGCAAGGAGCAGTGTTTGGGCCTCAGCTATTTACAATCTATATTAATGACTTAGATGAAGGGACTGAGTGTAACGTATCCAAGTTTGCTGATGATACAAAGTTAGGTGGGAAACTAAGCTCTGAGGAGGACGCAAAGAGGCTGCAGAGAGATAGACAGGTTGATTGAGTGGGCAAGAACATGGCAAATGGACTACAATGTGGGGAAGTGTGAAGTTATCCATTTTGGTAGAAAAAACAAAAAAGCAGAATATTTTTTGAATGTTTGCATTCAGAGGGACCTGGGTGTCCTTGTACATGAATCACAGAAAGTTAACATGCAGGTATAGCAAGCAATTAGGAAAGCAAATGGTATGTTAGCTTTTGTTACAAAGGGATTAGAGTATAAGAGTAAAGAAGTCTTACTACAATTATACAGGGCATTGGTGAGGCCACACCTGGAGTACTGTGTACAGTTCTGGTCTCCTTGCCCAAGGAAAGACATACTTGCCTTAGAGGGAGTGCAACAGAGGTTCACTAGACTGGTTCCTGGGATGAGGGGATTGCCCTATGAGGAGAGATTGGCCTATATTTCCTAGAGTTTAGAAGAATGAGAGGTGATCTAATTGAAACATATAAAATTCTTAAGGGGCTGGAAATGTTTCCCCTGGCTGGGGAATCTGGAACACGGGGTCACAGTCTCAGAATAAGGGGTTGGTCATTTAGGACTGAGATGAGGAGAAATTTCTTCATTCAAAGGGTTGTGAATCTTTGAAATTTTCTACCCTAGAGGGCTGTGGATGCTCAGTCGTTGAGCATTCAAGACAGAGATCGATAATTTTTTGGGAACTAAGGGAATTAAGGGATATGGGGATAGTGTGGGAAGGTAGAGTTGAGGTAGAAGATCAGCCATGATCTTGTTGATGGCGGAGCAGGCTCGAAGGGCCAAATGGCCTACTCCAGCTCCTATTTATGAACAGCCTTCAGAGAAAGCCCAGAGTTGTCTTGAATAATGGCGATGCATAGGCAAATATGCATCCAATCTTCCTGTGAAACAGTCACAGATGTGTCATGACCTTGGATAGACTATGTATTCATAGCACTGGTATTATAGCACAAGAAGTGTTTAACAAAGTGTACTTCACACCCCAGTACAGTGTCATCCAAGCTCTCTTCCAATCACAAAGCGGAGGCGGGCGGTGGGGGTGGGGGGAGGGAACATTAGATTGGTATAGATCTCCACATGCACAAGACCTCACTTTTGCCTGCAGATATTAAAAATCATAAACACACTTAAAATCTATTGCCATGATCTGCAAATGTTCCACATTATCCACATAAGTCTCCATCTCTTCTATCTTCAATACTGTCTCATAAGAACATAAAAAGTAGGAGTAGGCCACACGGACCCTCGAGCCTGCTCCACCATTCAATAAGATCATGGCTGATCTTCGACCTAAACTCCACTTTCCCGCACTATCCCCATATCTCTTGATTTCCTTATGTCCAAAAATCTATCAATCTCCATCTTGAATATACTCAACAACTGAGCATCCACAGCCCTCTGGGGTATAGAATTCCAAAGATTACGCTCTGAGTGAAGAAATTTCTCCTCATCTCAGTCCTAAATGGCTGACCCCTTATCCTGATACTATGACCTCTAGTTCTAAACTCTCCAGCATCAACCTCTCAGCATCTCTCAAACTCCTCTACACAAAAGTGTTTTCTGAAGCACACATTTGGCAAAAAAATAGCACACAAAATAATTTTTGTTTTTTTAAAAAGTAAACATCGTATTACACAAGACAAAACAATATTTCTACTGATGACAGAAAATAGCAAAACAGGAAAAAAAGTCAATCCACATTATTCTCATACCTCTTAACAATCTCAACAGTGGCATTTATAGAAACTTGATGGCAGGTTACTCAAAAATCCTCGGGTGAAACAAGGGAAGAGTTCCTGAAGATTTTGCATTAATTCTATGCTTTTCTAGCTTGCATACAGAGTGCATAGCACCATGGTAATAGCGGACAACCTAAAGCTTAGGAGATGCCATATGATGTCCTGAATTTGAATGCAGCAAAAAAAAGGCATTTTTTATTTGAAATACAATGTGAGGAAAAGTTATTTATAATTGGATTTGTACAGCTGGGACATGATAAAGATCTTTACTAAGCCCTGATTACATCACATTTCAGTACATACAATGATCTATTTATAAGAAGTCTGATTATATATGTATACTTTTGCCCAGCTAAACCCATTCTATTTTTTTTTCAGGAAGTCAAATGCAGGACATGTGTAGAATCGCATCATCATGCTTTAGAGTCTCCAAGCTGAACTACTGAGAAATTCATACAAGAGGTTATTGTTTGCCTGATATGGAGTGCACATTCTCCCTGGAAAGGCACATACAACTTACCCAAGCACAGAGAACTTAGGCTCAGGTTGGTAAGAATCAAAGTTTGGGAATTCTGCCAGTGTGCATAAGAGTACTACTGGAGTTTAACAGCTAAAATAATATAGCTAAGCAGCACAAGGCTCTGGTGAGCTTCCCATTGTTTGTTCAACTAAGCATCTAGGGCATTGTCTTGCAAAGGCAAGAGGAAGAATACAAGCCTACAGTGACAGGTCTACCCATCCAGATCCCAATTGCCCAGACTAGCATGAGTTAATTATCAGGAAGTACTGCAGATCTGCCTGGCATAATTGCATTAGTCTGCCGAAGTAAATCAAATTGTTTCCAATCTCTCAGCCTGAGGTGTTTCAACTTAGAACCAACTTGACCGCAAAGAAGCCCCAATTACTTCTCCCATCCCACCCAAGTACAACAGTTATTGTTTGGTTATACACCTGACAAGTACTGGTCTGAGCCCTCAGTAGATGAACAGCAGGTACCAGGAAGTCCTCTCAAGTGGCATGGTGAGCAGCACAGCTCACCATAAAATGCACACATCCATCATCCTGCTGACTTCAGCATGGGTGCACACCATACCACAAACAGTGGCTCCATCAATTGGAGATGCCAAGCTTCAGCAGCACTGCCTCTCCCAACCCTGGATATATGATCTTAAATTCACTAACCTGGTCTCCATAAACACTTTCCAGCACGTACTGTCCCAAATCTCTCAGTTTTTAATTACTTATTTAACATTAATTATTTAACAGATATTGGTTTTCAGCATGGCAGAAGTCACGCAATGGAAAGGCTAATTCTGACAAAGTCTCAGATTTAGGACCAAAAGGGAAGGCAGGATTCTAGGCTACAGAAACCGGTTATTCAGCACCTTGTCAGACAGCCTCATGGTGAGCACTTCTCATTGCCAGAGTCCATTACATGAGGTGCAATGGTGTAAATCTTTGTAAATAATTGTGTACACAGCATTCGACTTTGACATCAAGAACATCATGATGGCTGGGATGTCATAAGGTGCCTAGTGTAGATCCTTCCTATTCCATACAGCAGGAGTCAATTGTAGTAAACTTGGACTGTACAGCAAATTTTAAGCACAAATTCATCACCTTATGACACAAGCAAGCTTTGTACCATTCAACAATTATTTTGCAAGGTGCACATTGCTCTCAAGTGGTCAAAATGAATACTGCAACTAACAGGCTAAAGAACACACAAGGCTTTACACCTCGGTTACAATGAGGCCCTTTGCCACAATCTGAACTAGGCAGACAAAATTCTCTGGCTGGAGTAATAAAGCCCGATCTGGCTGGAGTAATAAAGCCAGATCTGGCTGGAGTAATAAAGCCCGATCTGGCTGGAGTAATAAAGCCCGATCTGGCTGGAGTAATAAAGCCCGATCTGGCTGGACCACATAAAGCATTATCAGGTCCTGCTCTCCTCTGTCAAAACTGCTCACAATTAAAGGATCTATCCTCGACCTTCTCTTATTTCTCATCTACGTGTTGCCCCTCAGCAACATCATCCGAAAACACACCATCAGGTTCCACATGTATGCTGGTGACACCCAGCTCTACCTCATCACCACCTCTCTTGACCCTTCCACTGTCTCCAAGTTGTCTGACCGCTTGTCCGACATCCAGTACTGGATGAGCAGAAAATTTCCTCCAACTAAATATTGGGAAGACCAAAGCCATTGTCTCTGGTCCCCCCCCACAAACTCCGTTCCCTAGCCATCAACTCCATTCGTCTCTCTGGCAACTGTCTGAGGCTAAACCACTGATTGCAATCTTGGTGTCTTATTTGACCAAAAGATGAACTTCCGACCACATATCCGCACCATCACCAAGACTGCTACTTCCACCTCCGTAACATCGCCCAACTCCACCCCTGCTTCAGCTCATCTGGTGCTGAAACTCTCATCCATGCCTGTGATACCTCTAGACTTGACTATTTGAACTCACACCTGGCTGGCCTCCCGTCTTCCACCCTCCATAAACTTAAACTCAACCAAAACTCTGCTGCCCGTGTCCTAACTCGCACTAACTCCCGTTCACCCATCACCCCGGTGTTCGCTGACCTACATTGGCTCCCAGTTGAGCAATGCCTCGATTTTAAAATTATCATTCTTGTTTTCAAATCCCTCCATGGCCTCGCCCCTCCCTATCTCTGTAATCTCCTCCAGCCCTAAAACCATCCAAGATAGCTGCGCTCATCCAATTCTGGCCTCTGATGCATCCCCAATTATAACTGTTCCACCATTGGCAGGAATTCCCTCCCTAAACCTCTCCGCCTCTCTTTCCTCCTTTAAAGACGCTCCTTAAAACCCATCTCTTTGACCAAACGTTTGGTCATCTGCCCTAAAATCTCATGTGGTTCGTTGTCAAATTTTGTTTGACAACGTTCCTGTCAAGTGCCTTGGTATGTTCCACTATGTTAATGGTGCTATATAAATGCAAGTTGTTGTTGTCTGAATGCATTGCTTGCCAGTCCCACTAATGTATAAGCATTACTTCTAAAAACAAATTATTCTCAGTATATATGGATTTGTACACAGCAGATGTTTATAACTACATGACATATAGATGTGAATGTGATGTAGTATCCCTTCAAACAGATCAGAGGTCTTGTAATCACAACACTGAGCACTGCAATCAGTAACCGGAAGAGACAAGGGCCCAATCTCTATTAATCGATACACAATGCTATGGGAATCTGTTATAATATTTCTGCAAAGACAATTGAAGATGGCTCATTGCGCAAGAGCTGACAAATAATAGATGGAAGCACAAAACACAGAAAGGAGAAATATGTTCACAAGTATGGAAGCTGAGGAGATCATCAGCATGAAGCTTGCACTTCCACCACAGGAAGATCATCTTTAGCAGGAAATCTATTCTGGAGGTGGTGCCAATTCAGAACTCAAGTTCAGACAGTTTACAGCAGCAAATTGAGGCTGAGTTAATGATACAAATACATTCTGTCTACCCCTATAAATAAACAGGACAGCACAGCTTCAGTTTTATCCAAGATCTAAAGGGAATGTTAACTCATCCATATTTTGATATCAAACAGGCAGTCAAAAAGAGCAACACCCTTAGAGTCAATGATATTAGTGCAGAGATAGATTTGGGTGTTGTAATCAACTACAGATATTCTGACATTACATGCATGAGAATAATATTACCAAGCAGTAGCATATAGATGAATAGAAGGGTACCAAAGATGAAGTTCAAAGTCAGACCAGATGTGATCGCGGGGGCATGAGAGAAGAGCGGGGGCAACACGGTGGCATAGTGGTTAGCACTGGTGCTTCACAGCGCCAGGGACCCGGGTTCGAATCTGACCTCGGGTGACTGTCTGTGTGGAGTTTGCACATTCTCCCCGTGTCTGCGTGGGTTTCCTCCGGGTGCTCCGGTTTCCTCCCACAGTCCAAAAATGTGCGGGTTAGGTTGATTTGGCTATGATAAATTGACCCTTAGTGTTAGGGGGGGATTAAATATGTGGGGTTATGGGGATAGGATGGGATATGTTAGGGGGAATTAAATACGTGGGGTTACGGGGATAGGGTGGGATAGGTGCAGGCTCGATGTGGGGATTCTGTGTGAGAAAGCAGGGACAGGGTACTGGATTTGGATGATCAGCCATGATCGTATTGAATGGTGGAGCAGGCTCGATGGGCCGAATGGCCTACTCCTGCTCCTAGTTTCTATGTTTCTATGTTTCTATGTTTAAACTCTTTGCGTAGTCGTAGCGACTTCATTGGAATTAGTTTCATAGCTGTGAATGACCAGAAAAGTCAGTCATTTTGAAAAGGATAGGAACATAGCACGAAGGTAGGAAGTGAACGACAATGTCAGCAAGCTAGAGGTCGAGAAAGGGAAATTGGGCTGTCACAAGTATGGACAGTTGGGGGGGGGGGGGCATTAAAGGGGTAGGCGCTGAACTTCAATGAAGGCTTCTTGCAGTTCTTGTCACAACATTAGAGCTGTGGAATAGGCGCAACATGGATTAAGTAGGATACCTGGATTGAGAGCATGTAGTTATAAAAAGTAACAAACCCCCCCCCAAAAAAAACCCTTACTTCTCTCCCAGCCTGGTCATTCCCCCCATCTTCACTCCCTCAAGTCCAAGGGGCACAGACTTGAGTGTATCTGGCACACAACTGGTTTAACCATCCATCACCAGATATGGCTGGACCACATCAAGTATGATGTGGTCTTGTTCTCCTCTGCCAAAATTGTTTACTACTCGAAGATCATCCTTGAAAGCAAAGATAACCCCCAGCTCCTTTTCTCCACTACCAACCATCTCCTTAAACCCCTCTCCCCGCCACCGTCCCCTCCAACCCCCTCTCCCCGCCACCCTCACCTCCAACCCCCTCTCCCCGCCACCCTCACCTCCAACAAATGCAAGCTCATGGATTTTGTTACTAAAATTGAGACAATCCATTGAGCTGCCTCTGCCGAATCCCCCCCTTCCGCTTGCCACAGAGCCAAACCTCCCCCAAGATTCCTCCTTGAGCTAGCCTTCAACCCATGTCTTTTTCTCATTTCTTTCCCATCTACCCCCACCCACCCACCCATCCCATCCCATGCCCTCTGAGCTCATCTTGTACATGACCTACCTTCTGCTCTCTTGACCACAGTCTCACTAAATGGCTGACCCACCTCGACAACTCTGGCCTTGCAAACTACCGGCCCATCACCAACTTCCCTTTGCCCTCCAAAGTCCTCAAGTGTTTTGTCGTTCCCCCAAATCCGTGCCGATCTTTTCCGCAATTCCATCTTTCAATCTCGCCAATCAGGTTTCCGTCCCTTCCACAGCAATGAAATGGCCCTAATCAAAGTCACCAATGACATCCTCTGTGATTGTGACTGTGGTGCACTATCCCTCCTCGACCTCACTGCAGCCTTTGACACAGTCGACCACACAATCCTCCTAGAATCTTACAGCACAGACGGAGGGATTTCAGCCCATCATACCCATGCCAATTCTTTGATAAAGTTATCCAATTAGTCTCGGTCCCCTTCTCTTTCCCTATAGCCTTGCAATTTTTCCTTATGCTTTTCTACAAACATAATGATTAAAAGGAATTTTTTGCACAAGAAGGTATTTGGATATAGAATGAAAGAAATAAAGATTTATATCGGGAGTATCTTTTACATCCTCACAAAGCGCTTAACAACCAAAATTACTTCTGAAATGTAGTGACTGTTGTAATGAGCTAAATAGATGAGGCTATTTTCTTGTACTTTAGTTGCCAAAGTTCCTGTGAAATTTCTTGATTTGTGTGCACTAAAAAGAGAGCCGTAGTTTAATAAAATATCTGTTTTGATCTCTTCTGGATCATTATATTTATTTTCACCTGAGTTTTTACATTGCTACTTCAACACATTATGGTTCTGTAATACATACCAGACAGCACAAGGATGTAAATTTTGTCCACAAATGAAATTGCAATAAATAGGATGCACTAAAACAAAAGAACATAAGAAATAGATGCAGGAGTAGGCCATTCGGCCCTTCGAGCCTGCTCTGCCATTCAATAAGATCATGGCTGATCTTCTACCTCAACTCCACCTTTCCACACCATCCCCATATCCCTTGATTCACTTAATATCCAAAAATCTATCACTCTCGGTCTTGAATATACTCAATGACTGAGAATCCACAGCTCTCTGGGGTAGAGAATTCCAAAGATTCACAACCCCTTGAGTGAAGAAATTTCTCCTCATCTCAGTCCTAAATGGCCAACCCCTTATTCTGAGGCTGAGATCCCCTAGATCTAGACGCCCCAGCCAGGGGAAACATCCTCCCAACATCTACCCTGTCAAGTCCCTTAAAAATGTTATATGTTTCACTGTTATCACCTCTCATTCTTCTAAACTCTAGGGAACATAGACCTAGTCTACTCAATCTCTCCCCATAGGACAATCTCACCTCATAGGACACCGCCCCCCCCCAACCCGATCCCAGGAGTCAGTCTAATACATTTTTATTGCACCTTTATTTAACGCAGAAAAGTGCGAAGTGATACATTTTGGCAGGAAGAACGAGGAGAGGCAATATAAACTAAAGGGTACAATTCTAAAGGGGGTGCATGAACAGAAAGACCTGGGGGGTATATGTGCACAAATTGTTGCAGGTGGCAGGGCAAGTTGAGAAAGCGGTTAAAAAAGCATACGGGATCCTGGGCTTCGTAAATCGAAGCATAGAGTACAAAAGCAAGGACGTTATGATGAAGCTTTATAAAACACTGGTTCAGCCTCAACTGGAGTAGTGTCCAATTATGGGCACCGCACTTTAGGAAGGATGTAAAGGCCTTAGAGAGGCTGCAGAAGAGATTTACAAAAATGGTTCCAGGGATAAGGGAGTTCAGTTACGTGGATAGACTGGAGAAGCTGGTTGTTCTCCTTAGCGCAGAGAAGATTGAGAGGAGATTTGATAAGAGGTATTCAAAATCACGGGGGGGTCTAGACAGAGTAGATAGAGAGAAACTGTTCCCATTGGCGGAAGAGTCAAGAACCAGAGGACACAGATTTAAGGTGATTGGCAAAAGAACCAAAGCCGACATGAGGAAAAACTTTTTTACACAGCGAGTGGTTAGGATGTGGAATGCACTGCCTGAAAGGGTGGTGGAGGCAGACTCAATCGTGGCTTTCAAAAGAAAATTGGATAAGTACCTGAAGGAAAAAAATTTGCAGGGCTACGGGGGAGTGGGACTAGCTGAAATGCTCTTGCAAAGAGCCGGCACGGGCTCGACAGGCCGAATGGCCTCCTTCTGTGCTGTAACCATTCTATGATTCTATGTCTTTCCTTCTTTTAAAAAATGTTTCTGACACTTTTTTGAGGGTATCCATCATGATTCCGCCAAGGCAAGTATATCCTTCCTTAGCTAAGGAGACCAAAACTGTACACAATAGCCATATAGCCCTCTTTTTAAATCCCAGTTCATTCGAACTGGTGCTACCACTCCCATTACTACCACCACCACCAGTGCCGGAGCTAAAATCACCTGTGCACCTAAAATGGTTTTTCCAGACGCAAACAGGCCCGACGCTCCCCTCAGGCCCCGGGACGGGTCAGAAAAGCCACACAACACAATCAATTTAAACCATGAATTAAAAAGTAGCGTCAATATTACCTGCGTGTGAATTTTTTTTTAATATTGTAACTGATTCCTGCCTTAGAGCAGAAGCAATAATTAATCATTAAAGACTTTTTAAAGAGAAGGTCCGTTAGCGGCTCCGCCAATTTTAAATTCACATTTCCCTCCGATCTGGAATAAATCTCGCGAATTCTCGCGGCTCTATGTTAATCAGTTCCCGCGTCACTATGGAAACCGATAGAACTCATTTTTAAAATCCTGTAGTTTATACTTGAATTAATTGCTAAGCAAAATATCCGAAAAAATTAAGTGCCGGGTTTTATATATTTAAAAAAAAACACATTAATTTAAATGCAATATAATCTGCTTCCGTTGCTGTGGTGAGGCTACTTCGTCTCCTTGGAAACGCGCTTGGCTCCAGTTGCGGTGGGCGGTTGTTTGCTGGTTGCTGTGGTGACCAGACTAGCTGTGCCGACAAAAGGGAGTTAGTGCTGGTACTGGTCGTCTCTGAGAATCCCCCTTTTTTCTGTCTTATTATAACAGAGGAGGCGTCCCCTCATTTTGCCCGAGTGGGAGAAACGCACGATGGCGACTCAATGTCGAAAAGGCCCTCGCTGCAGGGAGGTAACGGGCCCGACTCCCTGCTCTGTGGGGTTGGTAAGTGACAGATTCGGGTTACCAAGAGATTGAAACGGGGATTATTTCCCCGAGTTAGACGGAGAATATTTAAAAGTAGAGGTGGGAGGAGGTTGGTATTGGAGCACGAACGAACACCTTGGAGCATGGACCTGTTGGGCCGAATGGCCTGTTTCTGTAATAACAACAGAAAACGCTGGAAAAACTCAGCAGGCCAGGCAGCATCCGTGGAGAGAGAAAGAGAGTTGACGTTTCAGGTCGATGACCTTTCATCAGAACTGGGAAGAGCTGGAAATCAAATAGATTTAAGGCCAGGGTAAAGCTGGGAAAAGGGGGAGGGGATAAAGGAACAAAGGAGGAGATGAAGAGACATTAAGAGACATTAAGAGATATGCAAGGCTAGAGGTGGTGTTAATGTGACAGATTAAGGCTGAATGAAGTGTGAAATCTACTGGCAGAATGAAGGACAGCTGCCAGCTTCTAGGAGGAAAAAAAAGGTGGGGGGGACAAATAAAAGGGTGGATAAAATAAAATATAAATGGGATTGGAGCTGAGGTTATGATCTAAAATTGTTGAACTCGATATTGAGTCCAGAGGGCTGTAGCGTGCCTAAACGAAAGATGAGGTGCTGTTCCTCGAGCTTACGCTGAGCTTCCGTGGAACAGTGTATTAGGCCGAGGACGGTGAGGTCAGAGTGGGAGTGAAGCGGTGAATTAAAGTGACAGGCCACCGGGAGCTCGGGGTCCCCCTTACGGACTGAACGGAGGTGTTCCGCAAAGCGGTCACCCAATCTGCGTTTGGTCTCCCCAATGTAGAGGAGTCCACATCGTGAGCAGCGAATACAGTATACTAAATTGCAGGAAGTACAAGTAAATCGCTGTTTCACCTGGAAGGGGTGTTTGGGGCCCTGGACAGTGGGAAGAGGGGAGGTATAAGGGCATGTGTTGCATCTCCTGCGCGTGCACGGGAAGGTGCCGGGCGAAGGGGAAGAGGTGCTGGGGGTGGTAGAGGAGTGGACTAGGGTGTCGCGGAGGGAGCGGTCCCTGCGGAATGCTGAAAGGGGAGGTGAGGGGAAGATGTGTTTGGTGGTGGGATCACGCTGGAGGTGGCGGAAATGGCGGAGGATGATCCGTTGAATGTGGAGGCTGGTGGGGTGAAAGGTGAGGACAAGGGGAACCCTATCGTGGTTCCGGGAGGGAGGGGCAGGGGTGAGGGCAGATGTGCGGGAGATAGAACGGACACGGTCGAGGGCCGTGTCGACCACGGTAGAGGGGAATCCTCGGTTGAGGAAAAAGGAAGACATGTCGGAAGCACTGGTATGGAAGGTGGCATCATCAGAGCAGATGCGGCGGAGACGGAGAAACTGGGAGAATGGAATAGAGTCCTTACAGGAGGCGGGGTGGGAGGAAGTGTAGTCCAGGTAGCTGTGGGAGTCGGTGGGCTTGTAGTGAATGTTAGTCAATAACCTATCCCCAGAGATGGAGATGGAGAAGTCGAGGAAGGGAAGAGAAGAGTCGGAGATGGACCATGTGAAGGTGAGGGAAGGGTGGAAATTGGAAGCATAGTGAATGAAATGTTCTAGTTCAGGGCGAGAGCAGGAGACGGCACCGATACAGTCATCAATGTACCGGAAAAAGAGGTGAGGGAGGGGACCCGAGTAGGACTGGAACAAAGAGTGTTCCACATATCCCACGAAAAGGCAGGCATAGCTAGGACCCATGCGGGTACCCATAGCAACACCTTTAATTTGGAGGAAATGGGTAGAGTCAAAGGAGAAGTTGTTCAATGTGAGAACAAGTTCAGCCAGGCGGAGGAGGGTGGTGGTGGATGGGGACTGGTTGGGCCTCTGTTCAAGGAAGAAGCGGAGCGCCCTCAGGCCATCCTGGTGGGGAATGGAGGTGTAGAGGGATTGTACGTCCATGGTGAAGAGGAGACGGTTGGGGCCGGGAAACTGGAAACTGTTAAAATGGCGGAGGGCATCGGAAGAGTCGCGGATGTAGGTGGGAAGAGACTGGACAAGGGGAGAAAAAATAGAGTCGAGATAGGAAGAGATAAGTTCCGTGGGGCAAGAACAGGCTGAAACGATGGGTCTACCGGGGCAGTCCTGTTTGTGGATCTTGGGAAGGAGGTAGAAGCGGGCTGTGCGGGGTTGGGGAACTATGAGGTTGGCGGCCGTGGGGGGAAGATCTCCAGAGGAGATGAGGTCAGTGACAGTCTTGGACACGGATGCTGCCTGGCCTGCTGAGTTTTTCCAGCGTTTTCTGTTGTTATTTCGGATTTCCAGCATCTGCAGTATTTTGCTATCGTATTAGTGCGTGGCCTGTTTCTGTGCTGTACATTCAATGTAAGGGCACTTGTCCGGCCCAGGAACCTGCTGCCTGTCGTCTGCAATGGATCCCATCTGCCGCTTGTGATTTAAGCTCAGTGTTGTCACGAACGCAGCGCTAATGATTTCCCAAGCAGTAAAACATTCTAGGTCCTGCTTGAATGCGGGACCTTTACTGTGCAAGTTGAAGGCATTCTTCACTGCGGGTGCTCAGTCACCTTTATACTTACGCGGCTGTGTGTCTGAATTTGTTTGGCAGCACTCTCGCCTCTGAGTCAGAAGGTCTTGGGTTGAAGCCCCACTCCAGAAACCTGAGCACATAATCTAGGCCGACACTTCCATGTAGCTTTCGATTAGGCACTTTACAGCTTTCAGGACTCAACATAGAGATCAACAATTTCAGACCATAATCTCTGCCCCAACATTTTTTTCTGTCTATCACATGGTAGCTGTCGATCATTCTGCCATTTACACTTCATCTAGAGTCATCTTTTGTTTCTTAACTTGTCCCATTACCATCTCCTTTTGCCTTGCACCATCATTACTTTTGTCTATTAATCTCTCCTGCCTTCCATCCTATCACAGACCTTCCCTTTTGTTCTTTCCTCCCCTCCCCCTTTCCCTGCCCCTGCACTTGCTTAAAAATCTGTTACATCTCCAACTTTTTCCAGTTCTGACGAAGGGTCATTGACCTGAAACGTTAACTCTGTTTCTCTCTCTACAGATGCTGCCTGACCTGCTGAGTATTTCCAGCATTTTCTGTTTTTACTTCCATGTAGCTTTGTGGAAGTGCTGCATTGTTAAAGAAAGAACTTACATTTATATAGTGCCTTTCACGACCTCAGGACGTCCCAAAGCGCTTTACAGCCAATGATGTACTTTTGAAATGTAGCCGCTGTTGTAATGTAGGAAATGTGGCAGCAAATTTGCGCACAGCAAGCTCCCGCAAACAACAATGTGATAGTGATCAGATTATCTGTATTTGTGATGTTGAGTGAGAGATAAATATTGGCCAGGATACCGGGGATAACTCCCCTGCACTTCTTTGAAATATTGCTATGGGATCTTTTACGTCCACCTGAGAGAGCAGACGGGACTTTGGTTTAACGTCTCATCCGAAAGACGGCACCTCCGACAGTGCAGCACTCCCTCAGCACTGCACTGGAGTGTCAGCCTAGATATTTGTGTTGTAAGTGCTGTCTTGACACAAATATCTAGGCAGTATTTGGAATAAAAACAGGGTGTTCTGGAAATCTAGCCAACATCCCGCCCTCAATCAACATAATTAAAAACTGATTTAACTGGTCATTTGTTCATTTGTGGGATCTTGTTGTGCTAAATTGGCTTCTGTGTTTGCGGATAACATGACTGAATGCAGGTTCTTTTTTAATATTAAAAAATTCTCTGAAAATTGTAAATTAATTCTTCTGTTACATTGCTGGCAGGAGTGGGATCTCATGAAGTTTAAGAATTGTTTCCCTTCCTTGAAACTTTCTCCAGATATGTTGATCAAGGAATGGAACTCTGGGCCAGCAGTATGATCCCATTAATTTAGGGACAATCATGTTCCATAAAAGCCTACATCTATAATCTTAAACTCCATTCTTAACCAAATATTCATCCAGCTCTTTCTAAAGGTGTTAACTGAAATGGCACTAACTGCTTTGGCTACAATTTTATTCCATAAATCTACACTCTGGAGAAATAATTCCTTCCAATCTCATATGCCATTCTCTTGTTCTGTCCAAGGTTCAAGTTAAATATTTTACCTGCCTCTATATTATCCATTCCTCTTGGCATTTAAAAAAATGTTGTGCACTCTTTATCTAGCCGTCAACATTCTGTCATGCTGCTGAATAGAATTTTTCCATTATAAAGCTGCCGATGACACTTGAATTGAAATTTCTACCACCAGATGGGGCCTCATAAACTCCTGAAACCGTAGATCTCCATACATACAGCGTCATGAATGTACTCGGAAGGAAATTTATTTTGTTCTGACCTTTTTGGAGCAATGGAAGATCTCCTTGTTTTTAAAAATGGATTATGTCTTCTTTCAGTGTACTTATCATGAAAAATAGTTAAATTCTACAAGACTTTCTTCAGAGGTTTGAGCCCTAAAAGCTCAAAATGTCCTACAATATTTCAAATGTGGCCTCACCAGAGATCTCTCTATACCAGGTTAGAACAATCATTGGTCTTCTTGCTAACAGGTTTGCACTGATTGGATACTTTCAATGAATCGGTCGCACCAAATCTTTCCATTTTCCACTTTGATAATGACATTCTCTTTTTTTTTGTATTATTTCCCCCACTTTCCCTGTTTTAACTTGATTCCTTTCATTTTTTTGCAGTGAGTAGATTGGTCATGCAATCGTGTGCCCTGCTATTTGCTATTTACATTGGTTAGTGTTGGCAGGTGTGTATTTTCAAGAGGGAGAGATTGAGTCAAAGGATCCAACTTTTAGGCATTTTGAGGAAGTTATTTTTAACTTGAGGAAAGAATGCAAGAAACAAGAATTAAAAAATAAAAACTGGGAGATTGAATATTTTGAAGAAACCTCTCCCATGCAACAGAAAATAGACATGGAAGAGACTGAGCATCCTGGGAGAAAAGAGCTCATGGGTTGTGTGGGCCTCAAGAGAGAGACATGCATATGTGTGGGCCTATACCTGCTTTAATAACAACAACAACGTGTATTTATATAGCGCCTTTAACATAGTAAAACGTCCCAAGGTGCTTCATAGGAGTATTATAAGACAAAAATTTGACACCGAGCCACATAAGAAGAAATTAGGGCAGAGGACTAAAAGCTTGGTCAAAGAGTTAGGTTTTAAAGAGCGTCTTAAAGGAGGAAAGAGGGTAGAGAAGCAGAGAGGTTTAGGGAAGGAGTTCCAGAGCTTAGGGCCTAGGCAGCTGAAGGCACGACCACTGATGGTTCAGCGATTAAAATCAGGGATGCTCAAGAGGGCAGAATTTGAGGAGCGTAGATATCTCGGGGGGGGGGGGGGGGGGGGGGGTGGGGGGATGTGGGGCTGAAGGAAATTACAGAGCTAGGGAGGGTCGAGGCAATGGAGGGATTTGAAAACAAGGATGAGAATTTTGAAATCGAGGCGTTGCTTAACTGGGAGCCACTGGAGGCCAGCGAACACAGGGGTGATGGGTGAACAGACTTGGTGCGAGTTAGGGCACAGGCAGCCGGGTTTTGGATGACCTCAAGTTTACGTAGGGTAGAATGTGCGAGGCCAGCCAGGATTGCGTTGGAATAGTCAAGTCTAGAGGTAACAAAGGCATGGATGAGGGTTTAATCAGTAGATGAGCTGAGGCAGGGGCGGAGACGGGCAATGTTACAGAGGTGGAAATAGGCGGTCTTAGTTATGCCGCGGATATATGGTCGGAAGCTCATTTCAGGGTCAAGTATGACACCAAGGTTGCAAACAGTCTGGTTCGGCCTCAGACAGATGCTAGGGAGAGGGATGGAGTCAGTGGCTAGGGAACGGAGTTTGTGGCGGGGACCGAAGACAATGGCTTTGGTCTTCCCAATATTTAATTGGAGAAAATTTCTGCTCATCCAGTACTGGATGTCAGACAAGCAGTCTGACAATTTAGAGACCGTGGTGGGGTTGAGAGAAGTGGTGGTGAGGTAGAGCTGGGTGTCGTCAGCGTACTTGTGGAAACTGACGCCGTGTTTTCGGATGATGTCGCCAAGGGGCAACATGTAGATGAGAAATAGGAAGGGGCCAAGGATAGATCCTTGGGAGACCCCAGAGATAACGATATGGGAGTGGGAAGAGAAGCCATTACAGGTGATTTTCTGGCTATGATGAGATAGATAAGAATGGAAGCAGGCGAGAGCAGTCCCACCCAGCTGGACGATGGTGGAGAGGCATTGGAGAAGGATGGAGTGATCAACCGTGTCAAAGGCTGCAGACAGTTCGAGAAGGATGAGGAGAGATAGTTTACCTTTGTCACAGTCACAAAGGATGTAATTTGTGACTTTGATGAGAGCCGTTTCAGTACTGTGGCGGGGCGGAAACTGGATTGGAAGGATTCAAACATGGAGTTCCGGGAAAGATGGGCAGGGATTTAGGAGGTGACAACACGTTCAAGGACTTTGGAGAGGAACGGCAGGTTGGAGTTGGGGCAGAAGTTTGCAAGGACAGTGGGGTCAAGGTTTTTTTTGAGGAGAGGGGTGATGATGGCAGATTTGAAGGAGAGGGGGACAGTACCTGAGGAGAGCAAACTGTTAACAATGTCAGCTAATGTGGGAGCCAGAAAAGTAGGTTGGGTGGTCAACAGTTTAGTGGGAATAGGGCCGAAGGAGCAGGAAGTGGGTCTCATGGACAAGATAAACGTGGAGAGGTCAAGAGGGGAGATTGGAGAGAAACTGGGGAAAGATGCGAGTTCAGGGCTAGGGGGTAGGGGGGAACCTTAGAGGAAGTTTGGCCTGGTGGGCTAGGGGAAGGAAGGGAAGTGGCAGAGGCAGTTGATCGGATGGCCTCAATCTTAGAAACAAAGAAGTCCATGAGCTCCTCGCACTTGTTGTTGGAGGTTGGAGGAGACAGGGGAGAGGGGTTTAAGAAGACGTTTAGCAGTAGAGGATAGTAGCTGGGGGTTATCTTTGCATTCCAGAATGATCCTAGAATAGTGAGCAGTTTTGGCAGACAAGAGTAGGACCCGATAATGCTTTATGTGGTCCAGCCAGATCTGGCAGTGAATAAAACAATATTTCCAGTGTGAATGAAATGGTTAGTCGAGGCATGGCCACCATATCCGTTCAAGTCTGCGTCCCTTGGACTTGAGGGAGCGAAGATGAGGGTCTTACCAGGGGGAACGTCCAGGGTGAGAGAGAGTAATGGTTTTTATAGGGACTAGGGCATCAAAGGTGGTGGTGAGAGTGTGGTTGAGCAGATCGGTAGCTGCAGAAATGTCGTGGTGAATGGAGGGCCAAAGGCTGGACAGTTGGGATTTTGTAAGTGCAGTTGTAAGAGAATTGGGAGAGAGTTTTTTCCAGGGGCGGACACAGAGGAAGTAGGGTTGGGTGGGGGAAGGGGGATGTCCGTTGAAAGCGATACAAGGAAGTGGTCAGAGATGGCCTTATCTGTGATTGACACGGTGGGAATAGCCAGGCCATGAGAGATGGCAAGGTCAAGGGGGTGGCTATAAATATGGGTTGGGAAGTTCACATGGAGGGAGAGATTAAGGGAGGATAGGAGGGTATTGAACTCATGATGAATTGAGATGGAGGTTGAAATCACCGAGGATGAGAAGTCGCTCGGTGCAGAGACTGAGGGAGGAAAGCAGTGAAGATATCTCGGTGATAACATTTTTATCGTATTTGGGTGGGCGGTAGAGAACGAGAATTTTAAATGAGAGGTGAGAGGGGTGGAACAAGGTGAGATGCTCAAAGGAAGAGAAAGTGCCAGAGGAGTAGGGGGACAGACCAAGGTGTGATTTGGTGATGAAAGCCACACCGCCACTGTGACGATCTGGGCGGGGCAAGTGGTGGAAGGTATAGCCAGGTGGGGAGGCTTCATTTAAGGGTAAAGTGTCATCACCCCTCAGCCAAGTTTCTGTCAGGGCCATGATGTCGATGCAGTCATCCACGATAAGCTTATGGATGGCAAGGACCTTGTTTGCAAGTGAACAGACATTCTGCAGGGAGATGCAGAGAGGGTTGGTGATGGCTGATCCACTGCCAACATCCACAGGGTCAGCGCTTGGAGGGGTAAGTTGGATGGGGAGGAGATTGGCAAGATTAGCCACCCTGCGGGCGCGCTGGGCGGGAAGGTCAGTGAGAGAGTAGGATGGGACAGTTGGGGTTGCTGCTCGTGAGGAGACAGCTACAAGCGCCATGGTGGACCCTTCAGAGGATGCAAAGAGAGGCACAGAGAGAAGCTGTAGGCTTATCTAAGAGGGAGTCAAGCCTGGGATAGTGGCAGGAGAGTAGGAAGGTCGAATAGTAATGAAGGGTTGGGGTAGGGATTTGGGAGGGCATAGTATCTGAGAGAGGAGAGATGAAAGACGGCATGATGACAGAAGAGGGATAGAGAGAAAAGGAAAAAGGGGAGAAAGAAGTGGAAATAGAAGTGATTGGCTCGGGTCTGGAGCGGCAGCCAAAATGCGCACACAAATGGACACGGAAAAACTCAAGTTACATAGGCCTGGTGATGTAGCAATTGTAGGGATGCATATTTCCTGGTAATAACAGGGAATAGGTTGGTGACAATAGTAGGGAGTCCGGAGTTAAAGTCGGAGGTCCCATGGAGGGAAAAAGTTGACATAGGTAGGATGGAGCATCGACAAACTGTTGTCCAAGTTTGGCGACAGGTGTAGCAGGCGAGAAAAGTCCAGAAGCTATTTAAACAGTAGAAAATCATAGAATCATAGAATGGTTACTGCACGGAAGAAGGCCATTCGGCCCGTCAAGCCCGTGCCGGCTCTCTGCAAGAGCACCTCAGCTAGTCCCACTCCCCCGCCCTTTTCCCATAGCCCTGCAAATGTTTTTCTTTCAGGTACTTATCCAACTCCCTTTTGAAAGCCGTGATTGAATCTGCCTCCACCACCCTTTCAGGCAGTGCATTCCAGATCCTAACCACTCGCTGAGTAAAAAAGTTTTTTCTCATGTCGTCTTTGGTTCTTTTGCCAATCACCTTAAATCTGTGTCCTCTGGTTCTCAACCCTTCTGCCAATGGGAACAGTTTCTCTCTATCTACTCTGTCCCGACCCCTCATGATTTTGAACACCTCTATCAAAACTCCTCTCAATCTTCTCTGCTCCAAGGAGAACAACCCCAGCTTCTCCAGTCTATCCACGTAATTGAAGTCCTTCATCCCTGAAATCATTCTCGTAAATCTTTTCTGCACCCTCGCCTTCACATCCTTCCTGAAGTACAGTGCCCAGAATTGGACACAATACTCCAGTCAGGGCCGAACCAGTGTTTATACAGGTTCATCATAATTTCCATGCTTTTGTACTCTATACCTCTATTCATGAAGCCTGGGATCTCGTAAGCTTTTTTAACTGCTTTCTCAACCTGCCCTGCCACCTTCAATGATTTGTGCACATATACCCCCAGACCTCTCTGTTCATGCACCCACTTTAGGTTCCTCTCTTCATTCTTTCTACCAAAATGTATCACTTTGCACTTTTCTTCTCTAAATTTCATCTGCCACTTGTCTGCCCATTCCACCAGCCTGTCTATATCCTCTTGAAGTCTATCACTCTCCTCCTCACTGTTCACTATACTTCCAAGTTTTGTGTTCATCTGCAAATTTTGAAATTGTGCCCTGTACACCCACATCCAAGTCATTAATATAAAAGAAAGAAAGAAGATTATGGCCAGTACGTCCGCGACTTCTTCCTTCACTTCCCTCAGCATCCCAGGATGCATCCCATCCGGTCCTGCTGACTTATCTACTTTAAGTACAGCCAGCCTTTCCAGTACCTTGTCTTTATCAATTCTTATCCCATCCAGTATCTCCTCTACCTCCTATGGCAGCATCTCTTCCTTGGTGAAGACAGATGCAAAATACTCATTTAATACCTCAGCCATACCCTACCTCCATGATAGGTCTCCTTTTTGGTCCCTAATCGGCCCCACCCCCCCTCTTACTGCTATTTATATGCCTAAAAATTTTGGATTACCTTTTATGTTAGCTGCCATTCTATTCTCATACCCTCTCTTTGCCCCTCTTATTTTCTTTTTCACTTCTCCTCTGAACTTTCTATATTTAGCCTGCTTCTCAGATGTATTCTCGACTTGACATCTGTCATATGCGCTCTTTTTCTGCTTCATCTTACTCTCTATCTCTTTTGTCATCCAGTGAGCTCTGACTTTAGTTGCCCCACCTTTCCCCCTAGTGGGAACGTATCTCGACTGCACCCGAACTATTTCCTCTTTAAAGGCAGCCCATTGTTCCACTACAGTTTTGCCTGCCAATCTTTGATTCCAATTTACCCGGGCCAGATCCATTCTTATCCCACTGAAATTTGCCTTCCTCCAATTAAGTATTTTTACTCTCGAATTGAAGGATGGAGGTTATTGCCGTGGTAATGAGAATCGGTTGCGGTGCAGAAAGATGTTCGCGAAGTTGACGCGAAGTTGGAGGTCACCGTAGATCAGAAGCAGCGGAGAAAATGTAAAACCACACAAGCCAGTGACCAACAAAGCAGAAAAACCAGTAGAACGAGTCGCCCAGCTCAACAGAGAAACAGCCACAGTGGGGAAGATAATTTTTTAGCAGCAAATTTTTGACACAGCAAATGAGTCTTCCATTGTAATCCAGTGTAGTCCAGTGCAGAAACGTAGTCTTCATAGAATCATAGAAATTTACAGCACAGAAGGAGGCCATTCGGCCCATCTTGTCCGTGCCGGCCGACAAAGAGCTATCCACCCTAATCCCACTTTCCAGCTCTTGGTCCGTAGTCTTGTAGGTTATGGCACTTCAAGTGCATATCCAAGAACTTTTTAAATGTGATGAGCGTTTCTGCCTCTACCACTCTTTCAGGCAGTGAGTTCCAGACCCCCACTACCCTCTGGGTGAAAAAATTTCTCCTCAAGCCCCTCTAAACTTCCGACCAATTACTTTAAATCTATGCCCCTGGTTATTGACCCTTCTGCTAAGGGAAATAGGTCCTTCCTATCAACTCTATCTCGGCCTCTCATAATTTTATACACCTCAATTAGGTCTCCCCTCAGCCTCCTCTGTTCCAATGAAAACAACCTCAACCTATCCAATCTTTCCTCATAGCTAAAATTCCCCAGCCCAGGCAACATCCTCGTAAATCTCCTCTGCATCCCCTCTAGTGCAATCGCATCCTTCCTGTAATGTGGTGACAAGAACTGCACGCAGTATTCTAGCTGCGGCCTAACTAGTGTTTTATACAGTTCAAGCATAACCTCCCTGCTCTTATATTCTTTGCCTTGGCTAATAAAGGCAAGTATCCCGTATGCCTTCTTAACCACCTTATCTACCTGTCCTGCTACCTTCAGGGATCTGTGGACATGCACTCCAAGGTCCCTCTGATCTTCTGCACTTCTCAGTGTCCTACCATTTATAGTGTATTCCCTTGCATTGTTAGCCCTCCCCAAATGCATTACCTCATGCTTCTCCAGATTGAATTCCATTTGCCACTGTTCTGCCCACCTGACCAGACTATTGATATCTTCCTGCAGTCTGCAGCTTTCTTCTTCATCATCAACCACACGGCCAATTTTTGTATCATCTGCAAACTTCTTAATCATACTTCCTACATTCAAATCCAAATCATTGATATATACCACAAAAAGCAAAGGACCCAGTACTAAGCCCTGCGGAATCCCATTGGAAACAGCCTTCCAGTCACAAAAACACCCTTCGACCATTACCCTTTGTTTCCTGCCTCTAAGCCAATTTTGGATCCAACTTGCCATTTTGCCTTGGATTCCATGGGCTTTTACTTCGTGACCAGTCTGCCATGCGGGACCTTATCAAAAGCCTTGCTAAAATCCATATAGACTACATCAAACGCACTACCCTCATCGACCCTCCTTGTTACCTCCTCAAAAAATTCAATCAAGTTAGTCAGACACGACCTTCCCTTAACAAATCCAAGTCTTGATGTCCAGAGAAGTCCAGGAATTCGGAAACCAAACTTGAGAAGCAGAAAGCAGGGGTTGGGGGATGGGCAATGACGGTTTAAGACAGTTGACTTGTAGTTATAGGGAACGGTAGCATAGTGGTTATGTTACTGGACTAGTAATCCAGAGGCCTAGACTAATGATCCGGAGACGTGAGTTCAAATCTCCCCATGGCAGCTGGGGAATTTAAATTCAGTTAATTAAATAAATCTGGAATAAAAAGCTAGTATCAGTAATGGTGACCATGAAACCATCGGATTGTCTTAAAAACCCATCTGGTTCACTAATGTCCTTCAGGGAAGGAAATCTGCCGTCCTTACCTGGTCTGGCCTATATGTGACTCCAGACCCACAGCAATGTGGTTGACTCTTAAATGGCCTAGCCAGCCACTCAGTTCTGAAAAACTATAAGAATAAAACCGGACGGACCAACCGGCATTGACCTCGGCACCGGCTACGGACACGACAACAGCACAACCAGCCCAGTCGACCCTGCAAAGTCCTTCTCACCAACATCTGGGGACTTGTGCCAAATTTGGGAGAGCTGTCCCACAGACTAGTCAAGCAACAGCCTGACATAGTCATACTCACAGAATCATACCTTTCAGCCAATGTCCCAAACTCCTCCATCACTATCCCTGGGTATGTCCTGTCCCACCGGCAGGACAGACCCACCAGGGGTGGCGGCACAGTGGTATACAGTCGGGAAGGAGTGTTCCTGGGAGTCCTCAACATTGACTCCGGACCCCATGAAGTCTCATGGCTTCAGGTCAAGCAAGGAAACCTCCTGCCCTCCCTCAGCTGATGAATCAGTACTCCTCCATGTTGAACACCACTTGGAAGAAGCACTAAGAGTAGCAAGGGCACAGAATGTACTCTGGGTGGGGACTTCAGTGTCCATCACCAAGAGTGGCTCGGTAACACCACTACTGACCGAGCTGGCTGAGTCCTGAAGGACATAACTGCCAGTCTGGGCCTGCGACAGGTGGTGAGAGAAAAACCTACTTGACCTCGTCCTCACCAATCTACCTGTCGCAGATGCATCTGTCCATGACAGTATTGGTAGTAATGACCACCGCACAGTCATTGTAGAGACGAAGTCCCGTCTTCACACTGAGGACACCCTCCATCGTGTTGTGTGGCACTACCACCGTGCTAAATGGGATAGATTCAGAACAGATGTAGCAGCTCAAAACTGGGCACCCATGAGGAAAACTGCCCAGGTATGTCCTGTGCAGAAGGAGCAGGACAAATCCAACCCAGCCAATTACCGTCCCATCAGTTTACTCTCAATCATGAGCAAAGTGATGGAAGGTGTCATCAACAGTGCTATCAAGCAGCACTTACTCACCAATAACCAGCTCATGATGCCCAGTTTGGGTTCCACCAGGACCACTCGGCTCCAGACCTCATTACAGCCTTGGTCCAAACATGGACAAAAGAGCTGAATTCCAGAGGTGAGGTGAGAGTGACTGCCCGTGACATCAAGGCAGCATTTGACCGAGTGTGGCGTCAAGGAGCCCTAGTAAAACTGAAGTCAATGGGAATTGGGGGGGAAAACTTTCCACTGGCTGGAGTCATACCTAGCACAAAGGAAGATGGTTGTGGTGGTTGGAGGTCAATCATCACATCGCTGCAGGAGTTCCTCAGGGCAGTGTCCTAGGCCCAACCATCTTCAACTGCTTCATCAATGACCTTCTCTCCATCATAAGGTCAGAAGTGGGGATGTTCGCTGATGACTGCACAGTGTTCAGTGCCATTCGCAACTCCTCAGATAATTAAGCAGTCCATGCCCGCATGTAGCAAGACCTGGACGACATTCAGGCTTGGGCTGATAAGTGGCAGGTAACATTCGCGCCAGGCAATGACTATCTCTAACAAGCGAGCGTCTAACCACTGCCCTTGACATTCAATGGCATTACCATTGCCGAATCCCCCGTCATCAACATCCTGGGGGTCACCATTGACCAGAAACTTAACTGGACCAGCCACATAAATACTGTGGCAACAAGAGCAGGTCAGAGGCTAGGTATTCAGTGGCGAGTGTCTCACCTCCTGACTCCCCAAACCCTTTCCACCATCTACAAGGCACAAGTAAGGAGTGTGATGGAATACTCTCCACTTGCCTGGATGAGTGCAGCTCCAACAACACTCAAGAAGCTAGACACCATCCAGGACAAAGCAGCCCGCTTGACTGGCACCCCATCCACCACCTTAAACATTCACCCCCTCCACCACCGACGTACTGTGGCTGCAGTGTGTACCATCTACAAGATGCACTGCAGCAACTTGCCAAGGCTTCTTCGGCAGCACCTCCCAAACCCGCAACCTCTACCACTTAGAAGGACAAGGGCAGCAGGCGCATGGGAACACCACCACCTCCAAGTTCCCCTCCAAGTCACACACCACCCTGACTTGGAAGTATATCGCCGATCCTTCATCGTCGCTGGGTCAAAATCCTGGAACTCCCTCCATATCAGCACTGTGGGGAGTACCTTCACCACGCGGACTGCAGCGGTTCAAGAAGGCGGCTCACCAGCACCTTCTCAAGGGCAATTAAGGATGGGCAATAAATACTGGCCTTGCCAGCGACACCCACATCCCATGAACGAATATAAAAAAAAAATCTGTGAAGTTGTTATATGCACACTGTTATTGTTAAGATTTATTTTCTCCAAAAAACTTCATTTGTACCGATTGTTACGAATCAGACTCTCACCAGATACTATTCTCATGCCCAGCACAAAAGCCAGCTCCCATTGGCAAACCTTCTCACTCCCTATAAACCAAACAGTAAACTTGTCAACAAAATAATCTAGGATCGAGTGCTCTGCTCAGTGCTCTGGATAGTGCTTTTGGCAACTACCCTGCTGAGAAATGTTTGTGTATCTTTTATTTGCAAAATGTGCAATAAAAGCCATTCTAAGGAACTTGGCTGATTAGTTCGTAATTATTTGAAATTCAGCCTTCCCTGACCTCCTCAAGGAAGAAAATCACAGATGGCTTGTGTGACAAGGTGTAACCCCTAGCTCCCATGGATAATAATCCTACTAAGAGTTGCCCTAACAGCAGCATAGGATCGCTAAATCAAGACACATGCCTTCAGCAGAGTGACCATCGAGAGGACCTTTGCGTTATTAAAGGGTCACTTTTGCAACCTTGACACCTCAGACGGAGCTCTGTTGTGTGTTCTGGCTTGTGTATCTTGCATAGCTGTGCCTGGCACAACTTTGCCATACAAAGAGGTCTTGACTTGGACATCCTTGGGGAGGTGGTTAGTTGTTTTGGAGGCAGAGTACAAGGATTAGAGCATCATGTTGACTGTCACTCGGAGGACTCCTCAGTGACTGCTGCAAGGGGCAGCGGAGCACAACTCGTGACTGAAGTTTTCTCCTCTGTGTAACACAGACTACCTTTGTCACTAGTGCCTTAACCCCTTCTCCCCCACCTTTAAATAAAGGGCCAATCCTTCAATCCTGATTGAATCAGTCAGCAAGAAATAAGTGCACCCTTTCCTGAATAACAAAGCACGACATAAGTACATTTTCTATTTTAACATAACAAAATCCAAAGTGAATACAATGGTGTGATATTCCGAGGGACAAGGTCAGAGGCCTGGCTTGTACTGATGTCCTGTGGGACGGCAGTATCAGGGAGGTTAACTCGATCCAGCGCCAGTCTACTGAGCCCTTGATCCGTGTCCTCACTGATCAGTGGATGGTTGGTCTAATGACAGCTATTAGATCCTGAAGCCCTGAGACACAACAGCTAGAGTCTGGAAGCTGGTGTGCAGGGTACTATCTATTCTGTCTCCAAGTGCCACCAGGGGACTGAGTAGTCTGTGCATCTGTGGAAGTGGATGCACCAATTAGTCTGTGTTTGCTTCTTAGCTGGGGATCTACTGCAGATTTCAATGAAGCTGTCACACATTGCATTGATGTCTGCAACAAAGAAAAATCTTCCCTGATGTTGTCACAAATGAAGGCTGTAGCCGCTACAGTCATACCTGTCAGTTGCCACGCACCCTTGGAGATTGACCTCAGAGCTTGCACATAGTTCTTTTTTCAGGCTAGCCATGAATGCTGGGTCCCACGACTCTGAAGACATGGGCAGCCTTCATCTCACCCACTCCCAACTTCTACGAATTTCCTTATGCTCTGTGAATCACCAGTGTAATTTTGTCACTAACACTATCTGATTGCCCTCGGGTTAAAGCTTCTGAGCCAGTGTGTCGGAATGAATAAACAAGTGACACAGGTTTAAGATGGAGGTGGTTGCGGCATAGAAACATATGGCAGGATGTTTATCCAGTGATTCAAGATTGGTTGTGAGTTTGGCTTCCTCTCCCTCTTCATCATCATTCTCATAGTTGCTGAGGAAGAAGTTCCATCTCTCCTCCTCATCATCATTATCATCCTCTTCTGCACCTCAATTGCTGTGTCGGATCTGAAAGGAGGGTAGAAGCTAATAATGCTGTGAGTGTTGCCCTCTTGAGATTAAAGAGACAGAAAGGGGGATGGATGCTTGTGGCAATGTGGTGCTTCAAAGGACTGCCTCACTGTCCTCTGCCAAATAGGCACACTATTCCAGGATCATCTTGGAGAGCAGAAATAGCTCCCAATTTCTTTTCTCCACCACTAACTGTCTACTGAAACCCATTTCCCCTGCCCCCTCCACCCTGACCTCCAACAACGTGCAAGGAGCTCATGGACTTTTTTGCCACTAAGATTGAAACCATCCATTCAGCTACCTCTGCTGCTTCCCACCTTTCCCTTGCCTAATAAGTTAATCCTCCCTCCAGGCTCCATCTTTTCCTAGCCATGTTTTGTATAGTTTCTCCCCTCCATTGTGCCCCTTAGTGGGTGGAATCCGCATTGCGACTCTGAGAGGAGCTCTTCAGCCACTGGGAGAAGGCGATTGAGGAGGATTCTTGCGATGACTTTCCCTGTGGCAGACAGCAGGGAGACTCCTCTGTAATTACCGCAATCAGACTTGTCACCTTTCTTGAAGATGGTCACGATTATGGCGTCTCTGAGATCCCCTGGCATGCTCTCCTCCTTCCAAATAAGAGAAATTAGTTCATGTATTCGCGCCAATAGTGCTTCTCCGCCATGTTTTAGCATCTCGGCGGGGATTCCATCTGCTCCTGAGGCCTTGTTGTTCTTCAGTTGTCAGATGGCCTTTTCAACCTCATGCCGGGCTGGGGTTGTGCTGAGGTGGTGGCAGGTAGCATGCTGCGGGATGGAGTTGAGGACACTCGCGTCGAAGACAGAATCTCGGTTAAGGAGATCTTCGAAGTGCTCCTTCCAGCGGGCACTGACTGCCTCTCTGTCCTTGATGAGTACCTCTCTGTTCTTGGCCCGCAATGGGGTAGGACCTTGGGTGCTTGGGCCGTAGGTGGTCTTGACTGCGCGAAAGAATCCACGCACGTCGTGGTTGTTGGCTAGCTGCTGGATCTCATGCGCTTTCTCCACCCACCATCTGTTCTTTAGGTCACGAGTTTTTTGTTGGACCTCGGCCTTCAGGCGTCTGTAGAGCTGCTTTCTTGCTCTTGAGTTCTGTTGCTGTTTCCAGATCAGGAATGCCTTGCGCTTGTGGCTTATTAGCTCCTGGATCTCCTGGTCGTTCTCGTCGAACCAGTCTTGGTGTTTCCATGATCTTCACCGCGCGTCAACTACAAGAGAAATGCAGGGAACAGCACCAACCGCTGTACATGGCCTTCTTTGACCTCACAAAGGCCTTCGACACCGTTAACCGTGAGGGATTATGGAGAGTCCTCCTCAAATTCGGCTGCCCTCAAAAGTTTGTCTCCATCCTCCGCCTGCTTCATGACGACATGCAAGCAGTGATCCTGACCAACGGATCCACCACAGACCCAATTCACGTACGGACCGGGGTCAAGCAAGGCTGTGTCATCGCACCAACGCTCTTCTTGATCTTCCTGGCTACAATGCTTCATCTCACCCTCCGTAAGCTCCCCACTGGAGTGTAGCTAATCTACAGAACAAACGGGAAACTGTTCAACCTCCGCTGCCTCCAGTCCAGATCCAAGGTCGTCCCATCCTCTGTCATCGAATTACAGTATGCAGACGACGCTTGCGTCTGCGCACACTCTGAGGCCGAACTCCAAACCATCGGCAACACCTTCACCGAAGCGTACGAGAGCATAGGCCTTACACTAAACATCCGTAAGACAAAGTCCTCTACCAACCTGCCCCCGCCACACAGTACTGCTCCCCGATTATCAAAATCCATGACGAGGCCTTGGACAACGTGGACCACTTTCCATACCTCGGGAGCCTACTGTCAACAAGGGCAGATGTCGATGACGAAGTCCAACACCGCCTTCAGTGTGCCAGTGCAGCCTTCGGTCGCCTGAGGAAGAGAGTGTTTGAAGACCAGGACTTCAAACCCAACACCAAGCTCATGGTCTACAGAGCAGTAGCTGATACCTGCCCTCCTGTATGCTTCAGAGACATGGACCATGTACAGCAGGCACCTCAAAGCACTGGAGAGGTACCACCAATGCTGCCTCCGCAAGATCCTGCAAATCTATTGGCAGGATAGGCGCACTAACGTCAGTGTTCTCGCTCAGGCCAACATCCCCAGCATCGAAGCTTTGACCACGCTCGATCAGCTCCGATGGACGGGCCACATTGTCCACATGCCCAACATGAAACTCCCAAAGCAAGCGCTCTACTTGGAGCTCCGACACGGCAAGAGAGCCCCAGGTGGGCAGAGGAAATACTTCAAGGACACCCTCAAAGCCTCCTTGAAAAAGTGCACCATCCCCATCGACACCTGGGAATCCCTGGCCCAAGACCGCACAAAATGGAGGAGAAGCATCCGGGAAGGCACCGAACACCTCGAGTCTCTTCGCCGGGAGAAAGCGGAAGCCAAGCGCAAACAGCGGAAGGAGCGCACGTCAACCCAAGCACCCCACCCACCGCCCCTTCAAGCACCATCTGCCCCTCCTGTGACAGAGGCTGTAGGTCCCGCATTGGACTCATCAGTCACCTGAGAACTAATTTTTAGTGTGGAAGCAAGTCATCCTCGGTTCCGAGGCACTGCCTAAGAAGAAGAGTTTCTCCCCTATCTCACCTCATGCCCTTTCCATGTGACCCATCTCCTGCTCTCTTGATCCCATTCCCACTAAACTGCTGACCACCCAATTTCCCTTCCTAGCCCCCTATGCTATCTAACATTGTAAATGGATCCCTCTCCTCAGCTACTGTTTGCCTCCCTTTCTAAACAGCCATCCTCATCCCTCCTCAATAAACCCACATACGACCAATATGTCCTGCCCCATCTCTAACCTCCGTTTCCTCTCCAATGTCCTTTAATGTCTTAGTTTTTCCAGCGTTTTCTGTTGTTATTTCGGATTTCCAGCATCTGCAGTATTTTGCTATTCTTTAATGTCTTGTTGCCTCCCAAATCTGTGGTCATCTTTCCTGCAATTCCAGACTTCAATCTCTCCAATAAGGTTTCTGCCTTGCCACAGCACTGAAATAGCTCTAAACAAAGTCATGAATGACATCCTCTGTGACTGCGACCACAGTGCATTTTTCCTCCTTGTACTGCTTGATATGAAAGCAGCCTATGATGTGGTTAACCACACCACGCTCCTCCAATGCCTCTCTTCTGTTGTCCAGGTCAGTGAGAATGCCCTTGCTTGGTTCCATTCTTGCCTATCAAATCATATTCAGAAACTCTCCAGCAATGGCTTATCTTCCTGCTACCACACTGTTATCTTAGCTCCCTCTTCAGCCTCATTTGCATGTTTCATCTTGGTGACATAATTTGAAGATATTGGGTCAGCTTGCAGATTTACGCTGATGAGAGAGTGGTCTGCACAGAGTGGTCTTAAATGGAGTGCACATAAACAGAGTGTTAAAGTTGGGAATTTGGAGAGAGTGGAAGTCTCTGGTAAGGTCTGGGTGAGAACAAGCTGTAAAAAGTGAAATTTAGTATAACATTTTGAATTTAACTTAGAACTTAACAAACTGTAGTTAACAGAAACTGCCTGTCAGTGGCAGTTAATTGTAAGTTTTTGACTTGAATAGGTGCTAATTACTGTGAGCAGGTAACTAAGTCAGCACTTGCAATTTTGGTGTGGCTCCAAGCGTACAAAAGTAAACACTGTCTGCTGACGCACAAAGTGGTCTTAAACGGAGTGCACTTATGATGTGGAGATGCCGGTGTTGGACTGGGGTGGACAAATGTGAGAAGTTGCACAACACCAGATTATAGTCCAACAGTTTTATTTGAAATCACAAGCTTTCGGAGCGCTGCTCCTTCGTCAGGTGAAGTGAAGAGATGTATATGTGCCTATATACATCTCTTCACTTCACCTGACGAAGGAGCAGCGCTCCGAAAGCTTGTGATTTCAAATAAAACTGTTGGACTATAACCTGGTGTTGTGCGACTTCTCACAGGAGTGCACTTAAACAAAGTGTTAAAGTTGGGAATTTGGAGAGAGTGGGAATTCAGAGCAGAGGGGGAAGGAGGTGCTGCTTTTTGCCTCCAATACTTGTAGTGCTTTGTGTTACAGGTAAATATTTAATTTCATCTACCTATAACTTAAACTAGATCTAGTAATTAGTTAAAAAACTAAACTGTAAGCTAAGTTAATTAAATACAAAGGGGGAGAAATTTGGTACCTTAGCGCCTCCAGTTAGCGCCTGGTGGGGGCGCTAACGGGGCGCTGAGGCAGTAGTGCGCGGGAGGTGAATCCACCAAATTCGGGCCCCCCCCGTAGCGCCGCTGCTACGAGTTAGCGCTGGGGACTTCAGCGCCAGGCAGATCGTGACGTCAGTGAGCGTGCAATGCTCACTGGACACCCGATCTGCCAAATTGAGTAACACCTGTCTTAGTGCCTCGCCCCGACAGCGACAGGGAGAGGAGGCGTGAAGCAGTCAGTAGCTGGCTCCGGGGGCGCTACCTAAAGGGATCATGAGTAATGAGTCGCAGCTGTCAGATTAGTGCTGTTTCACTCCTTCCTTGTCAGTTTGATATTGTACAACAGTTTAAATCAGTCTTTTAAAGGTTGTTTAGTCTCCAGAGTGTTGTGGCTACTAAAAATTAGTTACATTTATTCTCACAACATATCAAAGTTCGTTACATCAATGGGGGCTGTACTGGCAGTCTACCTTGCCCTCCAGATCTACCGCGGAGGGAGCACTGGCAGCGAGAAAGATTGAAACATGGGGCCAGAGGGAGGAGGAGGGCCATCAGTGTCCTCAACAGGAGGTCTTACCCTCCGAGGGTCTTCCGACAGCAATTCTCCTGCCTCCAATTAGGCCAGGAGCAGTGTCTTAGAAGGCTCCGCTTCAGCAAGGAGATGGTCACAGAACTCTGCCACCTCCTGCAACCAGACCTCGAGCCTCAGATCAGGACGAGGACGGCTCTCTCAGTGGCAGTCAAGGTCACCGTCGCCCTCAGTTTCTTCGCCAGCGGATCCTTCCAGTCTGCAACAGGAGATGTAGGTAACATCTCACAGTGCGCCGTCCATTGCTGCATCCAGGAAGTCATATAGACTCTCTACAGTAGGAGAAGGGACTACATTTCCTTCCCCATCACCAGAGAGAAGCAGCACTTAAAAACAAAAAGGGGGCAAGCACTTTGCTGGGAGTGTACTATAGGCCCCCAAACAGTCAGGGGGAGATAGAGGAACAGATATGTAGGCAAATCTCAGAGAAGTGTAGAAATAATAAGGTAATAATAGTAGGGGATTTCAACTTCCCCAATATTAACTGGGATAGTCAGAGTGTGAAAGGCTTAGAGGGTGCGGAATTCTTAAAGTGCATCCAGGAGAGCTTTTTGAGCCAGCATGTAGAAAGTCCTACAAGAGAGGGGGCGGTACTGGACCTAATTCTAGGGAATGTAGCCGGGCAAGTGGTAGAAGTGTCAGTAGGAGAGCATTTTGGTGACAGTGACCATAATTCGGTGAGATTTAAGGTAGTCATGGAAAAGGATAAAGATGGACCGGAAATAAAGGTTCTAAATTGGGGGAAGGCCGATTTTAATATGATAAGGCAGGATCTGGCCAAAGTGGACTGGGATCAGCTACTTGTAGGAAAATCCACATCAGAGCCAGTGGGAGTCTTTCAGAAAGGGAATAGAGAGAGTACAATGCCAACATGTTCCTGTAAAGGTCAAGGGTGGGACCAACAAGCCCAGGGAACCCTGGATGTCAAGGGATATACAAGAATGGATTAGGAAAAAAAGGGAGGCTTTTGGCAGATACAAAGGACTAAAAACAGTGGAAGCCCTAGAGGAGTATAGAAAGTGCAGGGGGGTACTTAAAAAAGAAATTAGGAGAGCGAAGAGGGGGCATGAAAAAACACTGGCGGGCAAAATAAAGGAAAATCCCAAGGTGTTTTATAAGTATATTAAGGGCAAGAGGATAACCAGGGAAAGAGTAGGGCCCATTAGGGACCAAAGTGGCAATCTGTGTGTAGAGCTGAAAGATGTAGGTGAGGTTTTAAATGAATATTTTGCATCTGTGTTCACTATGGAGAAGGACGATGTAGGCATAGAAATCAGGCAGGGGGATTGTGATATACTTGAACAAATTAGTATTGAGAGGGAGGAGGTACTAGCGGTTTTAGCGGGCTTAAAAGTGGATAAATCCCCAGGCCCAGACGAGATGTATCCCAGGCTGCTGTGTGAGGCAAGGGAGGAGATTGCAGGGGCTCTGGCACAAATTTTCAGAACCTCTCTGGCCACAGGGGAGGTGCCAGAGGACTGGAGAACAGCTAACGTAGTACCATTATTCAAGAAGGGTAGTAGGGATAAACCAGGGAATTACAGGCCAGTGAGCCTAACATCAGTGGTAGGGAAATTATTGGAAAAAATTCTGAGGGACAGAATTAGTCTCCACTTGGAGAGGCAAGGATTAATCAGGGATAGTCAGCATGGCTTTGTCAGGGGAAGATCATGTCTAACCAATTTGATTGAATTTTTCGAGGGGGTGACTAGGTGTGTGGATGAGGGTAGTGCAGTTGATGTAGTCTACATGGACTTCAGTAAGGCTTTTGACAAAGTCCCGCATGGGAGACTGGTCAAGAAGGTAAGAGCCCATGGGATCCAGGGCAATTTGGCACATTGGATCCAAAATTGGCTTAGTGGCAGGAGGCAGAGGGTGATGGTCGAAGGTTATTTTTGTGACTGGAAGCCTGTGTCCAGTGGTGTACCGCAGGGATCGGTGCTGGGTCCTTTGCTGTTTGTAGTGTACATTAATGATTTAGATATGAATGTAGGAGGTATGATCAGTAAGTTCGCAGATGACACGAAAATTGGTGGAGTGCTAAATAGCGAGGAGGGAAGCCTCAGGCTACAGGACGATATAGATGGGTTGGTTAGATGGGCAGAACAGTGGCAAATGGAATTTAACCCTGAAAAGTGTGAGGTGATGCATTTTGGGAGGACTAACAAGGCAAGGGAATACACAATGAATGGTAGGACCCTAGGAAGGACAGAGGATCAGAGGGACCTTGGTGTGCATGTACATAGATCCCTGAAGGCAGCAGGACAGGCAGATAAGGTGGTTAAAAAGGCATATGGGATACTTGCCTTCATTAGCTGAGGCATAGAATATAAGAGCAGGGAGGTTATGATGGAGCTGTACAAAACGCTAGTTAGGCCACATTTGGAAAACAGTGTGCAGTTCTGGTCGCCACACTATAGGAAGGATGTGATTGCATTGGAGAGGGTGCAGAGGAGATTCACCAGGATGTTACCTGGGCTGGAGTGCTTCAGCTATTAAGAGAGACTGGACAGGCTGGGGTTGTTTTCCTTAGAGCAGAGAAGGCAGAGGGGGGACCTGATTGAGGTGTACAAAATTATGAGGGGCATAGATAGGGTAGATAGAAAGGAAATTTTCCCCTTAGTAAAGGGGTCAGTAACCAGGGGGCATAGTTTCAAGGTAAGGGGCAGGAGGTTTAGAGGGGATTTGAGGAAAAACTTTTTCACACAGAGGGTGGTTGGAATCTGGAACTCACTGCCTGAAAGGGTGGTAGAGGCAGGAACCCTCACAATATTCAAGAAGCATTTAGATGAGCACTTGAAATGCCATAGCATACAAGGCTACGGACCAAGTGCTGGAAAATGATTAGACAGGGCTTGATGGCCGGCGCTGTATAACTCTATGACTCTATCTATGACTCTAGGACGAGTGTGCATGTGGCTTTGCCAGGATAGCGGGATTCCCCATGGTGCAGGGCGCCATTGACTGCACCCACGTGGCTTTGCGGGCACCTCATAACAATCCTGAGATCATCCATAACCGCGAAGGCTGCCACTCACTTAATGCCCAGTTGGTGTGCGACCTCAGACAGCGAATCCTCAATGTCAATGCCCGCTATCCTGGCAGCAGCCACGATGCCTTCATCCTACGCCAGACTGGTGTTCCAGCACTCTTCCAGCCACCACATCAAGCTCGCAGCTGTCTGCTCGGAGACAAGTGGTATCCGCTCTCCACCTGGCTCATGACTCCCCTCCACAACACCAACACTCCTGCACAACACTCATATAATGAGAGCCACGCCACCACCAGGAACATCATTGAGCAGACCATTGAGGTGCTCAAGCAACGGTTCCGCTGCCTTGACTACTCGGGAGGAGCCCTCCGGTACTCACTGGAGTGGGTGTCCCATTTCGTCGTGGTGTGCTGCATGCTCCACAATCTGGTCATCATGAGGGCCCAGCCCTTGCCAGCAGGGATTGCGAGACCACCTCAGGAGGAGCAAGAGGGAGAAGAGGATGATGAGGAAGAGGAGGAGGAGGAGGAGGAACAGGAGCGAGGGAAGAGGCAACCACTCAATCAGCCTTCTGGAAGGGTGGTCCGTGACCACCTCATCAGAATGCGGTTCCAGTAAATTCAACCCCAGATCTCTGCTGCTCACCACATCCCCACCATTCCATCCCTGTTGCAGGCCTTATCACAGCGCACAGCTGAAATGAGAGACAGTACAAAATTATCCAAAGTGAATTAATAAATTTATCAATAATCAGTGAATACATCTTTAAAACAACAATATTAACTATTCACCCTTGTGCAATCCCTTAGTGCCTCGTGTTACTGTGCCTTTGCCTACTCTAGTGCTCCTATGAAGTGTTGACCCAGTGGCTGCAGCACGGCTGGTGGAAGGCTGCTGAGTGTCCGTGCGGTCGACCTCAGATGGCCTTGCAAGACGCTCTTGACCAGCTCTGGGCCTGGAAGGCCCGTCTGTAGAATTCACCACCTCAGCATGGGCGGCAGCAGACTGGGCTGGCAGGATGACAGGCAGCGACAAGGACAATGGTGGAGTGGCAGCGGTGGGAGCAGGAATGCTATCATTGTGAGAGAGGACAGCAGGTTCCTGCTCCGCTGATCCACTGCGACTCCCCCGGAGCAGCACCTCAGCATCCCTAGCAATCTGTTGCAGCACAGATTGCCGACCTACTGCGACACCGTGAAAGCCCCGGTCAATGGCGGTAGACCCAGCCACAATGGCAGCAGTCAGAGCTTGCAGGCATCAAGCTGAGACTGCATGAGAGCGGTCTGAGATTGAACGGCACCAACCATAGACTGCATTACAGCACTAATGCAACGCAACACGACAACGCAAAATCATCGAGCAGAAACTGATAGCCAAGTTCCGCACCCATGAGGACGGCCTCAATAGGGATATCGGGAACGTGACTCAACATCGTTGTCTGTCTTTCCAGTTTTTATAAAAAAAAAAACACAAAAAAAAACAAACACAAAAAAAAACACACACAAAAAAAAATACTGCAGACAGCAGGATTTGACACGTTGGACCCCCTGTGACATATCTCATTGTCTTGGCTGTGCTCTTGGTGTGTCTTTGATGTAAGGACACCTTCCCTGAAAGATTGTATCTCTGCAGTTTCTGTGTTTATATACTGTGAAATATTGTAGATTCACTCATTGTAACTTTACCTGAGGAAGGGGCGACAGCTCTGAAAGCTTGTAATTTTAAATAAATCTGTTGGACTATAACCTGGTGTTGTGCGACTTCTCATTTTTTACAGCACTAAGACATTGCGTCGCTTCCGCCTGTGCTGCAATGGAAGCTGCCAGATCACCCATCACATGCGGCATCAGGTCAGGGTCGCCACGATCTCTCTGGGAGTTTACCATCCTTTCCAGACTGGAAATGATGGGCTCCATGGTGTGCGCAGAGCTTTGTGCAATGTTGGAGCTGGACTCCTCCATGCTCATTACCATTGCCGACAGGCTCTCGGGCACCCTTGCCATTGCACCTATGATCTCCATGTGCATGCCCATCACCCTTCTTCTAAAGGCCTCCCATCGAGGTCCTCATCTGAGTCCTGTGCAGCAGAACTCGCCCTCCGAGGAGCTGGTCCCTGAGCTACCCTTTCCCCCTGGCCTTGCTGCAGCCCACTTGTTCCCGGTGCATCACCCTGTGCAGATCCTACTACTATACTAGCCTTGCAAGAACGCGTAGTGCCAGTATCTGAGCTGGTGCCTGTGGGTGAGACATGCAGTGACACAGGTGTGTTCTTCCTCCTCCTCTTCTCCCACATCGCTCTCAACGGTGCCCTCAGGGACAGGCTGCTCCAGTCCTTGCTCATCATCTGAAAGCATAAAGGCACAAGAGACAGGTTAAGGTGAGGGGAGTGGGGCAGGAAGGGAGAAATGCATGCATACAGCATGATTAGCTGGAAAGTGCAAAAGGCTTGTGGGGTGCGGGGGAAGTGGGGTGTGAGAAGAAGGAGTGGGGATGAACATACCATTGTAGTCCCCAATGAAAGGATATTTACTAGTCCTAGTGCCTTTGGGGCTACCCCAGATCAGGCGTATTTCTCAGACGTTCTCTTTCAACTAAAGTTTGAGGCAGCCGAATCCTAAAGACGCTTAATTGGGTCTAAAGGTCTGAGCTATCTCTCCCTAAAGGAAAGGAACAACCCAAGAATGTTACCGTCCTCCAGATAGCGCTTTTAATAAGTTTAGCTAGACTGTAACGTCCCGGATATTATGAGGGTCCGGAGAACTCCTTCAGAATTATGTAACTCTTCACCAAAGAGTGTACAGAGATTGAGTTCGCGAGTTATTGATACAGAAGACTTATGTGAGACAATTCTAAAAATATATAGAGATTTATTAAAAGAACCCACTTGTAATTTACAGTTGGTGAATCAGTCAATCGCAACATTAACAGTTCTAAAAAGAGAAAAAATACGATCTTATTATTAACAGAGAATCTTACTTTTAAATCTTAACTTCGCTACAGTATTACAGTTCTTAAAGTTTTCTATACAGGATATCCATCAATATCAAATACCTTTGATCCCCGAGAATCGCTTTGCCCGATTAAAGCGACTCTGATATCCCATTTGAGATTTCAATATTTATACCCTTTTTCAGTTGTATCCCGTAAGGTTTCTGCTGACCCAAGTTAATTATCCCTATTCATCTTTCTGCTGACCTCTGCAATTCTTTACTGCTACATCAGCTTATAATATTCTCGAATCTTGTCGCATCTCCCAGGTGTTCTGGGTTCACCATATAAAACGGTGTGAAGGGCAGGTGTCCCTTATTTTATGTCATCTTTACGAGGGCAGATATTCCTTATCTTATGTGCCATCTTTACGAAGTTTAAATTAAAACACCTTATCCAGGGTGGACCATTGTTTTTGTTCCCAAAAGTCAGCTACTCAGAGCCATGCACCTTCTGTTTCAATAAGGTTATTTATTCAGGGTCAACAACTTGTCCTGTTTCAATAAGGCCAGAATTCTTTCATAAGATAGTGTATTTTTCTAAATAGGTTATATGGCTTATTCCTTCACACCAAGGGGGTCAACGTCGCCAGTGGCCACGGCGCCTACCACCTGGCGCCTAATAATCACCAGCACTCTATTTTCCAGCACAGACATTAGTTGGGTTTCGGCTTGTCCCCCGCCTGTGCACTCCTGCTCCCTCCTGTTGTGAACCACCTTGGCCAGCAAGCGAAAGGGAAGTGTATGAGTGAGTGTGGAGCAATGTGTTTGGGTGATGTGCCTGCCATAGTTGAATAGCTGTCATTGTGTGCAAGGTGGTGAGATGTGGGTATGTGTTGGTAGGTAGAGATTGGTTATGGGTGAGTGCTGGGAGTGTGGTGCTTTGGCCAGTGTGTGCAGACTGTGATTCAGACGGTGGTATGTAGCATTTATTGAGGCGTTGACTCACCCTGACCACCCGAGTGAGGTTGTTAAATTTCTTCTTGCACTGTGTATGGGTCCTGGGGACCACAGTGCTGCCCAAGACTTGTGGCGAGGGCCTCCTACCACTAGAGCACCACCCTCCGTCTCTCCACAGCGGACACCAACTCCTCTAATGCTTAGTCCAAAAATCTGCAGGCTCTCTCCCTGGGGCGTGGATCTGTCATGAGTACAGCTGGTTGAGTCATCTGGCTCTTGGACTTGGCCTACTCCTGCTTGCGGACACAGGTTCACAGGCAGCAATGCTGAGAATGAGGTTCTGCAGCATCAATGAACCTCCCCTTTAAGAACTGGACAGAGCCTGTGGCAATAATGACTTGCGATTAGACTGCACCTGATATTGGTTAGCGCTTTGAGTGTACTCTTTTGATGCACACTTAAAACAAATAGACTGTAACTAATATAACTTTAAAAGAACCTTAACAAATTAAATTAAAATTGTGTTGGCCGGGGTGATGATGCACTCCAGTCCCCGCGACGCCCACCGGTCGCGGAAGGCCTCAAGCGTGCCGGCGGACACCGTGTGCGCTTTGAGTGTAATGCCACTGAGCTAGGTCGTTAGCGTTTGATTTAGCACTCCCATCCTTTCTTTGAGCGATGTCAATGAATTTTGCGTGAAGCGAGATTCTTTAAACTGTAGCTCATCCAAAATTCTGCTGCCCATATTCCATCACTCACTAGGTCCTGTTCTCCCATCACTCTTGTGCTTGCTCATCTACATTGACTCCCAGTCCCCCAGTGCCTGCAACTTAAAATTCTCATCCTTGTTTTTAAATTCCTTTAAGGCCTCACCGCTCCCTATCTATATAACCTCCTCTTGTCTTAAAATATCTTCAGAAGTCTCCAGTCCTCTGGCTCTAGCCTCTTGTGCCAGTCCCTCTCTAAACCCAACTGCCTCTCCATTTCCTGCAACTCCTTTAATACCCTCCTTAAAACCCACCTCTTTGACCTAATATCTCCTTCTTTGGCTCGGCATTCATTTTTGTCTGATTACGGTTCTGTGAAATACCTTGGGGTGTTTTCCATGCTAAAAGTGCTATATATGCAAGTTGTCTTTGCTGTTGTTCAGTAAGGGGGAAGGAATCATCATCTATGAGTTAGGTTTCAGTCAGGCCAGGATGTCAATTAAGCCATCCAGAATGACATTGTAGATTGTGAAGGCTTTGTTTGCAAAGGATCGAACGCGCTGGACATAGAGCATGTCAGAGGGTGAATATCCATCGGGAGTGGAGGAGGCCATGAGAAGATGTTAGAGAGGTTAGTCTCTTGCAAGTGAATTGTTTGAGATAGTCATTGGGAGAGAAGTACAAGGCAGTCAGGGTTGCTGATGTAGGACAATCAATACTGCAGTGGACATGGCGGAGGCCATGGCTGGAGCAAAAGGAGACTGTGGGCATGTCCAGGAGGGACTTGAACCGTGAGCAGTGACATGGAAGTAGCATTGAGTGTTGTGGAACTGAGAGGAACATTATGCAGAAGGTTGAAAATAGAGAAAGGATTATGGATGGCAGAGGCTGGGGTGATAGCACTTGAGGAGGAGAGCAGAAAAGCTTCAGTCTGGGATGGCAGCCAGTATCTCATATAAGTTGTCATAGCATAAGTAGCTTCAGATTACACCAGCAGGATGCAGAAGTAACTGAACAGGGCTAAATTCAAACCAAGTCCCTAAAGGGGAATAACTTTGTGTTACTAACCCCTCTAATCCCTCAGTCATAATTAGTTTTTTTTTGGTGGTGCGGGAAGTGGAAAGTAACTTTGTGACGAATTTTCAAATGATACTCTGTTTTTATAAATTTTGTCTTTGGCAGATAGCAAGACCTACAGGTAGCAGCACACACGCAGATATGCTGAAACAGGTCGAACTGGATTTAATTTGTGAAGAATACGGAAACTTTGTAAAGGAGCACAAAGCGCTCGACATCAAGAATTGTACTGAGATGGAAGAAGAACGGAAAAAAATAATGTGCACCATCAAACATAGGCTCAAAGAGGCTATGGTGCTTTACAAAGACGGCATTGAAGAAAGGAGAGAAAGGTAAATCAAATTCTAGTAGCGCTGAATGGTTTTTGAGTTAGCACCAGCTGAGGCACAGTGGCTGATGGCCTTCTCTGATGATATGAACATAGTTCTCAGTTATTCTAGTGCAACATTTTAGTTGGTAAATGTAATGCATGGTATGATACTGAGACATATAGGCCGGAATTTAAATCTGGAGGCGCGTCGGGAGCGGGGTGGTGGGGGGCTAGAAAGCGGTCGGGAGACTCAGGAGAACGAGTTTCTTGCAGGCTGTGCTGAATTTAACGGCAGGGCCTGATTAGCATTTGAAAGCTCTATTTCCCACCTGCAGCCAGCCAGACCCCAACCCACCCATTTTTTGGGGTTAAAATTCCCTTATAAGCCCAGAATTTGCTGGGGCGGGGTATATCACGGCTTGCCTCATGAGTTGGATTTTTTTCCTCACCCTTCAGCTCGAAAATTTTTGAGCCACAAATTGCTGGAAGTGCGAGCTGATTACAGCATGGCATGGTCAGCGGGGCATCTGAGACCTTGGTGAATGACAGTACCATCAGTCCACCTCCTTAACCAATGAGATTTAATGATAGAGAAAGAAACCGAGGAAAAACGGAGAAGGAAATAGGGTGAATTAGAGGCATAGAATCATAGAATAATAGAAATTTATGGCACAGAAGGAGGCCATTCGGCCTATCATGTCTGTGCCGGCCGAAAAAGCGCTATCCAGCCTAATCCCACTTTCCAGCTCTTGGTCTGTAGCCCTGTAGATTGCAGCACTTCAGGTGCATATCCAAGCACTTTTTAAAGGTGATTAGAGTTTCTGCCTCTACCACCCTTTCAGGTAGTGAGTTCCAGACCCTCACCACCCTCTGGGTGAAAAGATTTTTCCTCATTTCCCCTCTAATCCTTCGAACAATTACTTTAAATCTATGCCCCTGGTTATTGACCTCTCTGCTAAGGGAAATAGGTCCTTTCTATCCACTCTATCAAGTCCCCTCATAATTTTATACCCCTCAATCAAGTTTACCCTCAGCCTCCTCTGTTCCAAAGATACTGAAAGAGAAATAAAGAGAGGGAAAGAAAGATAAGATTAAGAGAGAGAGAAAAATGAGACAGAAGGAAAATTAAGAAAAAAATGGTAACATTTTAAATTTTCAACTGTAAACCTCTAGGTACAATTTACTACCTGCAGACGCCACAGTTTCAATTGTTCCCTTTCTGGGCCGGAGAGGTTGATTGGCATTGCAGGAAAATAAATCTCGTTGTTAAAAGGGTCCTTACATCGTTAAGTACCAGCCCTAAATTTCTGTGGCGAGTTTAATTTGATTTAACAGCAAATTCAGCAATTACTTGAAACTCATGAGGAGTTTGACGGCGATCTGCCATTTTTGCGAGGCTAACGGCAGGGCAGTGCAAATCGTTCAGCAATTTGTGTCGATTCGCAACTCGCAGTTTAACTCTTCCTCGCTACAAATTGCTGGGCTATTTACACACTAATAACGCCGTGCGCATTAAATTCGCCGTTATTTTCCCAGCAAATTCTGGGCTATTGACTAGGAAGGCTTTCATGTTTGATTGCTTGTTTATGCTATATTAGATGATTGCATCGAGGGTGAGTACAATTGGTTTCAGTACACTGGGAATAAGAAGGTGAACAAAATCAGCTAGAATTCCTGCTTCACCACATAATCTAGGCTGATACTTCGGTGCAGTACTGACCCCCACCTGCCTTCTCAGCTGAGTGCACAAGACCCTATGGCATTATTCGAAAAAGGGCAGGGGTTTTCTCCCTGTATTCTGGCCAATATTTATCCTTCAACCAGCACCACCATAAACCGATTAATTGGTCATCCATCTTGTTGCTGTTTTTAGGATCTTGATTTGTGCAAATTGGCTGCTGTGTTCGGCTACAAAGCATGGCCACTATTGAAGGTACTGTAATTCTGTTAGTGCTGATGGAACTATAATCCAGCATGTATCACCATCTTAAGGAGAGAAGAAAAAAAATGGGGAAAATAAAAATTCTGATACGAAAAATGTATCTTTAAATTTGCCTGCTGTTATTTCATGGAGACCTGACATTTCAGGACAATAGATCACGAACTAGAATGCTGCAAAGTAAATGTTAACCACATGGTTAATTTCTGGAGATCAGCATCCTTGCTGTTAGCCTGAAGCCATCAGTTGTTCTGAAATTCAGTAGTATTTGGCAGTTATTCCATGCGTTGGTACCTGTACTACTGCAGACAGATTTTTGAGAACAGTAGGAGTCTGGCATCTACGTTGGACGACTGTGTCCTTTTCCTAGTAGTATGTTCCATCTCAGCAATTCAAATTTCCTAGCTCCAAGCTATTAACCACTTTAAAATTTGACGGCTAATGGGCACTAGAAAATGATACAGATGTAGGCAAGAGGTCCTGTTTGGGGAGTACCAGGAACTAGGAGCTAAATTAAAGAACAGGACGTCAAGGGTTATTATCTCTGGATTATTACCTGAGCCATGCGCAAATTGGAGTAGAGATAAGCTGATTAGGGAAGTAAACACGTGGCTAAAGGAGTGGTGTGGGAAAGAGGGGTTCATTTCATGGGGCACTGGCACTAGTATTGGGACAGGAAGGAACTGTACCGTTGGGACGGGCTCCAGCTGAACCGGTCTGGGACCAGGGTCCTAGCAGAAAGGATAACTAGGGCGGTCACAAGGACTTTAAACTAGTAAATGGGGGGAGGGCTGAAGGGGAAATTGCAGTACAAATAGTACAAATAGTAGTTCAAAAACAGACAAAAGGTAAGAGTAGAGTAGCAGTTAGAAATTGTGCTTTAAGCACTACAGGTAAAGGGAAAACTAAAAGATGTAAAGCGATTAAACCAGGAGAGAGAAATAAGAAACATGTGAGTAAAACATCAGAACTGAAGGACAGGCTAGGGTGTGTGGCCCAAATAAGCATTCTTTATACAAATGCACGGAGTATAAGGAATAAATTAAATGAACTGCAGGCACGAATTCAAATTGGAGAGTATGACTTGGTAGCCATTACTGAGATATGGCTGCAAGACAGTCAGGACTGGGAACTAAATATACCAGGTTATAAGATCTACAGGACAGATAGGGAAAATGGTAGAGGGGAAGAGTAGCCTTAGTGATTAAGGATGAAATCACTTCCATGATAAGAGAGGATTTAAAGAGAGGTAAGCAGCCAGTGGAGACCTTATGGGTTGAATTACGAAATAGGAAAGGATCTAAGACTGTAGTGGGAGTTGTGAATAGGCCCCCTGGTAGTAGCTGTGAAGTGCTAGATTGTATAAATGCAGAGATTAGACAAGCGTGTAGTAAAGGCAGAGTGGTTTTAATGGGGGATTTTAACTTTCATATCGATTGGGAAAAGCAGACTAGCACCTGTCCGAAAGGTAGTGAATTTCTTGAGTGTGTCCAGGATAGTTTTCTACAACAATATGTCCTAGAGGCAACAAGAGGGCAAGCCATATTAGATTTAGTAATGAGTAATGAGCCAGATTTAGTTAACAGCATAATTGTGCGTGAACATTTAACAATAGCGATCATAACATGATTGAGTTCAACGTAGCGTTTGAAAGGGAGAAACGCGAAACAGCTACTAAGATTCTAGACTTGGGTAAGGCCACCTTCAATGGGATGAGACAGAGACTGTCCACAGTAAACTGGGCAAATCTGTTAATGGGTAAAACGACAGAAGATCAGTGGGAGATGTTTAAAGAAGAATTTAACGTGATACAGAACCAGTTTATACCCCTGAGGGGCAAGAGCTCTACTTGCCAAAAAAAACAGCCATGGGCAACTAAAGAGGTAAGGGACAACATCAAACTAAAGGAAAGGGCATACAAAAATGCAAAAAATAGTACAGATCCTGGTGAATGGGAAAGATACAAACAACAGCAAAGGATCACGAAACAGATAGTAAGAGCTACAAAAAGAGAGTATGAAAAGAAACTTGCAAGGGATATCAAAATCAATGCAAAGAATTTTTACAGTTACATTAGGAAAAAGAGGGTGGTCAGGAGCAATGTTGGCCCCTTAAAAACTGAAAGTGGTGATATTATCAATGACAATGGGGAAATGGCGGACATGTTGAATAATTACTTTGCATCAGTATTTACAGTAGAAGAAGAGGATAGCATTCCGGAAATCCCAAAGAAACTAATATTGAATCGGGGACAGGGACTCAATAAAATTAATGTAAGTAAAATAACAGTAATGAAGAAAATAATGGCACTAAAGAGTGACAAATCCCCAAGGCCAGATGGTTTCCATCCCAGGGTTTTAAAGGTGAGCACATTGCAGATGCCCTAACTATAATCTTCCAAAGTTCTCTAGATTCAGGAACTGTCCCTTTAGATTGGAAAATTACGCATGTCACTCTGCTTTTTAAGAATGGCGAGAGAGGGAAACCAGGGAATTATAGACCAGTTAGCCTAACATCTGTTGTGGGGAAATTGCTAGGGGGAAAAATTTGGTTGTTTTGCGCAAAGCAACTAGCGCCTGGGCGCAACGCCGCCAACGCCTCCCGCTCGCGCCCCGGCCGCGATCTTTGGTAGCGCCCCCTGACTTACCGCTGGATGCTTTGTCCGATGGGGTCAGGGGGGCCTAGCTGCGGCCAGGGCGGCGCTAATTAAAGGCAAGGTGCCAGGTGGCCATTTTTGTTGCTGGCCGCCTGCCAGCACCTGCCCCCGTTGCCGTCCCCGGCCTCCTCTTCAGCCCCCCCGCGGAGTGCCGGCTGCACTCCGTGAGCCCAGCACTTCTCTTGAGTGCCGGGCTCTTTTGACGGCACTCCGATCCCTGGTGGCCCAGCTGGGCCCCGGGTCGCCCTGCGCAAGGCCCCTCCCGTTTAAGAAGGGGAGGAAGGCCTGCAGTACCGCGGCACATAGTGCCGCGATATTCCCTCGCAGCGCCCCAAGAGGGAGGCAGGGCACTTCCAGTAGTGCCCCGCTTCCCTCTTGGGGCGTTACCGATGAATTTCGGCCGCGGGGGTGCTAGCGCCCCGGCAAAGTTAGCACCCCAAAGGGGGCGCGACTCAAGTTTTCCCCCCTAGAGTCTATAGTTAAGGATAGGGTGACTGAACACCTCAAAAATTTTCAGTTGAACAGAGAGTGCCAGCATGGATTTGTGAAATGTAGGTCATGCCTGACAAGCCTAACTGAATTTTTTGAAGAGGTGATTAAAGTAGGGGAATGTCTATGGATGTTATTTATATGGACTTCCAGAAGGCATTTGATAAAGTCCCACATAAGAGACTGTTTGTTTAGATATAATCTAAGGTAATAATCTAAGGTAGAAGCCCACGGAATTGAGGGCAAATTATTGACCTGGTTAGGAAATTGGCTGAGCGGCAGGAGACAGAGAATATGGATAATGAGTAGGTACTTAAATTGGCAGGATGTGACTAGTGGTATCCTGCAGGGGCCTCAACTATTCATAATATTTATTATTGACTTTGTTGATGGCATAGAAAGTCATATATCCAAATTTGCCGATGACACAAAGATAGTTGGCATTGTAGCCAGTGTAGATGAAAGCATAACATTACAAAGGGATATTGATAGATTAAGTGAATGGGCAAAACTGTGGCAAATAGATTTCAATATAAGCAAATGTGAGGTCATCCACTTTGGACCTAAAAAGGATAGAACAGGGTACTTTCTAAATGGTGAAAAGCTAAAAACAGTGGATGTCTTGGGGGTTCAGGTACATAGATCATTAAAATGTCATGAACAGGTACAGAAAATAATCAAAAAGGCTAATGGAGTGTTGGCCTTTGTATCTAGAGAACTCGACTACAAGGGTATAAAAGTTATGCTGCAGCTGTACAAAACTCTGGTTAGACCACTCCTGGAGTACTGTGAGCAGTTCTGGGCACCACACCCTAGGAAGGATATATTGGCCTTGGAGGGAGCGTTCCATTAGCAGCGTAAGTTTACCAGAATGATACCTGGACTTCAAGGGTTAAGTTACGCAGAGAGATTACACAAATTAGGGTTGTATTCCCTAGAATTTAGAAGGTTAAGGGGTGATCTGATTGAAGTTTTCAGGATATTAAGGGGAACAGATAGGGTAGATAGAGAGAAACTATTTCCGCTGGTTGGGGATTCTAGGACTAGGGGGCATAGTCTAAAAATTAGAGCCAGACCTTTCAGGAGTGAAATTAGGAAACACTTCTACACACAAAGGGTGGTAGAAGTTTGGAACTCTCTTCCGCACACGGCAATTGATGCTAGATCAATTGTTAATATTAAATCGGAGTTTGATAGCTTTTTGTTAACCAAAGGTATTAAGGGATATGGGTCAAAGGCGGGTATATGGAGTTAGGTCACAGATCAGCCATGATCTCATTGAATGGTGGAACAGGCTCGAGGGGCTGAATGGCCTACTCATGTTCCGATGTTTGTATGTAACTGGTTTTAAGCGAGCACAGAGACAGGAAAGGTGGGGAGGGGAGGAAAGAACAAGAGGAAGGTCTGTGATAATGTGGAAGGCAGGAGTGATTTAAATTATAAAAGGGATAATGGTGCAAGGCAAAAGGGGACAAGTAAAGAAACCCAAGATGGGTCTACAAAAGCTGTAAATGGCAACAGCAGAATCAGTACCAGCAGCTGCTGTCCGAAAAAATGGGTGCAGCTGTTAAGATCTGAAATTGTTGAACTCGATGCGCAAGAGGCCAGGATTGGAGGAGTGCAGAGATCTTGGAGGGTTGTAGGGAAGGAGGAGGTTACAGAGATAGGGAGGGGTGAGCAATGTTCCTTCTAAGCTATGCTTTGTTGTGTGCAGCTTGTTTATTTCAATGCGTGGTCCCTTTAAATTTCTGTGCCGGCGCAGGATTGCCAACGCAAAGGTTTGTGAGGTAACTTGCAGATTACTGCACGACTGCGTACGCGCGCAGCTTAGAAGGAACATTGGGGGTGAGGTCATGGAGGGATTTGAAAACAAAAATCAGAATTTTAAAATTGAGGCATTGCCAGACTGGGAGCTAATGTAATTCAGCAAGCCTACCAGCACCTTAAACATTCACTCCCTCCACCTCCAGCGCAATGTGGCTGTAGTGTACCATCTTACTTTACTTAATTAACTTTACTTAATTCAACTTACATTTGTTTTTAGCACAAAAAATGACTTTGAATTATAGTAGGCTATGCATGGATGTAAAGCTGTTCATTAATGGATAGATTTTCCCAGTGTGGAATCTTTCTTCAATAGCACTTGTAATGGTCAATAACTGCCCTTAAATGTAATTTTGTTTTAATCATTTGAGGCTGCGAGATCTTCTGGAAGCTGAAGAGAAGGAATACATGAGCCAACTGCCCTTTTTGGGGGAAACACTTTTACAGCGACAAGCAAAAATGAGAGAGCATGTAAAATACCTGAAGGTAAAAAGGGAGCAGGAACGACAAAAACTGGTTGCAGACAAGCTTGATCAGCAATTCAGGTAACCATTTATATTGGATGGAGCATATTGAATTGTAATATGGGGCATGTCCCTTATGCCAGGAGCACCAGGGATGCAATGTGGGGCACCAGCAGCCAGTAAAGGGTTCTGCAATGGGAACTTTACAGGCCGATGGGAGAGACACAATGAGAGGGTACTGGGGAAAGGGAGGGGCAAAGACAGAGGTGCCCAAATTTAAAAAATATTTACAGATGACCTCTCCTTAGTACCCATTCCAAATGTGCGTTGTGTGGCTGGAGCACTGATAGGGTGGCTACCTCATTTTACTACAACACAGTGGCCTAGAAAGGTTTACACACCTTATAGGGACGGTAGCGTAGTGGTAATGTCACTGGGCTAATAATCCAGAGGCCTGGACTAATGATCACAGAGATGTGAGTTCAAATCCCACCATGACAACTGGGGAATTTAAATTCAGTTAATTAAATAAATTTGGAATAAAAAAAGCTAGTATCAGTAATGGTAACCATTGTCGTAAAAACCCATCTGGTTCACTAACATCTTTTAGGGAAGGAAATCTGCTGACAAAGGAGCTGAATTCCAGAGGTGAGGTGAGAGTGACTGCCCTTGACATCAAGGCAGCATTTGACCGAGTGTGGCATCAAGGAGCCCTAGTAAAAGGGAATCGGGGGGGAAAATCCTCCACTGGCTGGAGTCATACTTAGCACAAAGGAAGATGGTTGCAGGATCGCTGCAGGATGTTCCTCAGGGCAGTGTCTGAGGCCCAACCATCTTCAGCTGCTTCATTAATGACCTTCCCTCCAACATAAGGTCAGAAATGGGGATGTTGGTTGATGACTGCAGTGTTCAGCGCCATTCACAGCTCCCTCAGATAATGAAGCAGTCCATGGATGCAACAAGATCTGGATGACATTCAGGCTTGGGCTGATAAGTGGCAGGTAACATTCGTGCCACAGAAGTGCCAGGCAATGACTATCTCCAACAAGCGAGAGTCTAACCACCTCCCCTTGACATTCAATGGCATTACCATCGCCGAATCCCTCACCATCAACATCCTGGGGGTCACCATTGACCAGAAACTTAACTGGACCAGCCACATAAATACTGTGGCAACAAGAGCAGGTCAGCAGATAGGTATTCTGCAACGAGTGTCTCAACTCCTGACTCCCCAAAGCCTTTCCACCATCTACAAGTAAGGAGTGTGATGGAATACTCTCCACTTGCCTGGATGAGTGCAGCTCCAACAACACTCAAGAAGCTCGACACCATCCAAGACAAAGCAGCCCGCTTGATTGGCACCCCATCAACCACCTTAAATATTCACTCCCTCCACCACCAGCGTACCATGGCTGCAGTGTGTACCATCTAAAAGATGCACTGCAGCAACTTGCCAAGGCTTCTTCGAGCAGCACCTCCAAACTCGTGACCTCTTCCTCCTAGAAGGACAAGGGCAGCAGGCACCACATCCTTCATCGTCGCTGGGTCAAAATCCTGGAACTCCCTACCTAACAGCTCTGTGGGAGTACCTTCACCACACGGACTGCAGCAGTTCAAGAAGGCGGCTCACCACCACCTTCTCAAGGGCAATTAGGGATGGACAATAAATGCTGGCCATGCCCACATCCCATTAATGGATTTAAAATAAACACAGCTAGTTTGCTGGCTCCCGGCCTCCTTTGTGCTCGCTGCCCACATTGGAGTGTGATGAGCATCTTTGGCATGTTCCTCCATGCCCGATTCTTTGGGGAGCAGGTGGTTCAACACATGGACGCTCACCATCATATTATTGGTGCATTGCTGGAGACATATTAGTAGGATATTTTATTTTCAGTTGTTGCCTTTTTTGAATAGCCCAAGGCAGGTCTCGTGTTTGGGAAGATCTCAGCTAGCAACTCCCTCAGATTTCTGGACTGGATGCCAGATAAAGATTTTTGTCTGAAAACTGATTCTTCTTTCACCTCTAGCCTCAAATTTCTCTCCTTTATCATCTCCTCTCATTATTTTTACTATTGTCATTGCTCCTCTAAACTTTCCTCTCTTGTTCTGCTAAACTCGAAGGGGGAAAAATTCGGTCGCGCCCCCTTTGGGGTGCTAACTTCACCAGGGCACTACTTCTGGTGCCCCGAAAAAGTTAGCGCCCCCGCGCCATCAATTGAGTGGTAGCATCCCAAGCAGGTGGCAGGGCGCTACTGGATGCGCTCCCCCTCCTTCCTGTGGCACTACCATTCAATATCGCGGCGCTATGCGCAACAGCGTTTGCGGCCCCCTGTGTAAAATCAGGGTTGCCCTGAAAACCAGGACTACATGCGGCCTAACCAGCGGTCCTTAAAGGGACTGCTACAGGCCGCCACCAAAAATGTAAGCTTGTGAAAAATACTTCACTGAATGTGGAGCCGGGAGGTGCAGGAATGTTCCGCCTGGCTCCACATTAAAACCACGGGCTGCTGCTGACCACCATTGGTGTGGGATTGGAGTAACAAATGGGCCAGACCAGGTAAGGATGGAAGGCTTCCTTCCATAAAAGACATTGGGGTAGTAATTTGTCTTGGGCAGTAGTGCAAAATGGATGGTATTGCATCCATCCGCCTGTTGACTTAAATGGAACTGAATATTGGGCAGGGTATATAACGCCTGTTTTGCATTACCAACCAAGACGACATTCTACCCCATTAGTTTTTATGACAATCCAACAGCTTCGTGGTCACTTTTACAGATCCCAGCTTTCATTTCCAGATTTTTAAAACTAAATTCAAATTCTCAGACTGGCATGGAGGGATTTGAACTCATGTTCTCTAGATTATTAGTCCTCTGGATTTGTAGTGTGGGATTTCTTTTCCCTCTTATTTAGAATACAAAAGTTCAAGGATCAAGCAAAACACTGTAGTTATTTTCTAACTTTAAAGAATTTAATTCGACATACAAACACAACAGTTTTTACCAGCAAGAAAGTAGCAGCTTCTCATACAACCTTTATCTAGCGAGTGCAACTCAAGTCAAATAATTGATCAAGTTCTTTGTTCTTGGGAGAATAAGAAGGTTCCTCTCCTACGCCATCTTGTCCTGTCGTTGCATGCGGTTCTCCAGAAAACCCTTGTAGAATGTGCTGTTGTATATATTTTTCTCTTCAAAATCTGTTGTTTGACCATCATACCAAATATAGTTGTTTTGGAACTCAAACACTAACGAATCTCTTATCAGATCCACAGGCCTTGCTTCCTTTTCTCTGCAACTATTAGCATTGTTTCTTCTTACCAACGTCAGTCTTGCTGACACATCCTACCTACCGACTCAGCAAAACAATATCCTGTCAATATTGTCGTAAACACATCCCTGATCCTTTGCAGGAAGTGTCAATGGCCTAATTTCCCAGCATTCTGATTTTGCTCAAGTTGACAGTACCAAGTAATTGAGGGTTTCAAGTCCATTCTTTTAGTTTTCTTTGAAAACATGTATTAAAAATTCATATTGAAAAGTCCAAAATCTTTCATTAGTCCAGTAACATAACCACTACACTACCCTACCCAAGTTATTTATATCAGACAGTTTACATTGTATTGGTATAGTATTCCCGCCACTCTATCTGTGACCGATTTCTGTATATATTTTAGGGAACAGTGTGAGGAGCTGCAAACAAAGCTATTTCATAAGCGAGAGATAGAGTTGGTAAAGGACAGGAAGGCACAAATAGAGTTCAAGAAGAAACTGCAGAATCAGCAGAAGGAAGAGGAGCAGCTCTTTGGTGAGTTGTGGGAGAAGGACCGGTTTGCCAAAGAGGAGAGGGCAGAAAACGAAATGAGAGAGCAAAATGAGAAACAGCAAGAAACCCTGGCTGGTCAACAGGAGCAAATGGCAGAAGCTAACGCTAAACGCATGGATCAGAAGCGGCTGAAACAAGAGGAGGCACAGTGGATGGTAAGAAAAGAATATAAAATGACTAGACTGAGTTGGATGGTATTTATCCATTTTTTTGGTTTTGTTCTCAGCTCAACAAACTGAGCTGCCGCCTACTATTCTTTAATTTACTTTTTTTTGTTCCCCATGTCAATTTTATTCTCCTCCACTCCTGTCCTAAAGATGGTGGCCTAGAAATTCAGTTTGGGCACGTGGGGATTCCTTGTACCTGAATGATGAGGCCCACCATATTGGAGGCCTTCGCGTCCAAATTTCTAGGCCAGTGACTCCTTGCTGGATACGATTCCATGGATGTTGGGTGAACTTTGTTACCTCATCTTGGTAGACATTATTCAGGTGTGAGCCTTGATGGTGAGTTTTGGCAAGCTATTTGACTATGGGAGATATCACCCCAGTCCACATGTATGCATTTTCAGCATGATAGCAACCAGAGGTGGGAACCCTGACCAGTTTTCACCTTCCTAACCCAAACATGGTGAAGATAAATCTACCGTCACCTGTATATGGTCATCTAATTCAGTGCAGATCAGGAATTGAACCTGGGATCTCCAGGTCTGTATGGCATTGCTACTCACTGGTAAACTAACTGACCCTTTGGAGGAACATCTTTTTTATTTTTCGATACCCTGTGTCCCAGAAGGATGATTTTTTATTTATATTTACTTTTTATTTTTAGAATGTCTTCTTCCATGCATTTAAAAAAAGGAACATGACTCAATCTTTTAAGTATAGGAAGAAGATTGGCACCTCAGCTACATTACAGATGCTGTAATTACAGAGAATTGCATAGAATTTACAGCGTAGAAACAGACCATTCGGCCCAACTGGGCTATGCTGGTGTTGCTCTTTTTGGTGCGATCAATAAACAAAAACTGTAACTTAGCAAAAATACATCAAATGAAACTTAACAAATTAAATTAAAATTTGGTTTCCAGGGGTGATGATGCACTGCAGTCCCTGCGGTGCCCACCGGTCGCGGAAGGCCTCGAGCATGCCGGCGGACACCGCATGCTCCATCTCCAGGGCCACCCAGGCATGAACGTGGAACACGGACTCCTCCAGGCCGCAGAAAAGCAGGCGGCCTGGGAGTCCGTGAACCTACTTAAAAATTTATTGCACGGGACTGCTCCGTGCAACACCCTCCAGGCCAAGTCTCCAACAGATAAAGGGAGGTCTCCCGCGTAGTGAGCCCTTCTATGCTGGTGTTTATGCTCCACACGAGCCTCCTCGCACCTTGATCCTTGGTCAATTCATTGGGAGGTTCACACAACTGTTGTGAGAAAGAGGTGCACTTCAGTGCTGAGAAGAGACTGCTCGTAAGAGGTTTTAATCTCCTTCCAACTACAAGGCACAAAGCTTAGACTGGCAAAACTCTGACTCCCAGAGAAGCCTGAACGTGAATGTCACTTGAAACTGGGATTTTAAACGCTGAAACGGTAGTTCAAAATCTAGATTTTCCAATATTGCTGCAGTTTAGATTGGAACAGTTAATGTCAAATTTTAGACAGACTCAAATAGAAGTGCATTATTTGCAGCCACTTGTCTGAGTTTGGCTCATTTGCATAGCTTCCGGTGCAGATTTGGTTGTTGCACACTATTGGTGAGAGTGGAACTACGGCCTAGAAATCCGATAAGGCCCGAAAACGGGCGGTGCCACCGAGGTTTACTCGCGCCCATAAAAAGATCGCAGGCAGTGCCGTTATTTTGGTGCGGCCTGCTGATTTGAATGATTGGAGCACAGAGCCTAGTGAAGAACGCGCTGCCACAGGCTGTGTGCTCAGCAGGAGGCCCAATGTAGCATGGAGCGAGGCTGCTTATTCTTAAAGCAAGGCTATCATTTTAGAAAGTAGTCTCGAGCCCTTAAAGGGGAACTGCCTTCTAAAAAAATATATAAAAACCATTTAAAAATAGGCAGTCTCTAGCCCTTAGAGCGCAACTGCCTTCTGAAAAAAAAATTAAAAATGATTCCAAAATGGCAGTCTTCAGCTCTTAATGCTGAATTGCCTTCTGCACGTAAAAAATGGTAAAAGTGCTTCAGCACTAACACAAATGGCTCAACAGGCCAGGGAAGGGGCACCCAGGGTCTCGCACGCGACACTCCAGCTTTATGCAGGGGGTTAAAAGTGGAAGAGAGGTCCTCTACCCACAGGGGGCCAGGAAGTCCTCCAGAAAGCAGGTTGTGGGACCAGATCTCCAAGGCTGTCACTGCCAGCAGTGTAGCTCCCAGGACATAGCTCCAGTGCCCAAAGAAGTTTCATGACCTCAGACCAGTGGTCAAGGTCAGTGAAAGCTCCTACCAACTGCACCACTAGCCTCACACACTGCGCAATGCATAACCACCCCCCCCCCCCCCCCCCCCCCCCCGCCATCACTCACCTACCAACAATGTCTACCAAACACGAGGCACACCTCACATTCCAGCTTCACCTCACCCCCTTGGAGGAGTCGGTGCTGGCCATTCTTGGCAGGGGCATGGCTGATCCCTTTGCCAGCAGCGGGGCTGAAAGAATACAAGATGCTGGTATCCTCATACGTTATCCTCCTTCTCACATCCCACTTACCCCTCATCCGACAATATCTTCTGATGTAAAAACTGCACATGGTGTAAGCATGCAGCTCTTGCATTCCCACCCTCCCCTCACCACAACTCCACCCTTGTGCCTTCCTCATTTCAGACACCCAAGAAATTCAGCCTGCCCAGGCAGTGGTTGACCAAGAACAGGGAGAAGAGAGTGAAGAAGAAACACTGTCACCCGATTTCACACTCCCAGCCACCAACTCCCCGAGGTCGTCCTGCAAGGCCATCTGCAGTGTCCCCCACTGAAAGTCAGCAGCCTTCCACCAGCCATGCTGCAGCACTGTGTCACATCACTAGGATAGGCAAAGCCACATGCACGACAGTCACTAAGGGAATGCACAAGGGTGATTAGTTGATTTCTTGATGTCATATTGGAAGCATATATGGATAAAGTTGGATTGGAAAGTTTGCTTTGTGGTGGCTTTTATTTCATAATTGTGGCCAAGATGATGCTGTGATGGTCAGTAACAGTGGGAAGGTAAAGTATGGGACAGATATTGAAAGGGGAATTGGGGTTGTGGTTACTGGTACCGCATGCGAATGATTCCATCCTGGATATCCCGGCCAGAAAGGGACTGTCTGGATTGCATCCTTCCTTCCGCTCTTCCTCTTCTGCTTCTTCCTCTTCCCTCTGCGAGCAACTTGACCCCTTTGCTGCCTCTGCTTCATCTCCATGTGTCCCCCCCAGGACTGTGAGCAAGTGGTCTCCTCAGAGACACAATACTGCTGGAAATCTGAAATAAAAACAGAAAATGCTGGAAATACTCAGCAGGTCAGGCAGCCTCTCGACCTGAATTGTTAACTCTGTTTCTCTCTCCACAGATGCTGGGGTTTGGGGATAATATAGTAGCATGGATAGAGGATTGGTTAACGGACAGAAAACAGAGAGTAGGGATAAACAGATCTTTTTCAGATTGGCAGGCTGTAACTAGTGGGATGCCGCAAGGATCAGTGTTGGGGCCTCAGCTATTTACAATCTATATTAAATGACTTGGATGAAGGGTCCGAGTGTAATGTATTCAAGTTTGCTGATGATACAAAGCTAGGTGGGACAGTAAGCTGTGAGGAGAACACAAAGAGTCTGCAAAGGGATATAGATAGATTAAGTGAGTTGGCAGTAAGGTGGCAGATGGAGTATAATGTAGGGAAATGTGAGGTTATTCACTTTGGTAGGAAGAATAGAAAAACAGAATATTTTTTAAATGGAGAAAAACTTTTAAATGTTGGTGTTCAGAGAGATTTGGGTGTCCTGGTGCAAGAAACACAGAAAGCAAGCATGTAGATACAGCAAGCAATAAGGAAGGTAAATGGCATGTTGGCCTTTATTGCAAGGGGGTTGGAGTATAAGAGTAAGGAAGTCTTGCTACAATTGTACAGGGCCTTGATGAGACCACACCTGGAGTACTGTGCACAGTTTTGGTCTCCTTATCTAAGGAAGGATATACTTGCCTTGGAGGCGGTGCAACCAAGGTTCACTAGATTGATTCCTGGGATGAGAGGGCTGTCCTATGATGAGAGATTGTGTAGAATGGGCCTATACTCTCTGGAGTTTAGAAGAATGAGAGGTGATCTCATTGAAACATACAAGATTCTGAAGGGGATTGACAGGGTAGATGCTGAGAGGTTGTTTCCCCTGGCTGGAATGTCTAGATCTAGGGGGCATAGTCTCAGGATAAGGGGTAGGCCATTTAAGACCGAGATGAGGAAGAATTTCTTCACTCAGAGGGTTATGAATCTTTGGAATTCTCTGCCCCAGAGGGCTGTAAATGCTGAGTCTTTGAGTATATTCAAGGCTGAGATAGATAGATTTTTCGACTCTAGGGGAATCAAGGGATATGGAGATCGGTTGGGAAAGTGGAGTTGAGGTCGATGATCAAGCATGATCTTATTGAATAGCGGAGCAGGCTCGAGGGACCATATGGCCTACTCCTGCTCTTATTCCTTATGTTCTTATGCCTGACGTGCTGAGTATTTCCAGCATTTTCTGTCTTCTCAGAGGCCTTCCTTTACCATCCAAAGCCTTACAAGCATCCAGCAGCACTCCTTACATATTTTAACAACTTTTTAAATGTATTGCACCAAGCCACTACTTCAATAAAATGTAAAAAAAAGTCCAAAAGCTGAAATCCAAACTTACCTGAACGATGTGTGTGTCCCTTTAAGAAGCGCTGATAGCGTCTTTGCAGTGCTGCTACATGCACATTCTTCCGTGCATGGTTTGGCGAGGGCATTATGGCGTGCGTCAAATCAGGCGTTACATGCCGATTGACATCACGATCTGCTCATTTGAATTTGAGAGGCCAGCGCTGGCAATGGCAGCACTATGGACCTCACCAAAATGACAGCCACCATGTCCCGCGCCGGAAGCGGGCGGAAGCAAGACAGCCGCCATTTTTTGCAGAAATACGACACTAACGGTTGGGGGTAGGGAAGGCAATTTCTAGGCCGTTGTGTGTAAGTGAATTTAAGGGGAAGGGGACAATTAAAGGGAAGTGCCAGAATATGGGACAAAAATTCTGAAATCTTTTGGAAAGGCACAGAAGGTATCTTCGCTCTTTAGCAGCCTGCCAAGGTTGAAGAGGGAAGAGAGTAAGAAGTGACAGCCAATGGTAGTGGTAAAGGAAATCCCAGCTGCATGCATGAGGCTGCAGGTGAGAGTAGCACAGCACCCAACTTCCTGTTTGATGGCTGCCGAAGTGGAGATAGTGCTGCATGAGGTGGTTGTGAGGAAGCCTGCCTTCTGTGCCATTGCACACTACCATCCCCACAGGTCAACACTGCAGTATGTCTGCAAGGAGGTGGAGTCAAGTTTCAGGCAGTAACTGACCAGTAGTGTCAATGGTTGTGCCAGGCCCATGGTGCATGGTAGCTTCAGGTGTTCTTGCAAGAGACAACGCAGCTCTGTAACTGGCTCTCTGCTGACCCAGACCCTGTGAAGATAGTTGCCTACAGACATTGCCAGGTATGTTTATCAGGACCTGAAGAAATGGTTGGTGGCATTTTAGCTAGTGCGACCAATCACCCTAGCATGCCTTCTTTCATATAGTACCACTGAAAGCATGGCATACTGTGATTCTTCCAAGGAAGCAGCCAACATTACTGCTAGTCAGGCATTCACATATCTTATTGGTATCAGTGGGGCTACTGGCCCAGCTTACTTTAGGAAGAGGAGCCACTATATGCATTAATCATCTGCCAAAGCTAAGAAGGCCACCTCTGTCTTTACATACAGATGTGCAGATACCAGAGGGTGGGCACAGAAACACCTTTGTGCAGCCTTAAATGCCTGGCAACCCTTCATTGTTCCTCCTCTTCTTCCAAACATCTCAGCTAGGGCAATTCCCATTAGTGCCAGTAATAGTGTGGGGATTAAAATAAATAATTTATAACAATTGGTGCAAGGGCCCATAAGAACCTAAAGAACAGCAGAAGAAAATAAGAAATAACTGAAATACACAATGTTACTGTGTCCTTTTCAAAGCCTTCCATATACTTACCAACCCTGAATGTCCATTTCACATGGTCGTAACTTATATATGATATCCTGCACATCAGAATGGTGGAAAATGACATGCAGGATGTCCCTGCTCCCAAATTAATACTTAAATGAAGCATCCATATGTTTGAGGTTGGCACTTTGAGCTTCTCTGGTCCCTGCCGCCAGAAATATGCTAAGGTACAAAATGGGTAGAGTTTCAGCAGAACAGATTCCTGTCCATCTTTGTTCCCAGCTACCTGATTTACACCAGTTGAACATAAGAACATAAGAACATAAGAAATAGGAGCAGGAGTAGGCCAATTGGCCCCTCGAGCCTGCTCCGCCATTCAATAAGATCATGGCTGATCTGATCCTAACCGCCAATCTACTATCACAGAACCATCTCCTGAACCTAACAGAATTGGACACACGAAATAGGAGCAGGATCAGGCTACACGGCCCCTGGGCCCGCTACGCTACCGACAGGGCCATGACCGATCCGAACCTAGACTCATGTCCAAATTCCTGCCCGCTCCCCGTAACCCTTAATTCCCTTTACTTCTAGGAAACTGTCTATTTCTGTTTTAAATTTATGTAATGATGTAGCTTCTACAGCTTTTTGGGGCAGCATATTCCATGGACCTACCACCCTCTGAGTGAAGTAGTTCCTTCTCATCTCAGTTTTGAAAGAGCAGCCCCTTATTCTAAGACTATGCCCCCTAACATGCGACTGGATCTGGGCTCACCAACCTAGGGGTGGACCTACCAGACAACTTTCATAGAATGCGAAATACAGTTTATTTTATTTTGTTTCTTCAAGGTATCATTGTGCAAGAAAGGTTTTCTTCTCGGAGAATAATCAAGCTTACAATAAAGGGTAATTTCTAAAATAATGGCCCTGAAAATGTGTGGGTTGCAGTTTTGGCATTAATGCCCTCCAGCTGGTGTTTGCAGGGTTAGTGTTCAAGTTCCCCACCCCAAAAACCCATTCATTTCCCTACCACTTCCACACAATCCTAATTTTTTAAAAAAAAAATCATCTTTGGGGGTCCACGATGCTTCCCTAGCCTGGGGGGCCCACTTCCGCTCTTCTAGTGACTGATACACCTCAGTAGGCATACTGGCCTCCAATCTTGTGTTGGATTTTTTATGTCGGCCAGGGAAGCAAGAACCCCCAGCGTAGGAAATCCCCGCCTCAGCCCTGACCCCGGCCTCGGCCCCATCCCCTCTGACATGGCTGGCCTTGTAATGGGAAGGCAGAGGCTCCGCCCCATCCAAAGCTGACTGGGACTTCCAAAAAAAGTTGGGACCGGGTGTATTCAGGGTGTATTCAGAGCCTTTTTCCACTCTGTTCCACTGAAGTTACAGTGGAAGTCTGCTAGACCAGCTGAGGGAATTTGGCATCAGTCTTTAAGTTTTTTCTAAGGTTCTTAAGAATGCCCAGAAGCAAAGAAGATCTTAGAGCTCAGTAATCTCATTTATTGGTGCTGTATACTTGTCACAGAAAGAAAAGCAACGTCTTTCAAAGTTGGAAGATGAACGACTTGCGAGGGAGAAGGCTCAGAAACAGAAGAAATTCCGTGATGCTTTGAACTTTTCAATGGCGCTGAAGGCAAAACGATTAGCGAAAGAGCAGGAGGAGGAGCAGGCACTTGATACAAAGATAAGGGACCAAACACTGAAGGAAAGTGCTGATGATGCCAAGGAACAGATGCAGAGAAAGGTAACAGAGCTGATTCATCTTGTATATAGAAAGAAAACATTTGCATGTCTATAGTACCTTATCACATCCTCAGGACACTCAAAGTGCTTCACAACCAATTAATTATTTATTTGGTAAGTGCAGTCACTGTTTTAATGTAAGCAACTGCATCAACCAATTTATGCACAGTAAGGTCCCACAAAAAGCAGTGGGGGATGCATAACCAGTTCATCTGGTTTTTTTTTATGGTATTGGCTGAGGGAGCAGTGTTGGCCAGGACACCAGAAGAACTTCCTGTTTTTCTTTGAAGATTGCTACCTGAAACACTAAAACAAGCAGATGGGATCTTTATTTTAACATTTCATCTGAAACAGGACATTTCTGGCAATGCAGTACTCCCTCAGTAATGTTGAGGTATCAGCCGACATTATGCTCAGGTTCTATATTACAGATTTCATAATAGAACTTGATTCTTGTTGTGCCAAATGGCAGGATGGATTTAGCAACACCAGAACATGTGCATGCAATGGGTTTGTAGATGTCTAGTTGTTCAAAAATCGTAAGCATGACTTTAAGTTAAATGCACATTCAGGATCTTACACATGTGCAATCACTATAAAGTCTTGCCCATAATTTCCCTATTCTAGCTACAGAACATCCCCAGTGTTAGGAGAAGGTCCATATAGGCTAGGAATGTGAAAATTGCATTACTGGTTATTTCGGATTTCCAGCATCTGCAGTATTTTGCTATCGTCTGAGTAGGCTGGGAGCTTGGCTCACCTGTGGCCAGAAAAAGAGTAACAGACCTGACAGCAAATGACACTAGTAGCATTCATGAGTGCCATTCATCTATGGCACTTTGCCCTCGTATGCAGTGAATAAAGACACTTTGCAAGGTGGTATTCCATGCTTCTGGATTCATGTAGGGCACATTGTTTATAATATTGACCCATCACCTGTGGCATTGCATACAGGGAATTAAGACCAAGTGTAGCCTTCAGGTGAATCAGCATTAGCGAGCAGGGATAATTGGAACTGGGTGCATAGAGGTAAAATGTTTAATAAGATATTTGGGAAGCAGAAAAGTAAAGTTGGCATTGGACTGTCTCAGAAGTACAGGCTGAGGAACTGGGAGATGCAAAACTGAGGACTACAGTGCCACCAATAACAGGACGTTGTAATTACATCATAACAAGTTTACATTGACAATTTCTATTACAAGTTCAGACATAGGAATTTACAATCGGAAAATGGCAACATCTCTCCCAGTCTTTCTACGCTCAAATGAACTACATCCCTCCAAAGATCAACATTGATATTCATATCAACTCATATTACAGGGTCACCAGCAACTAGAGGAATACTCATTGCACACAAAGATTTCAAAAAGAATTTAATTTTAATGCCATATACTAATTATCACCCTGGTGTGAACCCCTAGTGCCCGTTTTAAATGCTCTCTTACTTACTCTAGTGTTCCTACAAGGTGCTTCCCCAGTGGCTGCAACATGGGAGGTTGATGGCTGCTGTGGATCAGATGAGAGGTCTTGAGATGCTTGTGGTTAATGACCTCTAACAGCTCGGGCCTAAGAGGACCTGGCTACAGACGGCAGCAACTCGATGGCTGCTGGGGCAGTGTGGCCCACCTGGCTTTCTAGCACCAGGGTGGGCATTGGTTCAGGGATGGTGAGGGTCCAGATATACTGTCAGCCTGAGCGATGGCAACATATTCCCTTCCCATTGCATTACCCCTCCTATCGGACTGTGGCTCAGCACTCCCACTAATCTGTGGGAAAGCAGACAGTAGGAGATCTATGATCGACAGAAGCCCCTATCCATTCGATTTCCCAGAGGAGATGGTTGAACCCAGAGCCTGCATGGCCCCAGTGTGAGCATCCCTAAGGAATGCTATTACTGGTAACAAAGTTTCCTGCAGGGAGGGCCCAGCTGCAGCATTCGTTGAGGTAACCACATGCTCCATGGTTGCTTGCAGAGTGCCGATGCCATGCATCAGTGTACGGAAATATAATATTTTTAATCTATTATAGCTTTATACATAGTGATGTCTCCCGACAGGGCTCCCTCCAGTGAAAGCCTCATGGGAACTGAGCCTCATAAACCTTGTCAGATATAGTTTACAAATGTCCACATTAAGATGTGCGATATCAGTGTTAGCAATTAAACACTTATCTACTTTTTGTGCCTATTTGAGCACTAAATCATCCCAGGTGAGGTGTAGCATAGGTTGGTTGCACAGTAAAACTTTGGCACATAAATATTCTTAACTGCTTTAAAAAAGATAGATAAATAACCGCAAGAGCTCATATTGAACATTATAAGGGTTAGTATGGATTGAGAAAATCAGCTGATGCATAGAACAGGATAGCTCCTGAGCTGCTAAAATCCTAGGAATGTCATGCCGTGGAAAGCAACTGTTTAGAGTCAAATAATGTAGTTTGTAAGGTTAGACAGATATTCTGGAGTCTTGCTCAGTTAGTTTTTGAAGATAGTGACAGGGAGTAATTTTGTAGAACCATTCCTCACATCATTAAATAGATTCTCTAGAATCCATTGTGCAGCAAACTGTAACTGGTCTGCAGAAGGACATTTTCTCATTCGAAGCTTTATTACATAATGTAACTGAACCTCAGAATCGCACCCTTACTGCACCAATTATGACCAGCCATCCTTTTAGCTTCTCCAAGTGAGACAGCCAATTTCTTTTTTTGTATTTATTCTTCGGATCTGGCAAGGTTGCATCTATTCCCGTCCCTAGTTGCTCCAAGAAGGTGGTGGTGGTCCTTCTTGAAAGTAGCAATTGTTTGTATAATGTAGGAGCTTGCTAGGCCACTTATGATGGCCTCTCAAGAGTCAACTACATAGTGTGGGCTAGAATCATGTGTAGGCCAGACTGGGTGTACGGCAATGTTCATCCTAAGGTGCGAGACCACGCATCAATTGCGAGGTCCCTCGCAGGCCGCTCACCAGCTGCTGCTGCTGGAAGAGATACCACACAGCAAATTTAAAGGGGCCGCACACGAAAAAAAAATAGAGGGAACATTGATGTATGGGTGTCATGTTTCCTTCCTTGAAGGACATTAGTGAACCAGTTAGATTTTTACAACTGTTTCACGGTCATAAATTACTCGGGCACTGAAGATCTGCGGACCCGCACTTATATTGGGATTGCGCCCTCAGGAACCACTGCTGTTGTCCCTGGTGAGCCATACTCAGTGGAATGCAGTCTTAACATCAAGAGCAGCTACTCTCACCTATCCTATGGCATCTTTATATCTTGATAAAAAGGGAGAAAATAGAATATGAGAGTAAACTAGCAAGAAATATAAAAAGAGATTGTAAGAGCTTCTACAAGTATGTAAAAAGGAAGAGAGTAGCAAAAGTAAGCGTTGGTCCCTTAGAGGCTAAGACAGGTGAAATTATAATGGGGAATAAGGAAATGGCAGAGACTTTAAACAAATATTTTGTATCTGTCTTCACAGTAGAAGACACAAAAAACATGACAAAAATAGAAAATAGTGGGGAACCAAGGGGCTAATAAGAGTGAGGAACTAAAAGTAATTAATATCAGTAGAGAAAAAGTACTTGAGAAACTAATGGGACTAAAAGCTGACAAATCCCCTAGACCTGATGGCCTACATCCTAGGGTTCTAAAAGAGGTGGCAGCAGAGATAGTGAATGTATTGGTTGTGATCTTCCAAAATTCCCAAGATTCCAGAACGGTCCCAGCAGATTGGAAGGTAGCAAATGTAACCCCGCTATTCAAGAAAGGAGGGAGAGAGAAAACAGGGAACTGCAGGCCAGTTAGCCTGACATCAGTCTTTGGGAAAATGCTGGAATCCATTATCAAGGAAGTGGTAACAGGGCACTTAGAAAATCATAATATGCAGAGTCAACATGGTTTTATGAAAGGGAAATCGTGTTTAACAAATTTATTGGAGTTTTTTGAGGATGTAACTAGCAGGGTAGTTAAAGGGGAACCAGTGGATGTAGTATATTTGAATGTCCAAAAGGCATTCGATAAGGTGCCACATAAAAGGTTGCTACACAAGATAAGGGCTCATGCGGTTGGGGTTAATATTGGGACATAGGATTGGTTAATGGACAGAAATCAGAGAGTAGGGATAAATGGATCATTTTCCGGTTGGCAGGCTGTAACTAGTGGGTTGCTGCAAGGATCAGTGCTTGGGCCTCAGCTATTTACAATCTATAGGGACCGAGTGCAATGTATCCAAATTTGCTGACGATACAAAGCTAGGTGGGAAAATAAGCTGTGAGGAGGACATAGAAACATAGACATAGAAGATAGGAGCAGGAGTAGGCCATTCGGCCCCTCGAGCCTGCTCCGCCATTCGATGAGATCATGGCTGATCATCCAAATTCAGTACCCTGTACCTGCCTTCTCCCCATATCCCTTGATACCTTTAGCTTTAAGAAATATATCTAACTCATTCTTGAATATATTTAATGACTTGGCCTCAACTACCTTCTGTGGTAGAGAATTCCACAGGTTCACCACTCTCTGGGTGAAGAAATTCTTCCTCATTTCTGTCCGAAATGGCTTACCCGTTATCCTTAGATTATGACCCCTGGTTCTGGACTCTCCGACCATCGGGAACATTCTTCATGCATCTAGTTTGTCCAGACTTGTCAGAATTTTATATGTTTCGATGAGATCCCCTCTCATTCTTCTATACTCCAGCGAGTATAAGCCCAATCGACCCAATCTCTCCTCATATGTCATTCCTGCCATCCCAGGTATCAGCCTTGTGAATCTTCGCTGAACTCCTTCCATGGCAAGAACATCCTTCCTCAGATAAGGCGACCAAAACTGCACACAGTACTCAAGGTGTGGTCTCACCAAGGCCCTGTACAACTGCAGCAGGACATCCCTGTTCCTATACTCAAACCCTTTCGCTATGAAGGCCAACATACCATTTGCCTTCTTCACCGCCTGCTGCACCTGCATGCTTACTTTCAGCGACTGGTGCACAAGGACACCCAGGTCTCGTTGCACTTCCCCTTCTCCCAATCTATTGCCATTCAGATAATAGTCTGCCTTTCTGTTTTTGACACCAAAGTGGATAACCTCGCACTTATCCACGTTATGTTGCATCTGCCACGCTTCTGCCCACTCACCCAACCTGTCCAAATCATCCTGGAGTTTCTCGGTATCCTCCTCGCAGCACACACTCCCACCCAGCTTTGTGTCATCTGCAAACTTGGAGATATTACATTTAGTTCCCTTATCTAGATCATTAATGTATCTTGTGAATAGTTGGGGTCCAAGGACCGATCCCTGTGGTACCCCACTAGTCACTGCTTGCCACTCGGAAAAAGACCCATTAATTCCTACTCTCTGCTTTCTGTCCGCCAACCAGTTCTCTATCCAAGTCAATACCTTGCCCCCAATCCCATGTGCCTTAACTTTACACGCTAATCTCTTATGCGGGACCTTATCAAAAGCCTTTTGAAAGTCCAAATACACCACATCTACTGGTTCTCCCTTATCTATTTTCCCAGTTACATCCTCAAAAAATTTTCAGTAGATTAGTCAAGCACGATTTACCTTTTGTAAATCCATGTTGACTTTGTCCGATCCTGTCACTGTTTTTCAAGTGCTCAGCTATTACATCCTTTATAATGGACTCTAGCATTTTCCCCACTACCGATGTCAGGCTGTAATTCCCCGCTTTCTCTCTACCACCCTTTTTGAATAGTGGGGTAACATTAGCTACCCTCCAATCCATGGGTACAGTTCCAGATTCCATTGAATGTTACATAGAAACATAGAAACATAGAAAATAGGTACAGGAGTAGACCATTCGGTCCTTCGAGCCTGCACCGCCATTCAATGCGTTCATGGCTGAACATGCTACCTCAGTACCCCATTCCTGCTTTCTCGCCATACCCCTTGATCCCCTTAGTTGTGAGTGTTATATCTAACTCCCTTTTGAATATATTTAGCGAACTGGCCTCAACAACCTTCTGTGGAAGAGAATTCCATAGATTCACCACTCTCTGGGTGAAGAAGTTCCTCCTCAGCTCAGTCCTAAATGGCTTCCCCTTAATCCTTAGACTGTGACCCCTGGTTCTAGTTTTCCCTAACGTTGGGAACATTCTGCCCGCATCTAATTTGTCTAAACCAGTCAGGATTTTAAATGTCTCTATAAGATCCCCCCTCATTCTTCTGAACTCCAGAGGATACAAGTTCAGTTGACCCAATCTTTCTTGATATGTCAGTCCGGCCATCCCAGGAATCAATCTAGTGAACCTTCGCTGCACTCCCTCAATAGCAAGAATGTCCTTCCTTAAGTTAGGAGACCAAAACTGCGCACAATACTCCAGGTGTGGCCTCACCAAGGCCCTGTACAACTGTAGCATCACCTCCCTACTCCTGTACTCAAATCCCCTTGCTATGAAGGCCATCATTCCGTTTGCTTTCTTGACTGCCTGCTGCACTTGCATTCCCACCTTCAGTGACTGATGTACCATGACGCCCAGGTCTCGTTGCACGTCCCCTTTCCCTAATCTGCCACCATTCAGGTAATAGTCCGCCTCTCTATTTTTACCACCAAAGTGGATAACCTCACATTTATCCACATTGTACTTCATCTGCCATACATTTGCCCATTCACCCAACCTGTCCAAGTCACTCTGTAGCCTCCTAGCATCCTCTTCATTGTTCACACTGCCTCCCAATTTAGTGTCATCCGCAAATTTGGAGATATTACATTTAATCCCTTCGTCCAAATCATTAATATATAATGTAAACAGCTGGGGTCCCAGCACCGAACCCTGCGGTACCCCGCTGGTCACTGCCTGCCATTCTGAAAAGTACCCATTTACTCCTACTCTTTGTTTCCTGTGTGCCAACCAGTTCTCAATCCACGTCAACACATTACCCCCAATCCCATGTGCTTTAACTTTGCTCACCAATCTCTTGTGTGGGACCTTGTCGAAGGCCTTCTGAAAGTCCAAATACACCACATCTACTGGTTCCCCCCTGTCCACCCTATTGGAAACATCCTCAAAAAATTCCAGAAGATTTGTCAAGCATGATTTCCCTTTCACAAATCCATGCTGACTTGGACCTATCATGTCGCCACTTTCCAAATGGTCTGTTATGACATCTTTAATAATTGCTTCCATCATTTTACCCACGACCGATGTCAGGCTGACCGGTCTATAATTCCCTGCTTTCTCCCTCCCTCCTTTTTTAAAAAGAGGGGTTACATTGGCCACCCTCCACTCCATCGGAACTAATCCAGAGTCTAGGGAATGTTGGAAAATGATCGTCAATGCATCCACTATTTCCAAGGCCACCTCCTTAAGTACTCTGGGATGCAGACCATCAGGCCCCGGGGATTTTTCAGCCTTCAGTCCCATCAATTTCCCCAATACCTTTTCCCGACTAATAAGGATTTCCCTCAGCTCCTCCCTCTTACCAGATCCTCTGACCCCTTTTATTTCCGGCAGGTTGTGTGTGTCCTCCACAGTAAACACCGAACCAAAGTACTTGTTCAATTGATCTGCCATTTCCTTGTTCCCCATTACGACTTCCCCTGTTTCCGACTGCAGGGGACCTACGTTTGTTTTTACTAACCTCTTTCTTTTTACATATTTATAGAAGCTTTTGCAGTCCATTTTAATGTTCTCTGCAAGCTTCCTTTCATATTTTATTTTCCCTGCCCTAATCAAACCCTTCGTCCTCCTCTGCTGAGTTTTGAAGTTCTCCCAGTCCCCGGGTTTGCTGCTACTTCTGGCCAATTTGTATGCAACTTCCTTGGTTTTAATACTATCCCTGATTTCCCTTGTTAGCCATGGTTGAGCCACCTTCCCTTTTTTATTTTTACACCAGACCGGGATGTACAATTGTTGTAGTTCATCCATGCGATCTCTAAATGTCTGCCATTGCCCTTCCACTGATAGCCCCTTAAATATCGCTTGCCAATTTAACCTCGCCAATTCACGCCTCATACCCTCAAAGTTGCCCTTATTTAAGTTCTGGACCATGGTCTCTGACTTAACTGTTTCCTTCTCCATCCTAATGTAGAACTCCACCATACTATGGTCACTCTTCCCCAGGGGGCCTCGTACCACAAGATTGCTGATTAGTCCCTCCTCATTACACAACACCCAGTCCAGGATGGCCTCCCCTCGAGTTGGTTCCTCAACATATTGGTTTAGGAAACCATCCCTTAAACACTCCAGGAAATCCTCCTCCACCGTATTGCTTCCAGTTTGAGTAGCCCAATCTATATGCATATTAAAGTCACCCATGATAACTGCCGTGCCTTTTTTGCAAGCACCTCTGATTTCCTGTTTCATACCCTCCCCCACCTCACTACTGCTGTTTGGAGGTCTGTACACAACTCCCACTAACGTTTTCTGCCCTTTGGTGTTCTGCAGCTCAACCCATATTGATTCCACATCCTCCAAGCTGATGTCCTTCCTAGCTATTGCATTAATCTCCTCTTTAACCAGCAATGCTACCCCACCCCCTTTTCCTTTTATTCTATCCTTTCTGAATGTTGAATACCCCTGGATGTTCAGTTCCCAGCCTTGATTGTTCTGGAGCCACGTCTCTGTAATCCCAATCACATCGTATCCGTTAACATCTATTTGCACAGTCAATTCATCCACCTTATTACGGATACTCCTTGCATTAAGACACAGAGCCTTTAGGCTTGTTTTATTAACATCCTTTGTCCTTTTAGACTTATGATTTAGTATGGCCCTTTGTGTTTCTTGCCTTTGTTTACTCGGCCTTCCCCTATTGTTTCTCACCCTTCCAACATTTGTTTCTGACTGCATTTTACTTCCCCCTGTTTCGCTACATAGGTTCCCATTCCCCTGCCATATTAGTTTAAATCCTCCCGAACTGCTTTAGCAAATATTACCCCGAGGACATCGGTTCCAGTCCTGCCCAAGTGCAGACCGTCCCTTTTGTACAGGTCCCACTTCCCCCAGAACTGGTTCCAATGCCTCAGGAATTTGAATCCCTCCCTCCTGCACCACTGCTCAAGCCACGTATTCAATCTCAATATCCTGTTCTCTCTATTCTGATTAGCACGTGGCCCTGGTAGCAATCCAGAGATTACTACCTTAGAGGTCCTACTTTTTAATTTAGCTCCTAGCTCCCTAAATTCTGCTTGTAGGACCTTTTCCCGCTTTTTACCTATATCGTTGGTACCTACATGCACCACGATAGCTGGCTGTTCACCCTCCCTCTTCAGAATGTTCTGCAGCCGCTCCGAGACATCCTTGACCCTTGCACCAGGGAGGCAACATACCATCCTGGAATCTCGGTTGCGGCCACAGAAACTCCTGTCTATTCCCCTTACAATTGAGTCCCCTATCACTATAGCCCTGCCACTCTTTTTCCCGCCCTGCTGTGCAGCAGAGCCAGCCATGGTGCCATGAACCTGGCTGCTAGTGCCTTCCCCTGGTAGGCCATCTCCCCCAACAGTATCCAAAGCGGCATACCTGTTTTGGAGGGAGATGACCACAGGGGACTCCTGCACTACCTTCCTGATATTGCCCTGCTTCTTGGTCACCCATTCACTGTCTGTCCTAGCTTTTACCTGCGGTGTGGACAACTCACTAAATGAGCGATTCACCGAGTTTTCGGCATCGTGCATGCTCCAGAGTGAGTCCACCCATGTTGGAAGATGATCAGCAATGCATCTACTATTTCTAGGGCCACTCCCTTAAGTACCCTAGGATGTAGATTATCAGGCCCTGGGGATTTATCGGCCTTCAATCCCGTCAATTTCCCCAACACCATTTCCCTGCAAATACTGATTTCTTTCAGTTCCTCCCTTTCATCAGACCGTATGTTCTCCAACATCTCTGGGAGGTTATTTGTGTCCTCCTTTGTGAAGACAGAACCAAAATATGCATTTAATTGGTCTGCCATTTCTTTGTTCCCCATTATAACTTCCCCCGCTTCTGACTGCAAGGGACCTACACTTGATTTCACTAATCTTTTTCTCTTCACATATTTATAAAAGCTCTTACAGTCAGTTTTTATGTTCCCAGCAAGCTTACTTTCATATTCAATTTCCCCTTCTTAATTAATCCCTTTGTCCTCCTTTGTTGAATCCTAAACTGCTCCCAATCCTCAGGGCTACCGCTTTTTCTGGCCAATTTATATGCCCTCTCCTTGAATCTTATGCTATCCCTAATTTCCCTTGTTAGCCACGGTTGAGTCACCCTTTTTGTTTTATTCTTATGCCACACTGGGATGAACAAATTCTGTAGTTCATCCATGCAGTCTTTGAATGTCTGCCATTGCCTATCCACCGTCAATCCCTTGAGTGACATTCCCCAATCAATCCTACCCAATTCGCGCCTCATACCATCGTAGTTTCCTTTATTTAAATTCAGGACCCTAGTCTCTGATTCAACTACTTCACTCTCCATCCTAATGAAGAATTCTATCATATTATGATCACGCTGACCCAAGGGGCCTCGTACAACAAGATTGCTAATTAATCTTTCTCGTTACATAATACCCAGTCTAAGATGGCCTGATCTCTGGTTGGTTCCTCGACATATTGTTCCAGAAAACCATTCCGTAAACATTCTAGGAATTCCTCCTCCACAGTAGTTTTACTAATTTGGTTAGCCCAATCTATATGTAAATTAAAGTCACCCATGCTGACTGCTGTGCCCTTACTGCATGCTTCTCTAATTTCCCTTTTAATGCTGTCCCCAACCTCCGTATTACTGTTTGGAGGTCTATATACCACTCCCACTAATGTTTTCTGCCCCTTGTTATTTCTCAGTTCTACCCATACAGATTCCACATCATCAGAGCTAATATCTTTCCTTTCAATTGTGTTAATCCCCTCTTTAACCAGCAATGCTACCCCACCTCCCTTTCTTTTTTGCCTATCTTTCCTAAATATTGAATAACCCTGGATGTTGAGTTCCCAGCCTTGGCCACCCTGGAGCCACGTTTCTGTAATCCCAATCAAATCGTATTCATTTACCTCTATTTGCACAGCTAATTCATCCACCTTGTTCCGAATGCTCCTTGCATTAAGACACAAAGCCTTCAGGCTTGTTTTTTTAACGCTCTCAGACCGATATGAATTATTATTTACTGTGACCATGTTTGATTTAAACCGTTGAGTTCTTTGCCTTCTACTTTTGTTTTTCTCCTTCCTGTCTTTTGCTTTTATCCTTGTTTCCCTTTCCTCTGTCTCCCTGCTCAGGTTCCCAACCCCCTGCCACTTTAGTTTAAACCCTCCCCAACAGCACTAGCAAACACTCCCCCGAGGACATCGGTCCCGGCCCTGCCCAGGTGCAGACTGTCCCGTTTGTACTGGTCCCACCTCCCCCAGAACCGGTTCCAATGTCCAAGGAATTTGAATCCCTCCCCCTTGCACCATTCCTCTAGCCACGTATTCATTTGAAATATCCTCCTATTTCTACTCTGACTAGCATGTGGCACTGGTAGCAATCCTGAGATTACTACCTTTGAGGTCCTATTTTTTAATTTACCTCCTAACTCCCTATATTCTGCTTTTAGGACCTCATCCCGTTTTATACCTATATCGTTGATGCCTATGTGCACCACGACAACTGGCTGTTCGCCCTCCCCCTCCAAAATGTTCTGTAGCCGCTCCGAGACGTCCTTGACACTTGCACCAGGGAGGCAACACACCATCCTGGAGTCTCGTTTGCGGCCGCAGAAACGCCTATCTATTCCCCTTACAATTGAATCCCCTATCACTATAGCTCTTCCACACTTTTTCCTCCCAGCCTGTGCAGCAGAGCCACCCATGGTGCCAGGAAGTTGGCTGCTGCCGCCTTCCCCTGATAAGTCATCCCCCCCAACAGCATCCAAAGTGGTATATCTGTTTGAGAGGGGGATGGCCACAGGGGACCCCTGCACTACCTGCCTGCACCTCTTACTCTGCCTGGTGGTCACCCATTCACTTCCTGCCTGTACACCCTTTACCTGCGGTGTGACCAACTCGCTAAACGTATTATCCACGACGTTCTCAGCGTCGCGAATGCTCTAATATACATCCATCCGCAGCTCCAGTGCCGCAATGTGGTCCGTCAGTAGCTGCAGCTGGATACATTTCCCACACACATGGTCGTCAGGGACACAGGAAGCGTCCCTGATTTCCCACATATAGCAGGAGGAGCATATCACAGGGCGGAGCTCTCCTGCCATGACTTACCCTTTAATTAATTAATTAAAATTAAACTAATTGAATCCCACCAATTTCACTTCAATTAAATGATATACTCAAGGGCCCTTGCTTAACAGCAGTCCCCGCTACACCACAGAGACTCTAGAAACTATAAACCACAGAATTTAAGTATGGAAAAAAGGTGAAAGAGAGAAATACTCACCAACCAATCACTTACCTGCTTTCTGGTGATGTCACACTTCGATTACTTTTTACTTCTTTACACTCACCGGTCCATTGTAGCTTACCTTTGAAATCTCCCGAGGTTTGGCGCTCTCCAGCCGCTCTCGCTCACCTTTGAAATCTCCCGAGGTTTGGCGCTCTCCAGCCGCTCTCGCTCACCTTTGAAATCTCCCGAGGTTTGGCGCTTTCCAGCTGCTCTCGCTCACCTTTGAAATCTCAAAGAGCCTGCAAAGGGATATAGACAGGTTAAGTGAGTGGGCAATAAGGTGGTAGATGGAGTATAATGGGGGGAAATGTGAGGTTATTCAATTTGGTAGGAAGAATAGAAAAACAGAATATTTTTTAAATGGTGAGAAACTATTAAATGTTGGTGTTCAGAGAGATTTAGTTGTCCTCGTACAGGAAGCACAGAAAGTTAACATGCAGGTACAGCAAGCAATTAGGAAGGCAAATGGCATGTTGGCCTTTATTGCAAGAGGATTGGAGTACAAGAGTAAGGAAGTCTTACTACAATTGTACAGGGCTTTGGTGAGACCGCACCTGGAGTAGAAACATAGAAACATAGAAATATAGGAGCAGGAGTAGGCCATTCGGCCCTTCGAGCCTGCTCCACCATTCAATATGATCATGGCTGATCCTCTGTCTCAATACCATATTCCCGCTCTCTCCCCATACCCCTTGATGCCTTTTGTGTCTAGAAATCTATCTATCTCCTTCTTAAATATATTCAGTGACTTGGCCTCCACAGCCTTCTGTGGTAGAGAATTCCACAGGTTCACCACCCTCTGAGTGAAGAAATTTCTCCTCCTCTCAGTTCTAAATGTCCTACCCCGTATCCTGAGACTGTGACCCCTCGTTCTAGACCCCTCAGCTAGGGGAAACATCCTCCCTGCATCCAGTCTGTCTAGCCCTGCCAGAATTTTATACGTTTCAATGAGATCCCCTCTCATTCTTCTAAACTCTAGTGAATACAGGCCTAGTCGATCCAATCTCTCCTCATACGACAGTCCTGCCATCCCAGGAATCAGTCTGGTGAACCTTTGCTGCACTCCCTCTATGGCAAGTATATCCTTTCTTAGGTAAGGAGACCAAAACTGCACACAGTACTCCAGGTGTGGTCTCACCAAGGTCCTGTACAACTGTAGGGGGTGGTGGTGTGTGTGTCAGCTTCATTTCTGACTTCTGAGCAGTTCGAATCGCTCCCACTCCCTTGGTTCTAGACCTTGGACTTATTTGGGGGTTGTGACAAAAGTGCAGCAGACAACTGGTTGGTGCAAGAACTTTTGATCTTTATTCAAGAGAGTAAATATAACACAACAATCTTAACACGCTAATAAAATGGGGAACACTTCGGTACATATGAGGGAAATCACATTAGAAGAATACCTCACCCCTCCCAATCCCACTTTACTAGCTAAGTTGGGCTCTAGAGAACCAGTGATAATGCTCACCAAACGAATCCTTGACAGCTGAGCTGGTTCGTGGTTTCGGGGTTCGCTGGATTGGATTTATCGGGTGAGTACCCACTTTTCTTTGGTTAGAGGTAGGGTTTAGAGTCTTTTTAAGTAAAAAGTTTCGTAAGGCCCTTGTTGCCGCGAGGTGTCCGATGGTCACTGAGGCGGTCGCTCTGGTCTCTTCTTGCGTGTCGGCCTACTTCTGGAGCTGTTGGCCTCCTTTGTTGAACGGTCTTGTTTTCGAGCTGTCGACCTCTTGGCTGGACACGTAACTGCTGAACAGTTGTACTGGAGAGCGGCTTCCTTGCTGCTTGCTGAACTCCTTGCTGCTTGCTTGTTGAACTTGTTTCTGTTGAACTGTGTACGGTTGTACTCGAGAACTCCTTTCTGTTGTAACTGTGTAACTGCTCCACCCTTGAACTTGTAGAGAACTTGTTGTAACTGCTGAACTGACTTCTTGAGAAAACAGGCCCTCAATTATACTAATTGGGGCCTCCTAATCAGTCCCGGTTTATTGTAAGATTTTGGCGGGCTCGTTAACAGTAACTTGTTTGGAAATGTGTGAAGTGGTTTCGGGATGGCTCCATCCTGTCGATCTGCTTGCTTGAGTGTAGCTGATTGTTCTCACATTGTGAGTTTCTTGACTGGGCCTGGGATTTCTATAGAGTGGGTCTAAGTGATCTGTTTTATGCATGCCTTGATGGGTTCTGTAATTTGGGTGGAGACTGTTCTTCCTCGGGTTTATTGTTAGGATGTTAATGTCTGATAGGGGCCGATTTAACTCCAAGCGAGGTCATGTGGTTCCCCAGACAGTTTGCATTAACTCCAATATCCAAACTGTCTTTACAGAGGTTGAACCCACCTTCCTTTACAGCCTTTTCTCCCTTACAAGTCCAGACATGTCTTTTAAAATACCAAATCTTGGTTTTTGCTCTAAAATGTCCTTCGGTTTTTCCCAATGCATTTCACCACCCTGAAATAGTTAGAAAAGAGTCCAAAGTCTTTTTCCTTAGGGTTTGTCTTCGAGTTTTGGGGGATCTGTGAATTTTGAGAATCTTACAAACTGTAGTGAAAATGGGAAATATGGAGATGGCAAAAACACTGAATGAATATTTTGTATCAGTCTTTACAGTAGAGGACACTAAGAATATCCCAACACTGGACAAACAGGGGGCTATAGGGGGAGAGGAGCTAAACACGATCAAAATCACTAAGGAAGTGGTACTCGGTAAAATAATGGGACTCAAGGCGGATAAATCACCTGGACCTGATGGCTTACATCCTAGAGTCTTGAAGGAAGTGGCGGTAGGGATTGTAGATGCATTGGTAATAATTTTTCAAAACTCCCTGGATTCCGCTAAGGTCCCGGCAGACTGGAAAACTGCTAATGTAACACCCTTATTTAAAAAGGGCAGTAGACAGAAGGCTGGTAACTATAGACCGGTTAGCCTAACATCTGTGGTAGGTAAAATTTTGGAGTCCATTATTAAGGAAACAGTAACAGGACATTTGGATAATCATAATTTAATAGGACAAAGTCAGCATGGTTTTACGAAGGGGAAGTCATGTTTGACAAATTTGCTGGAGTTCTTTGAGGAAGTAACATATAGAGTGGATAAAGGGGAACCAGTGGACGTAGTGTATTTAGACTTCCAAAAGGCATTTGACAAGGTGCCACACAAAAGATTATTGCTTAAGGTAAAAAATCACGGGATTGGGGGTAATATTCTGGCATGGATAGAGGATTGGCTATCTAACAGAAAGCAAAGAGTTGGGATAAATGGTTCATTCTCAGACTGGCAATCAGTAACTAGTGGTGTTCCACAGGGGTCAGTGCTGGGTCCCCAACTCTTCACAATCTATATTAACGATTTGGAGGAAGGGACCAAGTGTAACATATCAAAATTTGCAGATGATACAAAGATGGGAGGGAAAGTAGTGAGTGAGGAGGACATAAAAAACCTGCAAGGGGACATAGACAGGCTAAGTAAGTGGGCAGAGATTTGGCAGATGGAATACAACACTGGAAAGTGTGAGGTGATGCACTTTGGCAGGAAAAATCCTAGAGCAATTTATTATCTTAATGGCAAGAAACTGGAGAGTACTGAAGTGCAAAGGGATCTGGGGGTCCTGGTGCACGAAACTCAAAAGGTTAGTATGCAGGTGCAGCAAGTGATTAAGAAGGCAAATGGAATGTTGGCTTTCATTGCTAGGGGGATAGAATATAAAAATAGGGAGGTATTGCTTCAGTTGTACAAGGTATTGGTGAGACCGCACCTGGAATACTGCATACAGTTTTGGTGTCCTTACTTAAGGAAAGACATCCTTGCTCTCGAGGCAGTGCAAAAAAGGTTCACTCGGTTAATCCCGGGGATGAGGGGGTGGTCATATGAGGAGAGGTTGGGTAGATTGGGACTCTACTCATTGGAGTTCAGAAGAATGAGAGGCGATCTTATTGAAACATATAAGATTGTGAAGGGGTTGGATCGGGTGGATGCGGGGAGGATGTTCCCGATGACGGGTGAGACGAGAACTAGGGGACATAGTCTTAGAATAAGGGGCTGCTCTTTCAAAACTGAGATGAGGAGGAACTACTTCACTCAGAGGGTGGTAGGTCCATGGAATATGCTGCCACAAAAAGCTGTAGAAGCTACAACATTAATTAAATTTAAAACAGAAATAGACAGTTTCCTAGAAGTAAAGGGCATTAAGGGTTACGGGGAGCGGGCAGGAATTTGGACATGAGTCTAGGTTCGGATCGGTCATGGCCCTGTGGGTAGTGGAGCGGGCCCAGGGACTGTGTAGCCTGATTCTGCTCCTATTTCGTGTGTGCAATTCTGTTAGATGCAGGAGATGGTTCTGTGATAGATAGTAGATTGGCGGTTAGGATCAGATCAGCCATGATCTTATTGAATGGCGGAGCAGGCTCGAGGGGCCGATTGGCCTACTCCTGCTCCTATTTCTTATGTTCTTATGTTCTTATGTAGTAAGACATCCTTGCTCCTGTACTCAAATCCTCTTGCAATGAAGGCCAACATACCATTTGCCTTCCTAACTGCTTGCTGCACCTGCATGCTTGCTTTCAGTGACTGGTATACAAGGACACCCAGGTCCCTATGTACATCAGCATTTCCCAATCTATCACCATTTAAATAATACTCTACCTTTCTGTTTTTCCTACCGAAGTGGATAACTTCACATTTATCCACATTATATTGCATCTGCCATGTATTTGCCCACTCACTTAACTTGTCTAAATCGCCTTGAAGCCTCTTTGCATCCTCCTCACAACTCACAATTCCACCTAGTTTCGTGTCGTCAGCAAACTTGGAAATATTACATTTGGTTCTCTCATCCAAATCATTGATATATATTGTGAATAGCTGGGGCCCAAGCACTGATCCCTGCGGTACCCCACTAGTCACCGCCTGCCACCCCGAAAAAGACCCATTTATTCCTACTCTCTGTTTCCTGTCTGTTAACCAATTTTCAATCCATGTCAGTATATTACCCCCAATCCCATGTGCTTTAATTTTTCACACTAACCTCTTATGTGTGACTTTATCAAAGGCCTTCTGAAAATCCAAATACACTACATCCACTAGTTCTCCCTTATCTATTCTACCAGTTACATCCTCAAAAAACTCCAGTAGGTTTGTCAAACACGATTTCCCTTTCATAAATCCATGTTGACTTTGTCTAATCCCGTTGATATTTTCTAAGTGTCCTGTTAGGATGTCCTGTTATCACATCCTTTATAATAGTACTGTGCACAGAGTTTGGGCTGGATTTTGTCAATGGGGACGTGATGGAAGCGGGACTCCCACTTTTTGGGTTGTAGTCCCGCCTTCATCGACTTGTGGCTAACCCACTGTATTTTCCCTTGATTGACCTTGTTAAGCCCGCCCAGCGGGCTTAGCAGGCCAATCAAGGGTCCCTTGGATACAGGTGACGTCAGCCATTGAAATTTCATCTGTCAAGAGCTCTGTGAAGCTGTCAAACACTGACAATATGATTTCTAACTTGAGTCCCTGTACTTAGACTGAATTAGAAATCAATCCAGCACAGAAAGCAGAGACTGCAGCTTTTGACAGCTCCGTGGCCATTCTGCTTTCTGTGCCGGTGAGCTGAGGGACTCCCGAGAACTGAAGGAAGGAAGGCTGCAGGACAAAGTTAAGGTAAGTACAAGTTCTTAAAACACTTTACACACACCAAACACACTTACCTCTGCACTCATTCACCCATCACTCACCTGCACACCGGACATCTCGACCCCTCCAAGCCCTCCAGACCGACAGTCCGCCTCGCTAAATCGGCGTGGTTCGGACCTGTCGGGAAGCCCACACTTCAGGGCTAAAAATAGGGATTAGGCAAAAAACTGCCTGTTAACTACCTGTTAACAGGCAGTTTATTGGCACTAATCCCCTTCCCGCCTCGGGGAGGCGGCTCCCAGCACGTCGGGTACCCGCCTCCTGGGAAACTGGCATGGAGGCGGGTTGGGGGCGGGATGGGTTTGGGACCCCCGAATCTGCTATTTTCCCACCCCACACGCCTCCAAACCCGCCTCCACGGGCCGGTAAAAATTGAGCCCTTTGTCTCCTTATCTGAGGAAGGACATACTTGCCTTGGAGGCGGTGCAACGAAGGTTCACTAGATTGATCCCTGGATTTCAAAAGGGAAGGTCTTACTTGACCAACCTCACTGAATTTTTTGAAGAGGTAACAGAGAGAGTAGACAATGGTAATACAGTAGATGTAATTTATCTAGATTTTCAAAAGGTCTTCAATAAGGTACCCCATAATAGACTGATGAACAAGGTCAGAGAATGTGGAGTCAGGGGACAAGTAGCAGAATGGATAGCTAGCTGGCTTCAAGACAGAAAGCAGAGAGTAGGGGTAAAAGGTAGCTATTCACAGTGGCAGAAGGTGGGTAGTGGTGTTCCACAAGGATCAGTGCTGGGACCACTGTTGTTCACAATTTATATTAACGATTTAGACTTTGGAATCAAAAACACAATTTCTAAATTTGCGGATGACACCAAATTGGGGGGGATAGTCAATACTGAGGAGGACTGCAACAAATTACAGGAGGACATTAATAAACTTGCAGAATGGCCATATAATTGGCAAATGAAGTTCAACACAGATAAATGTGAGGTATTACATTTTGGTAGGAAGAATAGGGAGGTCACTTATTACTTGGCGGGTGCGAGTCTAGGTGGGGTAGAGGAACAAAGGAATCTTGGAGTACAAATACACAAATCACTAAAAGTTGCAACACAGGTTAGCAAGGCCATAAAAAAAGCAAACCAAGCACTAGGGTTTATTTCTAGAGGTATAGAATTGAAAAGTAGTGAAGTTATGCGAAACCTGTATCGAACCTTGGTTAGACCACACTTAGAGTACTGCATACAGTTCTGGTCGCTATATTATAAAAGGATATAGAGGCACCGGAAAGGGTGCAGAGAAGATTTACAAGGATGATACCAGAAATGTAAGAGTATACATATCAGGAAAGGATGAACAGGCTGGGTCTCTTTTCTCTTGAAAAAAGAAGGCTGAGGGGTGACCTAATAGAGGTCTTTAAAATTATGAAAGGTTTTGATAGAGTGGATACAGAGAGAATGTTTCCACTTGTGGGGAAGAGCATAACTAGAGGCCATCAATATAAGATAGTCACCAAGAAATCCAATAGGGAATTCAGAAGAAACTTCTTTACCCAAAGAGTGGTGAGAATGTGGAACTCGCTACTACAGGGAGTGGTTGAAGCGAAAAGTATAGATGCAACAAGGGGAGGCTAGACAAGCATATGGGGGAGAAGGGAATAGAGGGTTATGCTGACATGTTTAGATGAGGAAAGACAGGAGGAGGCTCGAGTGGAGCTTAAACGCCGGCATGGACTGGTTGGGCCAAATGGCCTGTTTCTGTGTCGTATATCCTATGTAATCCTATGTAATGAGAGTTTGTCCTGTGAGGAAAGATTGAGTAGATTGGGCCTATACTCTCTGGAGTTTATTAGAATGAGAGGTGATCTCATTGAAACGTATAAGATACTGAGGGGGATTGACAGGGTAGAAGCTGAGAGATTGTTTCCCTTGGCTGTAGAGTCTAGAACTAGAGAGCATAGTCTCAGGATAAGGGGTTGGTTATTTAAGACTGAGATGAGGAGGAATTTCTTCATTTAGAGGGTTGTGAATATTTGGAATTCTCTACCCCAAAGGGCTGTGGATGCTGAATCATTGGGTATATTCAAGGCTGAGGTAGATAGATTTTTGGACTCTAGGGGAATCAAGGAATATGAGGATCGGGTCGGAAAGTGGAGTTGAGGTCGAAGATCAGCCATGATTTTATTGAATGGCGGAGCAGGCTCGAAGGGCCATATGGCCTACTCCTGCTCCTAATTCTTATGTTCTTATGTGTCCATGTCTGGATCAAGGCTGTGATGATGTCTGCAGCTGAGTGTTCCGGTGGAACCCAAACTTGAAATATTATACATTTTCAGTTTCTCTAACTGATGGACAAATAATACTGTGACAGACCTTGTATCTCAGGATGCAACTATATTCATTTAATGGTAAACTAAACAGAAACACGAACAACATAGCAGATTGAGTAAAGTAAAAGAATGCTTGATTTCTTACCCATATACGAATTTACAAACAGTGACGGACAGGAAAAGACCGTCTGGTCCATCTAACCTGTCTCACACAATTGTGATACTTTGTGTATCACAATATATGCATTTTCCAACCCACCCAAAACCATGTGCTCTCCTGGGAAGAGGTGAAAAACCAGATAAAAACTCAGGCCAATTTGGGGAAAGAAAATCTGGAAAATTCCTCTCCGACACCCCCTAGGTGATCGAAACTAATCCAGGAGATCACTCTGGCCCTGATAATTCTATGCAGTACCTACCTTTTGTAAGAGGTGATCTCTGCCCTAGCCAGAAACATGTCCAGTTCTCGCTTGAAGGAATTCAGCGTATCGGCATCCACCGCACGAGCTGGCAGCCTGTTCCAGAGGTCAACTATTCTCTATAAATAGAACCACCTCCTGACATCTAACCTAGATCTGGCCTTGTACAACTTCAAATTGTGACCCCTGGTCCTCCCGAACAAACTGTCACCTTGAATATTCTCTATTCCCTTCATCATCTTATAAAACATTTCATATTACTGCTTTCTGTCCCTTAGCCAATTTCGTATCCATGCTGCCACTGTCCCTTTAATCCCATGGGCTTTAATTTTGCCAACAAGTCTATTATGTGGTACAATAGCAAAATACTGCGGATGCTGGAAATCTGAAATAACAACAGAAAATGCTGGAAATACTCAGCAGGCCAGACAGCATCCGTGGAGAGAGAAACAGAGTTAATGTTTTAGGTCTGGGACCCTTCATCAGAACTGGAAAAAGCTGGAGATGTAACAGATATTAAGCAGGTGCAGAGATAGGTGGGGGCGGGGGTGGGTGGGAGGGGAGGAAGGAATTGAAGGAACATACTGTGCTTATGTAAGAGGCAGGAAAGATAAAATGTTGCAAATGGGAATGGCAAAATCATACAGCATGAAAAATGGGGGCATGGGGTTATAGTTTGAAATTGTTGAACTCAATGTTGAGTCCAGAAGGCTGTAAGTGCCTAATCGAAAGATGAGGTGCTGTTCCTCGAGCTTACGCTGAGCTTCATTGGAACAATGTAATAGGCCGAGGACTGAGATCAGAGTGGGAGTGAAGCAGAGAATTAAAGTGACAGGCGACCGGAAGCTCAGGGTCACCCTTACAGACTAAACGGAGGTGTTCCGCAAAGCGGTCACCCAATCTGCGTTTGGTCTCCCCAATGTAGAGGAGACCGCATCGTGAGCAGCGAATACAGTATATTAAATTGCAAGAAGTACAAGTAAATCGCTGTTTCACCTGGAAGGGGTGTTTGGGGCCCTGGACAGTGGGAAGGGAGGAGGTAAAAGGGCATGTGTTGCATCTCCTGCGCTTGCACGGGAAGATGCCAGGCGAAGGGGAAGGGCTGTTAGGGATGATTGAGGAGTGGACCAGGGTGTCGCGGAGGGAGTGGTCCCTTCGGAATGCTGAAAGGGGAGGTGAGGGGAAGATGCGTTTGGTGGTGAGATCACGTTGGAGATGGCGGAAATGACGGAGGATGATCCGTTGAATGTGGAGGCTGGTGGGGTGAAAGGTGAGGCTAAGGGGAACCCTATCGTGGTTCTGGGAGGGAGGGGAAGGGGTGAGGGCAGAAGTGCGGGAAATGGAACGGACGCGGGTAAGGGCCGTGTCAACCACAGTCGAGGGGAATCCTCGGTTGAGGAAAAAGGAAGACATGTCGGAAGCACTGGTATGGAAGGTGGCATCGTCAGAACAGACGCGGCGGAGAAGGAGAAACTGGGAGAATGGAATAGAGTCCTTACAGGAAGCGGGGTGGGAGGAAGTGTAGTCCAGGTAGCTGGTCCACTCCTCAATCACCCCAAACAGCCCTTCCCCCTTCGCCTGGCACCTTCCTGTGCAAGCGCAGGAGATGCAACACATGCCCTTTTACCTCCTCCCTTCCCACTGTCAGGGCCCCAACACCCCTTCCAGGTGAAACTTGTACTTCTTGCAATTTAGTATACTGTATTCGCTGCTCACGATGCGGTCTCCTCTACATTGGGGAGACCAAACGCAGATTGGGCGACCGCTTTGCGGAACACCTCCGTTCAGTCCGTAAGGGTGACCCTGAGCTTCCGGTCGCCTGTCACTTTAATTCTTTGCTTCACTCCCACTCTGATCTCTCTGTCCTCGGCCTATTACATTGTTCCAATGAAGCTCAATGTAAGCTCGAGGAACAGCACCTCATCTTTCGATTAGGCACTTTACAGCCTTCTGGACTCAACATTGAGTTCAACAATTTCAAACGATAACCCCTGCCCCCATTTTTCATGCTGTATGATTTTGCCATTCCCATTTGCAACATTTTATCTTTCCTGCCTCTTACATACGCACTGTATGTTCCTTCAATTCCTTCTTCCCCTCCCACCCCTGCACCCACCCTGTCTCTGCACCTGCTTAATATCTGTTACATCTCCAGCTTTTTCCAGTTCTGATGAAGGGTCCCAGACCTGAAACGTTAACTCTGTTTCTCTCTCCACGGATGCTGCCTGGCCTGCTGAGTATTTCCAGCATTTTCTGTTGTTATTTCTATTATGTAGTACTTTATCAAACGTCTTTTGAAAGTCCATACACACAACATCAAGCAGACTACCCTCATCAACCCTCTTCATTACTTCATCAAAGAAATAGAAAAAGATTTAAGACTGTGGTGGAGATTGTGTATATAGCAGCTGTGAAGTGGCAGAATGTATTAATGCAGAGATTAGACAGGCATGTAGTAAGGGCAGAGTGGTTTTAATGGGAGATTTTAACATCCATATAGATTGGGATAAGCAGACAAGCTCATGTCTGAAAGGTAGCAAATTTCTTGAGTGTGTTCAGGATAGTTTTCTGCAACAATATGTCCTAGAACCAAGAAAGGGGCAGGCCATATTAGATTTAATAATGAGCAATGAGCCAGATTTAGTTAACAGCCTAACTGTGCGTGAACATTTGTCTAATAGCAACTATAATATGATTGAGTTCAATGTTGTGTTTAAAAGGGAGAAACGCAAAACAGCTACTAAGATTCTAGATTTAGGTAAGGCCGACTTCAACGGGGTGAGCCAGAGACTGTCCACAGTAAACTGGGAAAATCTGCTAATGGGTAAAATAACAGAAGATCAGTGGGAGGTGTTCAAAAAAGAATTTAACATGATACAGAACCAGGTTATACCCCTACTGGGCAAGAGCTCTACTTGCCAAAAAAAACCAACCATGGATTAAAGAGGTAAGGGACAATATAGAACTAAAAGAAAAAGCATTCAAGAATGCAAAAAATAGCACAGATCCTGGCGAGTGGGAGAGAAACAAAGACCAACTAAGGGTGACAAAACTAAGAGCTACAAAAAGGGAGTATGAAAAGAAACTTGCAAGGGATATCAAAATCAACACAAAATACAATTATATTAGGAGAAAGAGGGTGGTTAAGAGCAACGTGGACCTCTTAAAACTGACAATGGTGATACTATAAATGAAAATAAGGAAATAGCGTACATGTTAAGTAATTACTTTGCATCATTCAAGGAAATCATGCATAATTTGCAACAAACATCTATTCCTCTAGGGCATAAAAACCCAAAAGGAAAAGTGATCCAACCATGGCTAACAAAAGAAATTAAAGCTAGTATTAAGTCAAAGGAGGAAGCTTATAAAGATGCCAGAAAAAGCGGTCAGCCTGAGGATTGGGATCTTTTTAGAAATCAGCAAAGGGGGACCAAGAAATTGATAAAGAAAGGGAAAATGGAATATGAGCACAAACTAGCGAAAAATATAAAAACGGATTGTAAAAGCTTCTATAGGTATGTGAAAAGGAAAAGACTGGCAAAGGTAAAATGTAGGTCCTTTACAGTCAGAGACGGGAGAATTTATAATGGGGAATGAGGAAATGGCAGAGAAATTAAATAAATACTTTGTTTCTGTCTTCACGGAGGAAGACACAAAAAACCTCCCAGAAATACGAGAAAACCAAGGGTGTGGCAAGAATGAGGAACTTAAAGAAATTACTGTTGGTAAAAAAACAGTACTAGCAAAATTAATAGGACTAAAAGTCGATAAATCCCAAGGACCGGATGACCTACATCCTAGGGTTTTGAAAGAGGTGGCCATTGGGATAGTGGATGCATTGGTTGTCATCTTCCAAAATTCTATAGATTCTAGAACGGTTCCTGCAGATTGGAGGCTAGCAAATGTAACCCCACTATTTAAGAAAGGAGGGAGAGAGAAAACGGGGAACTACAGACCTGTTAGCTCACGTCAGTAGTTGGGAAAATGCTGGAATCTAGTATAAAGGATGCAATAATTGGGCACTTAAAAACTAATAGTAAGATTGGGCAGAGTCAACATGGATTTATGAAAGGGAAATCCTGTTTGACAAACCTATTGGAGTTCTTTGAGGATGTAACTAGTGGAGTAGACAAAGGGGAACCGGTAGATGTGGTGTATTTGGATTTTCAGAAGGCCTTCGATAAGGTCCCACACAAGAGGTTGATGAACAAAGTTAGGGCACATGGAATTGGGGGTAATATGCTAGCATGGATTGAGAATTGGTTAACAGACAGAAAACAAAGAGTAGGGATAAACGGGTCTTTTTCAGGATGGCAGGCTGTGACTAGTGGGGTACCGCAAGGATCGGTGCTTGGGCCCCAGCTATTCACAATCTATATCAATGATTTGGATGAGGGGACTAAATGTAACATTTCCAAATTTGCTGATGATACAAAGCTAGGTGGCAGTGTCAGTTGCGAAGAGGATGTGAAGAGGCTTCAAAGGGATCTCGACAGGCTCAGTGAGTGGGCGAGAACATGGCAGATGGAATATAATGTGGATAAATGTGAAGTTATCCACTTTGGTAGAAAAAACAGAAAGGCAGAGTATTTCCTAAATGGTGAAAGATTGGGGAATGCAGATGCTCAAAGGGACCTGGGTGTCCTTGTACATGAGTCACTGAAAGTGAATGTGCAGGTGCAGCAAGCCATTAGTAAGGCAAATGGTATGCTGGCCTTCATTACAAGAGGATTTGAGTACAGGAGTAAAGAAGTCTTACTCCAATTATATAGGGCCTTGGTGAGACCACACCTGGAGTACTGTGTACAATTTTGGTCTCCTTACCTAAGGAAGGATATACTTGCCATGGAGGGAGTGCAACGAAGGTTCACGAGATTGATTCCTGGGATGGCGGGACTGTCGTATGAGAAGAGATTGAGTAAACTAGACCTGTATTCTCTTGAATTCAGAAGAATGAGAGGGGATCTCATTGAAGCATACAAAATTATTACAGGGCTTGATAGGGTGGATGCTAGGAGAATGTTTCCCTTGGCTGGGGAGTCTAGAACCAGGGGCCACAGCCTCAGGATAAAGGGTAGGCTGTTCAGGACTGAGATGAGAAGAAATTCTTCACACAGAGGGTGGTGAATCTTTGGAATTCTCTACCCCAGAGGGCGGTAGATGCTCAGTCATTGGGTATATTCAAAACAGAAGTCAATAGATTTCTGACTAGTAAGGGCATCAAGGAATATGGTGATAGGGCCGGTGAATGGAGTTGAGGCAGAAGATCAGCCATGATCTCATTGAATGGCGGAGCAGGCTCGAAGGGCCAAATGGCCTACTCCTGCTCCTAGTTCTTATGTTCTTATGTTCTTATCAGTATTTACAATAGAGGAAGAGGATAGCATGTCGGACATCCCAAGGAAACTAATATTGAATCAGGGACGGGGACTCACTAAAATTAATGGAAGCAAATTAACAGTAATGAATAAAATAATGGCACTAAAGAGTGACAAATCCCCAGGACCAAATAGTTTTCATCCCAGGGCTTTAAAGGAAGTAGGTGAGAACATTGCAGATTCCCTAACTGTAATCTTCCAAAGTTCTCTCGATTCAGGAATGGTTCCTTTAGATTGGAAAATGGCACATGTCACTCCACTATTTAAGAAAGGTAAAAGAGGGAAACCAGGGAATTATAGACCAGTTAGCCTAACATCTGTTGTCAAGAAATTACTAGAGTCTATAATTAAGGATGGAGTGACTGAACACCTTGAAAATTTTCAGTTGATCAGAAAGAGCCAGCATGGATTTGTAAAGGGTAGGTTATTCCTGACAAACCTGATTGAATTTTTTGATAAAGTGATTAAAGTAGTGTACAAGGAAATGTCTATGAATGCTATTTATATGGACTTCTAAAAGGCATTCGATGAAGTCTCTCATAAGGGACTGTTAGCTAAAGTTGAAGCTCATGGAATTGAGGGCAAATTATTGACCTGGTTAGGAGATTCGCTGAGCGGCAGGAGACAGACAATAGGGATAATGGGCAGGTACTCTAATTGGCAGGATGTGACGAGTGGTGTTCCACAGGGATCTGTGTTGGGGCCTCAACTATTCATTGTATTTATTAACGACTTAGATGATGGGATAGAGAGCCACATTTCCAAGTTTGTCGACAACACAAAGATAGGCGGCATTTTAAGCAATGTAGTTGGAAGCATAAAATTACTAAGAGATAATAATAGATTAAATGAATGGGCAAAACGGTGGCAAATGGATTTCAATATCGGCAAGTGTGAGGTCATCCACTTTGAACCTAAAAAGGATAGATCAGAGTACTTTCTAAATGGTGAAAATATAGAAGCAGTGGAGATCCAAAAAGACTTGGGGGTCCATGTACATAGATCATTAAAATGTCATGGACGGGTACAAAAAATAATCAAAAAGGCTAATGGAATGCTGGCCTTTATATCTAGAGGACTAGAATACAAGGGGCTAGAAGTCATGCTATAGCTATACAAAGCCCTGGTTAGACCACACCTGGAGTAGTATGAGCAGTTCTGGGCACCATATCTTAGGAAGGATATATTGGCCTTGGAGGGAGTGCAGCGTAGATTTACTAAAATGATACCTGGACTCCAAGGGTTAAATTACGAGGGAAGATTACACAAACTAGGGTTCTGCTCCCTGGAATTTAGAAGATTAAGGGTGATTTGATCAAAATTTAAGATATTAAGGGGAACTGATAGCTGCTTCATCAATGACCTTCCCTCCAACATAAGGTCAGAAATGGGGATATTCACTGATGACTGCACAGTGTTCAGCGCCATTCACAACTCCTCAGATAATGAAGCAGTCCATGCCCGCATGCAACAAGACCTGGACGACGTTCAGGCTTGGGCTGATAAGTGGCAGGTAACATTCACGCCACAGAAGTGCCAGGCAATGACTACCTCCAACAAGCGAGAGTCTAACCACCTCCCTTTGACATTCAGTGGCATTACTATCACCGAATCCCCCACTATCAACATCCTGGGGGTCACCATTAACCAGAAACTTAACTGGACCAGCCACATAAACACTGTGGCAACAAGAGCAGGTCAGAGGCTAGGTATTCTGCGGCGAGTGTCTCACCTCCTGACTCCCCAAAGCCTTTCCACCATCTACAAGGCACAAGTAAGGAGTGTGATGGAATACTCTCCACTTGCCTGGATGAGTGCAGCTCCAACAACACTCAAGAAGCTCGACACCATCCAGGACAAAGCAGCCCGCTTGATTGGCACCCCATCCACCACCTTAAACATTCACTCCCAACACCACCAGCGTACCGTGGTTGCAATGTGTGCCATCTACAAGATGTGGACACCATTGATGCTCACGGTGATCACATTTGCAGTAAGTGTTGGCTGCTCGAGGAACTCCGGCTCCGTGTTGATGAGCTGGAGTCCGAGCTTCAAACACTGCGACACATCAGGGAAGGGGAGAGTTACCTGGACTCTGTGTTCCAGGAAGTAGCCACACCAATTAGATTAACTAATTCAGATGTAGTCCGTGGTCAGGGACAGGAGGGTGTGACTATGAGTGAAGCAGGTACGGGGATCCAGGAGGTAGTGTTGGAGGAGCCGCAGCCCTTGCTCTTGTCCAACAGGTTCGAGGCTCTTACTCCCTGTGAGGACGGGAGCAGGGACTGCAGGGAGGATGAGCAACCTGGCCACAGCACCGTGGAACGGGGGGCCATTCAAGTGGGGGGAGTAAAAAGAAATGTTGTAGTGGTAGGGGATAGTATCATAAGGGGGATAGATAGGGTTCTTTGCAGCCGAGAGCGAGAGTCCCGAAGGTTGTGTTGCCTGCCCGGTACCAGGGTTAAGGACATCTCCTCTGGGCTGGAGAGAAACTTGGAGTGGGAGGGGGTGGATCCAGTTGTCGTGGTCCATGTTGGTACCAACGACATAGATAGGACAAGGAAAGAGGTTCTGCTGAGGGAGTATGAGCAGCTAGGGGCCAAATTAAAAAGCAGAACCACAAGGGTAATAATCTCTGGATTACTACCTGAGCCACGAGCAAATTTGGCTAGGGTAAATAAAATCAGAGAGTTAAATGCGTGGCTCAAAGACTGGTGTGGGAGAAATGGGTTTTGCTTCTTGGGACACTGGCACCAGTACTGGGACGGGAGAGAGCTGTTCCGTTGGGACGGACTTCACTTGGCCAGTGCTGGGACTAGAATCCTGGCGAATCGAATAACTAGGGCTGTAGAGAGGGCTTTAAACTAATTAGTCGGGGGGAGGTTTCAAGAGAGCGAAGAATAAAAATGTCAGCGGAGAAGGCAATAGAGCAAATTAGCAGTGGGGAAATTAAAAACCAGAGCGTGTCAGGAAGGGACAGAATATATAAAGATAAAGGTAAAGTAGTAAAGGGGGTAAAAGCAGGAATAAATTGTCACAAAACATATTTAAAAGTTCTTTATCTGAATGCACGCATCATTCGTAACAAAATCGACGAGTTGACGGTACAAATAACTACACATGGGTATGATCTGGTGGCCATTGCAGAAACATGGCTGAGAGGTGACCATGACTGGGAACTAAACATCCAGGGGTATTTGACTATTAGGAAGGACTGACAGGAAGGAAATGGAGGTGGAGTGGCTATGTTAATAAAGGATGGAATCACCGCAATAGTGAGAAATGATATTGGGTCAAAGGATCGGGATAGTGAAACAGTTTGGGTTTGATAAGGAATAATAAGGGGAAAAAGTCACTAGTGGGCGTAGTCTATAGGCCTCCTAACAGTTGTAACTCTATTGGTCGGAGTATAAATCAGGAAATAGTTGGGGCTTGTAATAAGGGAACAGCTATAATCATGGGAGATTTTAACTTTCATATTGACTGGACAAAAAAAATTGGGCAGGGCAGCCTTGAGGAAGAGTTCATAGAGTGCATTAGGGACGGGTTCCTTGAGCAGTATATTACTGAACCAACCAGGGGGTAGGCAATCTTAGATCTGGTCCTGTGTAATGAGACAGGATTAATAAAAAATGTCCTAGTAAAGGATCCCCTTGGAATGAGTGACCATAACATGGTTGAATTCCATATTCAGTTGGAGGGTGAGAGAGTTGGATCTCAAACCAGCGTACTAAGCTTAAATAAAGGAGACTATGAAGGTATGAGAGCAGAGTTGACTAAAGTGGACTGGGAAAATAGATTAAGGTGTAAGACGGTACAGGAGCAGTGGTGTACATTCAAGGAGGTATTTCACAACTTTCAAGAAAAATATATTCCACTGAGGAAAAAGGGGCGTAAAAGAAAAGACAGCTATCCGTGGCTAAGTAAAGTAATAAAGGATAGTATCCGACTGAAAACAAGGGCATATAAAGTAATCAAATCTAGTGGGAGGATAGAAGATTGGGAAGCATTTAAAAGCCAGCAAAGAATAACTAAAAGATTAATTAAGAAGGGGAAGATAGATTATGAAAGTAAACTAGCAAAAAATATAAAAACAGATAGCAAGAGTTTCTACAGTTATATAAAAAGAAAAAGGGTGGCTAAAGTGAATGTTGGTCCCTTAGAGGACGAGACCGGGAAATTAGTAGTGGGGAACACGGAGATGGCAAATACGCTGAACAAATATTTTGTATCAGTCTTTACAGTAGAGGATACTAAAAATATCCCAACACTGGACAAACGGGGGGCTATGGGGGGGAGGAGCTAAACATGATTAAAATCACTAAGGAGATGGTACTCGGTAAGATAATGGGACTTAAGGCGGATAAATCCCCTGGACCTGATGGCTTACATCCTAGGGTCTTGAGAGAAGCAGCGGTAGGGATTGCGGATGCATTGGTGGTAATTTTCCAAAACTCCCTGGATTCGGGAAAGGTCCCAGCAGATTGGAAAACTGCTAATGTAACGCCCTTATTTAAAAAGGGAGGTAGACAAAAGGCTGGAAACTATAGACCAGTTAGCCTAACATCTGTGGTTGGTAAAATGTTGGAGTCTATTATTAAGGAAGCAGTAACAGGACATTTGGATAAGCATAATTTAATCGGACAGAGTCAGCAAGGTTTTATGAAGGGGAAATCATGCTTGACAAATTTGCTCGAATTCTTTGAGGACGTAACAAACAGGGTGGATAAAGGGGAACCAGTGGATGTGGTGTATTTGGACTTCCAAAAGGCATTTGATAAGGTGCCACACAAAAGATTACTGCACAAGATAAAAAATCACAGGATTGGGGGTAATATACTGGCATGGGTGGAAGATTGGCTATCTAACAGAAAAGAGAGTTGGGATAAATGGTTCATTCTCGGGTTGGCAATCAGTAACTAGTGGTATTCCGCAAGGGTCAATGCTGGGACCCCAACTCTTTACAATCTATATTAACGATTTGGAGGAGGGGTATCCAAGTTTGCTGACGATACAAAGATGGGAGGAAAAGCAGTGAGTGAGGAGGACATAAAAAACCTGCAAAAGGACATAGACAGGCTAAGTGAGTGGGCGGAAATTTGGCAGATGGAATATAATGTTGGAAAGTGTGAGGTTATGCACTTTGGCAGAAAAAATCAAAGAGCAAGTTATTATCTAAATGGAAAGAAACTGCAAAGTGCTACAGTACAAAGGGATCTGGGGGTCCTGGTGCATGAAACACAGAAGGTTAGTATGCAGGTACAGCAAGTGATCAGGAAGGCCAATGGAATCTTGGCTTTTATTGCAAGGGGGATGGAGTATAAAAGCAGGGAAGTCTTGCTTCAGTTATACAAGGTACTGGTGAGGCCACACCTGGAATACTGTGTACAGTTTTGGTTTCCATATTTAAGAAAAGATATACTTGCTCTCGAGGCAGTTCAGAGAAGGTTCACTCGGTTGATTCCGGAGATGAGGGGGTTGACTTATGAGGAGAGGTTGAGTAGGTTGGGCCTCTACTCATTGGAATTCAGAAGAATGAGAGGCGATCTTATTGAAACATATAAGATTGTGAGGGGGCTTGATCGGGTGGAGGCGGGGAGGATGTTTCCACTGATGGGTGAGACTAGAACTAGGGGGCATAATCTTAGAATAAGGGGCTGCCGTTTCAAAACTGAGATGAAGAGAAACTTCTTCACTCAGAGGGTAGTAAATCTATGGAATTTGCTACCTCAGAGAGCTGTGGAAGCTGCGACATTAAATAAATTTAAAACGGAGATAGACAGTTTCCTAGCTGATAAGGGAATTAAGGGTTATGGAGAGCGGGCAGGGAAGTAGACGTGAGTCTAGGTTCGGATCAGCCATGATCCTATTGAATGGCGGAGCAGGCCCGAGGGGCCATATGGCCTACTCCTGCTCCAATTCTTATGTTCTTATGTATGCACTGCAGCAACTCGCCAAGGCTTCTTCGGCAGCACCTCCCAAACCCGCGACCTCTTCCACCTAGAAGGACAAGGGCAGCAGGCACATGGGAACACCACCACCTCCAAGTTCCCCTCCAAGTCATACACCATCCTGACTTAGAAGTATATCGCCGATCCTTCATCGTCGCTAGGTCAAAATCCTGGAACTCCCTACCGAACAGCACTTTGGGAGTACCATCACCACACGGACTGCAGCGGTTCAAGAAGGTGGCTCACCACCACCTTCTCAAGGGCAACTAGGGATGGGCAATAAATGCTGGCCTTGCCAGCGACGCCCAGATCCCATAAGCGAATAATAAAAAAAAAAGATAGAGAGAAACTATTTCCGCTGGTTGGGGAATCTAGGACTAGGGGACAAATTAGCCTAAAAATTAGAGCCAGACCTTTCAGGAGTGAAGTTAGGAAACACTTCTACACACAAATGGTGGTAGAAGTTTGGAACTCTCTTCTGCAAACAGCTATTGATACTGGGTCATAGAATCATAGAATCATAGAAGATAGGAGCAGGAGTAGGCCATTCGGCCCCTCTAGCCTGCTCCGCCATTCAATGCGATCATGGCTGATCATCCAAATTCAGTACCCTGTCCCTGCTTTCTCCCCATATCCCTTGATCCCTTTAGACTTAAGAAATATATCCAACTCCTTTTTGAATCTATTTAATGAATTGGCCTCTACTGCCTTCTGTGGCAGAGAATTCATCGTTAATTCGTTAATTTTCAATCTGAGATTGATAGATTTCTGTTAACCAAAGATATTAAGGGATGTGGGGCAAAGGCGGTTATATGGAGTTATGGATCAGCCATAGTCTTCATTGCATGGCGGAACAGGCTCGAGGAGCTAAATGGCCTACTGCTGTTCCTATAAGTTAGTCGAGCATGATTTGCCTTTAACAAATCTATGCTGACTTTCATTTATTAGCCCATTCTTTTCCAAATGCCAATTAATTTTGTCCTGAAATGTTGTCTCTAAAAGTTTTCCCACCCCTGATATTAGGCTGACTGGCCTGTAGTTGCCTGGTTTATGTATCTCCCCTTTTTTTTGAACAAGGGTGTAACATTTGCAATCCTCCAGTCCTCTGACACCACACCCATATCTAAGGAGGATTGGAAGATTGTGACTAGAGCCTCTGCAATTTCTACTCTTACTTACTCAGTAACCTGGGATGCATCCCATCCGAACCGGGTGACTTTTCTACTTTGAGTACTTTCAACCTTTTAAGTACCTTCTCTTTATCTATTTTTATCCTGTCCAATGTCGCTACTACCTCCTCCTTTACTGCGACAATCGTAGCATCCTGTTCTCTAGTGAAGACTGATGCAAAGTACTCATTTCGTGCCTCAGCCATGCCCTCTGCCTCCACAGAAAGATCTCCTTTTTTGTCCCTGTTCGGCTTCACCCCTCCTCTGATGACCCTTTTACTATTTATATGTTTATAAAAAACTTTTGTGTTCTCTTTTATGTTAACCACTTATCTATCCTCATACTCTGTCTTTGCCCCTCTTATTCCATTTTTAGATCTCCTCTGTACTTTCTGTATTCAGCTTGGTTCTCTACTGTATTATGAACCTTACTTTTGTCCTAAGTCCCCTTTTTCTGTTTAATTTTAATCTCTGTGGGGGAAAAATTGAGTCGCGCCCCCTTTGGGGCGCAAACTTCGCTACTTTTAGCGGCCCGAAAAAATTAACATCCCCGCGGCCGAAATTCATCAGTAGTGCCCCAAGAGAGAAGCGGAGTGCTACTGGAAGCGCCCTACCTCCCTCTTGGGGCGCTACGAGTGAATATCGCGGCGCTACTGTGCCGCAGTACTGCAGGCCTTCCTCCCCTTCTTAAAGGGGAGGGGCCTTGCGCAGCGCGACCCGGGACCCAGCTGGGCCACTAGGGATCGGAGTGCCGGCAAAAGAGCCCAGCACTCAAGAGAAGTGCCAGGCTCACGGAGCGCAGCCGGCACTCCGTGGGGTGGCTTCAGAGGAGGCTGGGGACGGCAGAGGGGGCAGGTGCTGGCAGGCGGCCAGCAACAAAAATGGCCGCCCGGCACCTCGCCTTTAATTAACGCCGCCCTGGCCGCAGGTAGGCCCCCTGACCCCGTCGGACATAGCGTCCGGCGGTAAGTCAGGGGGTGCTACTGAAGATCATGGCCAGGGCGCGAGCGGGGCGCTACACATGGCGATGACGTCATCGCCGGCAGCGCCGCGAGGCGCTAACGGTTACCACCGTCGCTAACCTCCCGCTGAATTTCGCGGGAGGTGTTGGAGGCACCGTGCCCAGGCGCTAGTTGCTTTGCGCCCCGTTAGCGCCCTCGGAGGCGCAAAGCAACCAAAATTTTAGGCCTATATCTTTAGTCATCCAGGGAGTTCTAGCTTTAGATGCCCTTCCCTTCCCCTAATGGAATGTGTCTACTCTGTACCTGAACCATCTCCTCTTTGAAGGCCTCCCATTGTTCAATTACTGTTTTGCCCACCAATTTTTGATTCCCATTCACCTGGGCCAGACCCATTTTCAACTCACTGAAATTAGCCCTCCACCAGTTAGATATCTTTACGCTTGACTGTTCCTTGTCCTTTTCCATAACTATTCTAAACCTGATGATATTATGATCACTGTTCCCCAAATGCTCCCACACTGAAACATGCTCCACTTGCCCCACTTCATTCTCAGAACTGGATCCAGCACTGCTCCCTTCCTCGTTGGGCTGGGAACATACTGATCAAGAAAGTTCTCTTGTACACATTTCAGGAATTCCTCCCCCTCTTTTTCCTTTATACTGTTACTATCCCAGTCTATGTTAGGATAATTGAAGTCCCCTATTATCACTATTCTATAGTTCTTGCATATTTTTGTAATGTGCCTAACAAATTTACTCCTCTATCTCCTTCCCACTATTTGGTAGCCTATAATGTACTCTGACTGCAGAACCTCAATGCTTTTCCTTCCTATGTTATTGGTTCCCACATGGACCACCACTTTTTGACTGTTCCTCTACCCCCAGCAAAATTTTCTGCACCCTCTCAGTGATGTCCTTTATCCAGGAAGGCAACATACCATGTGGAACTCATGTCGGCAGTTGCAGAAACGCCTGTCTGTCCCCCTGACTACAGAATACCCATTCCTACACTTCGCTGTGCCCCCCCCCCACCCCACCCCCGCGTAGTCCTTTGCTCCATGGTGCCATGCTCTGGACTGCACTCCTTTGAGGTGTCAGCACCCTCAATACTGAAAAACGGTTAGTGAGCGCCACATTCCTGGAGGATTCCTGCACTGTCTGGCTCTTGCCGGATTGTCACTTTCTTACTGTCCTGAACTCTCTGTGGCTGTGGGGTAACCACCTCCTGGAACATACCATCCAGGAAATTCTCAGCGTCCCGTATGCCCTGCAGTGATTCCAGCTGCTCCTCAAGCTCAGAAATTGAGTTTGAGCTCGAGCAGCCGGAGGCACTTTCTGCACACACGGTCACCCAGGACACCTGAAGTGCAGGAATTGCAGACAATGGGTTTTAGCTGTCCTGCCATTTTATCTATATGCCTCTTATGTTATTTATGTTTTATCTTAGTACCCCTTTAATTCCTATTTATTATTTCCTTATTTAATATTTATGTATACCAGATTCTTATTTAATACAATTTTGAATCCGTTTAGTGTTAGTATCCCCTACTTATTTTTTTTATCCTCTTAGACACTTATCCTAAATACTTATCTGTAATTCCTCGGGCTCCACCCTCTGCACTGGTTGTGACATCACTGCTTCAGTTTTCTCTTTGTGGTTATTTTGGGATGCTCTCTGCCGTTCCAGCTGCTCCTGCTCTGTATTTATGCTCCTTGGACCTGCCGCAATGCTCTCTGTTGCTTGTGCTGTATTTATGCTCTTCGGGCCGCCCGCGATGCTCTCTGATATGATGTTTTATGTGAGAAAGACAACTCACGAAGTCCGTTGTTAGCTTCCACCTATATATAGTGCGCGAGAGAGAGAGGTTAAGTTTGAATTTGGAAAAGCGTGCTGCACTCAGTCTGGACTGAATTTGACTTAAGACCCCATATGAGAAGTCAGTGTTCTTAATCACTGGAACCTGTCCTGCAGCCCTGCATTTTCCAAACTCTCTTGGAATCATTTTATTTACCAGCATCATAAGAAAATTGGTGTTAGTGAACAACATGGTGACAGGAGAATGGTAGGACATTCGATCGCTCATTTTGCTGACTTACTGATCATTGCTGCAGAGAAGCAATGAGCAGCAAGCAGATAGGAAATGAAGATAATAAGTAGTCTCTGCTGAATTGCTGTTATGCATCTACTGATGTCGGACCAAGATCTGTGTTGCCCATTTTCGCAGCTGCAAGGAAGTATTTGGCCCTGAAGAAACCAGCAACAATAGAAAACTTAGAGAATATGTACAACCCCCAACAAATATTGCTGTCAACATTCAGCCTGCAGATATCTCCACTATCAATATACCTTCTTGGTGCAGTGGGAGGAAAAATTGGGCAGTGCAGAAAAGACTCCCTTGGCCTGTTCCCTTCCCACAGACAACCTACACAAAATTAAACCGGCCCTTTGGAGCAAGCTTAAATGAAAGTTCAGTGGAGACTGGGAAATTGAACTATGGTTATCCAATGGGATTCTTCTGACGTAGCACTGTAGGACTACGCCTGTCATTGAATCTAATGGCAATGATTACATATATGCCACAAGTGCTTGTATCGGCTTGATCATAGCCCACCGGAGGGGAAGGGGAAAAGCTCATTTTGCTCACAATCCTGTTAATTAAAAAAAAATAACCTGTAATTCTTTCTTTCGTTCTTTCTTTCTTTCTGTTCTTAGTTGGACTATCGGAGAGAACAGCAGATGTATCGAAAATATTTGGCCCAGAAGGCAGATGATCAAAAAGTTCAGGATGAGGAAGCAGAACGGCTGATTCAGGCAGATATGGAGAAAACGTGGGCCAAACGCCTTGAACAAGTTCGCCTAAAGAAAGAGGCTCAAGATCGCTTGAAGAAGGAAGTGATGGACACACGCAAGCTTCAGGTTCAGGAGAATTGTAAGAAATTTGTTTTGCTTTCTCCCAACCATTTTTATTCTTTTGTCAAATTATATATTTGATTCTGTTACCAGGAAAACAGGCAAGGCAATCTAAACTCAGAGGGCCACCCCGCAACACCCCACAAATCCCTGTGCAAGGTAAAGTTATATCACCCTTTCACTCCCTGGCACCTACTTCCATGCCACAAGTCCACTGGAGTCACGTGTGAAGGCCGCACATCTGTGCCTGGGGTGGGGGGGAGGTTAGCCATCAATTGCGGCATGGAAAGGACATTGGTGGGCGGGGGGATCTAATGGTAAGATTACTTGTATGATAATTACCTAGTAAGTAGCAGCTAATATGGCTTCAGAAGATTGCCTGACCCACCTTCTTGATCTGAATTCCCTCTGTGTCAATTCGCATACACATTTTGGCTGTCCATTACTCCTATCTCCTGTTTTTTGTTCTCTTGACCCGTCTTGGTCTCTTATCTCCTGTTTGCTCCCCTTCCTGTTACCCAGTCGTGCCACCCTAACCCTATCAAATTCTTTGCCTCTCCTAATTCCTACCCTAACCTATCACTACACCTCTGCCCTCTTATTGCCACTATCCCAGCCTTGAATCGCCCTTGGATAAGCCCACAGCTACCCTCTGTGTCTCTCTCGGCATTCTTCAAAAGGCCCCATCGAGGCACCCATCACTGCCGCCTTACAAGCAGCAATCCCAATTTCTCATCCACCTTTCTCACTGACCTTCCTGTCAGAGTGCTTGCTGGATGCTAATCTCACCAACCTCCTTCCTGTCCCACTTAGACCACCCACCACTGCCGCCTTGGACATAGTTCCAATGTGATGAAAGATGTTCACAAAAAATGTTTGCTTTCTGTTTTCAGTGGAGAAATATACAAAGAACCCACAACAAGTGGCAGCAGAACGAGCAAAATTGGATAAATCCATTGAAGGTCAGAAACAAGTGGAAGACGAGAAGCTGGCCAGGTATGGGTTTGTGGGTTTGTTTTAATAAAAACAGAAAATGCTGGAAATACTCAGCAGGTCAGGCAGCATCTGTGGAGAGAGAAACAGAATTAACGTTTCAGGTCGATGACCTTTCGTCAAAACTGGAAAAAGTTATAAATGTAAGAGGTTTTAAGCAAGTACAGAGGCAGAGAAAGTGGGGAGAGGAGGAAAGAACAAAAGGGAAGGTCTGTGATAGGGTGGAAGGCAGGAGAGATTAAATGACAAAAGGGATGATGGTGCAAGGTGAAAGGAGATGGTAATGGGACAAATAAAGAAACAAAAGATGGCTCTAGAGGAGGTGTAAATGGGAATATCAGAGTCATCAGCAACAGCTGCCATCTGAAAAAATGGGGGCAGAGGTTATGATCTGAAATTGTTGAACTTTCTCTCTGTTAAAGCCATCTCCATGATGTATCAATTATACTAAATTGGATCGGTTGAACTTCACTCAGGCTGAACCCAACGGTATACAACCTGTGTCCTGTTTGATCCTGAGCTGAGCTTCATACCTCACATCTGCTCCATCACCAAGGCTAATTGATCCACCTCTGTAACTTTTGTCGCCTATGTCTCTATCTCGCCCCGACCACCACTGAACCCTCACCACGTCTTCAGCACCTTGGGCTTAATTACTCTAAGATCTGCTCTCAGGCCTCCAGAATTCTACCCTATATAAACTCCAACTCATCCAGAACTTTGTTGCTATAAGAACTTAAGAATTAGGAGAAGGAGTAGGCCATACGGCCCCTCGAGCCTGTTCCGCCATTCAATAAGATCATGGCTGATCTTCAACCTCAACTCCACTTTCCCTGCCAGATCTCCATAATCCCTTGGTTCCCCTAGAGTCCAAAAATCTATCTATCTCAGCCTTGAATATACTCAATGATTCAGGATCCACAGCCCTTTGGGGTAGAGAATTCCAAATATTCACAACCCTCTGAGAGAAGAAATTCCTCCTCATCTCCGTCTTAAATGGCCGACCCCTTATCCTGAGATCAAGCCCCGTAGTTCTAGACTCTCCAGCCAGGGGAAACAACCTCTCAGCATCTACCCTGTCAATCCCCCTCAGAATCTTATATGTTTCAATGAGGTCACCTATCATTCTTCTAAACCCCAGAGAGTTTAGGCCCAATCTACTCAATCTCTCCTCATAGGACAACCCTCTCATCCCAAGAATCAATCTAGTGAACCTTTGTTGCACTGCCTCTAAGGCAAATATATCCTTCCTCAGATAAGGAGACCAAAACTATGCACAGTACTCCTGGTGTGGTCTTACCAAAGCCCTGTACAATTGTATCAAGACTTCCTTACTCTTGTACTCTAACCCCCTTGCAGTAAAGGCCAACATGCCATTTGCCTTCCTAATTGCTTGCTGTACCTGCATGCTAACTCTCTGCGTTTCCTGTACGAGGACACCTAAATCTCTCTGAACACCAACATTTAATAGTTTCTCACCATTTAAAAAATATTGGGGGAAAAATTCAGCTGCTTGCGCCTCCCGTTAGCGCCTTAAATGGGCGCTAATGGGGCGTAAAGCAGCTAACGCCCGGGCGCAGCGCCGCCCACGCCTCCCGAAAAATTTAGTGGGAGGTTAGCGGCGGCGGCAGCCGGTAGCGCCCTGTGGCGCTGCGCCGCCGGCGATGACGTCATCGCCGTGCGCAGCGCCCCGCTCGCGCCCCGGCCGTGATCTTCAGTCGCGCCCCCTGATTTACCGCCAGACGCTATGTCCGACGGGTTCAGGGGGGCGTACGTGCGGCCGGGGCGGCGATATTTAAAGGGGAGGTGGCAGGCGGCCATTTTTGTTGCTGGCCGCCTGCCAGCACCTGCCCCCGTTGCTGTCCCCGGCCCCCGTGAAGCCCCCCCACCGTGAAGTGCCGGCTGCGCTCCAAGAGCCCGGCACTTCTCTTGAGTGCCGGGCTCTTTTGCCGGCACTCCCGATCCCTGGGAGCCCAGCTGGGCCCCGGTTCGCGCTGCGCAAGGCCCCTCCCCTTTAAGAAGGGGAGGAAGGCCTGCAATACCGCGGCGCGACGTGCCGCAGCGCGTGGCGCTGCGGCACGTAACGCCAGGATATTCACTCGCAGCGCCCCAAGAGGGATGCGGGCTGCTTCCAGTTGCGCCCCGCTTCCCTCTTGGGGCGCAACCACTGAAGTTCCGGCGCGGGGCCGCTAATTTTTTCGGGGCGCTAAAAGTCGCGCCCCGGCGAGGTTAGCGCCCCAAATAGGGCGCGACTCAATTTTTACCCCATTCTGTTTTTCTATTCTTCCTACCAAAGTGAATAACCTCACATTTCCCCACATTATACTTCATCTGCTACCTTATTGCCCACTCACGTAACCTGTCTATATCCCTTTGCAGGCTCTTTGCGTCCTCCTCACAGCTTACTTTCCCACCTATCATCAGCAAACTTGGATACATTGCACTCGGTCCCTTCATCTAAGTCATTAATATAAATTGTAAATAGCTGAGGCCCAAGCACTGATCCTTGCGGCACTAGTTACAACCTGCCAACCTGAAAATGGCCCATGTATCCCTACTCTCTGTTATCTGTCCATTAATCAATCCTCTATCCATGCTAACATATTACCCCCAACCCTATGAGCTCTTATCTTGCGTAGCAATCTTTTATGTGGCACCTTATCGAATGCCTTTTGGAAATCCAAATATGCTACACCCACTGGTTTCCCCCTTATCTGCCCTGCTAGTTACATCCTCAAAAAACTCTAATAAATTTGTTAAACACGATTTCCCTTTCATAAAACCATGTTGACTCTGCCTAATCATATTATGATTTTCTAAATGCCCTGTTACCACTTCCTTAACAATGATTCAGCATTTTCCTGACGACTGATGTCAGATAACTGGCCTGTAGTTCCCCGTGTTCTCTCTCCCGCCTTTCTTGAATAACGGGGTTACATTTGCTATCTTCCAATCCACTGGAACCGTTCTAGAATCTAGGGAACTTTGGAAGATCACAACCAATGCATCCACTATCTATGATCATATTCCATGCAAAGCCCTGAATTCCTACAACTCCTGTCCTTGCCAACCTTCATTGGCTCCCACTCCCCAAGTGCATTGACTTTAAAGTCCTTATTCATATTTTTCAAATGTCTCCATGGGCTTGCTTCAGCCTACCTCTCATATCTTATCCAGCCCTATAACCCAGCACACATCCTCTTCCAACATTGGTCTATTAAGTATATGTGTGTGTGTCTGTGGTGTGTGTGTTCCATCCCTCATTCTGCTCAACCACACATGGCAGAGCCTTCAGCCACCAAACTCCTTGGGGTCGATGTTAACACGCACCCACCCCGCGGCCCCTCAAGCAAACCTACTGCCGATTGCGACCTCTCCTCACTACCGTGATTGGCCGACCCGCACCTCCCCAAACCTGAGATCTTTACCTCCCACTCGATTGCTGGGTTCCGACCGCCCCCCACCAACCCCTGATGTTTCCTTCCCTCCCGATTGCCGTGCTCAGAGCCCCAACCACCAACCCCTGATCTTTGCTGTTTGCCGGGAACTGTCCCCAATGGCTCCCCGGCTTCGACTGTCTACAATTGACTTTCCCGCCCAGTCGCCGCCAGCCTCTCAATCTGCCTGGCTGTCGGGCGGGAAATGGAATAAAAAATTCATCATGAGGTCCTGCCGTTAAATTCGACAGGACCTCCGCATTCCCGGGATTTCTGGGAATCCCCCCCGCCAAAAACAACCACGCTCTCCTGCTCCCTCACTGCCTCCCCATAAATATTGAGGCCCATCACTCTGGAACTCTCGCCTAAAATCCCCCTGCTTTGCCACTTCTCTTCCCATCTTTAAAAGCGTCCTCAGAACCTATCTATTTCACTGTACCGTTGATCACCTCCTATAACTTGTCTGCCAGAGTGCTCAGTGTCATCTGATGTCCTGAAAAGCACCTAGGGACATTTATTATGTGAAACGCATTATATATATTTTTTTATTCGCTTATGGGATCTGGGCGTCGCTGGCAAGGGCAGCATTTATTGCCCATCCCTAGTTGCCCTTGAGAAGGTGGTGGTGAGCCGCCTTCTTGAACCGCTGCAGTCCGTGTGGTGAAGGTACTCCCACAGTGCTGTTAGGTAGGGAGTTCCAGGACTTTGACCCAGTGACGATGAAGGATCGGCGATATACTTCTAAGTCAGGATGGTGTGTGACTTGGAGGGGAACTTGGAGGTGGTGGTGTTCCCATGCACCTGCTGCCCTTGTCCTTCTAGGTGGAACAGGTTGCGGGTTTGGGAGGTGCTGCCGAAGAAGCCTTGGCGAGTTGCTGCAGTGCATCTTGTAGATGGTACACACTGCAGCCACGGTACGCCGGTGGTGGAGGGAGTGAATGTTTAAGGTGGTGGATGGGGTGCCAATCAAATGGGCTGCTTTGTCCTGATGGTGTTGAGCTTCTTGAGTGTTGTTGGAGCTGCACTCATCCAGGCAAGTGGAGAGTATTCCATCACACTCCTTACTTGTGCCTTGTAGATGGTGGAAAGGCTTTGGGGAGTCAGGAGGTGAGACACTCGCCGCAGAATACCTAGCCTCTGACCTGATCTTGTTCCCACAGTATTTATGTGGCTGGTCCAGTTAAGTTTCTGATCAATGGTGATCCCCAGGATGTTGATGGTGGTATATAAGTGCTAATCCCATCAGCCCTCCTCCCTGACCCTCGAATCCTGCCTCATAATGTCAGTCTGGCTCAGTGGTAAGTACTCCCATTTCTGAGTCAGAAGGTTGTGGGTTCAAGCACCACTTTACGACTTGAATATATTACCTCGGCTGAGAGTTCATTGCAGTATTGAGGGAGTGGTGCATTGATAAAAGTGCTGTTTTTTAGATAAAACATTAAACCAAGGGTTGTCTGCCTGTTCAGCAATTGTAAAAGGTCCCATGGCACTATGTGATAAAGAACAGGGAGTTCTCCCACACATACTAACATTCATCTCTCACGATCAGCGCCAAAACAGATTAACTGGTCATTTGTTTCATTTGTTGTTTGTTGGAGAACAAATTGGCTGCCTCATTTTCCTATAATACTCATCAAAGTAATTCATTGCGTGCAAAGTGCTTTGGGACATCCTGAGGACATAGAACATGCTATATAAATGTAAGTTCTTTCTTTCCTTCTTCCCCTCTCTCCTCCCTCCCACCCGCTATCTCATAGAATCATAATGTCACAGTACAGAAACAGGCCCTTTGTCCCATCAAGTCTGCACCGATGTCTTTCTCCACAAGCCATTGTGTCTAATTGATATTTCCTGATCGCTCCCCATATTTAATCCTTCATTGGACCACAGAGAATGTGTTTGGGAATGCTATCATGTGTCTGTCATCATGTGTTGTTGCAAACCCTCTTATACCACACAATCAAATTTGGTCTTCCCAAATGGAACATGGTCCCTCGCCTGGACCAAATCAGCCACACGATGGCCCCATTTTATCACAGCTAGAGCACTACGACCTTCGACCGCTGTCTTTCCCACTCAGCAACCCTTAGAGTTCAATTCTGTGGTGCACCTGCAGCTCTTGGGGCTACAGAAGAATCCAAGTTTGCAGATGACAGTAAGTTAGGAGGCACAGTAAATTGCGTGGATGGGGGCAGTAATTTACTAAGGGACATAGACAGACTAGGTGAGTGACCAAAACTATGGTAGATGGAATTTAATTTGGAGAATTGTGAGGTCATCCATTTTGGATCTGAGAAAGACAAATCAGAATATTTTCTTAATGGTGAGAGACTAGACCTATGAAGGAGCAAAAGGATTTAGGTGTCCAGGTACATAAATCACTAAAAGCATAGCTACAAAAAGTAATCAAAAAGGCTAATAGAATCAGCCATGATCTTATTGAATGGCGGAGCAGGCTCAAAGGGTCAAATGGCCTACTCTTGCTCCTATTTCTTATGTTGGAATATTGGCCTTTATCTCAAGGCGGTTGGAATTCAAAAGTGAAGAAGTCATGCTTCATGCTTTACAGAGTGCTGGTCATACCCCGTCTGGAGTACTGCTTTTAGTTTTGGGCACCGAACCTCAGGAAAGATATATTGGCCTTGCAGGGGTACAGCGCAGATTAGACAAGTGATACCAGGTCTTAAAGGTTAAATTATGAGGAGAGGTTGCATAAACTTGGCTTGTATTCCCTTGAGATTAGAAGCTTGAGGGGTGATCTAATTGAGGTGTTTAAAAATGATAAAGGGATTCAATAGGGTAGATACAATTTCTTCCAGGGGAAACCCAGAACTAGAGGGCATAATCTTAAAATTAGAACTAGGCCATTTTGGAATGAAATCAGTAAGCATTTTTTCACGCAAAGAGTAGTGGAAATCTGGAACTCTCACCCCAGGAATTCTGTGGATGCTGTCTCAATTGAAATTTTCAAGACCAAGATCAATAGGTTTTTGTTTGGTAAGAGTATTAAGTGATATGGAACAAAGATGGGTAAATGGAGTTGAGGTACAGATCAGCCATGATCTCATTGAATGACGGAATAGGCTAAAGGGGTTGAATGGCCTACTCCCGTTCCTATGTACCTATGCAGAAGGTTGGAATGCAGGAAAACCTAATCAGAAATAATTTTGTTTAGGTCCCCCAGATGTCCCGCTGATGTGGGGAAGCTTGTAATGGGCATGTTCATTATTTTATCAAAGATAAGTTATACTGATTAAACGAAGTGGATCTGTTTATATCTGTTCACTCACTGTAAAATAAAGCTGTATTTGGTCTCGTTCACTCGGTTCGCCTTCGAAGAGATTGAAGAACCACATGTGCAAAAAAACAAGAACATCTAGTTCAGATTACAAGCTATACCATTATTACATCCCTCAGTTATGCTCTTCTACAAATATAAATATGCGGATCAATTCCCATAAAAATAAGACACTCCGATCACTTACGGGAGCAACTGATGCCACTGAACCCAAGAAGGTATGTAGGGCAGACCCAAATTTGTAAGACCCCAAAAAGTCCGCTGGAGTTAACATTGGAGATTCCCAATGGGACAATCCTGATGTAATTTCTGGGATTGCAGGCCGCTCATTTTCAGGGACAAAGTCTATATTCTGTAGCTATTGTAGTTATTGGAATTCTCTACCTGAAAGGGCTGTGGATGCTGAGTCTTTGACTATATTCAAGGCTGAGATCGATAGATTTTTGGACTCTAGGGGAATCAAGGGATATGGAGATCAGGCGGGAAAGTGGAGTTGAGCTCGATGATCAGCCATGATCTTATTGAATGGAGGAGCAGGCTCTAGGGGCCATATGGCCTACTGCTGCTCCTAATTCTTATGTTCTTATGTAAATAGAAATAAGTGCAGTGTATCTGAATGGTCAGCAGATGGTGCCAAATGACTATTAGTAAGGTGAAATCTCACCCACCTAGTTGACAAAAAGACTCATTACAGCAATGTTTTAGTTTGCAAGATGTGACCCCGAATTTGCTCAGGAGTTCTGCCAGACACTCGCTGTAACACCAGCAGGACTACGGGGGAACTCCCCACCAGGTAGCACCAGGTACCTGTCAATTCTGGTTGCTCTCAGTTAGCTTTATAAGGGGGCAGAACCTCCACCCGCCCTTTAAAAAGTGACCATAGGGGATGGCCCCAGGAATGGGCGTGGGATTCTGTAAACTGGGAGTTACAACTTCCCTGGCTCATTAATCTCACTTGGCGTACCAGCCTCTTGATGGGTGCAAATGGGCCCGATTGAGGGGGTACAGGGTGCCCTGAAGAAAGCATAGGTGTTTTTAAAAAACTATTATTGGATCAGCCCCTTTGCACAGGGGACCAAAGGGGGCATGGCTGGGCTTTCGAGGCGGGTCTTGGGCAACTCTCCCCCTCCCCCCTTAAGGCAGGCAAGCACTGAATTTTCTGGCTGCGTGGGACCAGCGGGCGCCTACTGACCTCATGTAAATTAGGTGCTTTCTAGTCAACTCTTGGGGGTGAGGGGGGAGGTGGTGGGGGTGTCAAGCGCTGGTGTGGGCATTGGTGGATGCAATCCTAGTGTCGCTGCCAGGATTGCGACCCAGGGGTTTTCTGAGCCTAGTTTTTCAGCAGGTTGATGTAAGAGTACATGAAGACTGATTGTAACAACCCCCAGCTGACTTTGACTCTTATTTTTCTATCTGATTTTGTCCCCTTCCTTGTTTGTGCTGAAACTGGCAGTTCATGCTGGGGTCTAGTTCCATGGTAGTGGTAACAATTCTTCAAATATTGACCTAAGCATACAGTCAGTGCCAGCCTGCTGCATTTGGTGGACATCACAGCCAAGCCTGATTTTTGTCCTCCACATAATGTACTCACCGTTCGGCAGGAGTCACCACATATTGACAGAAGAAGGAACTCTGGCTGATTTTTTGCCTCCCCCATTTCTAGCCCAGGTATGTTGAGAAAAGTGAGAAGTCGCACAACACCAGGTTATAGTCCAACAGTTTTATTTGAAATCACAAGCTTTCGGAGCGCAGACTTCACCTGACGAAGGAGCAGCCGCTCCGAAAGCTTGTGATTTCAAATAAAACTGTTGAGACTGAGTGCAGCACCCCTGCTACTACCCCAGCTGATTTTAGCTAACTCAGATGAAGGATTGCATCTGGAACCTTCCTGGTCTGCATAACTCAATGTCCTGCCATACTTGCCCAAATCATCATCTTTTTTTCCTTCCCATAACCTTTCTTCTTTATGACTCCCTTCAATGCATACTCCGTCCAACAGTTTGTCATCCTGCTGTACAACCCCTGCAGTATCTAAAATTAACAGGATGCTGAGAGGACGTGTGTGGATGAGAATACCCTGCAACAACAGAGCAGTGCTCAGAGTTACTGCATGCATCTTACTGTACCGACGCACTTAACATAGTAATTAGTGTTATCAATATGGTCTGTCTGTGAATCAGTTTTATAGCATTTTTTATTGTAATTAGAAAATCTCTTCTGCTGAAGGCCATTAACATGGCATCACTGCAAACCTGGATATTCATTGGCAGGCTTGCAAATAAGCTACTCAAAACAAAAATCATAAAAAGGATTTGTTTTTGGCACAAGATGACGGTGAAGATTTAGATTCATATTTAGTGAGACAAGGCCTAAAAGCCAAGATACTCCTGTCTTGGGCCTCCACCGCTATCCACCAAAGTGCACAGGGTCAGGAGATGTCCCGTGATTTGCGTGCCTTTGGCGGGCAAGGAGCATATTTGGGATGTCCTCCCCTCTCTTCTGAGAATCGAAAGTAAGAACATAAGAATAAGAGCAGGAGTAGGCCATACGGCCCATCGAGCCTGCTCCGCCATTCAGTAAGATCATGGCTGATCTTCTACCTCATCTCCACTTTCCTGCCCGATCCCCATATCCCTTGATTCCCTTAGTGCCCAAAAATCTATCGCTCTCAGTCTTCAATATACTCATCGACTGAGCATCCACAGCCCTCTGGGGTAGAGAGTTCTAAAGATTCGCAACCCTTTGAGTGAAGAAATTTCTCCTCATCTCAGTCCTAAATGGCCGATCCCTTATCCTGAGACTGTGACCCCTAGTTCTAGACTCTCCAGCCGGGGGAAACAGACTCTCGGCATCTACCCTGTCAAGTCCTCTAATCATTGCCGAGAGGCTCTCGGGCACCCTTGCCATTGCACCTATCATCTCCGTGTTAAGTGAGATAGGTTAAGTGAGTGGGCAAAAATTTGGCAGATGGAGTATAATGTGGGAAAATGTGAGGTTATCCACTTTGCTAGCAAGAATAGAAAAGCAAAATATTATTTGAATGGAGAGAGACTACAGAATGCTGCGGTACTGAAGGATCTGGGTATCCTCGTACATGAAACACAAAAAGTTAGCATGCAGGTACAGCAAGTAATTAGGAAGGCAAATGGAATGTTGGCCTTTATTGCAAGGGGGATGGAGTATAAAAGTAGGGAAGTCTTGCTACAACTGTACAGGGTGTTGGCGAGACCACACCTGAAGTACGGCATACAGTTTAGGTCTCCTTATTTAAGGAGGGATATACTTGCACTGGAGGCAGTTCAGAGAAGGTTCACTAGGTTGATTCCTGAGATGAAAGGGTTGTCTTATGAGGAAAGGTTGAGCAGGTTGGGCCTATACTCATTGGAGTTGAGAAGAATGAGAGGTGATCTTATTGAAACATATAAGATTGTCAGGGTAGATGCTGAGAAGATGTTTCCCCTTGTGGGGGAATCCAGAACTAGGGGGCATAGTTTCAGGATAAGGGGTCACCCATTTAAGACAGAAATGAGGAGGAATTTCTTCTCTCAGAGGGTCGTGAATCTTTGGAATTCTCTACCCCAGAGAGCTGTGGAGGCTGAGTCAATGAATATATTCAAGGCGGAGATAGACAGATATTTGAGCTACAGGGGAGTCAAGGGTTATGGGGAACAGGCAGGAAAGTGGAGTTGAGGCCAAAATCAGATCAGCCATGATCTTATTAAATGGCGGAGCAGGCTTGAGGGGTCGAATGGCCTACTCCTAATCCTATTTCTTATGTTCTTATGCCCAATCACCCTTCTTCCAAACACCTCCCCATCGAGGTCCTCATCTGAGTCCTGTGCAGCATAACTTGCGCGCGAACTCACCCTCCAGGGAGCTGGCCCCCGAGCTACCCTTTCCCCCTGGCCTTGCTGCAGCCCACTCGTCCCCGGTGTCTCACCCTGTGCAGCTCCTGCTACTATACTAGCCTCTAAAGAACGTGTAGTGCCAGTATCTGAGCTGGTGCCTGCGGGTGAGACATGCAGTGACGCGGTGTGTTCTTGCTTGTCCTCTTCTCCCGCCTCGCTCTCTACTGTGCCTTCAGAGACAGGCTGCTCAGGTGCTTGCTCGTTATTTGAAAGCATAAAGGCACAAGAGTCAGGTTAAGGTGAAGGGAGGGGGCAGATAGGGAGAAATGCATGCAAAGAGCATGATTAGCTGGAAAGTGTGAAAGGCTTGTGGGGTGAGGGGGAAGTGGGATGTGAGAAGAAGGAGCAGGGATGAACATGCCGTTGTTGTCCCCAAGGGGGTCAACGTCGCCGGTGGCCACGGTGACAACCGCCTGGCACCCAATAATCTGCAGCACTCTATTTTCCAGTGCAGATATTAGTTGGGTTTCGATTTGTCCCCCGCCTGTGCGCTCCTGCTCCCTCCTGTTGTGAGCCACCTTGGCCTGCAAGAGAAAGGAAAGTGTGTGAGTGAATGTGGAGCAATGTACTTGGGTGATTGCCTGCCATAGTTGAATAGCTGTCATTGTGTGCAAGGTGTGAGATGTGAGTGTTGGTAGGTAGAGATTCTTGGTGGATGAGTGCTGAGCGTGTGGTGCTTTGGGCAGTGTGTGAAGACTGTGGTTCAGATGGTGGTATGTATCACTTGTTGAAGCATTGACTCACTCTGACCACCCGAGTGAGGTCGTTAAATTTCTTCCTGCACTGTGTGGGTCCTGGGGACCACAGTGCTATCCAAGACGTGCTGCGCTACCTCCCTCTACATGGTGCAGAAGATTTGTGGCGAGGGCCTCCTGCCACTTGCCGGGTAGAGCACCGCCCTCCATCTCTCCACAGCAATCACCAACGCCTCCAATGCTTGATCATAGAATCTGTGGGCTTTTTCCCTGGGGTGTGGATCTGCCATGAGTACAGCTGCTTCAGTCCTCTGGCTCCTTCTCCTTAACCTGCTGCTGCTTGCTGAGATAGCTGCACAGCCAGCAATGCTGAGAATGAGGTTCTGCAGCATCAATGAACCGCCCCTTTAAGAACTGAAAAAACCCTGTGGCAATCATGACTTGCGATTAGACTGCACCTGATATTGGTCCACCCTTTGAATGTAACACCAATGAGCTTGGGCTTAAAGACTTGAATTAGCGCTCCAATCATTTCTTTGAGCAGTGAGCATGAATATTGCGTGCTGTCTAAAGCATTAGCGTCTGGCACTAATTCTCCAACTTTTCTAATTTTACCCCCATTCCTGGGCTATAATGAATTTCTAGCCCTTTGTGTCTTCTGTGAAGACAGATACAAAATATTTGTTTAACGTCTCTGCCATTTCCTTATTCCCCAATATAATTTCTCCTGTCTCGACCTCTAAGGGACCCACATTTACTTTCACTGCTCTCTTCCTTTTTACATACTTGTAGAAACTCATACAATCTGTTTTTATATTTCTTGCTAGTTTACTCTCGTATTCTATTTTTTCCCTCTTTATCGATAAGGTTTAAGTAAGGGTTCGCCCCTCTCCCAGAAGTAACATTTAGATACCCCTTACAAACGAACCACCTTAAAACTATAAAAACAAATTTTCCTGGCCATATCTTCAGTAGTCCAGGACATGAATCTTACAACCGAGGTGTACCATACATCTTCCCCTTAGTTGGCTGTACACCTGGTCTCACCAGCTATTTCTCGTAGTCATAGAGCAATAAGTCTGCACTATCATATAACAGCTAAACAAATAATGACGGGTTCTGCATTGGTAACATTCATGAATCCTACGAATGACATTCTTTTCTTGACCATAGAGAGAAGCAAATACACAAGGCGTATCAGCAGGACCTCCTGGCTCAGATGAGGTACCAAAAGCAGCAGCGTGAGATAGAGAAGGCAGAAGATCAGCGAGAGGTTGAGGCAGGAAAACTGGAAGAGGAAGCTTACCAGAAAAAACTTCAGGACGCCCTTTCTCGACCTCATGCAAGCACTGAGAAAATTCATCCCTGGAGGAGGGAAAATTGCATCATCCCCAATGAAGTGTGTTAGAATTATTTTTGCTGCACTATGGTTTTATTTGATTTATAATGACAATTCAAGTGGTATTTAATGCTCAGTAGAATATTTTAGAAATAGGTATACGGTATTCTAAGATGCAGCCTGGAGTGTATTGCATGTTGCTGTATAACACTACTCGTTTTATTATAATTTTAGGCAATTAAAATTTTGAGCCAGAAAGATGTGTACTTTTTGTGTTTTGTCCCCTCCCACGCTGCAAAGGTAGGGCACAGCATGGAGGCACCTTGGTCAAAGTCACCAATGTTATCCTTTGTAACTGTGACTGCAGCACATTATCTCTCTTTTGCCCTTCTTGACCTCTCAATCCCATTTGACACAAGTGTCAAGATTCGCATATCTCTGGTAAACAGGATCGAGTGCAAACCAATATGGTGGGTATACTGTATTTAATCGGAGTTTCGGACGGAATATAACACACTAGTTATGCAGCAAAAAAAAACGACCATGACAAGCAGCTGGTACCGGACCCGATTGGACAGACAGCTGGCGTGCACGAACAACTCTTCTTACTCGTCCTCCTTCTTGTCTCACGTGTCTCTCTCACTCTTTCTCTGAACTACCCAAGAGTGTTAGACTAGGGTCAGCATTGGTCTACCCTCTGAAGAGTGTTAGACCACCATTTCCACTCTTGGGAGCCCGTCGCTCCACGGTCTGAGCTAAGAGTTCTTTAGCTCTTCCTTTTATTCTATTTTTAGGGGTGGACCTGAGGTAGGATAATGGACAAGACCATTTAACCTATAGAGGTTCCCCTTAAAACAAGGTGCCCAATGGCATGTCGAGTTCTTTGTCTAAACTATGGAAAAAGGGTCAACCCTCCTGTTATCTCCCACCTGTCAGGGATCTTCTCACAACCATTCTTTCTGTACTTGACCAATCATAGCTTTACAGCATCTTGAGGACTGTCTTCCCTTATCTCATCCGGCCCTTTCCTTCCAAAGCAATAGGGCTGGATTTTGAATGACCCATGGAGTCGGGTTTGGAGGCGTGTGGGGGGTTAAATTTGCGGGGTCGGGGTTTCCGACTCCATCCCGCCTCCATGCAATTTTGACAGAATCAGTCGCGGGGTTCCCGACTCCGTCCCGCCTTCAAGAGGTGGCAGAGGCCATTAAAGCCCTTAACAAGCTCTAAATTGGCTCTGTAATGCCATTTTGAAACACTGTAGCTAGTTTAACCCTCTTCTGACGTGAAGTACGCCTGGTGTGAAACACTCCAGTGAAACCTGGCGGGAGCACAAGTGGATAGCTGACTATCAGCTGCAGGTCCACTATTACAACAGAGATGTGATGAAGGTAGTAGTAGTAGTATTAGGTCTGAAAGTCGCCTCTGATGCTGCTGCATTGAATGTGTTCAGAGACTGCCTGGCCTTTGCTGTGAGAGGACTTGGATGCAAAAAAATTCTCTCTCTCTCTATCTCTCTGTCTCTCTCTCTCTCTCATTCATCAATTTTGCATCCAGGTCCACTCACAGCAACAGCCAGGCAAGTCCTCTCTCACCAACAGGCAGGCAGGCAGGCAGTCTCTGAGACCAGTCAGACAGTCTCTGACCTGCAATGCAGCAGGAATGATGACATCATCAGAGGCGACTTTCAGACTGAAAACACTAATTAGTTCATGGGTTCCCACATGCTGCAACTCAATTGCCCAATTAAGTGAAAATTGCATCAGGCATCCACATTAATCTGGAGTCGGGGGGGGGGAAACACGAAATGCGGATTACACGACCCCAACCCGACCCCAAGACAAAATCCAGCCCATAGTCTCTTATCTCATCCTGTCTTGTCCCCCCTGGTGCAGCCAGTGCATGTACCAGCACAGATTTGGGCCATTAAATCAGAGGCCCAAGCCAGAGCTGTCTTACTCAACCAGCCGCTATCCAAACTATCTCCCCTTAATCTAACAGACTATTCCATCCTGAGATGGTACCTTAACTCCCCTAAATTCCTTCTATTCTATGTCCTTTATACTAATTAACTTTTAATTATCTTTGCAAGCAGTTCTGTTAATCAAACTCCAAATTCTACCTTAGCATTATAATATGGTTATTAGTAATAATGGAAGAAACACAGGTTGGGCCTTCATTGGCCAAATTAAAGACACAATATCAGAGTCAAAATCCTAAACTTACAAAAAAAAGACAGCTTTCCTGTTGTTAGCTGACAAGGCCATACTTTGGCCCCCTGTGTGGGATGTTATACATCATCTAATCTAATCTAATTAAAAACACTGTCTCAAATTCTAATGTAAGTTTCTCTAGGAAACCAAAACTTATGCAGTCTCAGTAAAACATAACTTATACATTAACCCCTTACTTGTCTTGAGCAGAAACATACAATCATTTAAACACAGTATTATTCACGTAGCCATATACATTTTTAGGCACTCCTAGTTTCTAACACAAGCAATCACTCCATCCTCTTCCATCTTCTGTCCTCCATGGCTCACTTCTGTGATCCTGACCTCACTTGGTTACCCTCCTTCCTGTTCTCTATCTCTGCTGCCCTGCTTAGTCACTTCAGAAGTGCACCAGGGTTCTGTCCTTGACCCCTTTTTTACCTCACTGCATTCTGCCCTCAGCAACATCCTCAGCCACCCTCAGCTAAACACTAATGAGACACCGTGGATGAATAAAGGCATAAGGGAAAATTAAGGGTAAGGAAAGAGGCATACATTAAGTACATGGACAGCAGGGGAGAGCATGATAAGGGAAAATATGAAGAGATTAGGAAAGAAGTAACAAAAAAAGTTAGGAAGGCAAAGAGGAACTATGAAATTAAATTATCAAGGAACATAAAACAAAATAGTAAAATATTTTACGGGCACATCAATAAAAAAAGGAAGGTTGGGATGGGAATAGGGCCACTAAGGGATGGACAGGATAATACTACAGGCAGTGATAGAGAGATGGCAGAAATGTTAAATAATTACTTTGCCTCAGTATTTACCAGGGAGATAGAACAGGTGGACATGACATTGGATCATGAGATTAGTAATGAAATAACTGCATTTAAAATAAAACGAGGAGATATATTAAATAAACTAATCAAACTCAAAGAGGAAATAAATCCTGGTCTGGATGGATTACATCCACGCATTTTAAAAGAATCTAGGGAAGAGATAGCAGAGGCATTACTAGACATATTTAATAATTCATTATAAAAAAGTGTAGTGCCAGAGGACTGGCAGATAGCTAACATAATACCTATATTTAAGAAGGGAGATAGAACATGTCCAGGGAACTATAGACCAGTCAGCTTAACATCAGTGGTTGGAAAAATAATGGAATCCCTACTAAAGGAGAAAATAGAAGAACATCTAGAAGCCAAAAATATAATGAATAGTCAGCATGGATTTCAAAAGGGAAAGTCTTGCTTGACCACCCTCATTGAATTTTTTGAAGAGGTAACAGAGAGAGTAGACAAGGGTAATGCAGTAGATGTAATTTATCTAGATTTTCAAAAGGCCTTCGATAACATACCACATAATAGACTAATTAATAAGGTCAGAAAATGCAGAATTGGGACATGTAGCAGAATGAATAGCTAGCTGGCTTCAAGACAGAAAGCAGAGAGTAGGGGTAAAGGGTAGCTATTCACAGTGGCAGAAGGTGGGTAGTGGTGTTCCACAAGGATCAGTGCTGGGACCACTGTTGTTCACAATTTATATTAACGATTTAGACTTTGGAATCAAAAACACAATTTCTAAATTTGCGGATGACACCAAATAGGGGGGGGATAGTCAATACTGAGGAGGACTGCAACAAATTACAGGAAGACATTAATAAACTTGCAGAATGAGAATATAACTGGCAAATGAAATTCAACACATAAATGTGAGCTGTTGCATTTTGGTCGGAAGAATTGGGAGGTCACTTATTACTTGGAGGGTGCGAGTCTGGGTGGGGTAGAGGAGCAAAGGGATCTCGGAGTACAAATACACAAATCACTAAAGTAGCGACACAGGTTAACAAGGCCATAAAAAAAGCAAACCAGACACTAGGGTTTATTTCTAGAGGGATAGAATTGAAAAGTAGTGAAGTTATGCTGAACTTGTAGCAAACCTTGATTAGATCACACTTGGAGTACTGCATACAATTCTGGTCACCATATTATAAAAAGGATATAGGGTGCAGAGAAGATTTACAAGGATGATACCAGAAATGCGAGGGTATACATACCAGGAAAGGATGAACAGGCTGGGTCTCTTTTCGCTTGAAAAAAGAAGGCTGAGGGGTGACCTAATTGAGGTCTTTAAAATTATGAAAGGTCAGATACAGAGAGAGTGGGGAAGAGCATAACTAGAGGCCATCAATATAAGATAGTCACCAAGAAATCAAATAGAGAATTCAGAAGAATCTTCTTTACCCAGAGACTGGTGAGAATGTGGAACTCGCTACCACAGGGAGTGGTTGAGGCAAATAGTGTAGATGCATTTAAGGGGAGGCTAGATAAGCATATGAGGGAGAAGGAAATAGAGGGTTATGCTGACAGAGTTAGATGAGGAAAGACTGGAGGAGGCTCGAGTGGAGCACAAATGCCGGCATGAAGAGGAAGTATTAAGGGGTTTAGCATCCTTGAAAGTAGATAAATCACCAAGGCCGGATGAAATATATTTGAGGCTATTAAAAGAAGCAAGGGAGGAAATTGTGGAAGCTCTGACCATCATTTTCCAATCCTCCCTGGCTATGGGAGTGATCATGATGCGGAGATGCCGGTGTTGGACTGGGGTGGACAAAATTGAGAGGTCGCACAACCTGAGGAAGGAGCAATCGATAGCTCCAAAAGCTTGTGATTTCAAATAAAACTGTTGGACTATAACCTGGTGTTGTGCGACCTCTCAATTTTATGGGAGTGATGCCAGAGGATTGGAGAACTGCTAACGTTGTACCATTGTTTAAAAGGGGAGGAAGGGATAAACCGAGCAATTACAAGCCAGTTAGTTTAACCTCGGTGTTGGGCAAATTACTGGAATCAATTCTGAGGGACAGTATAAACCTTCATTTAGAAAGACACCGATTAATCAAGGACAGTCAGCATGGTTTTGTTAAGGGAAGGTCGTGTCTGACTAACTTGATTGAATTCTTTGAGGAGGTAACAAGGAGGGTCGATGAGGGCAGTGCGTTTGATGTAGTCGACATGTATTTTAGCAAGGCTTTTGACAAGGTCCCACCTGGCAGGCTGATCAAAAAAGTAAAAGCCCATGGGATCCAAGGGAGAGTGGCAAATTGGATCCAAAATTGGCTCAGTGGCAGGAAGCAAAGGGTAATGGTTGAGGGGAGTTTTTGCGACTGGAAGGCTGTTTCCAGTGGAGTTCCACAGGGCTCAGTATTCGGTCCCTTACTTTTTGTAGTATATGTTAATGATTTAGACTTAAATGTAGGGGGCATGATAAAGAAATTTGCAGATGACACAAAAATTGGCCGTGTGGTTGACAGTGAGGAGGAAAGCTTTAGACTGCAGGAAGATATCGATGAACTGGTCAGTTGGCCAGAAAAGTGGCAAATGGAATTCAATCCGGAAAAGTGTGAGGTAATGCATTTGGGGAGGTCAACAAGGCAAGGGAATGCACAATTAATGGGAGGATATTTAGAGGTGTGGAGGAATAGAGGGACCTTGGAGTGTATGTCCACAGATCCTTAAAGGTAGCAGGGTAGGTCGATAAAGTAGTTAAAAAGGCATACGGAATGCTTTCCTTTATTAGCTGAGGCATAGAATATAAGAGCAGAGAAATTATGCTAGAACTGTATACAACACTGGTTAGGCCACAGCTTGAGTACTGCGTGCAGTTCTGGTCACCACATTACAGGAAGGATGTGATTGCACTGGAGAAGGTGCAGAGGAGATTTACAAGGATGTTGCCGGGACTGGAAAACTTTAGCTGTGAGGAAAGATTGGATAGGCTGGGGTTGTTTTCCTTGGAACAGAGGAGGCTGAGGGGAGATTTAATTGAGATGTTTAAAATGATGAGGGGCCCAGATAGAGTGGATAGGAAGGACCTATTTCCCTTAGCAGGGGGTCAAGAACCAGATTTAAAGTAGTTGGTAGAAGGATTAGAGGGGAGATGAGGGGAAAAAATTCATTCAGAGGGTGGTGGGGCTCTGGAACTCACTGCCTAAAAGGGTGGTAGAGGCAGAGACCCTCATCACATTTAAAAAGTATTTGGATGTGCAATTGAAGAGCCGTAACCTACAGGGCTACAGACCTAGTGCTGGAAGGTGGGATTAGGCTGGGTAGCTCTTTTCCGACCAGCATGGACACGATTAGCTGAATGGCCTCCTGTGTCGTAATTTTTCTATGATTCTATGGACTGGTTGGGCCGAATGGCCTGTTTCTGTGCCGTATATCCTATGAAATCCTATGTAATCAGTAGTCTTGGAATCAGCTTCCCTTCAGGGCTAGCCGATATTATAAATGGTTCACTTGCCTAAAGCACCGTCCTTCCTTTGAAAACCATTGTTGCCCCATTCCTCTTGCTACCGTCCATCTCTAACGTCCTTTTCTTCTCCAAGGTCTTTGAACATGTTGTCACATCCCAGATACATGCTCATCTCTTGCAACTCTCTCCCTGTTTGAATTCCTCCAGGGGTTTCTGACATAACCCAAATCAAAGTCACAAATGACATTTTCTGTGACTGTGACCATGTTGCATTATCTCTCCTTGACCTCTGGAGTCTTTGACAGAGTTGACCAGACCATCCTCCTCCAACTCCTCTCCCAGGCCCAGGTCGTAGCAGACATTTGTAGATTGCTGCAGCAAGACCTGCAGCCCAGAGGAACGGGTGGACATGCCTTACCAATGGCTGTCAATGTCACCAGAGCCCTCAACTTCTTCGTCTCAGGCTCCTTGCAAGGATATGCAGCAGACATTTGCGGCATCTCGCACTTGGCCGTTCTCAGATGCATCACACAGGTCACCGATGCCCTCTTTGACAAGTCAGCCAATTATATCAACTTTGCCACTGATGAAGTCTTTGTTATTGAGCGGGCACTGGCCTTTGACACTCTGGCTGGCTTCCCACGGGTGCAGGGCATCATCAACTGCACACATGTGGCCATCAGGGCACCCCATCATAACCCAGGCGTCTTTGTCAACCGCAAGGGCTTCCATTCCCTCAACGTGCCGCTCATCTGCAATCATAGTAAGATCATCATGCATGTGTGCGCCAAATTCCCTGGCAGCTGCCATGACTCTTTTGCTCTGCGCCAGTCCACCCTCACTCAGCTCTTCGCTCCTCCAAATAGACTTTCCGGCTGGGTGCTTGGAGACAAGGGCTATCCACTGAAGACGTAGCTCATGACACCCTTGGGGAGGCCAAGTACTGAGGCCCAGGAGAGATATAATGAAAGCCACATTTCCACCAGATGTGTCATAGAGCAGACAATAGCATGCTGAAAATGCACTTCAGATGCCTTGACAGATCTGGAGGAGACCTTCAGTACGCACCAGCCAGGGTCTCCAGAATCATCGTGATCTGCACAACATAGCAAGGATTAGCACTGCATGAGGAGCAAGGCTCTGAGTGCACAGCCTCTTCGGAGGAGGAGGAGCATCAGCTGGAAGACGAGGGGGAGGAGCAGGAGGAACCTGTGGTCCAGATCCCACCAGCACCCGAGCACATTGCTGCCCGGGAGGCCAGGGATGGCCTCATCATGGCCAGATTTACTTAACTTCAGGCATTACACCCATATGGCTGCCACATGCTGTGCCAGGTTCCCACTACCCCACAGCAACACCATAACACATTCCCTACAATGACCAATCCATTCCTTTCACATTGACCACCATTGCTGGAGGTAACGTTATGTCTCACCATTCGCTCCAACTCACTAAGCCACTTCCAAAGTTGCACACAAATTTAGCCATGACCGGAAAGTGGTGAAAATATTTTTATCTGTGACATCACAGTTATGGAAACTTTACACAAACATTTCTGAAAACACCCAAGTGGTTACCCTTGTGTGCATCTACTTGTGTTTCATCTTTCTCTTACATGTGCTTCTACGAGGTGCTACCCCTGTGGCTTCAGCAAAAGTAGAGGCAGCCTGCTCACTTCCCTGCTGCGACTGCATAGACACTTTTGGCGGACATCCTCTGGGTTTTGGAGCCTGTGATGGCCCTGCCAAAGTCTACTCCTCCTGCGACTGTGCAGGAGCAGACTCGGCCATTGCGATCCAAGAAGCCATCTGGGGCTCTGGCTGAGGCCGGGGGGGCAATGGGGGAGAAGTGTGAGCGCTTTGAGAGGAGCCCCCACTTCCCTCTCCCCTCTCACCATCATCCCTCTCATGGGCCACCCGCACTTCCCTGCTAGCAAGCAGCTGGAGAGCACCTTGCTGCACAGCATTGGGGCAAAGAGGACCCAAGTCTACATTGACATCCCTCCTAGAGAGGAAATCTATGAGCGTCTGCCATCTATTCTCCATAGATAGCCATCTATTTGCCATAGAGACCATGTGCTTCTGTGAGTGGCGCATTAGATGCTCCATGCAGGTGGCCATCCTATCCATGGAAGAGCCTACAGTCGCTATCGCCTGCGACACAGGGGTGCTCATGTTGGAGATGGACTCCACCATTCTCTGCACATTCACAGACATCGCGGTCGCAAAACCTGTCAAAGCCTCCTGCACTTCTTGCTGCACCTCCAGGAACGCTCTCTTTCTGGATGGCCCTGAGGCTCAGCGTCTGCATGCAGCTGAGCAGAGCTGGGAGCGTTCTGCGCCCTCCGGCGAGGAGTCTCCACTGCTGTCCCTGTCTCCACCATCTGCTCTTGCTCACTTATGACTTATGAGTTGTGAGACACCAGGTGACAACACTACTCTATCTCGTGTGGCAGCCACCGAGGTGTGTGTATCTGCACTGGTGCTGGGTGCGCTTATGTCTGGTGACGGTGCGACCTCAGAGGCTGTAGGCGCCTCTGAGGAGTTGTCTTCCTCTTCCTCCTGGACAGTGGGGCTGGCAGGGGGTGGGGGGTGCTCTTGATGAGTAAAGAGATGAATTAGATATTTCATATCAAGAATGGATACAGATAACATTAGGCACATGATAAACATTCACTGGCTGCTGACATCAGTCCCCAAATGAGTGACTGCTGTATGCCATGTGGCTGTATGAGATGTAATCCTGTCATAAGTTTGCTGAGATGTCCCACTCTCTCCGTCTCCCAGCTCCAGCTGCTCTGTTACTCCTTCTAAGGCAGCCTCCTCTGCTGCTGTTAAAGCGGCCAATGATGGAGGGCCACTTCCGGTTCTCTCCCTCTTATTGTGGGCTCTTTTTTCCTGCAAGGAGGGAAAGAAGACAAGGATTGAGTGAGTGTGATGGAATGAGTGTGAGGAATGGATGGGTACCATCTTTAGAGGGTGACTATGATGGAGTGGGGTGGCAATGCTAAATGGCCACCTTTTGTGTTGCTAGTTGGTATGATTGCATTAGGATGAGGGTGAGTGTGAGGGTGGTTAGTCAGATGGGGATGTGATAATGTAGATAGTGAGAGATGGGTGGACGTGCAAGGTAAGTTGGTGTGAGTAATGATGTGCAGGAGTAGGGTTGGGAAGGCAGAGTGATGGGGATGTGATGAGAGGCGCAGCAGGATGAAGTTGAGTGTGGCTTTGCACTCACCTTTCCTGATCTAATGAGATCATTGAAACATTTGCGGCACTGCGCCCAGGTCCTCCTGACAACATCCCTGCTGTTGACCTCCTCTGCTATTTAGAGCCAGGCTCCTTTGGTCTGCTGGGGAGGTCTCTTCTGCCCATCGGAAGGGAAGAGGACCTCCCTGCGTGCTCTCAGAAGCATATGGAGGGAGTCACCTGAGAACCTGGGTGCAGCCCTCTGTCTCTGCAGTCATGTTTGCCACTCTTTGCAACACTCCTAGATGAACCTTCAACTGCACTGTGGCCATGGCTCCTTTAAACACCCCGGCTGAAAACACGTCATCGATGACGTCATCAGACCCGCACCATTTAATAGGGCCGGGTAATGCGCAGGGCTGCCTTAATAGGCGCCATTAACAGAAAGTCAATCTCAGGAGCGGGATGGAATGAGGAACGGAGTCACGACCTGCCACGGCGACCGCCCGCACCCCACCCGCCCAGGCACAGAAAATTCCAGCCTCTGTCTCTCTCCAATTTCTGTGACTCTTGATCACCAATAACCTACTTACTGATGCTCAGTTCAGAACCACTCAGCTCCAGACCTCATCACGGCCTTCATCTAAATATATATAGAAGAACTGAATGTCAAAGGACAGGTGAGAGTAGCTGCTCTCACCATCAAGGCAGCAATTGACTGAGTCTGGCATCAAGGAGCCCTAACAAAATTGAAGTTAATGGGGGTCATTAGGAAAACCCTTTAGTGGCTGGACAATAACAACAACTTGCATTTATATAGCATCTTTAATGTAGTAAAATATCCCAAGGCACTTCACAGGAGCGTTATCAAACAAAATTCTGGATCCAAATCTGACACAAAGGAAGATGGTTGTGGTTGTCAGAGGCCAGTCTCCACAGCCCAGAATCACTGCAGGAGTTCCTCAGCAAAGTCTTTTCAGCCCAAACATCTTCAGCTGCTTCATGAATGAACTTCCCTTTGTCATCAGCTCAGAAGTGGGGCTGTTTGCAGATGATTCCACAGTGTTCAGCTTCCTCCACAACTCCTCTAATAATGATGCAGCCTATGCCAGCCTATAGCAGGACCTGGATAATATCTGGCCTTGGGCTGACAAGTGGCAGGTAATATTGGTGCCACATAAGTGCCAGGTAAGGACCATCTCCAGCAAGTGAAAACCTAGCCATGTCACCTAGACCTTCAATGGCACCACCATCGCCGAGATCCTCACTATCAACATCTTGGGGGGTCACCACTGACCAGAAGTTTAACTGGATCAGCCATATCAACCCCATGACTACAAGAGCAGCGCAGAGAGTAAGTATTCTGCAATAAATGGCTCACCTCCTGACCCCTCAAAGCCTCGACACCATCTACAAGGCTCAAGCCAGGAGTATGATGGAATACTCACCACTCACCCGGATAAGCGCAGCCGCAACAATACTCATGAAACTCAACACCATCAAGGCAAGAGCAGTTTACTGGACTCAAATTCCAACCTCCTCCATCACCTGTGCACTGTGATTACAGTATGTACAATTTACAGGATGCAATACGGCAACTCCCCAAGGTTACTTCAACAGCACCTCACTCCCTTGACGTCTACCTATGAGAAGAACAAGAGCAGCAATGTCAAGGGAATACCTTTAAGTTCCCCCCTAATCGCACACCATCCTGTTTTGGACATATATTGCTGTTCTTGATTGTTGCTGGGTCAATATTGTGAAAATCCCTAACTAACACCATTCTGGGACCATCATCAGCACAAGGACTGTAGTGGTTCAAGGAGAAAGCTCCACCTTCTCAGAGCAACTAATGATGGGCAATAAATGCAACATTGCCACTTCCCGCGAACAAATTTAAAAATCTGAAGTACATCCATCCTACTGGATTTAGATAGTGAGTTAGAGGAAAGTGCACAGGGTGAATCACACAGCACAAGTTTTTCTCTAAGATTTAGCATGGTATTGTTTCTTTCATTCTAGTACAGTACACAAAACCAGCGCCACTCATAGAAATCATGTTCCGGCATAATTTAATACTGTTGCTACAGATTTTAGTCTTTTTATCTGTGCCAGACGTCTGAGAGAGGACCCAAACCATTTAATTCAAATGTAAAAGGTCATCGACCCTGAAACATTAACTCTGTTTCTCTCTCCACAGATGCTGCCTGACCTGCTGAGTATTTCCAGCATTTTCTGTTTCTATTTCAGATTTCCAGCATCTGCAGTATTTTGCTTTTGTAACCATTGTGGTATTTGTTCAGATACGTGTTTGATTGCCAATGTTTTAAAAACTTCTTAAAAATGAACAGAGGGTTACTTGTTCTATTACCACCCCCTTTTGCCTCGCACTATCGTCCCTTTTGTCTTTTAATCTCTCCTGCTTTCCACCCTTTCACAGACCTTTCCTTTTGTTCTTTCCTCCGCTCCCTCCTTTCCCTGCCTCTGCACTTGCTTAAAAACCTGTTACATCTCGAACCTTTTCCAGTTCTGACGAAAGGACCTGAAACGTTGACTCTCTCTCTCTCTCTCCACAGATGCTGCCTGACCTGCTGAGTACTTCCAGCATTTTCTGTTTTTATTTCAGATTTCCAGCATCCGCAGCATTTTGCTTCTGCAGACAATTATTTGAATCGGCTTGGTCCTGGTCACTTTTCTGGAGGTATTTTTCAACCCATTTTATTCAAATGTGTTTCCTCACACACTCTATGGTCCGTGAAATGTGAAGTGTGTGTAATGGTTTATTTGACAGTTAAAGCCCTTGACAGTCAAGGTCCAGCATTGTTTTATTCTGCCGACTTCCAAAGACGACTTGGATCATGTGATGAAACTAATAGCTGAACACGGCTCTTGATATGTTCTCTGGGCAAGATACGAATTTACCTAGATATTGGGCTAAGCAGAAACATTCTCCCTGGGATATAGGAAGCTAAAGCTCACCCTAACACAAGTATTCTGAAACAGGGAAGCCACGAATATATCTGGAGGAAAAAAAGAGTAAAGGAACCCAAAAATGTAACATTTCATTTACCCAGATATGAGATAAATTGAGAAGTAATGATTCGGTAATGCCAAGCTTGGCTTTTAAAAGCCTTTTGATTGTAAGAGGAAGGAAGGAATGAGGTCGCCCCCCCAAATCCATGCCCACCTTTCCCGCAACTCCATGTTTGAATCCCTCCAATCAGGTTTCCGCCCTTGCCACAGTACCAAAACAGCTCTCATCAAAGTCACAAATGACATCCTTTGTGACTGTGACAAAGGTAAACTATCCCTCCTTGTCCTTCTTGATTTGTCTGCAGCCTTTGACAAAGTTGACCACTCCATCCTTCTCCAACGCCTCTCCACCGTCGTCCAGCTAAGTGGGACTGCACTCGCCTGGTTCCATTCTTATCTATCTAATCGTAGCCAGAGAATTACCTGCAATGACTTCTCTTCCCACTCCCGCACCGTTACCTCTAGTGTCCCCCAAGGATCTATACTTGGCCCCCTCCTATTTCTCATCTACATGCTGCCCCTTAGCGACATCATCCGAAAACATAGCGTCAGTTTCCACATGTACGCTGACGCCAACCAGCTCTACCTCAACATCACTTCTTTCGACCCCTCCACGGTCTCTAAATTGTCAGACTGCTTGTCCGACATCCAGTTCTGGATGAGCAGAAATTTTCTCCAATTAAATATTGGGAAGACCAAAGCCACTGTTTTTGGTCCCCGCCACAAACTCAGTTCCCTAGCCACTGACTCCATCCCTCTCCCTAACATCTGTCTGAGGCTGAACCACACTATTTGCAACCTTGGTGTCATATTTGACCCTGAAATGAGTTTCCGACCACATATCCGCGGCATAACTAAGACCACCTATTTCCACCTCCGTAACAACGCCCATCTCCGCCCTTGCCTCAGCTCATCCGCTACTGAAACCCTCATCCATGCCTTTGTTACCTCTAGACTTGACGATTCCAATGCACTCCTGGCTGGCCTCACACATTTTACCCTACGTAAAATTCGGGTGCCCGTGTTCTAACTCACACCAAATCCCATTCACCCATCACCCCTGTGCTTGCGGACCTACATTGGCTCCCAGTTAAGCAACACCTCGATTTCAAAATTCTCATCCTTGTTTTCAAATCCCTCCATGGTCTCGCCCCTCCTTATCTCTATAATCTCCTCCAGCCCCACAACCCCCCAAGATATCTGCGCTCCTATAATTCTGCCCTCTTGAGCATCCCTGATTATAATTGCTCAACCATTGGTGGCAGTGCCTTCTGTTGCCTAGGCCCTAAGCTCTGGAATTCCCTGCCTAAACCTCTCTGTCTCTATACCTCGCTTTCCTCCTTTAAGACGCTCCTTAAAACCTACCTCTTTGACTAAGCTTTTGGTCACCTGCCCTAATTTCTCCTTATGTGGCTCGGTGTCAAATTTTTTTGTTTTATAATACTCCTGTGAAGCACCTTGGGACGTTTTACTACGTTAAAGGTGCTATATAAATACTTGTTGTTGTTGTTGTAAGTAAAGAGTTACACAGTTTTGAGGTCCAGGGAGAAAAAAAAATAATCAGAGTTGGACATGATCCGATGAGCTTGGATTTCAACACTGAAAAAAAAGGATCAGATGCTAGTGAGTGATCTCAAGTCAGTAATGTGATCTTGCAGATTCAAATGACGGTTGTAAACTGTTTGAGTTTCATCCTCATGATTTGTGGCTGTCATAAAAGAAAAAGACTTGCATTTATATAGCGCCTTTCACGACCAATGAAGTACTTTTTGAAGTGTAGTCACTGTTGTAATGTAGGAAATGCAGCAGCCAATCTGCACACAGCAAGCTCCCACAAACAGCAATGTGATAATGACCAGATAATCTGTTTTTAGTGATGTTGATTGAGGGATAAATATTGGCCAGGACACCGGGGATAACACCCCTGCTCTTCTTCGAAATAGTGCCATAGGATCTTTTACATCCACCTGAGAGAGCAGACGGGGCCTCGGTTTAACGTCTCATCCGAAAGATGGCACCTCCAACAGTGCAGCACTCCCTCAGCACTGCACTAGACTTCAGTCAGCCTAGATTTTTGTGCTCAAGTCTCTGGAGTGGGACTTGAAGCCACAACCTTCTGACTCAGAGGCGAGGGTGCTACCAACTGAATCACGGATCTGAGCCCATTGATCAAATTACTGTCCTTGAATCACTCCCACGTATCCATTGTACTCCTGCTAGATGTTTGACAATGAAGGAGTTCAAATTTGTGTTGTATAACACTCCAGTGAAATATAATACCTAAACAATTTACAGTGTAACACAATATTAGAGATAACCCCTTGAGTTCTATTAATGATTTACCACATTGTTAATGGACGAGATGTTCCTAGTGAAAGAACTACTATTGAAAGAACATAATACCATCTATGTATGTGTGACTAGTGTAGAAAAAAAAGTTAAGTTTAGCCTTGTATATCCTAGAGTGCCCCAGGGGAAATAATAATGGGAAACAAGGAAATGGCAGAGGCATTGAACAAATATTTTGTATCTGTCTTCACAGTAGAGGACACTAAAAACATCCCAGTAATAGTAGAAAATCAAGTGGAAAAAGGGAGTGAGGAACTTAAAACAATCACTATCACTAGAGAAAAAGTGCTAGGCAAACTTATGGGTCTAAAGGCTGACAAGTCCCCTGGACCTGACGGCCTGCATCCTAGGGTCTTAAAAGAAGTGGCTGCAGAGATAGTGGATGCATTGGTTGTAATCTTCCAAAATTCCCTTGACTCTGGAAAAGTCCCTGCAGATTGGAAAACTGCAAATGTAATGCCCTTATTCAAAAAAGGAGGGAGCTAGAAAGCAGGAAACTATAGGCCAGTTAGCCTAACATCTTCATTGGCAAAATGCTCGAATCCATTATTAAGGAAGTAGTAGCAGGGCATTTAGAAAATCAGAATACAATCAAACAGAGTCAACATGGATTTATGAAAGGGAAATCGTGTTTGACAAATCTATTAGAGTTCTTTGAGGAGGTAACGAGGCAGGGTGGATAAAGGGGAACCAGTAAATGTAGTGTATTTGGATTTCCAAAAGGCATTCGACAAGGTGCCATATAAAAGGTTACTGCATAAGTTAAGAGCTCATGGTGTTGGGGGTAATATATTAGATTGGATAGAGGATTGGCTAACTAACAGAAAACAAAGAGTCGGGATAAATGGGTCATTTTCAGGATTGCAATCTGTAACTAGTGGGGTGCCACAGGGATCAGTGCTGGGGCCTCAACTATTTTCAATCTATATTAATCACTTGGATGAAGGAAGCAAGTGTAATGTAGCCAAATTTGCAGACGATACAAAGATAGGTGGGAAAGCAAGTTGTGAGGAAGACATGAGTCTGCAAAGGGATATAGATAGGTTAAGTGAGTGGGCAAGAATTTGGCAGATGGAGTATAATGTGGGAAAATGTGAAGTTATCCACTTTGGTAGAAGGAATAGAAAATAAAAATATTATTTAAATGGAGAAAGACAACAGAATGTGACGGTACAGAGGAATTTGGATGTCCTCGTACATGAAACACAAAAAGTTAGCATGCAGGTACAGCAAGTAATTAGGAAGGCAAATGGAATGTTGGCCTTTATTTCAAGGGGGATAGAGTATAAAAGAAGGGAAGTCTTGCTACAACTGTATAGGGCGCTGGGGAGACCACACCTAGAGTACTGCGTACAGTTTTGGTCTCCTTATTTAAGGAGGGATATACTTGCATTAGAGGCAGTTCAGAGAAGGTTCACTAGGTTGATTCCTGGGATGGAAGGGTTGTCTTATGAGGAAAGGTTGAGCAGGTTGGGCCTATACTCACTGGAGTTTAGAAGAATGAGAGGTGATCTTATTGAAACATATAAGATTCTGAGGGGGTTGGATAGAGTAGATGCTGAGAGGATGTTTCCCCTCATGGGGGAATCTAGAACTAGGGGGCATAATCTCAGAATAAGGGGTCGCCCATTTAAGACGGAGATAAGGAGGAATTTCTTCTCTCAGAAGGTCGTGAATCTTTGGAATTCTTTACCCCAGAGTGCTGTGGAAGCTGAGTCATTTAATATAGTCAAGGCTGAGATAGACAGATTTTTGAGCAACAGGGGAGTCAAGGATTATGGGGAGCGGGCAGGAAAGTGGAGTTGAGGCCAAAATCGGATCAGCCATGATCTCATTAAATGGCGGAGCAGGCTCGAGGGGCCAAATGGCCTACTCCTGCTCCTATTTATTATGTTCTTATGTTCATATGGCATCTAATTCATAAGATTCTTGAGAGACCTTAGTCTCTGCTCCAGTACATTTTGTTGTATTTTATATGGCCCCTGCCTCTGAGGCCAATAGTTTTTTTTTCCAAATTATTGCTTTTACATGTAAATACATGTGGTAAAAATACATAAAATGCAATATTTCATGATACATTTACTAAAGTTTCATGTGTACATATATATTTCATCTGCCTTGACTCAGTGGTAGCATTCTTGTCTCTGAGTCAGAAAGTTGTGGGTTCAAGCCCCACTCCAGAAAACTGAGCACATAATCATGGCTGATACCACAATGTAGTACTGAGATAGTGCTGCACTTTCAGAGGTGCCCTCTTTTGTATGAGACATTAAACCAAAACCTCATCTGCTCTCTCAGGTGCATGTAAAAGATTCCATGGCACTCATCAAAAGAACTCTTCGTACGCAATTGGCTGCTGTATTTCCCTACATTTCAAAAGTACTTCATTCAACTGTGAAGTGCATTGGGACGTCCTGAGGTCATGAAAGGCACTGTACCCTTTATATGTAGAGAGGCGGAGAAGTTTAGGAAGGGAATTCTAGAGCTTTGGACCTAAACAGTTGAAGGCACAGCCGCCAATGATGGAGCGATTAAAATCAGGGATGCGCAAGAGGCTAGAATTGGAGGAGTGCAGAGATATCGAAGGTGTTGTCGGACTGGAGGAGATTAGTGAGATAGGGAGGAGTGCGGTCATGAAGTGATTTGAAGACAAGGATGAGAATTTTTAAATTGAGGCGTTGCTGGACCGGGCGCCAATGTAGGTCAGTGAGCGCAGGGGTGATGGGTGAACGGGGCTTGGTGCGAGTTAGGATTCCAATCAGATTTAAGCTTAATCGAAAAATCTAGGCTACAGTGTCAGGAACGCAGAAATGTTTTTATTAATATACAATTTATATATTACATATAGAATCACATAGAATTTACAGGACAGAAACAGATCATTCGGCCCAACTGGTCTATGCCGGTGTTTATGCACAACACGACCCTCCTCCCACCTTACTTCACATCACCCTATATTGGAACATAGAGGAGGAAGAGACAGAGAGGCTGATGGGAAGGTAAGGCTAATATAGGACAAGGTAACTGGTTTAGCAGGAAAACAGGTGGAAGATTGAATAGAGACTATTGCAGCTAAACCATGCAATAGTTAAAGTGACATTGCTACGTGTTGGCTTCCGTGCCTCCATTGTTCTGGCCAATCTGATATTAGCACCTCACATGGAATGATGCCAACCTGTCTGGCTTTTCCCTACTCCCCCATTGTCCATCCTGACTAATCTCCAATATTAGCATATCCTAATCGGACAATGATTCTTGAGATGCTAGCATCTAACTTTGAAGGGCACCTGACACAAAGCAAATCCTCCTAACATTGTGTCATATTAGATCAGGTGACAGAAGGCACCCAATCAAAAAAAAAGGCAAATTCGAGTTGAGTAAGGTACAGGAACCATATAAAAACAGACATTCTGTGCTTTAAAGTGGAGTACAATGTTAGAATGCATGCCTACACTTATTGTACTCTGTATCTGATCTACTTCACTTATAAAATTGCTTTGCATACTGAATGAAGAAATAAAGGTATTGAATCTGAAGCAACAACTACTTTTGTTACTACTCAAGAGAGACTACCCATACGTTTTCAACATTGTTTTCAATACCCTATCAACATATCCTTCTATTCCTTTCTCCCTCATGTGCTTATCCAGCTCATCCTTAAATGCATCTATGCTATTCACCTCAACTGCTCCATGTGGTAGCAAGTTCCATATTCTAACCACTCTCTGGGCAAAGAAATTTCTCCCGAATTCCTTATTGGATTTATTAGTGACTATCTTATATTTATGGCCCATAGTTTTGGACTCCCCCACAAGTGGAAACATCTTCTCTGCATCTACCCTATCGATTTCCTTCATAATTTTAAAGACCTCAACAGGTCACCTCTCAGTTTTCTCTTTTCTCGAGAGCCTGTTCAGTCTTTCCTGAAAGTTATAATCTCTCAGTTCTGGTAGCATCCTTGTAAATCTTTTTTGCACCTTCTCCAGTGCCTCTATATCCTTTTTGTAATATGCCCAGTTTGAAAACTTTGTAAGTGGGTTAATCAAGGACTAAAAGAGCACTTGTAAAGCAGTTGTGACCTCTCATTCTCACACTTCCATTTCCTGAGCCTAGAGAGGATAATATCTTTCTTCTTTAATCAGCAGCCAATATTGCATTAATACTGTCAGGGTGATAGTTACTCCTGTACTTCGTTGGTAGAATAGCTTTCCTTTCTTTTCTTGAACTGGTACTTGTGAAAAAAAGCAACTCAGTGAGCATTCTTCTGTCTTTTAATGCATCAGTGCTCCCTGGGATGCTTTGAAAAAAAATACCTGCTTGAATTACAGTTTGCATACATTGTCCTATGGTAAACTGCTTTAATTTAAATGAAATTGCAGCATGAGTGATTAAATGGGATGATGTACAAATTGCAGTTTACAGAAGTCCTGATCCAAGCATAAATTTCAATTTCTCATGATTCATCAACCTGCTAAATAAGTACACAGATGATAAAATGAGTAACCACTGTTAATGATGTCACTGTAGATCATGGAATTCCCGTGTACTACCCCACATGCTTATTCTGCCTCTCCTCAATTCTGTTCTTAGCCATACACTACCCCATGTAGTTACATCTTCTCCCCTTTTGGCCAGTTTTCTTCCCTTCTCTCCTGAAGTCACTGACTCATCAGGGTGCAGTTCCATGGTTACCTGATCCCTGCCAGTACTCTCCCAGGGAGCCATTATTCATCTGTTTGTTGTGACAGTGAGTGTTGTGGGAGGCTAGAAACATAGAAGATAGGAGCAGGAGTAGGCCATTCGGCCCCTCGAGCCTGCTCCGCCATTTAATGAGATCATTGCTGATCATCCAAATTCAGTACCCTGTCCCTGCTTTTTCCCCATATCCCTTGATCCCTTTAGCCTTAAGAAATATATCTAACTCCTTCTTGAATATATTTAATGAATTGGCCTCAACTGCCTTCTGTGGTAGAGAATTCCACAGGTTCACCACTCTCTGGGTGAAGAAATTCCTCCTCATCTCAGTCCTAAATGGCTTACCCCTTATCCTTAGACTGTGACCCCTGGTTCTGGACTCCCCTGCCATCGGGAACATCCTTCCTGCATCTAGTCTGTCTAGTCCTGTTAGAATTTTATAAGTTTCAATGAGATCCCCTCTCATTCTTCTAAACTCTAGCGAATACAAGCCCAATCGTCCCAATCTCTCTTCATACGTCATTCCTGCCATCCCAGGTATCAGTCTGGTGAATCTTCGCTGCACTCCCTCCATGGCAAGAACATCCTTCCTCAGATAAGGCGACCAAAACTGCACACAATACTCAAGGTGTGGTCTAACCAAGGCCCTGTACAACTGCAGCAAGACATCCTTGCTCCTGTACTCGAATCCTCTCGCTATGAAGGCCAACATACCATTTGCCTTCTTAACCGCCTGCTGCACCTGCATGCTTACCTTCAACGACTGGTGCACAAGGACTCCCAGGTCTCGTTGCACTTCCCCTTTTCCCAATCTATTGCCATTCAGATAATAATCTGTCTTCCTGTTTTTGCCACCAAAGTGGATAACCTCGCATTTATCCACATTATACTGCATCTGCCATGCATCTGCCCAATCACCCAACTTGTCCAAATCATACTGGAGTTTCTCTGCATCCTCCTCACAACACACATGTCCACCCAGCTTTGTGTCGTCTACAAACTTGGAGATATTACATCTAGTTCCCTTGTCTAGATCATTAATATATATTGTGAATAACTGGGGTCCTAGCACCGATCCCTGCGGTACCCCATTAGTCACTGCCTGCCACTCAGAAAAAGACCCGTTTATTCCAACTCTTTGCTTCCTGTCTGCCAACCAGTTCTCTATCCAAGTCAGTACCTTATCCCCAATCCCATGTGCTTTAACTTTGCATGTCCATGGAATCAGAGAATTTTACAGCACAGCAGGAGGCCATTCAGCCCATCACCTGTGCCAGCTTCCTGAAACAACTATTCACAGTTCCACTTCCCTGCCCTTTCCCCTTGCCTTTTTATTTTTTCCTTTTTCAAATATTTATCCACTTTCCTTTTTAAAAGCTATTATAGATTCAGCTCCCACCATTGTTTCTGGAAGGGTATTCCATATCCTAAAACCCCCTGTGTTAAAACATTCTCTTGACCTTTTTGTTATTTTGCCGATAATCCTTAAACCCTGCCCTCTAGTTACTGACTCACCGACGACTGCAAATAGCTTCTCCCTATTTATCTTATCAAGCCGCAGCCAGAGCTGAGATAACTGCATTCACCACAGCATGGAGATTGAACCTGGGGCGTTCCTGGTCTGTATGGTTTCCATTATTCATTGGATAAAGTCAATGAGCCATTGGCAGAGCCAACCAATGTAATTTTCAAATGATAATATTTTTAAGGTAAATAATAATTAGTGAAAACGCTATCCCTTTAAATAGCGAGTGCCAACCACTCACTGAGAGTTGGCTTGGAACAATTACTCAGCCTGCCATTGTAAAGGAGCTGCGCTGACAAGAAGCTGCTTCAATACATTTCAATCTCACATTAATTCAGTTCCTTTGTGACACTCACTCTACCAAGGACAAATTCCACATATATTAATATTATAATAAATTTATATCAATATATCTTTTCAGATGATTGGGCAGAACAGTGCTTGGCTGCAGTACAAAAAAAATGACAAATAAGGTACCTAATCAAAAGTAGGATATTATTTATTGCCCTTGAAACGATAAAGTCAAGCAATCAACATGATTCTGGATATCATAAACCTAAATTGTAAGGAAAAAAGGAAACATTGAGAAACATTTTGAAGATTGACAGGGTTTAATCCGTACAAATTATACACTATTATAAATGGGTCTAAATACCAGGGACACAGTTAAAAATGAGTAAGTTGGGAGTCAAAGGAAAGTCAAGTAGAATAATGCTATACACAGTGTGATAAGGTTATGTAGTAGGCTATGTGGGAAGGCCATCGGAATGGACAATATAAATTTTAATAGACAACTGGATGTATCTAGAAAGAAATGGGTTTGATGAATGAGGTGAAAAGGTAGATAGGTGGAGTTAAGATCAATCAAAAAGTGACAGGGTTGTTGGACCTAATAACTTTTTCAAGTTCCTAAAAATTCTTCTCTTCCTATGCACACTGAATCCAAATTTATAACATCAAAGTTTCTGTTGGCTGTAAAGCTCCTACATGAAATGGGTTTGGGAAGCATTAACTGATTCTAGTGAGCTTAGCATAAAGGAAGTTATGATAAACAACAACTTGCATTTATATAGCGCCTTTAACAAAGTAAAACCTCCCAAGGTGCTTCACAGGAGCATTAACAAACAACATTTGACACCGAGCCACATAAGGAAATATTAGGACAGGTGGCCAAATGTTTGGTCAAAAGAGGTTGGTTTTAAGGAGCCTCTTAAAGGAGTTGAGGTAGAGAGGCGGAGAAGTTTAGGGAGGGAATTCCAGAGTTCAGGGCCTAGGCAGTTGAAAGCACGGCCACCAATGGAGGAGCGATGAAAATCGAGGATGCGCAAGAGGCCTGAATTGGAGGAGTGCAGAATTCTTGGAGAGTTGTAGGGTTGGAGGAGGTTACAGAGATAAGGATGGGCGACGCCAGGGGGGATTTGAATTTTAAAATCGAGGCGTTGCTGGACCGGGAGCCAATGTAGGTAAGCAAGCACGGAGGTGATGGATGAATGGGAATTGGTGCGAGTTAGGATACGGGCAGCAGAGTTTTGGATGAGCTCAAGTTTACGTAGGGTAGAATGTGGGAGGCCAGCCAGGAGAGCATTGGAATAGTCGAGTCTAGAGGTAACAAAGGCATAGATGAGGGTTTTAGCAGCAGATGAGCTGAGGCAAGGGCAGAGATGGGTGATGTTATGGAGATGGAGTGGATATAGGGTCGGAAACTTATCTCTAGATCGAATAGGATGCCAAGCATGCGAACGGTCTAGTTTATAAATCTGTTTAGTTCTCAGCTAGAGCACTGTGTCAAATTCTGCGCACCACACTTTAGGAAGGATGTTAAGGCCTTGGAGAGGGTGCAGAGGAGATTTACTAGAATAGTACCAGGGATGAGGGAATTCAGTTACGTGGAGAGACTAGAAAAACTAGGATTATTCTCCTTAGAGCAAAAAAAGTTAAGGGGAGATATAATAGAAGGGTTCAAAATCAAGAGAGGTTTTAATAGCGTAGCTGGGGAGAAACTGTTTCCACTGGCAGGAGGGTCGGTAACCAGAGGACACAGATTTAAGATAATTGGCAAAAAAGCCAGAGGGGATATGAGAATTATTTTTACTCAACGAGTTGTGATCTGGAATGCACTGCCTGAAAGAGTGGTGGAAGCAGATTCAATCGTAGCTTTCAAAAGGGAATTGGATATATACCTAAAAAGGAAAAGTCTGCAGGGCTATGAGGAAAGAACAGGGGAGTGGGACTAATTGGATAGCTCTTCCAGAGAGCCAGCACAGGTACGATAGCCTCCTTATGATTCTAGTGTTATATTTTGGGTTCTTTATTCCAGACATTTTTCTGGGGTTCAGCAACTCAGGCAACTCCCATAGGCGAGCCCAGCTCCCCACAAACCGGAGTGTATCTTTACCTGCCAATGTCTAGGCAATTTGTAGCAAGCTAGGGATCAAACAGAAAACACTCTGGGCTGGATTTTGATACTGGGGCGGGTTGGGGTTGTGTTATCCACTTTTCGTGTTATCCACCTGACTGCAATTGGATGTGGGAGATTGATGCAATTTTCAACTAATTGGGCAATTGAGTTCCAGCATGTGGGAACCCATGACCCAATTAGTATTTTCAGTCTGAAAGTCGCCTCTGATGATGTCATCATTGCTGCTGCATTGAAGGTCTTCAGAGACTGCCTGGCCTTTACTGTGAGAGGATCTGGATGCAAAATGAGCAGCAGCAGCCCTAAGTCTGCTCCCAGATATTTTTACACCACCACTCCCAGATATGTCTCCTCCACATAGCCATCCATATATGCATCCCCATAGCTAGCCAGCCAGCCGGCCAGTTGGCCAGCCGTGCTCCCACCAGGTTTCACATTCGTGGTTCAGCCAGATGTGCTCCCGCCAGGTTTCACAGGCGTGCTTCACGTAGAAAAAGGGTTAAAATCACAAAAGCCTTTCAAAATGGCATTATAGAGGCAATTTAGTGCTTGTTAAGGGCCTTAACAGCCTATCCCGCCTCTTGGCGGCGGGACGGAGTCGGGACCAGCAGACACAATTTAATGAAAATTGCGTGGAGGCGGGATAGAGGCGGGCTTGCGCCCGCCCACCAATTTTCGCAATTTTAACCCCCCACACGCCTCCAAACCCACCTCCACGGGTCAATGAAAATCCAGCCCTCTCTGTATTTTGGCTCACTGGTTATATATCATATCCTCACATGATCTTCCTTGACTTTGGAAGGCAGTAGAATAAGCGTTCCACTAGACTGTGGCTCAGGCTATAAACTGCCAAACAGATTTATTAAATAACAAACGGATAAGTGAGTGGCAGCAATGGCTTACAGTTGTTACCACCTTAACTATCTTGCTTTAGAATGATAGAAAATAACAATTAGTCGCGTCTGCTGCACTATACTTCTAAGTGAACTGGACAAGACACAAGGGAGTTGACTTTAATTTGCCGAAATCAGCGTTAACGAGGAGGCAACGGCCCCAAAATGGGGTCAGTAGACTTACCAACCCGTTAACACCAACACTCTGCCACGTTTACAGAGGCCTATTGCTGGGCGGCTGAAGTGCTTGCCTGTTTCAGGCGTAGACCCCTTTTAACATGTACATCGGGGTTTTATGATGTACATAGGACACCTGTACGCCATTTTAGGAGAGAACTGGTCAGAGCGTGCGCTGTGCACCCTCCGACCGGTTTTGCGGATGATAGAGCCGAAGGGGCCACTAAAACATAAGTTTGAAATTCATTTTGTGGGGCCGGGAGGAGCAGGTGTGGTCTGTCGGGCTTCACAAAAATAATCAGGGCCGCTGCTGCCCTGTGCTCTCTGCGATCGCGACATTTCTCCCTCCCGGACTTAGCTTCCTTTGGGCTGCCCAATATTGCGTCAGCCTAATACCGCCTAGCTACATTGGGCCGCCCACCTGGGGCGGGCAGCTCACCGGTTCTATTTAAATGAGGTGCGGGCCTCTGAATGGCTCCGGCCTCCTCGCTGTCGGAATGGGCGCGTTGCCCGCGTGCCCCGCCATCGGCTGCCCAAAAGTTAATATTGACCCCAAAGTCCCTGAATAGTAACCCTTTGTGGATATTCACTGTTGACTATCAATGGAATCTCTCTGGCCTACCTATATATCAGATGGCTTCAGGTGGACTACCTAATCAGCACACGGCAGTGAGATGATCTATTAAGATTAGAACAATACGAAAGGAAATTTAAATATGCATCTGTGAAACTGTCAATCAAACATACATTTAAACAAAACCCACAGGAAGCTAATATTTAAATTGACTTGGCCACTTCCTGTATTATCTGTTGCAGATACAAGGAGTGAAAGTGGTGTTTGGCGATAGCACAAAACGGGTAATAGTGGATCAGCAGCCAATTTTACACCCTGCCCGATTTTCTTTTCCATTAAAGCCAATGCCTCTAATTTGGCACCAAACTAACAATGACATTCAGAACAAAGATAGCTGTTGCAGAATATGGAAGTATCATACTGGTGCTATAGGAGGAGCTCTTTAAAGCTTGCAGCTAAAGTACATTTTCTGGCAAAGTAGAGTAAGCTTTACTCTGCAGTTTCCTGTGTTGTATCGGACATGGGAATGCTCAATGCTGGCACAGCATGCTTAAAACTGGAAGTGTTCCATTTCCCATCACAAATATTTCTTGAATGGATGAGCTCAAAATTAACCAATCTTCTTTGTAAGTGTGTTTATTTTTCAGTTATTTGATGTGAGTTGTTCTATAAACTCACTCTTCTCCTGACGTATGTATTTTCCAAACAACCAGTCAGTGAAAATAACAGCTCAATAAACCAATGAACACGGTTTAGAACTGTTCTCTTAACCAATGAGAAGAAAGGTAGGTGCGTGCCTTCCTAAGTTGTGGTTTGATTAGTTAACATGCGCTGTGTGGTTAAAAATGCAAAAGAAATGACAAATTGGGTGGTGCACTGAGCTAGGCACTGGCTGTTTGCTTTTGGATTGTAGATTCAAATGTAGCCCAGACCAGTGGGATAAAAATCTCCTCTGTCTGCTGGTTATAAGGGTTTGATACGAGTTTGAGCAATATATACGCAATGCCATCAGAAATTAGCGGCCTTGCTGAATCATCTGCAATTCATTTGGTTATTATTATTTCTTCCTAGGGCAGCACAGATTTGCATTTCATTGCATCCTCTTCCATCCTTTAAAACCTTTCTGTTACCTCACTCCCCTCCCAAACATCAACTACAGTAAATACTCATTCAGCTTGAGTCTGAGTTCTGCCTTGCAAAGTGTTTCTCTGCACATGCATACTGGTGAGATCTCACGTGCAAGCACTAAAGTGCACCTGCTTTGCGCTAAATATGGATTCAACCTAAAAGTGAAATAAAAATCCTGCTGGTAATAATCAGCCTCTGCTTCTCCACTTGAGGTGCATTTAACTTAGAGTGCTCATTCAGCACCCCCCCACCCCCCCGCACGCAGGCTTGTACTCTTCACTTCCATCACTGCCATACCAGCAGTTCCAAAAACAAAAAGAAACATTTCTGGAAACACTCAGCAGCTCAGTCAGCATCTGTGGAGAAAAGAGACACGTGAATGTTTCAGGTGTGAATGAGGGGTCTAAACTTGAAATGTTAGTTTGTTTGCTCTTTCCTCTGATGCTGTCTGGTCTGCTGAGTGTTTCCAGCATTTTCTATTTTCATGTCAGATTTCCAGCATTTGCAGTTTTTTTGCTTTTGGTCCGATGGTTCTAAATCTTTCTGTTCCTTCAGTTCACGAACTCCAGGGGGAAGAAATCATAGACTTGTGTATAAAGAACAGGTCTATCATTTCACTATATTTAGCATACAGAGGAAATCTTCATCGCATGTCTGAAAGTCAGTATTCTTTGATTTGGCTGTGTAGTTGTGACATGCTGCTTGTGTTTTTCATTAATAGTCTTAACAAGCACAAGTTGACTTTTTCTAAACTTTTTGCTACCCTTCATTAATCCATTCTTTTGGAGTGGTAGGAATATACAGAGCAGAATACTCTGTTAGTGCGTTCTAACTCCATAACATCACCCTTCATTCACATCAGCTTTTTGCAGATTCGTGAACAACAACAACTTGCATTTATATAGCGCCTTTAACGTAGTAAAACGTCCCAAGGCACTTCACAGGAGCGATTATCAAACAAAATTTGACACCGAGCCACATAAGGAGAAATTAAGGCAGGTCTAAGAGGTAGGTTTTAAGGAGCTTCTTAAAGGAGGAAAGAGCCATAGAGAGGCGGAGAGGTTTAGGGAGGGAATTCCAGAGCTTAGGGCCTCGGCAACAAAAGGCATGGCCGTCAATATTATAATCAGGGATGCTCAAGAGGCCAATTATAGCCCTATATTACTGGGGGAAAACGTTATTGTAGTTGCCCCCAGGATTGGTGTTTTTGTCCCTATGTTAGTGTATGTTAACATTTCGACTTGGAAGGAGGTAGCAAAACAGAGGCACGTGGCTGGCAGGGGACATTCTCTTACCGGTCAGTTCCAAACAGGCTCCTGGATCTGTGCTACGACTTAAATCTGCTCAGATTCTGTCTACAAAATAGTGGAGACAGTGAAGCTTTTTCACATGAAGAAGATGGACAGCAATCAGTCTATAATCTAATATTATTCAAGTGGAAAAGCAGTGCAAGATTGCCAACTCCAGGCAAACAATGTAACATTGAAATGCTGCTCAGTAGCTCAGTTGCTAAGTACAGCAACATGGGTCTGCTCCGACGAATCAGGAAAGTCCCAAGTTTAATCTCCAGTCTGTGCTGAGTTTGTTGATCTTGGCTGGGATGGCGGTGGGGGCACTCCAACTGGCCTCAGAGTCTCTGGGACATGAAGGGGAAAATCAAACAGAGTTCACCATCACCATCCAGTGACCTCTGCTGGAAATGCGGATGTGTGAATGTTAAGCGATAGTAGAATCAGCCTATGTTGTAATCCCTCCCACACTCAAAGGAGGAGGTTTAAACCCCCCTCCCCACCCCGCCTGTTATCGGGTTAAATTCTTAAAAATGGGAAACCCGACCCGAACCCACCTAAAATGCACCTATTTCCAGTTTAAATGGGGTGGGATGGGGGGCGGGCGAGTAACCTGCTCTCGAGAGGTAGGTCAGTAATTATAATATGCTAATGGAGCTGCGTGTTTCAGATTTTAGCAGCCATTTGGATTTAACGGCTGCGGGCCGGGTTTCCCAGGGCTCAGGAAACGCGGTAGCTAAAGGGAGGCGAGAACTACTGCATCCAGCAGGTAAATGCTTTTCCAGCACTGCTTGTGGGCCAGGAGGAGCAGGAGTGCTCCCCCGACTTCCCAAGCTAACTTGCCACGATTGGACCCCCTCCCCACGATTCCCCCCCCAACGATCTCGCCCCCCCCACGCTCTCTTCCCTCGTAATGTCTTCCTCCCCGCGATTTCACTCCCTGCGATTTCTCCCCCCGTGATCTCTCTCCCCCCACGATCTTCTCCCCCACAATCCCTTCCCCCACACGATCTCCCCCGCCCCCCAGGTAATGAAGATAATGATGTTGCTTCACTCGGAGCTAGCACCCGATCAGCTTTAAGCTTTGGATGAAATTTAAAAGCTTAGTTTGTGCAACTCTTTTCTCCCAGCCTGATGTGGTTTCTGTAAAATAAAAATCTATTTTACTTGCTTAATAAAATGAAATATGAAAAATAAAATGATTAACAATGCATCGATTACAATTAATCCATATTACCTGAGTAGCAACAACTAGCAAAATATTAATTATTCATGCAGAATGGAAAAGTTAAATATTATTTATCAATAATAAAGCAGAGCGTGCCAGCCTCCATCAGCCTGAATAACATCCAGGCTTGGGTTGACAAGTGGGAGGTAACATTCATACAAGTTAAGAAAGAAAGATCTTACACTTATTTAGTAGCTTTCATAACATCAGGATCATCTAAAAGACAGCACCTCTGACAGTGCAGGAGTCCCGCATCCCTACAATAAAGTGTCAGCCTAGATATGGGCACAAGTCTCTGAAGTGGGGCTTGAACCCACAATCTTCTGAGTAGGTGCGAGTACTACCACTGAACCAAGGCTGCCACTCTGCATCAAGTAGAAAAATGCTGGGTAATGATCATCTCAAACAAAAGAGAGTGCAACCATATCAACACCACCTCTCCAAGAACAGGGCAAAGGCTAGGTATTTTGTAATGGGTAGGTCACTTCCTGACCCCTCAAAGACTCTCCGCCATTTACAAGGCTCAAGTCAGGAGTGCGATGGCATACTCACTGCTCACCTGGATGGGTGCAGCCGCAACAACACTCAAGAAACTCAACACCATTAAGGAAACAGCAGTTCACTTGATTGGCACCCCTGCCAGTGGACTCAATACGTAAGATCTAGATGATGCTCTGCAGCAACTCACAAAGGCTACTGCAACAGTACCTCCCTCTACCACTGTTTATTAAATAATTTTAATGGTTTTCTCTCTCCTAATCTATCTGGTAGTCCATTTAATGCATTGATCACTCATTGTGTGAAGATAGAGTTCTTGACATTAGTCCTAAATTTGTTTTTTTATTAGTTTGAAACTCCGTCTCCTTTCCACTGTCACTGGTCTGACGATACAGCAACAATATGACCATACTTGATTTGTACTCTAAGGGTTTTGAGCACACATTTATCTTAAGCAAGCTAATAATTGTATTAAAATAATGTAGACAGTAATTTAACGGGAATATATTAACCAGTTTGCTAAAAAAAAATACACACACACACAAATAGTGGACAAAAATTAGAAGTCACACAACACCAGGTTATAGTCCAACAGTTTTATTTGCAATCATGAGCTTTCGGAGCGGCTGCTCCTTTGTCAGGTAAAAACTGTTGGACTATAACCTGGTGTTGTGCGACTTCTCATTTTTGTCCACCCCAGTCCAACACCGGCATCTCCGCATCATGGACACAAATAGTGCACAGAGGGAATTAACTCCTAAAAGTGAATTCAAGCTAAGTAACTATTAAAATGAACCTCTTCCAACACAACAACCTTCAGGTCTGATTTATACGTTACATACAGGGGGGTCATCTCCTAATATGGCTTCAGATCTGATTCATTGATACTGTGCTCACACTGCAGCTGCTGGTGCGGTGCCGACTGTTTTCCAGGAGTAAAATGAGACTGGGGAGCCACACGTCCCCTGTACTTACATCACTGCGCCATCAGGTAGAGGACATAAAAACAACACATTCACGCTATTCACTGGCCTTAGGGTGCAGTCAATTTCTAAAACGATGGATGGTCAGCTGTTTTTGATTGATTGAAATCGAAAGGCAGCTTACGGTTGCCAGCTTTTGCCAAGTCCCAAACCAAATAGGCAGTGGAAAAGGGGTCAGGCAAATGTGGGCGAGATTGAGTTTTGAGATTTAGCTCTGCTGAAGATGAAAATTCATTAAAAACTTGAATAACTCTAATACCTCTGCATCATGAGAGACAGAAGCAAGAGGAAATATACATTTAGTTTATAAATCAGACCTCCGCGGGCCGATTTTAACCCTGCCCGTCCGACGGAAACCGGGGCAGGCAGGCAGTTAAAATGGCCACAGTGACTTACCCCCTCCGATCCCGCCACCTTTCCGTGGGTTGCAATTTTAACCTGCTCTATTGATCAGACAAGCAGGACACCTGCCAGAAGGCAACAGGTTCCTTCTTCAAATATGAAGATCAGGCTCTGATGAGGTCATGGAAAGAAAAAGACTTGCATTTATATAGCGCATTTCACGACCACTGGACGTCTCAAAGCGCTTTACAGCCAATGAAGTACTTTTTGGAGTGTAGTCACTGCTGTAATGTGGGAAACGCAGCAGCTAATTTGTGCACAGCAAGCTCCCACAAACAGCAATGTGATAGTGACCAGATAATCTATTCTTGTTATGTTGATTGATTTGTTATGGGGACTCGACTGCAATTTTAACTGAAGACCTGCATGAGGAAGCTGTCGTGGCTTCCCTGCCAAACCAACCTGGGGCCAGAAGAGGCCCGGAAAGGCAGGTTAATTTAATTTAATTTTTTTGGTTTCCATGTGGGCCAGGTGGAGCAGGAGTGCTCCTCCGGGCCCCACAAGTAAACCTTGGGCCGCCCCTGCCCCGGGCTTCCCCCACCTTCCGACTGTGATGCCCTTCCGACTCCCCCCTCCTAACCATTTATCTGACTGCCAGGGTCCCTTCCTTCGCTTCACTGGGGGCTGCCTCCTACCACCCGAAATCTCGCTCTTGTCCACCGGCCAGCTAGTGCCTCCCACCACTTTCAGGTGGGGGACTAACAGGGCCCACGCAGATGAGGCCCGGGAGTTAAAATCTCCGGGGTCTCATGCTGTAGAGGGCCGGACGGTTCCTCATCTCCCTTGGCCTCTGCCCACACGACTCTTGCTGGGAGTTAAAATGTTGGATTTGGCGTTTAAGTAAAAATGCAAGTTTTTGGGTGCAAAATTAAAACAAAATTAGACCACATTTAATGTAGATCTTGCTTACTCATACTGACCTGTACATAGCTTTATACACACCTTTTGGTAACACCATGCCAAAAATCACAGTGTTGCATCAGTGCTAAAGATTCACTAAATAAACAGCATGTCCAGGCCAATATTTATCCCTCAACCAACATCACTAAAACAGATGATCTAGTCATTTATTTAATTGCTATTTTAGGAGCTTGCTGTGTGCATATTGGCTGCCACGTTTCCTACATTACAACAGTGACTACACTTCAAAACTACTTCATTGGCTGTAAAGTGCTTTGGGGTGTCCTGCGGTGCTGAAAGGCGCTATATAAATGCAGGTTCTTTTTTTTTATTTTGTCACTAATTATTCAGACAGATGTGGGCTTTCTGGTATAATTTGCATTGAATCTGGATTTTTTTTGAGGGAAAAGGTTAGATATCGTAGTATTGAAAGAGTTGGACCCACTGGTCTGAGAGTGCTTCTAATGACTCAGTGGGTAAATGCACCACATTGTGTGATACTGAGATCAGGAAGGTCCAACGATTACAACTGGTCCTCATGCTCCTGGTCTCTAAGGAGGGGTAAGTCGGCCAGGGTTGTTGAAAAAGAATGCACAGGCAGATGTCAGATAAGGTCAGGAGTAGGAATGGCTGTGATGCCCCGCATGGATGATCAGCTTCTGTGGAAACTGACCAGGCTCATGCATGAGAATGAATATTCAGGGCTGAGGGTTGCCAACTCTGGTTGGATGTATTCCTGGAGGTTTTATCACATGATCTCGTGCCTCCAACCATAGATCGCTTAAAACAGCCATCCTTGCGGTTTAGCGCCTTCCCCCACCAATGGGAAGGCAAACAGACTCCTCATTGCGCAATTGGATGATTCTTGACCGTGTCAAGCCGACTTTTTTTTTCCAATCTCCAATAATTTCAGAACTGATAAATGAAAGTGTGCAAAGCAGATGAAAGAAAAACATTTTAGTTTGTTAATGATTTTTTTCTCGCTCAGTTGCTAGCACACCTCTGAGTCAGAAGGTTGTGGGTTCAAGTCCTACTCCACGGACTTGAGCACATAAAGCTAGGTTGACACTCCAGTGCAGTGCTGAGGGAGTGCTGCATTGTCGGAGGTGCCGTCTGCTCTCTCAGGTGGACATAAAAGATCCCATGGCACTATTTTCGAAGAAGAGCAGGGAAGTTGTCCCCGGTGTCCTGGCCAATATTTATCCCTTAGTCAACATAACAGAAACAGATTATCTGGTCATTATCACATTGCTGTTTGTGAGACTTTGCTGTGTGCAAATTGGCTGCTGCGTTTCCCACATTACAACAGTGACTCTAATTCAAAAAAAATTCCTAATTGGCTGTAAAGCGCTTTGAGACGTCCGGTGGTCGTGAAAGATGCTATATAAATGCAAATCTTTCTTTTCTTTCCTGGGTTGCCTCACAGCAGTGACCAGGAGATTAATCTTTAAATTCCTGGAAACTCCAGGACACTCCTGGAGGAGTGGCAACAACCCCAACTGGGTTTGACACAGAGGGAGAGGGAGAGGAGAGGGAACGGGGTTGGTGCACTGGCGAACCACATCCCGCCCAGAGTTAGGGTCCCGAGGAGAGGAGGTGGGACGGGCAGAGAAGCGAAGCCCCGACAGATAGGACAGGTGGATGGGCAGCACACACTGTCGCAGTATTCAAATAATTCCCGGCCGTAAGCGTCAAAACGCGGAAGTCACCAGCAGATGTCTCATCGAGCAGTTCCTATTGGGAAAGGCTGTTTAGGTCACATCGGAGAGATCAGAGCACCTTGGCAGGCTATATTTTTTTCAAACCTGCATTGCGTGTCTCGGGAGCAGTTTATTATTTCTTTATTTTCTGTATGATTTTCTTGGTATTTAAAAAAAAAATTTCAACCCATTACCAGCTCGGGGAGCGGCTAAAACTGAGCGGAGATCTCGACACCAACTTTACACCTGAGTAAAGGTCGCTGGAAAATAAAAAGAGAGGATCGCGCGATGAACTCGGAAAATGGCGACCAGGGAAACAGCGCTTTCCCAACGTCCAGTCTAGATGGGAATTAAAGCTGTGGGAGGCGGGGACATCGATTTATTTATTTATTCAGCGGCGGCAGGTCGAGGACGCCCGACAAAGTGCAGCGCGACATGTCAGTCTCAGAACTTTACACCAAGGTAAGCGGCAAGATTGTAACCATTTTAAAATGTGTCCGTCTCCTGGATACCAGGGTCGCCCCATTCCAAACCTGTGTCAAAATACACCGCAGCTCCTGCACCAGCACCGCGTCCAATAATATAAAACCAACCACAAAATCCCCCCAAATTCTGTCATCAGGAGTCAACTCTTTATTTTTAAAAAATGTCTTGATTTATTTTAAAAAGCCTTCACCTGTTTTCCAATCTACTTCCGCACGCCGGTCTTTATTCCTCCTGGAAACAGTTGGGTTCCCGAAGCTTGCCGTTGAGATTAAAGTCAAGGTTGTGCGGTGGGTAAAGTTGAATTAATTTTCATTTTTAGCAGGAATTGTTTCCCCCCCCCCTCCTTTTATTTATTGCGATTTCAACCAACCTCGTCGTGTGGAACAGGTGTTTAATGCTGCAGTTTGGATCTGGAAGATGGGGATCGTGTGCGGTGAGCAACATTTGAAAACCGGCGTAAAATATTCCGGAGAGGGGTTTGAATCGTTTTTAAAATGATTTTTATGCAGTCCCACTTTACGCAATTCTACAAATGGAAATTCAAGTTTTGCTGTTTGTCTCTTTATTCCGGAAAGGTAAGGCAAGAGGAAAAAACCCATTCATGATCGAGATACTCAAATGCTGATGGCCCCTTAAATCAAACTTTCATTTAGTGAAGTGAGAAGTTCTTAATAAAACCGGATACATCAGTAAGCTCCTCCTTCGCCCTAATCGATTGGGGAAAGAATTCTATTTAAATTTTCACTTTGATATGCGTTTCATGAGTTCCTTACGAAATACTGAACCTGCCTGGGTTAAAAACAAACATTTTTTATGAACTTTATTTTGCTGTGAGTAGCAACCCCAGCCTGGCTGCGCGGATGTTGCAGTATCTCTCTCTCTCTATGTATGTGCATGTCAAATGTTGTGATCGCACACAGACCACATTTTGTTGCAGATGTAAAAAAATCCTAAGATGCCGTGGTTTGCTCCTCACAGACATTCCAATTTGCAAAGTTTCCTGACCAAACAACCATTAAATTCAGATTTGAGGCTCTTAATAGACCTCGAGACTGTAGCATCGCAATAATACATTTTACATTATACGGTACAACAACAACAACAACTTGTATTTATATAGCGCCTTTAATGTAGTAAAACGTCCCAAGGCGCTGCACCGGAGTATTATAAGACACACAAATTTGACACTGAGCCACATAAGGAGAAATTAAGGCAGGTGACCAAAAGCTTGGTCAAAGAGGCAGGTTTTAAGGAGCATCTTAAAGGAGGAAAGAGAGGTAGCGAGGCGGAGAGGTTTAGGCAGGGAATTCCAGAGCTTAGGGCCTAGGCAACAGAAAGCACGGCCACCAATGGTTGAGTGATTATCATCAAGGATGCTCAAGCGGGCAGAATTATAGGAGCGCAGATATCTTGGGCGGGCGGGGAGGTTGTGGGACTGGAGGAGATTATAGGGATAAGGAGGGGCGAGACCATGGAGGGATTTGAAAACAAGTATGAGAATTTTGAAATCGAGGCATTGCTTAACCGGGAGCCATTGTAGGTCAGCGAGCACAGGGGTGATGGGTGAATGGGATTTGGTGTGAGTTAGAACACGGGCCGGCGAATTTTACGTCGGGTAGAATGTGGGAGACCAGCCAGGAGTGCATTGGAATCAAGTCTAGAGGTAACAAAGGTATGGATGAGGGTTTCAGCAGCAGATGAGCTGAGGCAAGGGCGGAGATGGGCGATGTTACGGAGGTGGAAATAGGTGGTCTTAGTTATGCCGTGGATATGTGGTCAGCAGCTCATTTCAGGGTCAAATATGACACCAAGGTTGCAAACAGTGTGGTTCAGCCTCCGACAGATGTTAGGGAGAGGGATGGAGTCAGTGGCTAGGGAACTGAGTTTGTGGCGGGGACCAAAAAACAATGGCTTTGGTCTTCCCAATATTTAATTGGAGAAAATTTCTGCTCATCCAGAACTGGATGTCGGCTGGAGGAGATTAGAGATAGGAAGGGGCGAGGCCATGGAGGGATTTGAAAACAAGGATGAGAATTTTGAAATCGAGGCGCTGCTTAACCGGGAGCCAATGTAGGTCAGCAAGCACAGGGGTGATGGGCGAATGGGACTTGGTGTGAGTTAGGACATGGTACAAGTAAAAGATCCCACGGTACTATTCGAAGAAGAGCAGGAGAGTTCTCCTCATGCCAGCTCTGGCTCAGTTGGTAGCACTCTCGCCTCTGAGTCAGAAGGTTGTGGGTTCAGGTCCCACTCCAGAGACTTGAGCACAAAATCCAGACTGACACTTCAGTGCAGTACTGAGGGAGTGCTGCACTGTTGGAGGTGCTGCTTTTCGGAGGTGATGTTAAACTGTTCTCTCTGGTAGACGTAAAAGATCCCTTGACACCAATGTTCCCTCTTTTGGTGCGCGGTCCCTTTAATTTTGTTGCAGCGGCCGCGCATGCGCGGTATCTTTTCCAGGGGAACAGCTGATGAGTGGCCTGCACGGGACCTCCCAATTGATGTGCGGCCAAGCGCAGCTTAGGGGGAACGTTGCCTGACACTATTTTGAAAAAGAGCAGGGGAGTTCTCCCCATTGTTCTGGACAATATTTATCCATCAACCAACATCACTGACTAGATAATCTGTTTTATTTATCTCATTGCTGTTGACAGTCGTACCTTCACCGTGCCAAACCTTTTTGGAATTGTACTGTATTCACTAGAATTTCAGTAAGTGCAATGAGTGGGTGTGTGAAATTTTCATTCTTATGTCCACATTGCAATGGACGCAGTTCTATTATATATGACGGTTCTCTGCTTCCCAAATATTTCCACTAGAAAAATGCCAGCTGTGTGAATGCACAGTTACAGCTGCTACAAAGTTTGCAACTTTGTGATTCTAGCTACGGACCATCCCCGATGACAGAAGATACATGTGTTGCATGAGGTAGACCAGGCTAGTGTATACGCGTATACTCTTATACTGCGATTGGTAGCGAACAGGCAGTTTCTAAACACTGGCTCCCCCTATTGCTTTGGAATGTGAACATCGATCAGAGTTGGGGTTAAATGTTGCATTCGCATTACACTAATACCAGTGTTGGATTGGCATGAAGATGTAGGCACATGGGAGCTGAGTTTTGACAAATATATTTAAAAAAAACTGTGTGGTATCTGTATGGGGGGAATACTAGCAAATCAGCTAACGCAAGGGCAGGACAGCAGCAAGTTAATCCCTGGGACCTCTAAATCTATCCAGGTAAATTCAATAAAAGTCTGATTGGCTGTGATGGTCCTTTTTTATGAAATAAGTCATTAATGTAGATTGTAAATAGTTGGGGCCCCAGCACCGATCCCTGTGGCACCCCACTAGTTACCGTTTGCCAACCGGAAAATGACCCATTTATCCCAACTCTCTCCTTTCTGTTAGCCAATTCTCTATCCATGCTAATATATTATCCCCAATTCCGTGAGCTCTTATCTTATGCAGTAACCTTTTATGTGGCACCTTATCGAATGCCTTCTGGAAATTCAAATACACCACATCCACTGGTTCACCTTTGTCCACCCTGCTCGTTACCTCCTCAAAGAACTCCAGCAAATTTGTTAAACATGGTTTCCCTTTCATAAAACCATGCTGACTCTGCTTGACTGCTTTATGGTTTTCCAAATGCCCTGCTACCGCTTCCTTAATCAAGGACTCCAACATTTTCCCAACAACAGATGTTCGGCTAACTGGTCTATAATTTCCTGCTTTCTGTCTCCCTCTTTTCTTAACTAGGGGTGTTACATTTGTGGTTTTCCAATCTGCTGGGACCTCTCCAGAGTCCAGGGAATTTTGGTATATTGCAACCAATGCATCCACTATCTCTGCAGCCACTTCTTTTAAGACCCTGGGACGCAGGTCATCTGGTCCAGGGGACTTGTCATCTTTTAGTCCCATTATTTTACCAAGTACTATTTCCTTAGTGATAGTGATTGTCTTTAGTTCCCTCCTCCCTGTGGCCCCTTGATTATCCATTATTGGGATGTTGTTAGTGTCTTCTACTGTGAAGGCAGATACAAAATATTTGTTCAGAGTCTCTGCCATTTCCCCGTTCCCCATTATTAATTCCCCAGTCTCATCCTCTACGGGACCAACGTTTACTTTAGCTACTCTCTCTTCCTTTTTATATACCTGTAGAAGCTCTTACTATCTGTTTTTTAATGTTTCTTGCCAGTTTACTCTCATAATTCATCTCTCTCTTTTTTTAGTCATCCTTTGCTGGTTTTTAAAATTTTCCCAATTCTCTGGTCTCCCACCAATCTTGGCAACATTGTATGCCTTCGTTTTCAATTTGATACCATCCTTTACTTCCTTAGTTAGCCACGGATGGTGCTCTTTTCTCTTTAAAATCTTTCTTTCCCACTGGAATTAATTTCGGCTCGGGTTAGCTCAAAGCTTTGATGGAGGCTCGGGTGATCAAAGTATCATCAACTGCGATATAGTCAGACTGGGGAACATCAGGGATCAGTCCTGCTTGCTGAAGTCGCTCGCAAATGTTCTGCAGTTCCAGGTCAGCATCAATTTCTTCGAGCTCCACCAAATTCTCCTCTCCTTTACTGACCCAAGTCACATGGCGAAAGCAGTTCACAATGTTGCTCTGAGTCACATGATCCCAATTTCTAGCAACGAAATTCATGGCATCCAGCAAAGTGATCGAGAATTCTGTCTTGGCTTCATAAGCAGCTAGTCTTTTTCTAGACAGAAACTTTGGATAGTAATTCTTGAAAAGCTTGTCAACTCCAGCATCCATCAGCTGAAGCTTATATGTGGTATTCTTTGGAAGATGGACAAGTTCCACATTCATTAGGCCAGAAATTTTAGGAGGTGCAGGGCAGTTATCCATGATGATTAACTAGCTTCTACCTTGAGCTCTAAACGTCTGTCCAGAGCTCAAAACACTGTAAAAGTCATCCAAGACTGTCAATTGAAAAGATAAATGATGCTTCCAGGGAAGTGCATTGGTGAGAAATGGAGCAAAGAGCATGTGACGACTTCTGGCCACAAATATGGACAGATCTGAGAAGCGTCCCCTTCTGTTCATCGATTAAAAATGAGCAGCCAAGATGTTTCAAAAATATTTGGCACTTCCTGTCGCCAAAGGTGTGAGTCTCCCCTGGCAAAAGCTTCCAGAAAAGTCCCTTTTTATCGAGTTGGAACACATCACAAGGCCAGCACTTTTGAAGGAATGCAGGCAGAGTTGATGAAAGCCATTCCTTTGTCATTTCAGCGGTTACTTCATTGGCTTTCACGACCATTATCCTGTAAATTACGGCATGAACCTTTTTCTATCTCTTGGTCAATCCCAAGTTAACAACCAAACAGCTTCTGCAAGTTTGATGGCTTTTTCCCAATAAAATTTGTTCTGAGATTCTGGGGCGATTTTGGTTGCACCTTGCAATGAGCCATTCAGGAAGTTCTGCTCCAATGTCATTGAGTTCAGAAGTGCACAACCATTTCAGAAATCTCCACCTCTGACCTTTCAAGGCAGAATTCCATTGCTTTTTGTAAATGTTGCTGATGGCTCCCTGAGTGAGTGTCGCATTTGGGCCGAATGGCCTGTTTCTGTGCTGTAAATTCTATGTATACAATTCAAATTCAGTCTGTGACCTTTTGTCAGAACAGTGATAATTTTGTACAGGCTCAATGGACCAGAGGGTCTTTACCTGTCTGTCATTGTTCATATGTACCTGTGGCTCAAATTCAGATCAGTGTGCTTTTTAAAAATGTAATTAGATTTTCAGAAAAATGACAGCCGCTATGGGTGCTAAAATACTGTACTGTAATGGCCTCTCCGAAATAACGGCCCCTTGTAGGAAGCCCCGCCCTTGAAGATGTCAACATTTGCGCTCACAAAAATTTCGGAGGGTTGAAATATAGTATAAAGTTACTCGATCTTTTAATTGGGACTACATCTTTGCAGAACATTAGACGAATTATAACATTATTTGGCTATAACAATACGTAAACTCAGATGTGTACAAAACATACCAAGCATAGCCGGGACCGGCTGCTTGTATAACATTATGTGGATTATAACAATAGGCGACTTAACATTATGCAAACTTGAATGTAGTTTAGTCACAAATTAAATAAAGACGTGAATAACGTTTCCAGAAGGCGAGTCTGTTAATTAGACTGTTCTGGTGGAGAGCAACAGTTGTGTTAATTGACGCAGTTTCTCTTTATTGTATACAAAAGCAAAATACTGCGGATGCTGGAAATCTGAAATAAAAACAGAAAATGCTGGAAATACTCAGCAGGTCAGGCAGCATCTGTGGAGAGAGAAACAGAGTTAACTTTTCAGGTCGATGACCTTTCGTCAGACGAAGGGTCATCGACCTGAAAGGTTAACTCTGTTTCTCTCTCCACAGATGCTGCCTGACCTGCTGAGTATTTCCAGCATTTTCTGTTTTTATTTCTCTTTATTGTATCCTGGGATAAGAGATCATGGTCAGATGTTCTTGTTTCTTGGTCCAGAATTGTTTCTTGGTTCCCTCTCTATAAAAGAAGAACCCACACAGCATTCTTTGGGTATTGAACAGGGGCAAGATATGAGTAGCATTGGAGATCAGACCTGTAACACTTTAACAAGTACCAAACCTTGAGCTACTTTCGGATGATCTAAAAGTCACTTTTTAAAAAGTCCCACCCTCTATTCTGGTTTCTGGCAGGAACCTTGACTAATTACTGGAGAGCAACAGACTGAGAACCATACTCCAGCCTTCAGGAGAGGAAGGGAGGGGAAAAAAATACTTTCAGCTATAGTAAATGAATAAACTTACCAACAAAACAAACTACAGTACACTAGCAGTTAAAAAGAAGTACAGGATCATCTATTTCTGTAAAAGCTGCTGAGGAATGGAAGTACAGGAAACTTTCGTTTATCCGGCACCGACGGGACCGGCGTGGTGCCGGTTGATCGAAAGTGCCGGATTAGAGAGAGGTATACTTACCAAGGTACGAGAGCCCCGTACACGGCCACAGGCTGAACAATTGGGACCCGGAGAGGGAAGGTAAACGAGACTCCGGCTTTTTCCTCCGTGGCGGCGACAGGTCGGAGTCGGAAGAACGTTGACCCCCCTTTCGTGGGGGCGAAAGGTCAGAATCAGGGTCTTGTCTGTATAATAAAACTTACCTGATTTTTGCCGGTTAAGCGAGAATTCCGGATATTAGGGTGCCGGATAAACGAAAGTTTCCTGTACATTGTTCTGGTGATGCAAAGTGGCTGCTACACTACAGCTTCTGTAACTGACGGCTGCAGCTATGACGTTGAACTGTAAATGGTCACATTTGTTAGTCTGAATATTAATGTCCCTTGCCGTTTAGGTTTGCCAACCCTCCAGGATTGTCCTGGAGCATCCAGGAATTAAAGATCAATCTCGTGGCCACTGCTGCGAGCAACCTGGGAGAAAAACATTTAGGCAGTATAAAAAAAGAATGGTGTGTTTTTCTCATTTTCTTTGTACATTTTTGTTTATTAGTTATAAAAATATTGGAGATGGAGGGGGGGAAGGTTTTTTAACTGGATGGGGCGGTTGAAGGCGTTAGGTCATGTGATGAAAGCTCCAGGATATGTCCAACCAGAGTTGGCAACCCTATTGGATAAATTACTTCTGGATTGGTTGGACTGAAGTTAAGTGAACTAATTGGAGATCACTGCAATAAATGGATTTGCCTCAAAACATATGCAGTACAATATATGCAGTTTTGATTTGTATAAATGCTTATCATATAGTGCTTAAGATCCAATATCCTAGGTGACTTGATGCTTCAGAAACTATTAATGCCTACCTCTAAAGTGAGACTGTAAATCTTGTGTCTTTAGGAAAACAGTTAAGTCCATTGTGATCAACTTTAGTGAACACAAGGCTGAACGGTTGTGTGTGTCTGTTTATATAGGGTAACAAATACATCAGAGTTAATACAAGAGAACTGCTGTATTGTATTCAGTTAACCTTGGTAAAGCACTTTTGAGTTATTTTAGATCTCGTACTGTCATGTAATGCATACATTTTTATTTTTGAAGTTACAGTACTTACCTCTTAACTTCATTTCCCTCTTTTTTTTCTCTCCATCTCTCTTAGTCACGCACCTACTGTGACAAGAGGGTGAACATAAAATCTGCTCTCGGCCCCTCCGTTAAAGTTGATGTGAACTGACTTCTGAAGGATGAGCTTGCTTTGGAATTTCTCTTCTTGAGGGGTGACTAGTGTCCTTTTGGCAACAGGGTTCAGATTGGGAACTGCAAAGAGCACAGTGGTTGTGGGGAGTGGAGTGGGTGGGTGGGGGATGTGGAAGGGGGTCAGTTTTAAGAACATAAGAAATAGGAGCAGGAGTAGGCCATACGGCCCCTCGAGCCTGCTCTGTTTTTCAATAAGACCATGGCTGATCATCGACCTCAACTCCACTTTCCCGCCCCATCTCCATATCCCTCGATTCCCCCTAGAGTCCAAAAATCTATCTATCTCAGCCTTGAATATACTCAAAGACTCAGCATTCACGGTCCTCTGGGGCAGAGAATTCCAAAGATTCACCACCCTCTGAGTGAAGAAATTCCTCCTCATCTAAGTCTTAAATGGCCGACCCCTTATCCTGAGACTATGTCCCCTAGTTCTAGACAATCCAGCCAGGGGAAACAACCTCTCGGCATCTACCCTATCAATCCCCTTCAGAATATTGTATGTTTCAATGAGATCACCTCTCATTCTTCTAAACTCCAGAGCGTTTAGGCCCATTCTACACAATCTCTCATCATAGGACAGCCCTCTCATTCCAGGAATCAATCTAGTGAACCTTTGTTGCACCCCCTCCAAGGCAGGTATATCCTTCCTTAGATAAGGAGACCAAAACTGTGCACAGTTCTCCAGGTGTGGACTCACCAGGGCCCTGTATAATTGTAGCAAGACTTCCTTATACTCCAACCCCCTTGTAATAAAGGCCAACACGCCATTTGCCTTCCTTATTGCTTGCTGTACCTGCATGCTAGCTTTCTGTTTTCTTGCACGAGGACACCCAAATCTCTCTGAACACCAACATTTAAAAGTTTCTCGCCATTTAAAAAATATTCTGTTTTTCTATTCTTGCTATCAAAGTGAATAACCTCACATTTCCCTACACTCTTTTAACCTGGAAAGTCAAGTGATTTTTTATGCATTTGCTTTTATATTAACTTTCCTTCACATAGCTTTGCTTTTAAATGCTACTGTCTTTTGGAATTTGATATTCAAATATGGTTATTCATTATGTCACTATCTTGCATGTGGAGATCTCCCAATTAGCCTTCATACAATTTTTGACTCGCAGCCTCCTAACTCCTACTAGCTTTTTTCTTTTTTCCTTTAGCTACCTCTTACCCATGTGATACGCTGTGCCAAATATGAGTGAGAACCAGCAGGGAGGAAAGGTCCTTTTTTGTATTAAAAAAAATTGTGTGGATTTCTTTGGTTTTTGACAGGCAGCCAAGATCAGTAGTATCGGGAACAAAGTCCATATTCTTTCGAAACTGCTGTGCTGTTATCTGAATCCTTGCTTTAGAGCTACTCAAGTTTTTTTTGTGAGAACGTTTACCTGATTATTCACAAATTATTCCTCCGTCCACAAAAAGAGAGATAATCCAATGGAGCAGATTGCTACTTGTTTAAAATAAACCTTTTTTTCCCCTGGGGGATATTTTGTGACGTACGTTTTTCCCCCTTATTTTTGGAGGTTGCTGCTGCTATCTCCATAACCAGCTGTCGCAAACTGCCCATGCATGAATTTCCCCTCTTTCCCCGCCCCCCCCCTCCTATCCTCCCCTTGCTGGGAGTGGGTCTATTTATTGCCTCCGATTCAAAACAGTTCAGATTAGGAACTGAGCAGACTGGACACAAGCCTACAACTATTTCTGCTCCATCACACTAATATTGGGGCAGTCGTTCAGTGCCACTATGCTCCTACGGAATCAAATATTTCTTCAGGTGGAGCAGCCTTGCCACAAGTTACAGTGAATGTGGATATTTATTGGCCCTGAATTTCCGATCGGAGGCTTCCTGCGGGCGGATGCCTCCGATTTGGGGGGGGGGGGGGGGGAACTACGAACCTGCCTGCTGGTTCCGTAGATCCCGAGGCTTCCGCTCCTGGGCTTCTCTTGTTGGAAGTGCGCAGAGACCCAGGTATCCCAGGGGCGCTTGCGAACCACATGCGTAGGCCAGGCGAACCAATCAAAGAAGGGGATCCCCCTTCATACTGTAGGGACAGAACTGTCAAAAGTATGAATGGGGATCACATTTAAATACACACTAAAACATTAATTTTTTTTGCATAATTAAAATTCCATTTAATTAAATATTAAAATTTTAAAAATGTTTTTACGGGGCTAAAAAATAAACTTACATTTTTGAAGAGTATTTTTAATTTATAAATGAGTTATAAAATTTAATTTTTCTACTTTTCAACACTCTTAAGTTGGTAAAAGCAGGCCTCACACCTGCTTTTACCAGGCGTAAGAATTCTATGGCCTTTCAGTGGGTGGAAGTTGTGCAAAAAGTGCAACTCTCCACCCGCAGAGGCCCTTCTCCCGGGCAGGCGGATGATCTGTCAAGAGAATTCTTGACAGATCGCAAGTGCCGGTTTTAAGCGCATGCGCTTCGCATGCCGAATCCCGGAACTTGCGAGGCCCCCTACGGGTGCGTACACACCTCGTACGCACCCGTGGGGGTCGGAAAATCCGGCCCAATGTTGGTAACCCATCTGTTGAAGAGGTAAATACAGTCATCAGCTGGAGACTATTAGGATGATATATGTAGTACATTGTGGCCTGTAATTCCTACTGATGATGTCTGTCTGATTTGTGTGGTGCTAATCAGGCAGGAATGTCCACCCAATATCTGCTGACTCTTCTTCATATTTCAATCCCTTCATGGCCTCACCTCTCCCTATCTCTCTTGCATTCTCTAGTCCTACAAGGACCCTCCTCCCTCTGAGCTCTCTGTTCATTTCACTTTGCCCCGAATTGACAACCTTCCCTTCAGTCACCTCGGTCTTTCCCTAAATTCCTCCACCTCTCTTTCTTCCTTTTTAAGACTCTCCTTAAAACCCACCTCTGTGACCAAGTTTTTGGTTACCCCTCCTAATATTTCCTTCTTTGGCTTAGTGCCAACCTTCCCGTTAAGCTGAGTGGCCGTGCAGCGGTCTGGAGGTCCCGTGCAGGCCGCTCACCAGCTTTTCAATGGAAGTAACCGCGCATGCGTGAAAATTTGAATGAGCCGCGCAGCCAGTTCAAGGGACCGTGTACGAAAAAAAAATTACAGGGGACATTGCTTAGTGCCCATTTCTTTCTTTGATCACGCACTCGAAGTGCCTTGGATGTTTTTCTGTGTTATCGATGCCACATAAATAGGTTGACTGGCGTAAACATCTGCCCATCTTTGGACAGATGCATTCAAATGAGGCGGCAATGATGCAGTCATTTTCTGCCAGGATCATCTCATTTGAGCTCATTCTGAATAACGTCAGTATAAAACTGGTACCCAGGGTTGCAGGCAGTATCTAAATTTAAAGGGACAGTTAAAACCTTTTTTTTTTTTTATTCGTTTATGGGATGTGGGCATTGCTGGCAAGGCCAGCATTTGTTGCCCATCCCTAATTGCCCTTGAGCCGTCTTCTTGAACCGCTGCATTCCGTGTGGTGAAGGTACTCCCACAGTGCTGTTAGGTAGGGAGTTCCAGGATTTTGACCCAGCGACGATATGCTTCTAAGTCAGGATGGCTTGTGACTTGGAGGTGGTGGTGTTCCCAAGCGCCTCCTGCCCTTGTCCTTCTAGGTGGAAGAGGTCGCGGGTTTGGGAGGTGCTGCCGAAGAAACCTTGGCGAGTTGCTGCAGTGCATCTTGTAGATGGTACACACTGCAGCCACAGTGCGCTGGTGGTGGAGGGAGTGAATGTTTAAGGTGCTGGATGGGGTGCCGATCAAGCGGGCTGCTTTGTCCTGGATGGTGTCGAGCTTCTTGAGTGTTGTTGGAGCTGCACTCATCCAGGCAAGTGGAGAGTATTCCATCACACTCTGACTTGTAGATGGTGGAAAGGCTTTGGGGAGTTATTACTGCTGTTATTTTGGTGGTATATTTAATTGATGTTGGCCATTTGTGGGTGTGCACTCTCCCACTAAACCAGCAGTGTGTTGTTTGACACATTCCCCAGTACCTGCCATATGCTTGATGCTCTACATGAGATCTAGCTCTTGGGCAACAGGCGACATGCCCTGACACGCTGGCCAGCAGTTCCACAAGTTCCATCCCCAGTTGCTCCTGCTCAACCTGTAGGTCAGACCTGCTCTGTGTGTCACCCACTCCCCTCTGACTCATTCTCTAATTCCTTTTGGGGGGAGCTGGTGCTCATTTTTTTATTTGTTCACAGGATGTGGCAAGGCCAGCATTTATTGCCCATCCCTACTTGAGTGACTTGCTAGGCCATTTCAGAGGGCAGTTAAGAGTCAACCACATTGGAGTCACATATAGGCCAGACCAGGTAAGGACAGTAGATTTCCTTTCCTAAAGGACATTAGTGAACCAGATGGGTTTTTATGACAATCTGATAGTTTCATGGTTACCATTACTGATACTTGCTTTTTGTTCCAGATTTATTTAATTAACTGAATTTAAATTCCCCAGCTGCCGTGGTGGGATTTGAACTCACGTCTCTGGATCATTAGTTGAGGCCGTGGATTACTAGCCCAGTGACATTACCACTATGCTACCATTCCCTTGCGAGGTATTAAGTGATGGTGTGCACTGTAACATCCTAGCAGAGCTGAATGTCGTAGCTGTGGTTCTAACTTTTTTTTCTCTTCTGCCAGATCTAGAGGAGTAAAGGAGAATGAGAGGTTAGAATGGTAGCTGAGGATCAAAGTTCATTTGATTTTTCAATGAGGGAGTACCATGAGGGTTTTGTGACAAAGTTAGCTAATGCAGGTACAAAAGGATAATAAGGAAGAGAAGCAGAATATCATAACAAACCTCCCAGTTCCCCATTTCCCTGCCCAGGATCTGCAACACTTCGTCCTCTTAGGAGGTGGGAGGGTAAAAGTTTGAGAGCCTGCCACCTGTCGATGTACTTTCCCTGTTGGTATAGACTGCTTTTTCCTTTACAAAGAATGCAAAAAGCGAGAATTACCTTTGGTTATCATGCAATGCAGTAAAAAATTCAGTTGTCATCATACTGGATGACGGGTGCATGCACCAAGAAATTAGATTCCTCTTAGTGGGGTGATTGCATGCAAAATTGTGAGTGAACGACCTCTTCCAAATGAAGGCTAGGAATATAAAGGGTGCAGTGCTGCCTCTTGGGCATTGATAATAAAGAATTGAAGCACTTTAATACTGTGTGAGGGGAGGGCATTGTAAGTGGGAGGCATGCTTCGTGCAGTGCGTAACTGGGAGGTGAAGCTGAATCCTCCCACCTTGCTTTCTCTGACCAAGGTCTTTAAGCCTTTATCAGCACTGAATGCTGTGTATGGAGTGGTTGAGTTTGTACTCACTGGCCACCTCCTGTCACCGCAGCTGTGCTGTTCTCCTTGTGGGCCTGCGTCACTCTATGCCGAGTGCCACTCTCCTCCTCTTGACTTCATGCACAAGCACTTCCACATGGACTTCCACCTATGAACCCTGGAAGCTTTGGGCCTTCCTGCAGGCGTCACAGACCTGATGGACATTCTTGGGGTAAGAAACCGTGCTGTGAATGTGAAACTGTTCTGCCCCTTCAATCTGATGCAGGTCTTTAAATCTCGCAGTAGCATGGCAGTTCCCACCCCGAGTTCTGAATGACTGATGTTCATCATTCTGGGAGCTCGCTGTCACTATTTAAATTAGGCTGCTCCTGGAAACTGTGGCGGAGTCGGCCTAGTTCTTGTTGCATAGGCGTGAATCGCACTGTGCCATTTTTCTGCTCGGTGGGGGGGGGGTTTCGCCCAGGCAGAAACCTAGATCATTGTGCCCCAATAGTGATTTGATGTGAAGATCATTTATAAATGGTCTGGTTCCATTAGAATTCGGATAATAGTGTACTATAGACCTCCTGATCATCGCAGTTTGCATTTATTCTTGCGTCCTGCAATCTTGTTTATGCCGTGTTTATCCAGCAGCTCCTGTTCAAAGGAGCTTAATTGACACAGCATCAATGGCAGACGGCACAGTATGCCTAATAGAGGGCTTCGGATGCTTACTTGGAATGTGCTGGCGTGCCTTCAGAGGCAGTGGAAATACAAGGCAAAAGGGGAAACTGGAAATCTGAAATAAAAACAGAAAATGCTGGAAATACAAAAAGAAAGACTTGCATTTCTGTAGCGCCTTTCACGACCATCTCGAAGTGTTTTACAGCCAATGAAGTACTATTTGAAGTGTAGTCACTGTTGTAATGTGGGAAACGCGGCAGCCAACTTGCACACAGCAAGCGCCCACAAACAGCAATGTGATAATGACCAGATAATCTGTTTTTGTGATGTTGGATGAGGGATAAATATTGGCCAGGACACCCGGGGATAACTCCCCTGCTCTTCTTCGAAATAGTGCCGTGGGATCTTATACGTCCACCTGAGAGGGCAGACGGGGCCTCGGTTTAACGTCTCATCCGAAAGATGGCACCTCCGACAGTGCAGCACTCCCTCAGTACTGCACTGTCAGCCTAGTTTTATGTGCTCAAGTCCCTGGAGTGGGACTTGAACCCACAACCTTCTGATTCAGAGGCAAGTGTGCTACCCACTGAGCCACGGCTGACACAGAAGGTCTGTCAGCATCTCGGAAGAGAAAAATGCGATCATGTAAATTAAAGTTAGCTCTCCCGGCTACTGATGGTCTTGCTGTATATTTCCAGCACTTTCTGTTGATATTTGTACGCTGTAAATTAAATGACGTATCTGCTTCCAGGTGCACAGAGGATAAGCAATGGCAGCAAGAAACGTAATGGGTTTATTCGGGTCCATTTATTTTATTTTGACCACTGGTGAGTGGGAAATTTGCAGAGAGCTGCCAACCGACTTGTACAGGCTAGGCAATGCGACATTGATAGCCTTATGGACCTTCCTCCCATATTAAACACTACTTAGTGCAACGCACATATCCTGTGCACGTGCTGGGATTGCCACTGGTTTCTGAATTTGGCCTGCAACATAAACAGGACAGGTTTAGCACAGTAGGAACAATATTATGCCATGGAACCACTTGTGTTGAAAGCGGTACTGCAGTATAAATGGGGTATGAGTGTACAGAAGCAGATGATAAATAACTCTGCAGTGCCTGGCTCCTGCATTTGCGATCTACGTATCCTTGTCGGACATTTTAATTTGACAAGCACTTGCCTGATTGCATTGACTTCTGAGACCTTTTGTATCAAAAAAAAGACATTTTAATTAAGGATTCAGTCAACATATGGTTAGGACCAGCTTACCCTACCAATACAGTCATCAATTAGGTTTATTTACAGTGGCTATAAGGCTGACAAACCATAACTTTATTAGTAAGGGATACCAATATTTGGATTTGTGCAACAATAAAGATGCACTTGTAGCAAAACAGACGGATATGTGGACTTGTCAGATGGAGTACTTTTAATTATCTGGCCCCTGCTTTATACAGGCTAGGTATGTCGGGGCTTGCTGTGCAATATTAGCCCTATGTTTAAGCTGTATTTTATAGCACCTTTGGTGTTTAGCACTGACTTTAAATATATTTTATGTTATTGAATAAAATTACAATTATTTCAGCTTAAGCTACAAAAGAAAGAGCTTGCAGTTTATTCTGAAACAGTACAAACCTAGGCAGATGGTCAATGCATGTAACATTAACATCACAAAGTGTGGTACTAAAATTCTAATTCCACATATTAACTGCATTCCCCTGTCATGTAAAAATAAATAATTGAAGGAAAACGAAGGAGCAAGAAAGTTTGTGGGGGTAGAGTTTCCACTTTGGGCGCAGTCAAGAAACTGAGCGCAAATTGCGCTTGAAATTGCATTGTTTGTGCACGTAATCTAGGCTGACATTTCAGTGCAACACGGAGGGAATGCTGCACTCTCAGAGGTGCATCTTTCGAATGAGATGTTAAACCAATGCCCCATCTGCCCGAGGTGGACATAACTGATCCCATGGAGATCCCATGGCACTATTTGAAGAAGAGCAGAGGCGTTCTCCCAGCTTTCTGGCCAATATTTATCCCTCAACCGTCATTACAAAAACTGATTATCTGGTCATTTATCTCATTGCTGTTTATGGGACCTTGCTGTGCACAAATTGGCTGCTGCATATCCCTACATTACAACAGTGACTACACTTCAGAAGTACTTCATTGGCTGTAAAACGCTTTGGAATGTCCTCGGGCCGTAAAAAGTCACGAGTTCGTTCTTTCTGTCTTTTCAACTAATGAAGCGGAAGAAAGCATGAAACCCAAGTCCGGATTCCACTCCCCCATGCTACACCCCCATATTGCTTCAGTGTTCCATTTTGACTCGGCAGAAGCTATTCAGCCCCAAAGTAAATAGCATCTTAAACCAAGTGGGAATAGTGTCGCCAGCACAAATTTGAAGACAAATTGTGGTGGAAGTTATACACTTTTAACTCCTGACAAGTGATAATCTTTGTTTTATTGAAGGCATAAATTCAAACCAGTTTTCACTCACTCCTGTTGTGGAGAGTTAATGAGGAAATCTTGCCATCAGCGTGCCGTTTATATAAAATAAATTTTGGCGTGCGTGCAGTGTGCAAGTTATTGTTACAGCAGATCTTGTTAGATCACCAAGTGTAGTACCCACCACCACCTCTTGTAGACATTGCTAAGTCCTACAGGATGTTGTAGTTTCCTGATGTTGCCCCCTTTTTTTTAAATGAACTCTCCTTTTTCTCCATTTGCTCTCGTCTCATGCTTGTAACTGCTCTCTTAATGTTATCTTAGACCTTGCTTAGTGCTACCTAACCACTTCTCATCTTATCCTTTAGTGCTGTGTTTGACTGTAGACCTTGGCCCTTCACCTAGGTTAGTCAATAATTAAATAAAAAAGAAAGATAGAAGCAACTAACTGCCAAATTTGAAAGAATACAACCCTAGCCACTCTAATTTTCCTTCATAACTTACACTCCTTATACTCGTAAATCTGCATTGTATGTCTCTCTGGCTACTGCATACCTCTCATTGCGAGAAGCCAAAACAGCGTGCAGTATTTCAGATGTGGACTGACCATAATTTCATACAGAGTAACCATGACCTCATTCCTTTTCTATTAAATCCCTTTTGATATAAACCCTGAAGTTCTATTGACCTGCTTCTATGGATTTCTGTATCTCCACTCCTCAATCCCTTGGCTGCATCGAAAAGTTTAGCCTTTAAGGCATAGTTCCATTCTTTCTTTCTTGTTTCCAAACAGTATTACTATAAGCCCAAGCTCTTCTATTAGAGAACCGAGCTGATCCTTAACAATCCATGTACTTCATGCATAGCTTAACTTTTACTGCGATCAACAATTTCCCTTTCCGTTTTCCTCTTGCCCTTTCTAACAGCTATTTTAATTGATTTTGTACAATTCTAACCTTATTACTGTTTATCTCTTGAAACTTATTTTCTGTTATTTTATGATCCTAAAAATGCAACAATATTATAGGGGCATTCTTTAATATAAAAGGCGTCTTTTAGAGAGAGTGATATATTTACGTCACTCGTCCTAGAAATTTGGCGATATTCGTGGACAAGTGCTCAACAGGTTTGGATGAAATTCCTCTCCCATTTAAGTGGGTTAATGAAGGAAATGTCATTTTAATTGTGTTAAGCGTTCACCTACTAATATCCGCAACAGTGATTTCTGGGTTCTCCTGATATCTGTGTTTTGTTCAATGTTTTATGTTGAGATTGAATTGCTGAATAAATCCAGGATAAAGATTTATAAATGGTTTACCTTTATCTGGGGTTTAGAAGAGTCTGAACTCCCTGTAATCCGAATGAACTAGACTGAAAGAAATTTTGACTTTATCAAGATTCAGCTGCACATTGTTGGAGACAATTTCCTTCAAATTGCACTGCCCCCACCCCCCGCCCCCTCCTGCCAGATGCTCTTTGCTCCTTTCCTGAAGGTGCTGTCTCATGCTACAGTATAGTTCCCTCAGTGTCACTGTCCTCTGGTACCTTGCATGGGTTGCCACTCTTCATGGGTGACTGCAAACAGCAAGCATTGGCTATTTGACCATGGGAGACATCGCAGCTAAGCCCGAACTTGTCCTCCCCCCCCCCCCCCCCCCCAACATCCACACACACGAGTCACCAGATAGTCGGGAATGGGAACCGTGGCTGATTTTGTTTTCCCTTTCCTAGCCCATGGGTGCAATGCCCAATTGTACTACCAATACTCTGCCTCAGTTGAGATGAGCTAACTTGGCCCACAACAGGAGATGGATAAATGGCAGAAGTGATATTAGCAGGAGACAACAGGAGGCACGATGAGAGAAATAAAAGACATACTAGACACAGAGTGGGGGAATAGGTAGAAAGGGAACCAAAAAAATCTGATGAGGCAGAACAGGGTCCAGGGTCCAGGGGCCTGGGAGTCTGGTGGAAGAAAAGAAGCAGATTGACCCCAAGGGTGCAGACCACCCCGCCAGTAGTGTTCCAACGGGAAGCCCCAACCTCCAGTACCAACCCACTCTTTCCCCTTACCCCTCCTGTGCTGTATGATTCTATAATTCTATGTTGTTAAAGTCAATGTTAAGGCTACAAAGTGTCTAGAAAGATGAGGTGTTGTTCTTTGAGGTTGTGCTGAGCTTTATTGGAACCGTGTAGAAGGCCAAGGACAGCGAGGTCAGTGTGGGAGTGGAACGGAGAATTAAAGTAGCAAGCTACTGGGAGCTCAGGTTTGCACTTGCAGACTAAATGAAGGTGTTCAGTAAAGCAATCGTCCAATCTGCATTTGGTTTCCCCGATATAGAGCACATAACACCAAGGTGGAAATGTCTCGCACAGGAAATGTTTGGGGCCTTGGATAGTGGTGTGGGAGGAGGTGATTGGGCAGGTGCTGCATCTCCTGTGTTTGGCTGGGAAGGTGTCGGGGAAGGAGAGTAGATGGTAGGGGTGATGGAAGAGTGAACCAGGATGTCAGGGCGGAAATGCTGAGTTGAGAGGGAAGGTGAAGATGTCTTTGGTGGTGGGATCGCGTTGGAGGTGACCTAAATGGCAGAAGATGTTCGGTCGAAAGCAGAGACTGGTGGGGTGAAAGGTGAGGATAAGGAGAATCCTATAACCGTTCTGAGAGGGGAAGGGGGTGAGCGCAGAGGCGTGTGAAATGGGATGGACTCGGTTGAGGGAATTTGTTTCACAACGAAGCAGTACAACATACACATCATTTGACAGTGACTTGCATCGCAAAATCATTTAAAATTTATCATCTAGCAAATTAACAACTGCTCTCAATTGTCAGCCCATGCAACAATGAAAGCATCCCTGGAGAGTTCATCTCACCGGCAGTGTATCTACATCAATGATAATTCATGTGCTTTGCAGAAAAAAAACATGCCTAGATTACAGCTTTTTAAATAGATTGGGCAAATGAGGAAAACTAGTACCGAAAGCTAGTGCCTTTTATGCCCATTAACAGGTTGTACTGATTTGAAAACAGAGACATTGTAAATTTGTGTGAAACAGAACAGACTGGTTATGTGTCTTCTCCAGGGATGGAACTTGGCATCCTCCGATGATCAATTTGCAACGCATAAACCCATAAGAGTATTATTGTAGATTAATGAGTTATGATAGTCCCAACCAGGTGGAACTATTGTACTTTGCTGATCAGATTATTGCAACAATTTCATATTTTCCATTCATGGTGTGTTTCCATTCATGGTGTGTTTCCATTCTTGTGGGAATACAGGAAAACACAAGAACTAAGACACCATTGTCTGCAAGAAAAAGTGATCTCCGTGTGGAGACACTGTCCCAGAGACCTAGTGTAGGTAAAGTCAAATCTAGGCTTCACTCTTTGCCAGCTCAAAACAATGCGAGACCGGCTCTTGGAAGGATTCACATAGCTCACGGCTTTGTTATGCTCCATAACTGTACTGCTACTTCTTTGTTGATGTACCCTCAAACATCTTAAGAGCCAGAGGTAATGCTGACACTGGAGGCTTAAAGTGATTTCCCCACTTCTGTAGTTCTTCTCGTGAGAAAAAATGTTCAAATATTTGCAATATAGATGACTTCAAATAACAAAAGTCTTGGTACAAACATTAGACCACAGTACATGAAGTGGCTTTCATTATAGAGAATCATAGAATGATACAGCACAGAATGAGGTCATTCGGCCCATTGTGCCTATGCCAGCTCTTTGGTAGAGCGATCCAATTAAATGTTTTCCCTTCAAATATTTACCCAATTCCCTTTTCAAAGTTGGTATAATTGTTAATAATTGTGAACTAAGCATAACTCTCCAATTTGGAATCTGGAGCTTTCAAACTGAGTGAGTGCTCTAACCTAGTTCTGACAATAGCACCATACTGCCTTGGAGATAAGAGGGCTCAAAACAAAGAAATCCCCAAGAATAGATGGTATTTGTCAAAGAGCACGAAGAGAAACTTGGGAGGAGATGTGTGAAGCATTGATGGGCATTATGAGGGAATCACTGGAGGTACCAGTAGATTGGGAGCTGGCTGATAGAATGCCCGTTTTCAAAAAGGGCAACAAAACAGACACGGCCAACTACAGACATGTTAGTTTTATTCAGTACTGTGTAAAATAGTGGTATTATTATCAGGAGTAAACCTGAGGACTATTTCTACAATAATAAACAGCAGTCTAATAAATTCAGTAGGGGGAAAATATTAATGCAGACTTGTAGAGTACTGTGCACAGGAGTCACGCATACTCCATGAACGGTGTTGAAGTAATTAAAGGTGAAGTTGAAAGAGTCTTCATAGACTCAACACGTCCAACTAATGCAGATGTGGCAATCAACAAAGTGAATAAAATGCTGAACTATATCACCAGAACAATAGCCTTACAATCCGGAGAAGTCATGCTGAAACTGTATAGTGCTTTGGTTAGACCACTCCCTGAATACTGTGCCCTGTTCTAGTTACCGAGACAGTCAAGTGCTGGAGACAATTCAGAGAAGAGCCACGAGGCTGATCTGCAAGCTGAATAAGAAAAACTGGAGAAACTTGGACTTTTCGGCTTTGAAAGGAGGCAATTGATATTTAACAATTGTTTTGTCAGGCCATCTGTTGATGTTTCTCATTTCCGAGTGGAAAAAGCCCGAACATTTCAAGTTTCTCTTCATAACTGTAACCGCAACCGCTCATTTCTAGTAACATCCTAGTGCACCTTTTCCATTGCTTTTACATCATTCTTATAATGGGGTGCCCAATACAATGCCCATCATACTGTATACAATACTCCATCTGTGGCCTAATCAAGGTCTTGTTAAAAAATCAACATCACCTCCTTGCTTTTGTATTCTGTGCTTCTAGATATAAAACCAAGGATTCTATTTGTTTTTTTATGACCTTATTTACTTCCACTGCTACCTTCAGTAACCTGTGTACCTGCACAAGGATCCTTCGCTCTTTTGCACCATTTAAAATCTTCGAATGATTTGCTTGGCTCAGTTGGTAGCACGCTCACCTCTGAGTCAGAAGATTGTGGGTGCAAGCCCCGCTGTGGATTGGAGCATATAATCTAGGCTAACGCTGCAGTGCAGTACATTTTTGGGGGTGCTATCTTTCAGGTGAGATGTTGAAACAGATGCTCTGTCAGCCTGATTAGGTTGACATAAAAGATCCTGTGGCCCTATTTTAAAGAAGAGCAGCTCTCCCAGTGTCCCAACACAGACCCCTATTGAACACCACTCACCACATCGTTCCAGTTCAAGAAACTCCTTGCCTTCATCATTTACTTTCTGACTTCCAACCATTGCAAGTGGCCATAATGTCATGTGCTATTATCTTTGCCATAAATCCTTTTGAAAATCAATATAAACCATAACTCTTGTATCTATCCTTTCTGTTATTTGCTGATTGGCCCTGATTCATTTATGTTTCTCCTGGTGCTTAGTAATTTCACTTTGTATGACAGACTCTAGTAGTTAACTAACAAAGTAAAACTAACTGCCCTATAAATTCCTGGCTTATCCCTGTCTCCTTTTTTGAAGAGAGATATCACTTCTATCACCCTCCAGTCCTCTAGCGCAATCTTTGTTTCTATAGAATCTTAGAAAATTTGTCTGAGCCTCCACTATTTCTTCTTTAGCTTCCCCTAGGATCCTGCAATGTAAACTGTCCGGTCCCGATGATTTGTCTACCTTAAGTTTGAGCAACTACTTTTGTATAATTTGCCTTTGAATAACAATATCTACTAACTATTCTACACACTTCTCTGGTGGTTCTACAATCGCAACGTCCATCTCCTCTATAAGAACTGAGGCAAATTACTTATTTAGTATCTCTATCGTTCCCTGATTCTCTATTGGAAGCTTGCCTCCATCATCGCTTTGCAGCCCTACCCTTACCATGACTATCCATTTACTAATAATGTGCTCATAGAAAGTCTATTGCACTTTTTTGGCTAACTTTCTCTGGTACTTAGCCTTCGTAATTTTTTTTGTAGCTATCTTATATTCTTTATATTTATTCTAGCTTTCTTTTTATCATAATCTCTAAGTGCTAATGGTTTGTTAGTTTCAAATTCAATCTACTCTCCGATCCATGGAACTCTAATCTGCTACACACACCTTTTTGCGATACTGGGATGTACTTGATTTGTAGCCTTTCTATTTCCTGTTTAAGTATTTCCCATTGCTGATCTACAGTTTGATAGCCAATGTTTCCTTCCATTTAATCTGAGCAAGGTCCAGTGTTGAGTTGGCGTTGCTGAACTGCTTTCATAATATGAAACAGTGCAGAAATGGTTTGTTCATAAAAAATGGATTTAAACTTACTGGGGAATTGACTTGCATCATGCATGTTGCCTCTGGCACGTAAACTATTTGAATTACACTTACTGATTGAGATAACACTGATTTACGTGATTGTGATGTAACTCCTTCCCCACCTCTTTTATTTCTTTGCTTTTCACGCGTTCATGAATGTGAACGATGGATGGTATCTGATTGCCTCCTCTAAAATAAACCTCATAAATAGACATCCCAAGAACAAAAGCTGTTGTCCTGAAATTACCAGTTGTTAATTATTTTGTGTAATGGTCCTAATTAAAGAAGATTGTTGACTTAAAAGATGTTTTTCAGGTGTAATCAACTTTGAAATTTGATAACATTCATTCTTCTAGTTGTCATTGTCTGAAATTAAAACCTTGATTGTATTAACTTTAAAATCCTCATGCTGATCCTCAAATCCCTCCTTGCCCCTCTCTGTGTCTGCAACCTCTTTCAGCTTTAGATCCCCTCCCTCATCCTTTGGTCCTCTGATTCTAGCTTTTGGTGCATCCCCCCCTCCCTTTGCCCCACCATTGGTGGTAGAGCCTTCAGCTGCCTTAGCCCTACTCTCTGAAACTCCCTCCCGAAATGCCTCTGCCTCTCCACTTCTCTCTCTGTATAGAAACCTTCGCAAAACCTGTCTTGTCTACCAAGCTTTCAGTCATCTCTCTCTAATCTGTTTGGAATAAATTCTCTTATCTAGTGCTCTCCCCCCGTCCCCCGCACTCTAAAGCGCATTGGGATGCTTTCTATGTTAAAGGCGCTATGTGAATGCAAGTTGCTGTAGCAGTAGATAGTATTCTAGTACTAGCATTAGCAACAGCTGCAGCAATAGCAATTGCCGTGGTATACCTTATGACATCGAACTTTGCTTGATTCTTGCTTCCATGACTTTTTTGTAGATTGGGAATCCAAAATAAGAAGCTTCATAGTTTTGAGGCCCTAGGAAGGAATATGTTAAGAGTAAGAAACTATGAAATGAGTCTTGATTTCAACACAGTGAGGATGCACAGAGGAACAAGAATAGAGTATTTGCAGCTTAGGAGATCTAAGAAAGGATCTGTAGCCATAGGTGAAATCGAGCAAGGTGGGGGAAAAGTTGCAATGGAGAGAGGGGTTGAAAGCTAGGTGAGAGAAAGCGATCAGTGAACTTGGCAGGGCAAAACGAAGATCGGCGCACAAATTGCACAACTCTCAAAACTGCTATTCTATGTTTAGTAGCTAAGCCAAAAGCTTCGCAAAAGAAGAAAAGGTTTACCAAACTTTTTTTGGTAAAGGGAGTGCCCATTTAAGAGGTGTTTCAGACATTGTCACATTCCGGATGTCACACTGCATCGTATGACACTTTGTTAGGTGAAAAGCCATCTTCAAAAATATCAGTGTCATTTCCTGCTACTGCTATTTACGGCAAAACAACTACCACCCGAGTGTCCTCAAGGTGTGACTATTCACTGCAATAGATCGTAACCTTACAGGGACCAGTCTGGCCGCATACCACCATACCTCGGGAGCGTATACAATACATTTCGTCTCGCACGATAAGGCTCCTGAAAGGAATTTCAAATTTTAATGTGTCTGCTGCTCTTGAAGTACCTAATTGTGTAGAAGGAAGTAATTAGAGTGAATTCAAAGAAACAATATGAGCTTCCTTAACTTGGATTTTTAGGTGGGTGTTTAAGAAAGAAATAAGAACAGGAGTAGGCCATGCGGCCCCTTGAGCCTGCTCCGCCATTCATTAAGATCATGGCTGATCATTGACCTCAACTCCACATTCCCGCCTGATCTCCATATCCCTTGATTCCCCAAGAGTCCAAAAATCTATCCATCTCAGCCTTGAATATACTCAACAACTCAGCATCCACAGCCCTCTGGGGCAGAGAATTCCAAAGATTCACAACCCTCTGAGTGAAGAAATTCCCCTCATCTCAGTCTTAAATGGCCGACCTCTTATCCTGAGATCAAGCCCCCTATTTCTAGACTCTCCAGCCAGGGGAAACAACCTCTCAGCATCTACCCTGTCAATCCCCTTCAGAATCTTGTCATGTTTCAATGAGATCACCTCTCATTCTTCTAAACTCCAGAGAGTATAGGCCCATTCTACACAATCTCTCATCATAGGACAGCCCTCCCATCCCAGGAATCATTCTAGTGAACCTTTGTTGCACCACCTCCAAGGCAGGTATATCCTTCCTTAGATAAGGAGACCAAAACTGTGCACAGTACTCCAGGTGTGGTCTCACCAAGACCCTGTACAATTGTAGCAAGACTTCCTTACTCTTATACTCCAACCCCCTTGCAATAAAGGCCAACATGCCATTTACCTTCCTTATTGTTTGCTGTACCTACGTGTTTGCTTTCTGTGTTTCTTGCACGAGGACACCCAAATCTCTCTGAACACCAACATTTAAAAGTTTCTTGCCATTTAAAAATATTCTGTTTTTCTATTCTTCCTACCAAAGTGAATAACCTCACATTTCCCAACATTATACTCCATCTGCCACCTTACTGCCCACTCACTTAGTCTATCTATATCCCTTTGCAGACTCTTTGTGTTCTCCTCACAGCTTACTGTCCCACCTAGCTTTGTATCAACAGCAAACTTGGATACATTACACTCGGTCCCTTCATTTAGGTCATTAATATAGATTGTAAATAGCTGAGGCCCCAACACTGATCCTTGCGGCACCCCACTAGTTACAGCCTACCAACCTGAAAAAGATTCGTTTATCCCTACTCTCTGTTTTCTGTCCATTAACCAATCCTCTATCCAGGTTATTACATTACCCCCAACCCCATGAGCCCTAATCTTGTGTAATAACCTTTTATGTGGCACCTTATCGAATGCCTTTTGGAATTCCAAATATACTACATCTACTGGTTCCCCTTTATCTACCCTGCTAGTTACATCCTCAAAAAACTCTAATATATTTGTCAAACACGATTTCCCTTTCATAAAACCATGTTGACTCTGCCTAATCATGTTATGATTTTCTAAGTGACTTGATACCACTTCCTTAACAATGGATTCCAGCATTTTCTCGATGATTGATGTCAGGCTAACTGGCCTGTCATTCCCTGTTTTTTCTCTCACTCCTTTCTTAAATAGTGGTGTTCGTTTGCGATCTTCCAATCTGCTGGGACCATTCTAGAATCTGGGGAATTTTGGAAGATCAAAACCAATGCATCCACTATTTCTTCAGCCACTTCTTTTAGAACTGTTTCAGCTGACTGCAGTGAGATTTATTTTTTGCTTTGTGCAAGTGTAACTTCTCCTAAAGGAAAGAATAGATGTATATTTATAGCTGAAAGATTTACACTTTCCAATCAATAATCTGTAGGCCTCTCCAACTGGTCACACAGCAGAAAATGTAAGTTCTGCTTAAACAAAAGATTTAACATACAGATACTTAATTACCTTATTTTCTGCATCGTTTTCTTCTTGGTGACTTAGTTGTCAGTTCTGTATTGTTCAGGATCAACGAGCCAATAATGTCCTCGGGCTCGTCTAGGGTTGGTTCAGGTGTACGCAAGGTTAGTGATGCCCCCTGTGGTGTGGAGGACGACTTGTGCTTCTGAAACTATGCCCAACAAAAAATCAACAGCTTCAGGAGAAGAGGAGGATGAGAGGGTAGAATATTAACAGATAAAGGGAGGCGGTAAGAAATAAATCTTGAATGGGGAAAGAAAAACATCTGAAACTTGAGAATTAATGAGCAAACACAAGAATGTGTAGCCCTTCCTACATCACCCCCCCCCCTCCCTCCCCCCCCAAATGTGTGTCCACCACAGAGAACATCAACTAAATCAGTGGGCACTCTATACAGACAAGGAAACTGTTATCTGCACAAATTATCAGGATGTGGTGACAGCAAAACCATCAAAGTTTTTCATTCTAGTCCTGTGCCTGTGAATTGAGGTATTTAGAAACAGTGAGTATAGAGTAGAAAAGGGAACAGTATTTTATTTCACCAGCATGAAAGAATTAGAACTTGCACAAATGGTAGTAGTGGAATAAGTTACTGGGCAAAGCTATTGAATTAAAACCGTATAAATGAGTTCAAAGGACAGCTGGATATCTTTCTAGATAGAGAGGGGATTGATAAACATTGAGAAAATGGGTAGGGGAGGTTAATCGTCTAAAAGGGGAGCTTATTAGGCCAGTGATACTTAAAAGGTTTATGTTCTTATTATTCATGAGTACTTTAAGCCATTCTGAATTATAGTATGTTGTGTGTTTTTTTTTCTATTGATGTACCTTTTTCATCGATGTATCTTTATTGCAATAAGTGCAAACTGTTCACATTGACTCTTTCCAGAAGATTTTAGCACACCTGGTCAACTGGTATGGAATAAAAATGTTGCAGTGATATATGGTGATGGGTAAGCTAATGGAGGATGGGCGCAAGTTTATTTAAATAAAAATTAAGAGCCATGAAATAAGTTATCAGGGAAGACCATTGAAGCAGACAGTAATGGGTTTATGAGAACATTAGAACAATAAATACTTGCATTTATATGGTGCCTTTAACGTAGCAAAACGTCTAGCGGTGCTTCAGACAGCATAATCCCTGGTGTCAGAAGACTGAGATATGAGGAAAGGTAAGAAAGATTTGGATTCTTCAGCCTTGAAAGGAGGTAAATGGCAGGGTACCTTGTACTAAGTGGGATAGAAAAGATTCAGTCCCGCCTCCATCAACTTCTGGCCAACCCACGCTATTTTCCCTTGATTGACCTTGTTAAGCCCGCCCAGCGGGCTTAGCAGGTCAATTAAGGGAAAGCCAGTTACAGAGAACGTCCGCGTATGACGTTTCATCTGTCAAAATTTTGACAGATGATTGTCATCGTTTGACAGCTCTGTGAAGCTGTCAAACATTGACATTCTATGTTGTTTGATGAGTTCTTGAATTCAAGACCTCATCAAACCTCATTCTTTTGTAGAAATGAGATGGTTGTTGCATTGGAGAATGCAACGGCCGTCTGTCATCTCTATCGCGGAGGTGCGAGACTCTCCGCATACCCACCGATTGAAGCCTGCAGGAAGAAACAAAGGTAAGTAAACTTTAACTAACACTTTGCACTTACCTCAGACACTCACCTCTCCACACTTGCACCCATCACTTACCTCACAGCACACTTTTGCACCCCTCCGACCCCCGCAAACCCACTACTCGCCTCGGTGACCCTGGCGGGTTTCGGAGCCTTCGGGAAGCCCGCACTTGTGTGAGCAAAATGGGGATAATCCTCTTGTCTGCCTGTTAACTACCTGTTAACAGGCAGTTAAGTGGCTGTAGTCCCTTCCCGTCTCCAAGGAGACGGGACCCGGCGCGGGACGGCTTCCCGCCTCCTGGCAAGATGGTACGGAGGTGGGTTGGGCACCCGCCCCCAGATTCTGCTATTTTCCCGGCAGTCCCGCCTCCCCAGGGCTGGCAAAATCCAGCCCAAAGGCTCCAGAATCAATCAAAGGGTACTTTCAAACATTTCAAGGCACTCTGTAAATACAAGTCTTTTTTCTTTCTTTTGCCTGAGAGAAAAAAATGTCTGCATTCTCAGCGAATCTGAGGAAGCCTATAAATAATTGTTATGTCTTATAAATTGGAGCTCATCAAAGCATATCAAATAGATGATTATAGTACTAAAAGGTATGCCAAGACAGTACAACCAGAGGACGTAAAAGTATATTTAGAACAGATATGGGGAAAACGTCTTTACTCAGTGATAAATGTTTGGAAGTGAATAGAGGCAAAAGCATTGGGGTTAATTAAAATGTAACTAGATGCAATAATGACAGTTAATGTAATGGAGTTAGAGGCAGTTTGAGGCAGTTTTAGGCATCTCCAAAACCTGTGGACTATGGGGGAGAGGAGGTAGTATATAATAAATAATGTCTTGGAAATGTATTGATTTTAGAATATTCGGGGGGGAAAATTTGCTTGCTTTGCACCTCCCGTTAGCGTCCTAAGAGGGCGCTAACGGAGCGCAAAGCAACTAGCGCCCGGGCGCGGCGCCGCCAACAAAATTCAGCGGGAGGTTAGTGGCGGCGCTAACCGTTAGCGCCCTGTGGTGCTGCGCCGCCGGCGATGACGTCATTGCCGTGCGCAGTGCCCCGCTCACATTCCGGCCGTGATCTTCGGTAGCGCCCCCGACTTGCTGCCGGACGCTATGTCCGACAGGGTCAGGGGGGCCTACCTGCGGCCGGGGAGGTGCTATTTAATGGTGAGGTGCCGGGCGGCCATTTTTGTTGCCGGCCGCCTGCCAGCACCTGCCTCCGCTCCCGTCCCCGGCCTCCTGACCCACCTCCCCGCGGAGTGCCGGCTGCGCTCCATGAGCCCGACACTTCTCTTGAGTGCCGGGCTCTTTTGCCGGCACTCCGATCCCTGGTGGCCCAGCTGGGCCCCGGGTCATGCTGCGCAAGGCCCCTCCCCTTTAAGAAGGGGAGGAAGGCCTGCAATACTGCGGCGCGATGTGCCACAGCGCCGCGATATTCCCTCGCAGCACCCCAAGAGGGAGGCGGGGTGCTTCCAGGAGCGCCCCGCTTCCCTCTTGGGGTGCTACCACTCAATTTTGGCCACGGGGGCGCTAATTTTTAGCGCCCCAAAGGGAGCACGACTCAATTTCTCTCCCTAGATATCTTGAACTGTTCCATAAGCTAATGGGTCAAAGGATTCTGATGTAAAATGTGGAAATTTAAAGATTTTGTGTCTGATACGTCCTTGGATAAGTTTTTGAAATACCCACAGAATGAGAGATATGCTGACTCACTCAATAGTCATGTTTTATTGTCTTCCACACATGCATTACATTTTTCCTTTTTTAATTAAATAACTGTAAGCTGTTCTGTAATCACCACTATAACATTTCAGTACCAAGCAGTTGAATTTGAGAGATTTCATGTGCAATGTCAAAACATCCCAATACTGCATCAAATGGGAGAGTTCAGGTTTAAAACCTGACAGAAAATGGATGACTTCAGTACATAGTGGTTTATGTTCCAGCACACATGACACATGAATGCATGTAGAAGATGGTTGTCGAAATAGGCAACTGATTGACTGAACACTAAATGTAGAATTGTTAGAAATATAGGGCATGACATCCTGTCTTTGTCAATTCGTAGCCAAAAAATGCCACATCAGCAAAAGTGGATTATTTGTCCATGTTAAGCACTGCTCTGTGATTCCTTCACCTCAAACTGGATTAGCAAACATTGGCAAAAAGTGAGTTTAAAAAAATAAATAATAATTTGGCTGATAGAAATCAAATATAATTTGATATTTGAAAAATAAAAGTTATTTTGGGATATTTCTATAGTGAATTTATTTGCAGTATGGTGAAGGCTGTTTGTTAATCCATAAATTAATCCTGGTCACTCCAAGCGCAATGTAGAAGAAGCACACAAAGCAAATATGGGCAAACATTTGGTTAAACTACATGTACCCATGTGTGGTCTTGGTCAATATCTTTCATTCAAGGCTGTTTTCCAGTTTTGCGTTTCTTTTGAGTTATCCGTGTCAGCTGTGGTTCAGTGAGTAGCACACTCACCTCTGAGTCAGAAGGTTGTGGGTTCAAAGTCCCACTCCAGGGACTTGAGCACATAAAAAAGCTAGGCTGACACTCCAGTGCAGTGCTGAGGGAGTGCTGCACTGTCGGAGGTGCCGTCTTTTAGATGAGACGTTAAACCGAGGCCCTCTCTGCTCTCTCGGGGACGTAAAAGATCTCATGGCACTATTTCGAAGAAGAGCAGGGGAGTTATCCCCGGTGTCCTGGCCAATATTTATCCCTCAATCAACATAACAAAAATAGATTATCTGGTCATTATTACATTGCTGTTTGTGGGAGCTTGCTGTGCACCAATTGGCTGCCACGCTTCCCACATTACAACAGTGACGACACTCCAAAAGTACTTGATTGGCTGTAAAGCGCTTTGAGACGTCTGGTGGTCGTGAAAGGCGCGATATAAATTAAGTTTTTTTTCTTTAAACATTTTTTGGGCTGTGTCAGCTTTTTTTGGAGCTGTTTGTCAGTTTTTCCAAGTTTTGTAGGTTGACATGTATCAAAGTTGAAAAGAACAGAAGTGTTTTTTAAAGTTTGGCAATTGAAGGAGAAGGGAACACTGAGAGAGGTAAGGAATTCCATAGTTTGAGATCTTGGAGAAGAATGAGTTAGAATAGAAAATCTGGAATGACATTTGGGTTTAATGCAGTGTGGGCATGATGGGAAGAATGTATATTTAGTAAGCTCTATTTGTAGTTTAGGAGGACCAAGCCAAAGGAAGGAGGTACAAGGCGGGGTGACTAAGAGCTTGGCCAAAGAGGTGGGTTTTAAGTTGGATTTTAAGGTGGATCTTAAAGGAGGAGAGGGAGGTGATGAGGCGGAGAGGTTTAGGGAAGGAACTCCAAGAGCCTAGGGCCTAGATGGCTGAACGCGTGGCTGCCAATGGTGGGATGAAGGGAGTGGGGGATGCACAAGGCCAGATTTGGGCTTATTCACCATGTCCTCACCACCACCTAATAATTACTCCATTATTCTCTGTTTGATCACCTATCACACTGAGAGACCAGTGTGGAATTTCAAGCTTGAAAAGAATAGTAAATGTGGGACTGCCAAGTCAAGGTAAGAAGCTATGATTAATGATAATAGTATTAAGCATTAGCATTTCGAGATAACTTTGTGACATCAGAGCTTTTGCAACCCTTCAGCCCAGGAATGAGCTGTGCTTTTACACCACTTTGCGGTAGTTTAGGCACATGTATTTAAACCGGGCGTGCTTTTTAAAAAAAATTTGGAGCTGCCCTTCAGTAAAAATGGGTGGGTTAATGGATTAAAGGCTTGACTTTAGTGGTAATGCTAATCCTACTGGTTTGACGAATGCACTCCCTATTGATGTTTCAAGACCAGTTACTTTCTCTTGCACAATTTGAAATGCCAGAGTTCGAGATAAGTCTTGTATCGGCTAAAACCAATTTGAATCCAGGCTTGTTCTATTATTGGAAACAGGGAAGGGCTGGAGAGGACTTCATTGAACATTATGAAGGTTTCACAAAGTTGGTGCAGGCATTTAGTTCAGTATGATGAAGGGTTCCAATGCCGGGGCACAAATTCAAAATGAGGAATTTGGTAGGGAAATCAGGTGGAACTGTCTTCCACAAAGGAACACTGTGCCAACCTGTCTCAATGAAACCATTCTTGCATCTTAGTCAGAATGCTGTGGGTTTAAGCCCAGTTCAGGGCCTGAGCACATAATTTGGACTGACACTTCAGTGCAGAACTGAGGGGGTCGGTGGCTGCACTGTCACAGGTGCTGTCCTTTGGATGAGACATTAAACCGAGATTCTGTCTGTCTCTTAAAGATCCCATGGCAATTTTCAATAAAAACAGGGACGTTTCCAGGTGTCCTCTCATCAGAAAGCAGATTAACTAGTAATTCGTCTCATTGCTATTTGTGGCATTTCACTGCTAAATTAGTCTAAATAAAAGACTGACTGCATTACAAAGTAATTAAATGTATATGAAGTGCATTGTGTAATTTTCTGAGAACTATGCTAATTTGCTACATAACTGCAAATCAGTCTTTCTTTTACCAAGGAAGTAGGTGAAGTGGATCATGTGAATGGGTTTAAGAAACAACTAGCTGTGTTTCTGAACAAAATGGATTGAGGGATATAGTGAGAAGGTGGAAACTTGGGCATGAGCGCAATGAATTTTCCCGTTGTAGCAGCTCGATTTGTGACACCAAATATGGTTTACTGTGTTCTCCGTTTATTTGTATTCGACCAAGTCCAGATACACACATTGGCCCAAAAATTAGTGCCACTGCGTACTCTCGCGTATTCTGTCTCCAATTGCCGGTTTTCTGCATGCACTGCGCATGCGCTGAAAACCGGCACTTGGTGAATGGAAAAGGGGGTGGGTCCTAGGTGAACCGCGTGCGCGCTACAGGCTGCGCGCACGCAGTGCACTTAGTGGTTTCAACGCGCAGGTAAGTATGGAAGATTCTACACATAAAAAAAGGAGGAGTAAGACCCACTTTTAACAAGGTAAGTAGTGAATTAAGTATTTTGAATTTTTTTTAACAGGTATATCTTTTTTAGAGACTTTAAAGACAGGTAAGTTTATTTTTATAACTTTAAAAGATTTTAAATTTTTTCAAAAATTTAATTTTTTATTTAAAATGGTTAATTTATTTAACTAATTTTATTAATGTGATGGTTTTTAAAAAAAATTTAATTGAGGTTTAGCGGTTCTTTTGGGGGGCTATAGTATTCATAGCTTTCACAGCACTTATGTGAAAGTTATGAATGGAAGATGGTGTGCTGCCATTGGCTCTAACTGAGTCACGTGATCCCACAGCTCGCACGAATTAACTACGCCGGTGGGATACGCAAGCCCAGCACAGCAGCTGTCCAGAACATCAAGTTCGTGCGAGCTGGAACTGAAAAAGCCAACGCGCAGTGAGAGATCGCGGGGAGGCCTTACCCTCGCACGAAGGCTTCCTCACGAATTTTTGGGCCAATATCTTTATCTAAGCCGTAGACATACAGAGAAATAAATAATACTAGCATGTGTTTTTTCCCCAGGTAGAGATGTAACTTTGTCGTCGTTCCTTTCCAATCCTGACTCTCTTGTAACGAAAGTTGAGATCGTTATAGTCTGCTTCTCAATGACACTGTCAGTGATAATTAATTATGACATGACAAGTGTTACTGTGACCAAACCCCCAGAAAGAATGTGATTTCTTCAAAACAACAGATGCCAACTTGTTTTTGTCTTGTTCTTCCATTGGTCCATTCCTTATCTTAAAACTGCCTTGGCTCACTGTTTCCCAATGTTGCCATGAAAACAAGTCAGGAGACATGAATGTTATACATCCTGTCGTTTCAGCAAACACCACAGTGTCAGCTAAATTGTACCCTGATAAATCAAATCCGAAAGCATCCTAGGAATAAACAACTTTTAACCATTTCATTAAGTAAAAAGAAACCAAAAACTTTAATCATATGAGATTAAACCAAATCCTAATCCTTCGTATATATGTGTACACAATTAGGGTATCTTGCACTGTTACCTTTGTTCTTTTGAACAATGTAACTCCTTAAAAGGGCTGTGCTTGTTGATAAATACTGATAAAGGACAAGCTTGGAGCTGATCTATTTGTGCCATGAATGAGAGTCTTTCACTTAGATTTATTAGAGGAAATGATACTCCTAGACAACACACAAGATGATGTGAAGGCTGTGGGAGACCTCGCGTTACAGTTGCTGAGACCAGTTGCAGAGTGATTGGTCCCTTGGTCTTCCTAACTTCCTGTGACAATGGTACACAATGGCACCCTCAGTTAAAGGTCATTGCCTTGTACCTCTTCCATGACCTTTACTTTTGGTTTACCATTCGCTCATCATTCCACAGATTTGGTATCCACAGGTGAAAGTTCCATAATGGGTCTCTGGAGATAACAAAATCTGTCTTGTCTCCTTACATGTGCAGAAATGTTAAACATGCAGTCATCAAACAGATGGATGTAACTACCAGAAGGTCAAAACTACGCACATAACAAGACTGCTATCTTTATTGCTGTTCTACTGGTCATGAATGTCAGTGCGGATTTTTTTTTTTGGACAGATTCTGAAAAAAACATCTTTCTGTTACAGAGTGGAGACTTTAACATAAAATGTATTCTTTAATACAACCTTTCCTGCTAGCGTTCCTAGCAGTACTGTCTTGCAAAATGTTTTTGCCTTGGTCACATTTCATCTTGCCGTCCAGTATTTGGGAGGGGATTTTATTACACTGGATCTCCATCCACTTCAGCACTCAACCAAATTTCTGCTGTCATTTCTGGCAGATGGCGGAGATGTCCACCCTAAAATGGATGGGTGTATTTAACTGAGGTGCTTTGATGTGGTGACGCCATATCTCCCATTTTCCATCATTACAAGCTTATTTATGTTCAGTAATAATCTGCCAACGGGCATCCAGGGTTGCTAGTCTCTGGGGTGAAGCTAGGAGGAAATTTAGAAAGCTTTACAGAATTCTTCTTTCTCCAATGATTTTGGAATATCTCATTTGTTTGTTTGTCACCAGGTTACAAAATGGGTTTCTCAATGGGAAGTCCCCTGCACCTTTTGTTTCCTGGAAGAGGCGGAGGAGCAGGAATGGATGTGGTCAGGTGTGGTATACTGCAGTACTCCACACCTGATACAGGCAGAGCTGCTCTTCCCTGCATTTTCCTGAAGAGCAGAAGCCCAAAGAGAATGAGGTCGGCAAACTTTTTCCTGGCTCCAAGGCACGTTCATGCCACAATGATAAAGGACTACCACATCTGGCCACTGCATGAACAGTTCTGTTTACAACTCCCCTGCCCAACCCCCTCGCACACACACCACTAAGGTACCATCATCCACAGAGCCTTTCTCATGCACATCAACTCCCAGAGTTGCCATACATTCAACTTAATCAAAGGCACTTCCAAACCCTACTAAGTAGCGTCAGCTGAGACTCAGTTGGTAGCACTCTCGCCTGAGTCAGAAGGTCGTGGGTTCAAGTCCCACTCCAGAGACTTGAGCACAAAAATCTAGGCTGACACTCCAGTGCAGTGCTGAGGGAGTGCTGCACTGGTGGAGACAATAAACCGAGGCCCTGCCTACCCTCTCAGATGGACGAGAAAGCTCCATGGCACTATTTCGAAGAAGAGCAGGGGTGTTATCCCCAGTGTCCTGGCCAATATTTATCCCTCAATCAACATCACAAAAAAAACCCCCAGATTACCTGGTCATTATCACATTGCTGTTTGTGGGACCTTGCTGTGTGCGAATTGCCTACCGCGTTTCCTGCATTACAACAGTGACTACACTTCAAAAAGTACTTCATTGGCTGTAAACCAATTTGGGATGTCCTGAGGTCGTGAAAGGCGCTATATAAATGCAAATGTTTCTTTTTCTTTCTAAGAACAATGACTGCTTTAGTGTAACTGTAATTTTAATCAAAACTCATAAATATGTGCCTAGTACTTCTTACCACTATGATCCTCTTGGTGTCAGTGTACTAAGTGTGGATTCTTAGCTCTAATCTTAACTCTAACTACTTCCATAAATTTCTCCGCCTCTCCACCCCTCTCCTTTTAAGATGTTCCTTAATACCTATCTCTTTGACCAAGCTTTTGGTCACCTGTCCTAATATCATCTCCTTTGGTTCGGTGTTAATTTTTGTCTGATTACGCTCCTGTGACCGCCTTCGGACGTTTTACTATGTTAGAGGCGTTCTATAAATGCAAATAGTAGTTTCATGTGTGCATTCACGTGCGCCTCTCCAATCTTTTCAAAGGAGAGTCATGAAACTCTTGGTAAAACAAAGCCAGGTACAATTTATTTAAGCTGCTTTATTTCACAGAGAGCAACTGAACCTACAGAGTAATAATCCAAGCACACTTCACTTACTTAACTCAATATTACTACTTCAAAAATGGGGATAACAACAGTAAACCATGCATCCTATCCCTCTCCACTGGCTTGTGTTTTTTTGCATACCTTTCTTTCTGAACAACTTCTAACTGCAAATACCCGACTACCTGTATTTTTGCTTTCAGCTCTGGGCCAGGGGCAGTGCCTCATGGATCGCTGTGCCAGCAACCATGAGTTTTCCTTTCTTTTACTGTTAACTCTGGCCCCTGGCAGGGGGGTGGCATTGGGTGATTGAAAGTTTAGCTCTCCCCTCACTTCTGACAGTGATTGCTACACAGAGAAAAATCAAAGTTACACTCCCCTCCCCTTTAAGTGCATTATCCCATTTTATTTCATTGATTTCCTTACAAGCTGTCAGTAACTTGTGTTTGTTGTTTACACACAACAGTATCATTGTAGTACCAGATTTGTCCATGTTTTGTTTGTATTTCATGAATGTTAAGTCTCGTTTTTATTTAGCTTTAGGCCAAGACACCAGCTAACAAGCTGAGTTTAATCGTTTCTCTTGTACAGTCCTGAGTCCCAAAGCCATCTGGGCACAAACCTCTAGGGAGGGGAGTGTTTTTTTGGGAGGGAGGATGATATTGGAGATTACATAGAATTGTACAGCACAGAAACTGGGCATTTGGCTCAAGCGATGTGCTGGTGTTTATGCTCCACGTGAGCCTCCTCCCACCTTATTTCATCTTACCTTCTTGCATTCTCCTTCATATACTTATCTTGCCTCCCCTTAAATGCATTTGTGCTATTTGCCTCAACCACTCCATATGGTAGCAAGTTCCACAATCTCACCACTCTTAGTAAAGAAGTTTCTCTTGAATTTTTTATTGGATTTATTAGCGACTATGTTTTATATTTATGGCCCCTAGTTTTAGACTCCCCCACAAGTGGAAACAACTTCTCTACATCTACCCTATTGAACCCTTTCATAATTTTAAAGACCTCTATCAGGTCATCTCTCAGTCTTCTCTTTTCTAGAGAAAAGAGCCCCAGGCTGTTCAGTCTTTCCTGATTGTTGTACAGCAATGCAGATATGTTGCAGTGCCCCTGGTTCAGGGATGGGGAAATGTGCAGGGCACTGTGACTCTGTCTGTTTAGCACCTGTATAGCATCATGGACTTAGAAGGTTCCATATATTTCTCTTCCGCACACCCCACCTCCCCACACACACATTTTCTTCATTCTTGGTTAGAGGCAAGTAGCATGGCAGCTGCTGTAACTCCAGTTGGAATGAGTAAAAATCTGATACAATTCCTGTCTTGTCAGTGCTTCATGGTTCTTAGTCACTGGGAATTGGAGGCCTTGTTGGGATCTGGAAGCTGACTGCCTTGTACATACTCAGCAGCAGAGCTATGAGTTCAAGCAGGCATGGGACTAAATTAGTAAATTAAATATAGAAGCTCTCTTATTTTGGAGGGGGACAGGTTTTTTTTTATTCGTTCCTGGGATGTGGGCGTCGATAGCAAGGCCAGCATTTATTGCCCATCCCTAGTTGCCCTTGAGAAGGTGGTGGTGAGCCACCTTCTTGAACCGCTGCAGTCCGTGTGGTGAAGGTACTCCCATAGTGCTATTAGAGAGGGAGTTCCAGGATTTTGACCCAGCGACGTTGAAGGAACGGCGATATACTTCCAAGTCAGGATGGTGTGTGACTTGGAGGGGAACTTGGAGGTGGTGGTGTTCCCATGCGCCTGCTGCCCTTGTCCTTCTAGGTGGTAAAGGTCGCGGGTTTGGGATGTGCTAGCCGAAGAAGCCTTGGCGAGTTGCTGCAGTGCATCTTGTAGATGGTACACACTGCAGCCATGGTACGCCGGTGGTGGAGGGAGTGAATGTTTAAGGTGGTGGATGGGGTGCCAATCAAACGGGGCTGCTTTGTCCTGGATGGTGTCGAGCTTCTTGAGTGTTGTTGGAGCTGCACTCATCAGGCAAGTGGAGAGTATTCCATCACACTCCTGACTTGTGCCTTGTAGATGGTGGGATTGTAGGATTGAGCTGATGTGTTTTTGATTCATGAAGTATGAAATCACGAGTAGCCAAAAAAGTAAAGAAAAGAAAAAATTTATAATGGGTCAAAACTGTGGTGCAGTGCTCTGGGGCCGCAGGACTGAGCGACAGGAGTAACCAGAAGTCGGTTTGTGCCTTTTGAGTTTCCAGATTTGGTGATGGTACCTGGTGGAAAGGGTGTGGTATGTCCCAGCTGAAGCCAGGCACTCCTATCTTGCTGTGACAGTTTACCTGCGCCTCTCTGCGCTGCCTCAAACAGTGTTGATGCACCATGGCAGCATGCTATTTTCATGGCCCCAAAAATGGCCCATGTGCATGGGCAAAATTAGAAATGCAACGATATCATTTTGTGTAAATGACAAACACAAGTTACTAGCAGCTTGGAAATAAATTAACAAAATATAATGGAATAATGTACTTAAAGGGGACGGGACTGTAATCTTCAATTTTCTCTGCAGAGCAATCACTTTCAGAAGAGATGAGGGGTGAGACTTTGAGAAGATATAAAGAAGGGAGAATAATTTAAATACAATTTAAAAAAATTGGAAGGTGGATTTCAGAGGAGTGATGAGAAGTGCTGAGACACTGCATGATTCAGGTGCATGTAGTAATTTGACCTTTCACTGCTGACACCCTAAAGTGTGTCTCAATCTTTTTGCTCAGTTGCTACTGTGTGCAGGAATGCAGATAGTGATGTGATGAGCCATCACATCACTGTGTCTGCAATTACAGTTTGACTTTGTGGTTGCCAAGTGTAGGAGCCGTCAGTGAAAGTTGGTGGTCAAGAGGCGCAGAGCCAGAAGAGGCCGACAAAAGTACAGATTCACATTTCTTTTAAGGTTTCCCTTGTGGTCTGAAGAGCAGGAGTGCCCCTCTGGGCCCCACAAGGAAACCTTAGGCCTCCCCTGCCCCCTGGCTTCCCTCCCCCTCTCCCGACTGCAATCGCCTCAGGACCCCTCCCCCCCCGTCCCCTGGACCACTTCTCTACGCCGAGGACCGTTCCCCCGGGTCCCAGATGGTGGCCCCTTGCCGCCTAAAATATTGCTCCTGTTGGTAGCTAGGTACCGATTCCTGCCGGGTTTGAGTTGATCAATCTAAATGAGGCCCGGGCGTTAAAATCGCCTGTTTCTCGGCCTGCTTCCCGCATGCTGCACTCTTTTCCGCCCCCTCAACCCTGTGTTAAAATTAAGCTGTCTCTATCCATGGTGTTTGTTACTACGTGGGGAAAAAAATTAACACATCATTGAGGCAGCCTCTGGGCAGCTAATCACAGGAGTTATTTTTAGTTGAATTGTAGTGTGTAACTAAGGGAAGAGGGAAATCTTCAGCATAGTTGTGGCACACCTGCGGGAGGGGAGGAGAGAGGCCTCGGGTTGTCACCTGTTCGGTTTTTAAGTGAGGTGTCTGGAAAGATCTCAGTTGTAAATTGGGCACCAAAATACACTTTTAAATCTCTGGGGGGTTTTTTTGAGAGAGAGAGAGAAAGAAAGGAGAAGACACTTGCAAATCTGATAGCCTGTGGCAAGAGAAAGAGAAATACAGAAAAAGGGAGTTGGGGAAAGGGAGAAATAAAGTAAAACACAGCACGGGATAAAACGAGACCAAAACAGGAAGAGCATAAGAAAGAGCGAAGAATACATTAAAGGTTCCTGCCTGTCTGCTGTCCATGTGACCAATGCAGCTCGCTGCTTTTAGCCATGTTGATGTCTTTGCTGGAGTACACCCTGGATATATGGCTTTCAACTGAAATCTCGCATCTAGGGTTTGTCCAGTTTTGACAGCTCTACAAGACACACAGTGGAGGAATGGAGGGAGGGCGCTGAATCTGTAATAATCCACAGTAATTCAGACAGACAAGAGGAACTGTTGTTCTTTAAGTTGATATTTGCATGCAAACCATTTCTGCAGCTTGTACATATGGCAGCCAGTTGCGGCTATAATTAGACGTGGGAAGTTTGCAATCTACAGTGTCTTCAGAGGAGTGGTGTGCAGGCTACAAGTATGTTAGATGCAGGAAGGTGCAGAGGCTGCAATAGCTACACCTGTACATGGACATACAGCCACATTAAAGACATTTTAAAAATGTTTGTGTGACTCCTTGGGAGCAGCAGCGAGAGTCGACCAAAACCGGCAACATTCGAAAGTGACATCAGAGATTAAAAGTGAGATCGGCACAAGGGAAGGATCTGATTGGTAAGTAGGACCTGGTGAGTGTTTCTACAGTCCAGTCGTTAAAGTAAAAGTAAGGTCTCTAGTTTAGAGTAAGTAGTGTTTAAAGTGAAGTAAGGTCCCTCGTGTATTTAATATTCTTTAATTTAAAGGGAGTAAATTAAGGGTAGGACATGGCAGGGCAGCTCGGCAGCGTGGACTGCTCCTCCTGTGCCATGCGGGAAGTCAGGGACACTTTCAGTGTCCAGGGCGAACACGTGTGCAGGAAGTGTCTCCAGCTGCAGCTACTCAAAATCTGCGTTTCGGAGCTGGAGCTGCGGCTGGAGTCTCTGTGGAGCATCCACGAGGCTGAGATCTTCGTGGATAGCACGTTTAACGAGGTGGTCACACTGCAGGCAGAGTGCACAGGCAGACAGGGAATGGGTGACCGCCAGTCAGAGTAAAAGAACTAGGAAGGTAGTGCAGGAGTCCCCTGGGTCCGGGTCCATCTCCCTCTCCAATAGATTTTCCTTTTTGGATACTGCTGGGGGAAATGGTTTCTCAGGGGAATGCAGCAAGAGCCAAGTCCGTGGCACTACGAGTGACTCAGCTGCACAGGAGGGGAGGAAAAAGAGTGGGAGAGCAATAGTGATGGGAGATTCTATCATAAGGGGAACAGATAGACGTTTCTGTGGCCGCAGACGTGACTCCAGGATGGTATGTTGCCTCCCTGGTGCCAGGGTCAAGGATGTCACTGAGCGGCTGCAGGACGTATTGAAGGATGAACAGCCAGAGGTCGTGGTCCATATCGGTACCAATGACATAGGTAGAAAGAGGGACGAGGTCCTGCAAGCAGAATATAGGAAATAAATTAAAAAGCAGGACCTCAAAGGTAGTAATCTCAGGATTACTCCCAGTGCCATGTGCTAGCGAGAGCAGAAATAGGAGAATAGACCAAATGAATGCGTGGCTGGAGAGATGGTGTAGGAGGGAGGGATTTAAATTGCTGAGGCATTGGGACCGATTCTGGGGAAGGTGGGACCTGTACAAGCTGGACGGGTTACACCGCGGCAGAAACGGGACCAACATCCTCGCAGGGGGGTTTGCTAGTGCTGTTGGGAAGGATTTAAACTAGTTTGTCAGGGGCTGGGAACCTAAGTGTGGGCCCAGAACGAAGAGAAACAAAGCTGGAAGTGCAAGTTAGAAAAGTAGTCAGCAAAACTAGCAGGGAGCAGAAACAAAGGCCAACAGTAAAGAGGGTCAAAGTGCAGGAAAATATTAAACAGGCAAAGTTGAAGGCACTTTATCTGAATGCACGTAGCATTCGCAACAAGGTGGATGAATTAATGGCACTAATAGAAGTAAATGGGTATGATGTAATTGCCATTACAGAGACATGGTTGCAGGGTAAAAAGGAAAAGGAGGTGGCGTAGCGCTGTTACTAAGGGATGAGATTGGTACGGTAGAGATAAAAGATCTTGGCTTGGCAGATTGTGATGTAGAACTGGAATCAGTTTGGGTGGAGCTAAGAAACAGCAAAGGGCGGAAAACATTGGTGGGAGTTGTGTATAGGCCACCAAACAGTAATGGTAATGTAGGGCACAGTACCAATCAAGAGATTAGAAATGCATGTAACAAGGGCAATACGGTAATCATGGGGGACTTTAATCTACATATTGATTGGGCAAATCAAATTACTACTAATGGTGTGGAGGACAAATTCTTGGAATGCATGCGAGATGGTTTCCTGGATCAGTATGTGGAGGAACCAACCAGGGAACAGGCTATTCTGGATCTGGTACTGTGCAATGAGAAAGGTTATCCACTTTGGTGGCAAAAACAGGAAGGCAGATTATTATCTGAATGGCAATAGATTGGGAAAAGGGGAAGTGCAACGAGACCTGGGAGTCCTTGTGCACCAGTCGTTGAAGGTAAGCATGCAGGTGCAGCAGGCGGTTAAGAAGGCAAATGGTATGTTGGCCTTCATAGCGAGAGGATTTGAGTATAGGAACAGGGATGTCCTGCTGCAGTTGTACAGGGCCTTGGTGAGACCACACCTTGAGTATTGTGTGCAGTTTTGGTCGCCTTATCTGAGGAAGGATGTTCTTGCCATGGAGGGAGTGCAGCGAAGATTCACCAGACTGATACCTGGGATGGCAGGAATGACGTATGAAGAGAGATTGGGTCGATTAGGCTTGTATTCGCTAGAGTTTAGAAGAATGAGAGGGGATCTCATTGAAACTTATAAAATTCTAACAGGACTAGACAGACTAGATGCAGGAAGGATGTTCCCGATGGCGGGGGAGTCCAGAACCAGGGGTCACAGTCTAAGGATAAGGGGTAAGCCATTTAGGACTGAGATGAGGAGGAATTTCTTCACCCAGAGAGTGGTGAACCTGGGAATTCTCTGCCACAGAAGGCAGTTGAGGCCAATTCATTAAATATATTCAAGAAGGGGTTAGATATATTTCTTAAGGCTGAAGGGATCAAAGGATATGGGGAGAAAGCAGGGACAGGGTACTGAATTTGGATGATCAGCCATGATCTCATTAAATGGCGGAGCAGGCTCGAGGGGCTGAATGGCCTACTCCTGCTCCTGTCTTCTATGTTTCTATGTTAATCAATAATCTTGTGATAAAGGGGCCTTTAGGGACAAGTGACCATAATATGATTGAATTTTACATTAAGTTTGAGAGTGATGTAGTCCAATCTGAAACTAAGGTCTTCAATCTAAACAGAGGAAACTACAAGGGTATGAGGGACAAGTTGGCCATGGTAGATTGGGAGACTACACTAAAAGGTATGAAGGTGGACATACAATGGCTAACATTCAAGGAAATACGGTGGCATAGTGGTTAGCACTGGTGCCTCACAGCGCCAGAGACCCGGGTTCGAATCTGACCTCGGGTGACTGTCTGTGTGGAGTTTGCACATTCTCCCCGTGTCTGCGTGGGTTTCCTCTGGGTGCTCCGGTTTCCTCCCACAGTCCAAAAATGTGCGGGTTAGGTTGATTTGGCTATGATAAATTGACCCTTAGTGTTAGGGGGGATTAAATATGTGGGGTTATGGGGATAGGATGGGATATGTTAGGGAAATTAAATACGTGGGGTTACGGGGGTAGGGTGGGATGTGTGTACTGTGGGGATTAAAGCAGGGACAGGGTACTGGATTTGGATGATCAGCCATGATCGTATTGAATGGCGGAGCAGGCTCGACGGGCCGAATGGCCTACTCCTGCTCCTAGATTCTATGTTTCTATGTTTCTATGAAATAATGCATAATTTGCAACAAACATATATTCCTCTAGGGCATAAAAACCCAAAAGGAAAAGTGATCCAACCATGGCTAACAAAAGAAATTAAAGCTAGTATTAAGTCAAAGCAGGAAGCTTATAAAGTTGCTAGAAAAAGCGGTCAGCCTGAGGATTGGGATCTTTTTAGAAATCAGCAAAGGGGGACCAAGAAATTGATAAAGAAAGGGAAAATGGAATATGAGCACAAACTAGCGAAAAATATAAAAACGGATTGTAAAAGCTTCTATAGGTAGGTGAAAAGGAAAAGACTGGCGAAGGTAAATGTAGGTCCTTTACAGTCAGAGACGGGAGAATTTATAATGGGTAATGAGGAAATGGTTGAGAAATTAAATAAATAATTTGTTTCTGTCTTCACGGAGGAAGACACAAAAAACTCCCAGAAATACGAGAAAACCAAGGGTGTGACGAGAATGAGGAACTTAAAGAAATTATTGTTATTAAAAAAACAGTACTAGCAAAATTAATGGGACTAAAAGTTGACAAATCCCAAGGACCAGATGACTTACATCCTAGGGTTTTGAAAGAGGTGGCCATTGGAATAGTGGACGCATTGGTTGTCATCTTCCAAAATTCTATAGATTCTGGAATGGTTCCTGCAGATTGGAGGATAGCAAATGTAACCCCACTATTTAAGAAAGGAGGGAGAGAGAAAATGGGGAACTACAGACCTGTTAGTCTCCCATCAGTAGTTGGGAAAATGCTGGAATCTATTATAAAGGATGCAATAACTGGGTACTTAGAAACTAATAGTAAGATTGGGCAGAGTCAACATGGATTTATGAAAGGGAAATCCTGTTTAACAAACCTATTGGAGTTCTTTGAGGATGTAACTAGTGGAGTAGACAAAGGGGAACTGGTAGATGTGGTGTATTTGGATTTTCAGAAGGCCTTCGATAAAGTCCCACACAAGAGGTTGGTGAACAAAATTAGGGCACATGGAATTCGGGGTAATATACTAGCATGGATTGAGAATTGATTAACAGACAGAAAACAAAGAGTAGGGATAAACGGGTCTTTTTCAGGATGGCAGGCTGTGACTAGTGGGGTACCGCAAGGATCGGTGCTTGGGCCCCAGCTATTCACAATTTATATCAATGATTTGGATGAAGGGACTAAGTGTAACATTTCCAAATTTGCTGATGATACAAAGCTAGGTGGCAGTGTCAGTTGCAAAGAGGATGTGAAGAGGCTTCAAGGGGATCTTGACAGGCTCAGTGAGTGGGCGAGAACATGGCAGATGGAATATAATGTGGATAAATGTGAAGTTATCCACTTTGGTAGAAAAAACAGAAAGGCAGAGTATTTCCTAAATGGTGAAAGATTGGGGAATGCAGATGCTCAAAGGGACCTGGGTGTCCCTGTACATGAGTCACTGAAAGTGAATGTGCAGGTGCAGCAAGCGATTAGGAAGGCAAATGGTATGCTGGCCTTCATTACAAGAGGATTTGAGTACAGGAGTAAAGAAGTCTTACTCCAATTATATAGGGCCTTGGTGAGACCACACCTGGAGTACTGTGTACAATTTTAGTCTCCTTACCTAAGGAAGGATATACTTGCCATAGAGGGAGTGCAACGAAGGTTCACGAAATAACAACAGAAAACGCTGGAAAAACTCAGCAGGCCAGGCAGCATCCGTGGAGAGAGAAAGAGAGTTAACGTTTCAGGTCGATGACCTTTCACGAGATTGATTCCTGGGATGGCGGGACTGTCTTATGAGAAGAGATTGAGTAAACTAGGCCTGTATTCTCCTGAATTCAGAAGAATGAGAGGGGATCTCATTGAAGCATACAAAATTATTGCAGGGCTTGATAGGATGGATGCTGAGAGAATGTTTCCCTTGGCTGGGGAGTCTAGAACCAGTCGCCACAGCCTCAGGATAAAGGGTCGGCCATTCAGGACTGAGATGAGAAGAAATTTCTTCACAGAGGGTGGTGAATCTTTGGAATTCTCTACATAAGCACATAAGAACATAAGAAATAGGAGCAGGAGTAGACCAATCGGCCCCTCGAGCCTGCTCCGCCATTCAATGAGATCATGGCTGATCTGATCCAACCTCAACTCTAAAGAACACAAGAAGCAGGAGAAGGACCAGGCCACTCGGTCCCTGGGCCCGCTCCGCCACCCACAGGGCCTTGACCGATCCGAACTCAAACTCATGTCCAATTTCCAGCCCGCTCCCCGTAACCCCTGATTCCCTTTACTTCTAGGAAACGGTCTATTTCTGTTTTAAATTTATTTAATGAAGTAGCTTCCACAGCTTCCTGGGGTAGCAAATTCCACAGACCCACTACCCTATGAGTGAAAAAGTTTCTCCTCATCTCAGTTTTGAAAGAGCAGCCCCTTATTCTAAGATTATGTCCCCTAGTTCTAGTTTCACCCATCATTGGGAACATCCTCACCGCGTCCACCCGATCAAGCCCCTTCACAATTTTATATGTTTCAATAAGATCGCCTCTCATTCTTCTGAACTCCAATGAGTAGAGTCCCAATCTACTCAACCTCTCCTCGTATGTCCACTCCCTCATCCCCGGAATTAACCGAGTGAACCTTCTTTGTACTGCCTCGAGAGCAAGTATGTCTTTTCTTAAGTATGGACACCAAAACTGTATGCAGTACTCCAGGTGCGGTCTCACCAATACCCTATACAACTGCAGCAATACCTCCCTGTTTTTATATTCTATCCCCCTAGCAATAAAAGCCAACATTCCATTGGCTTTCTTGATCACCTGCTGCACCTGCATACTAACTTTTTGATTTTCTTGCACCAAGACCCCCAGATCCCTTTGTACTGCAGTACTTTCCAGTTTCTCGCCATTAAGATAATAACTTGCTCTCTGATTTTTCCTGCCAAAGTGCATAACCTCACATTTTCCAATATTGTATTGCATCTGCCAAATCTCTGCCCACTCACCCAGCCTGTGTATATCCCCTTGTAGGTTTTTTATGTCCTCCTCACTCTCTACTTTCCCTCCCATCTTTGTATCATCTGCAAACTTTGATATGTTACACTCGGTCCCCTCCTCCAAATCGTTAATATAGATTGTAAAGAGTTGGGGACCCAGCACCGACCCCTGCGGAACACCACTGGCTACTGGTTGCCAGTCCGAGAATGAACCATTTATCCCAACTCTCTGCTTCCTGTTAGATAACCAATCCTCCACCCATGCCAGAATATTACCCCCAATCCAGTGATTTTTTTATCTTAAGTAATCTTTTATGTGGCACCTTGTCGAATGCCTTCTGGAAGTCTAAATACACTACATCCACTGGTTCCCCTTTATCCACCCTGTACGTTATGTCCTCAAAGAACTCGAGCAAATTTGTCAGACATGACTTCCCCTTCATAAAGCCATGCTGACTTTGTCCTATTAAATTATGTTTATCTAAATGTTCCGTTACTGTCTCCTTAATAATAGACTCCAAAATTTTACCCACCACAGATGTTAGGCTAACTGGTCTATAATTCCCAGCCTTCTGCCTACAACCCTTTTTAAATAAGGGTGTTACATTAGCAGTTTTCCAATCTGCCGGGACCTTTGCTGAGTTCAGGGAGTTTTGGAAAATTATTACCAAAGCATCCACAATTCCTACTGCCACTTCCCTCAAGACCCTAGGATGTAAGCCTTCAGGTTCAGGGGATTTATCCGCCTTAAGTCCCATTATTTTACTGAGTACCAATTCCTTAGTGATTTTAATCGTATTTAGCTCTCCCCCCTAGAGCCCCCTGTTTGTCCAGTGTTGGGATATTCTTAGTGTCCTCTACCGTAAAGACTGAAACAAAATATTTGTTCAGCATTTTTGCCATCTCCATGTTTCCCACCATTAATTTCCCGGTCTCATCCTCTAAGGGACCTACGTTTGCCCTAGCCTCCCCTTCCTTCCTGCCTGTCCTTCCTGATTGTTAAATACCCTGGCATATTTAATTCCCAGACGTTTTCACCCTGCAGCCATGTTTCTGTAATGGCCACAAGATCATACCCATACATAGTTATTTGTGCCGTTAACTCGTCAATTTTGTTATGAATGCTGCGTGCATTCAGATAAAGAACTTTCAAATGTGTTTTGCGACACTTACTTCCTGGTTTTTCCTTATTTAACACTTTACCTTTTACTCCATACCTTCTGTCCCTTCCTGACATGCTTTCCTCTGTCTCCCTGCTCAGGTTCCCAACCCCCTGCCACATTAGTTTAAATCCTCCCCAACAGCACTAGCAAACACTCCCCCTGGGACAGCGGTCCCGGCCATGCCTAGGTGCAGACCGTCCGGTTTGTACTGGTCCCACCTCCCCCAGAACCGGTTCCAATGTCCCAGGAATTTGAATCCCTCCCCCTTGCACCATTCCTCTAGCCACGTATTCATTTGAAGTATCCTCCTATTTCTACTCTGACTAGCACGTGGCACTGGTAGCAATCCTGAGATTACTACCTTTTGAGGTCCTCTTTTTTAATTTAACTCCTAACTCCCTATATTCTGCTTTTAGGACCTCATCCCCTTTTTTACCTATATCGTTGGTGCCTATGTGCACCACGACAGCTGGCTGTTCGCCCTCCCCCTCCAAAATGTGGAGGCTCAGTCATTGGGTATATTCAAAACAGAAGTCGATAGATTTCTGACTAGTAAGGGCATCAAGGGATATGGCGATAGGGCCGGTGAATGGAGTTGAGGTAGAAGATCAGCCATGATCTCATTGAATGGCGGAGCAGGCTCGAAGGGCTGAATGGCCTACTCCTGCTCCTATTTCTTATGTTCTTATGTCCTTGCTCAGTGATGTCATGGGTCAGGCTTCTCCCTTTCTCTCTAACTTGTGACATCACTCAGTGGAACAGTTCACAAGGGCCTACTGCAAATTATAATAGGGAACCCCTTTCGGGGTAGCTTTTTTTTTGTTTTAATTAAAAAGTGGAATTTGACTCTGGACACATTTCACCAAACGTCAGTGAAAATAGCTTAACTGTGTGAATTATATTGGTTTCTTTACTGCGAAGATGCACATTTGTGCATTGAAGTGGCAATGATGGCACACATGTTGGTATTCCTGGTTACATAAATAGTATTTGATTTTTTTCCCTGTGGGCCTTGTTGAAATAAGATTGAAAGTGAAGGAATACACTGGCTCATGAGGAGGTGACCTCGTTTCTCTGCTGTTTTACACCCTGGCTCCCACTGATACAAGAATTAACCTAACGTTGGTGGAAACCTACCTGTTCCATTTGCACAGTATCTGAAGCAATTGGTTAACATCACAATGACTGACTGTACATCTCTGCCTTGCATCATATTTTATATGTTCCAAAGACCTTTTTAAAATTAATATTTTACAAATGTTAAATTGGCACATCTCCTGTGGGAAGTTTACAGTATTTGTGCAGTACAAGCTGGCCGTTTCCCAGTAATCCACCGTTGGAGCTAACCAGTGAAGTATAATGACCATAACTGCTGCAATCATTGACGCATTTAAAATATTTTGACACTCCCAGAGCGCCGATTCAAATGGTGAAGTTCGTAACCTCAACACGGGACCGCTAAACACTTCACAAAGTATGGCATTCCACAGTCTTGTGTTTTTTTTCAAATCTTCTCTCCTCTTCTGAAGGCGCTGACTCCTTCCTGGGGTGCAGTTCCACAGGCACTGTTCGCCTACAGGTACCTCATCCAAGTGGCCATTGTTCATGTGTGATGAACCTGTGCAGTGAGTGTGGGCAGTCGGACGGAGAAGGCAGATCCTCACCCATGATCTGCTCAAACCACTTTCTAACAAGTGTCACTGGAGAGCAACCAAGAAGTCCATGGCCTTTCTAAAGCTGCATTGTAAAAGCAGTCTGAAGTAGGTGTGTGTTGCAGTCTGAATTGCAGTGCTAATTTCCAAGTCATTTGGGATCAGAATCTTACAGAAACTGAGCCTGCCTGAAGACTCCCATTGAAGCAATTATAAACACTCAAACCCTAGAAAGTTGAGGACTTTGCAAGTGATCAGTGATTGGATCAGAATGCTATCCTTTCACTTCTGGATTTAAGTCCAGCCCAGACTGATGGGATGAAAGTCTGCTCTCTCTGGCTGCAAACATCATATGTGAAATTAATTCAGGGCAGACTCTACTAAGTTCTGGGTGTGAGCCAACAGCACAGAACTGTCCAATAAAAATATAACAATGAAACATTCTTCCAGTGCTACAACAGCAAGTGGGAAAAATTAGGTCGCGCCCCATTTGGGGCGCAAATATCGTCTGGACACAAATATTAGCGCCTGGCGCTAATTATCGCCACTGACTGGAAACTTCACTTTTAACGCCCCGGGAGGTGAGTGGAGCGCTAAATCAGGCGCTGCACACCTGTCTTAAGGCGCAAAGGCCGAGCAGTGAGGCGCTAACTCAGCGCGCGAGCGCAGCGCAGGTGCTGCCAGTTAGCGAGGGAACACAGACACACTGGCGCCGGCCAGTTCTTAAAGCGGGGGGGGGCCAACTGTTAGGATCAGTAGGCAAAACTACCTCACAAAGCGTTGACTCAATGCAGAAGTCTCTCTTTCTCTCTCTCCGAATCTCTCTCTCTCTCTCTCTGAACGAGTGGTGCAAAAATGTCAACCACAGAAAAAGACAGGAAGAGGCCCCCTTTAAATAGCGCCCCCCCAGCCCCACAGCGATTGATAGCGTTCCGGTCGTTGGATGCGCCAGGCGGTAAGGCAGGGGGCGCCACTCAATTTCCGCTCCGGGGCGCCACAAGGGCGTTGCACCATGGAATGACGTCACAATCTGCGCGCGCAGGTGGTCGCAGCGGTAAAGTTTAGCGCCGCCGCACAATGTCTAGTTAAGTTCCCGAGCGGCGCAAACATCGCTGCGCCCGGGCGTTAGCGGCTTTGCGCCCCATTAGCGCCCTCTTAAGGCGCTAACGGGAGGCGCAACCAACTGAATTTTTACCCCCAAGAGTTTTGTCAGAGAATAGGTGAGAATGTTATACGATTTGAACAGGGTTGAAACTGAGGATGAGGAAAAAGTAAATATTTTGAATGATTACTTCTTCAAAATATTCACTAGAAGAATTGAAGAATATGCTCCCTTTCACCTCCCCCTGCCCCCCCCACATAAAAACAAGGAGCAAAGCAAAATTCATGATTTTGATACAAATTAAATGGAAGACCTAGACAGGTTGGTAGGCCTTAAACCAAATAAATCCCCAGTGTTGCATAGTTTTTAATCACAGTGTTAAGAGAGATAGTGAGGAGATTTGGGAGGCACTGAAAATCATCACTAGGGAGTCAGTGGACACCTAGGATGTCTTCTTCGCCGGGAGCAAGCGCAAGGAGCGCATGTCAACCCAAGCACCCTACCCATCCGCCCCTCCAACCACCGTCTGCCCCACCTGTGACGGGGACTGTGGGTCCCGCATTGGGCTCATCAGTCACCTGAGAACTCATTTTTAATGTGGAAGCAAGTCATCCTCAGTTCCGAGGGACTGCTTAAGAGAAGAGGATATACCAGTACATTGGAAACAGGCTAATTTGACTCCCATATTTAAAAAAAAGGACAAACTGACATGGGCAACTACAGACCTAATCAGTTCCATTATTTTATATGGAATGGAAGACTATTATCAGGAGTAAATTTGAAGATTATCCATACAACAACAACTTAGTAAACACTGCTTTAGACGGAGAAGATCCTGCCTGACCAACCTCCTTGATTTTGTTGAGGAAGTGACAACAAAGTTGTCTGTGCTAAACCCTAGAACGTTCTGGAAAGAAAGAAAGAACAAACTTGCATTTATATCGCACCTTTCATGACCTGTGGACGTCCCACAGCATTTCACAGCCAATGAAGTACTTTTGAAGTGTAGTCACTGTTGTAATGTAAGGAAATGTGGCTGCCAGTTTGCACAAAGCAAGCTCCCACAAACACCAATGAAATTACGTGACCAGATAATCTGTTTTTAATGCTGTTGGTTAAGGAATAAATACTTAGACTGGCATAAGGCAGTTGATAAAGTTCCACATAAGGCTACTAAATAAATTCAAAGATATGGGGACTCAGGATAAATTTGGTAAGAAATTGGCTGAAAGGTAGAAAACAACAGGTACTAGTAATGTCGGGGTGCAGTGCCCCAGGGCTCAGTGTTGGGACCACTTCCGCTTCTAATTTACATCGACTTGGATTTAGAAACTTTCTGAAAATTTGACCAATTTGTATTGATGCCAAACTAGGAGGGGCAGTGGAATTGAAGGGGTCAGCCCAGGAATTACAGATCGAGTCAGACAATATGTGAGTGGGCCGAACAAGGACAGTTGAAAATTTATGCAGACAAGCACTGCACATAGAAAGGCCATACTGTAAGAATCGTGCTGAAATAGCTAAGGATGAAGTTGAGAGAGAAGTAGGAGTTTTCGCAGACTCAATGTTCAATGTGTTCATCAATGCAGAGCAGCAATCCACAAAGCCAATTGAGTATTGAGCTACATAGCCAAAGCAGTAGAATATAAGTCACCCGGAAGTTGTGATCAAACTCTACAGTATTCTGGTCAGAAAGCACCTTGAGTGTTGCACCTAGATCTGGTCACCGAGAAACTAGGGAGATATTTGGGCACTAGCAGCAGTGCAGAGTAGAGCAATGAGGATGAATCCTGGTGTTCGGGAGGAAAGACTGGAGAGATTTTGTTTTTTCAGCTTGGAAAGGAGGTGTCTGAGGCATAATCTTATCGAGGTATATAAGAACATAACATAAGAAATAGGAGCAGGAGTAGGCCATTTGGCCTCTCGAGCCTGCTCCGCCATCTAAAGAGATCATGGCTGATCTGATCTTCGGCTCAGCTCCATTTCCCTGCCCGCTTCCCATAACCATTCACTCCCTTATCGTTCAAAAATCTGTCTATCTCCACCTTAAATATATTCAATGACCCAGCCTCCACAGCTCTCTGGGGCAGAGAGTTCCACAGATTTACGACCCTCTGAGAGAAGAAATTCCTCCTCATCTCAGTTTTAAATGGGCGACCCCTTATTCTGAAACTATGCCCCCGAGTTTTAGATTCCCCCATGAGGGGAAACATCTTCTCTGCATCTACCTTGTCGAGCCCCCTCAGCATCTTATATGTTTCAATAAGATCACCTCTCATTCTTCTAAACTCCAATGAGTATAGGCCCAACCTGCTCAACCTTTCTTCATAAGTCAACCCCTTCATAAGCTAGTAAATGGTGTGGAAAGGGTTAATCGTGGCATACTGCCATAAATTAAACTGTGCGAGTAGGACAAGGAATACAAGTTCAAACTAGTAAAAGATAACTTTAGGACTGAGATCGGGAAGTCGTCTTACATGGTCAACACTCGGAATGGGCTACTGGGCAGAGTGGTGGAAACAAAAACCTTGGAATCATTTAAGAAACAATTAGATGCTAAAATGGGGGAAGTGCAGAGTTATTCTGGATGGGCTGAGTTGCCTTCGTCATTCGTAAGTGTCTTGCAAATTAGCACTGAGTCAGCGGCTTCATTTAGAGAAGAAAAGGATCAAAGCAGCTGTCTCGGCCCTGGATTTCTTCTGTCAGTTAAATCTGAGAACAAAATTAATTAAATTCCTGTGGCCCTGAACAGCAAAAATAAAACTGAATCCACAGAAAGCCAAGCCTTTCGTGCATTTATAATCCTTTTATTTATTGGTTTAAAGAATCTCCCTCTGGAGTAGAATAAGCCGACTTGAGTTTCGTACCTCAAGTCGTGTATTTTTATTAAATAACAAGAATTTGGTGCAAGCTAACAATCTGGGGGGGTGGGGGGAGAAAAGCGCTTGGGATTGGGTGGGGACCATGGTCTGTCTGCTCCTTTTGTTAAATCAGACGGGCAGAGTCTAGTCTGCTGGAGTGGTCTGTGATACTCCAATGCATTAGCTGTTTTGAGATGCGTAGCTGTTTCCTTTTTGTACTTAAAATAACAGTTTGACCCATGGTCTGTGCTGAGTAAACCAAACTCAGCTGGGCCACTACAGTTGCCCATCATAGAATTACATCGAGTCCACAGCACAGAAACAGGCCATTCGGCCCAACTGGTCTATGCCGGTGTTTATACTCCACATGAGCCTCCTTCCACTGTAATTACCTCCTCGCCCCCGATTTTCCCCCCCCCCTGGTATCCTACTATTCCCTTCTCCTTCATGTATGCATCAAGCTTCCTCTTAAATGCAGCAATGCCCTCTGCTTCTTCTCTTCTCTTCTTAGGCAGTCCCTCTGAACCGAGGATGACTTGCTTCCACATTAAAAATGAGTTCTCAGGTGACTGATGAGTCCAATGCGGGACCTACAGTCTCTGTCACAGGTGGGGCAGACGGTGGTTGAAGGGGTGGGTGGGTGGGGTGCTTGGGTTGACGTGTGCTCCTTCCGCTGTTTGCACTTGGTTTCCGCTTGCTCCCGGCGAAGAGACTCGGTGTTCGGCGCCTTCCCGGATGCTTCTCCTCCACTTTATGCGGTCTTGGGCCAGGGATTCCCGGGTGTCGGTTGGAATGTTACACTTTTTCAAGGAGGCTTTGAGGGTGTCCTTGAAGCGTTTCCTCTGCCCACCTGGGGCTCTCTTGCCGTGCCGGAGCTTCGAGTAGAGCGCTTGTTTTGGGAGTCTCATATATCGGGCATGCGGACAATGTGACCTGTCTTCTGTGGCAGCGAGTTCCACATTCTCACCACTCTCTGTGTAAAGAAACTCCTCCTAAATTCTTTATTTGATATGTAAGTGGCTGTCTTACATTTATGCCCCTTGTTCTGGACTCGCCCACAAATGGAAACAGTTTCACCACCTCCGCCCTATTGAACCCCTTCATAATTTTAAAGACCTCTATCAGGTGTCCTCTTAGTCTTGTCTTTTCCAGAGAAAAGAACCCCAGCTTGGTCAATCTTCCTGACAGTTGCATCCTCTCAATTCTGGTAATATCCTTGTAAATCTTTTCTGAATGGCTTCAATATCCTTTTTGTAGTATGGTAGTATTGAGTCGCTGGTCTGGGTGAGGGAAAAGTCGGCCTGAATTCTTGCTTCTGGTCACCATCTAGCGATCCTTGATGGAAAGTGCTTTTGTGTGTACATTGGATGAGGAATTGATTAAGTGCAGCTGTGATGCATCCAGTGGTTGAATGACCTGCTCACACACATTGTTTATGGTCACACATAAAGAATGGCTATCAGGGTCTGCCTTTGTAGAGGACAGGAGAAAAATAAAAAAAGCTCAGTTACAATTGTTCTTGTTTCCAACACATTATATACATTCTACGCTTAAAAACTCTTCCAGCTTCTGGTAAGAATCTTGCTTGTGAGACAACTATCTTAACAAGTGCCTGCCCACCTGCCCCAAGTCTGGATATTTAGCCACCTCGCTCATGTCCCCACTGTGCTGAGTGAGCCCTGAAGCTGTGGTCTTTTCACCCAAGTCCTGGGGCTGGATTTTATGAATGGAGACGTTTTGGAGGCGGGACTGCTGCTTGCCTGTGATTTCTACAATGGAGATGTCGGGACTCCGGCTCCACAGGGGCTGAAGGCTGTAGGCAGAAACAAAGGTAAGTTAACATTTTCTAACACTTTGCACTCACCTCACATACTTACCTCTCCACACTTGCACCCATCACTCACCTCTACATTGCACTTTCAGACCCCCTCCGACCTCCAACTCGGCTCCTACACCCTGGCGGGGTTCCCCCAGGTCGGGAAGCCCGCATTTCGGAACGAAAAATGGGGATAATCCTATTTTCTGCCTGTTAACTACCTGTTAACAGGCAGTTAATAGGCTTTAATCCCTTCCCGCCTCCAAGGAGACGGGACCCGGGGCAGGACGGCGTCCCGCCTCCTGGCAAGAGGGCACGGAGGTGGGTTGGGGGCGGGTTTGCCACCCGCCCCCAAATTCTGCAACTTTCCCGGCAGTCCCGCCTCCTCGGGGCTGAGAAAATCCAGCCCCTGATGTTCGGTCACCTTTTTTTTCCCCTCAGTCCTCGTGCTTTGCCAAGCTCCAATGCTCTTTTTGTCTCATCCCTTTCCTCCCTGAATCTCAGGGTGCTGCCACCTCTTCTCCACACCCTGATTTTACAAATCTCAATCAGCATAGAATGGAATGAATTTTTCAAAAGTCAGTTTCTTTTTCACACGCTGTGTATGTTTGAAGTCTGAGCAGATTGAATTTTTAATGGTTGTTAATGACCACCTGGATAGTTCCAGAGCACCTGCTGCCCTTCGACAATTCAACTAAATGGTCATTATTTGTGAGCGCCTTGATGGTTTGTGCAACAGGGTATTTACTGCGGCCGGGGGGGGGCATCACAACCAAACCTGATATTCACAAAGGCACATTTCCAGCAGGGGTCACTGGATAGTGAGTAGCCTCTGAAACCTATCCCAAGGGTACTGAGACAAATTGTACCCCCTACCCCCCCCTCCAATCATTGTCCTGGCTAAGATCAGCTTACTCTCCATAACTGGGAATCAAAACCTAGACCACCCAAATCTGGATAAGACCCTAAGCCATCGATGGAGCCCAGATTGGTGACTGTTTAATGAGTAGAGTCTCAAACTGTCATGCATGTTTTTCAGCACAACAGCAGTCTGAGGATTACTGTGATTCTGGCATATACTGCAACAGCAACTTTTATTTATATAGCACCTTTAACATAGTAAAACATTCCAAGATGCTTCACAGGAGCACAATCAGACAAAAATTGAGAATGAGCCAAGGAAGGCGCTATTAGGACATGTGACTAAAAGCTTCAACAAAGAGGTAGGTTTTAATGAGCATCTTAAAGGAGGAGAGGGAGGCGGAGCGGGAGAGGGAGGGAATTCCAAAGCTTGGGGCCTAGACAGTTCAAGGCACGGCCGCCAATGGTGGGCAAAGGGAGTGGGGGGTGCACAAGAGGCCAGAGTTGGAGCAGCGCAGAGTTCTCGGAGGGTTGTAGGGCTGGAGGAGGTTGCAGAGATAGGGAAGGAAAAAAACTATATTTTCTTTGCTCCAAGGATATGGTTGTGCATTCATCTCTGAATCAGAAGGTTATGTGTTCAAGCCTCACTCCAAGACTTGAGCACATAATCTAGGCTGACACTGGATTATGATGGAATGCTGCTTTGCAGGAGGTGCCAACCTTCGGATTTTAAATCTCCCTAACCAGGGGGGCTTAAGTCAATTGTAGCATTGTTACCACTGACTCAGTTTGAGAACAATAGATGGTCTGAAGATGGAAACCCAGAATCTTCCTTGTCTGTATGTATGGCTCAGCTACTCATTGGCAGAATTTGCAGAGTTATTGGGCTGAATTTTAATGAGCAAGGCGGGGCGGGGGGGCTCCAAAGCAGTTGGGAAACCCGGGGGAACGGGTTTCCCGCAGGTCTTGCCGAATTTAACGGCAGGGCCTGATTTGAATGGGAAGCCTCTGTTTCCCACCCGCAGCCAGCCAGATTGAGAGGCAGGTAGGCGTGTGGCACTAGGACGCACAGAGGAGGGAGGGAGGGATTGCGTGGAGATCGGGGAGGTGACCGGAGGAGCACGGGGTGCAGGAGTCTGAAAAGATCGGGGTTGGCCTGGAGAAACGGTGGGGGGGGGTCGCAAAAAGGTCGGAGGTGGGGGGGGGGCAGAGATCGGGGGCCTAGAGGAGCACAGGGGTGGGGGAGAGGAGGAGGAGGGTGGCGGCCTCGAGGGGGGGGGGGTCTCCGATCACGGAGGGTGGGTTAGGCAGGGACCCTGGATTCAGGAGGTAAGTGTAAAGGCACTCCTGGATCCACCAGTCCTCGCCTTGCTTTAGCTGGCGGGTTTCACGAGGCGTGCAAAACCCGACCAGCTAAAGTTAAATACAAAATGGAGGCTAAAGCAGAGGCTTCCAGCCACATTATAATATTTAAATAGGTGGCCAACTCCTGGCAGCGGATTGGCTGCCCACCCTGTGCCACCTCCTTTAAAACCAGAAGTGGGCGTGTTGGAGGCGGGTTCCGGTCGGGATTCACATTTTTATCATTAACTATTCTCACGCTCCCAATCCACCTTTTTTTAGGTTAAAATTCCCCCCATTGGGTGAGCTTGTTTCAATCTGATTTCTTCGTTCGATAGCTGCCTGCTTCTATTTTACAGGAGCAAACTGATAGGATTTTACTTGCCTTTGCTGTGCATCTATCTGTTCAACATTTCTACCACAATGTAGAGAAGGAGAAATTTCCTTCAATTTCTATTCTTGATTGAGGCTTGTTAATTTTTATAGTCATATGTACTTAGACTCTTTGGTGATGACTCAAAGCCATTTTTACACTGGCACTTGTTTAAGTTGGATTCTGGGAGCTGGCCTCTGGCATTTAAAGCACTAAATGTGACTCCTTTATTCATGAGAAACTGAGTCTATGATTCTGTCATTTGATTAAGGAAACTGGATTTACTCGTGTAAATGCAGCTGGTTCACGTACACTGATCTCCTGGCATCCAACCAAGTAATCTGTTTAAAACTGTCACCACTTTAAAGTGGATGTAAAGATCATGGATCATACTCCTGTCAATCATCTTTCCTTCATTGAGAACAAGATAAATTTTAAAACCTCATCTTCATAACTTGAGCGTTTTAAGTCACAAAAATATTTTTGCCATTTTCTCTGAATCCTCTTCAAATGCCTTTGAGATTCATTGTGAGATTTGGTTAGTTTTATTGAGAACAGCCTCATTCTGACTGCATACTTTCAGTAAATAGTTAATAATCACACACATTTTATTTCTTTATCACTCAAACTTTGCAATGGACACCCAACCATTTTATGCACCGGTTTTTTTTGTTTCCTGTACCAGCATGTATTACCTTCCAAGTACTCGTCTACTTAATTTTCCCAGATCCTTATGAATGCTGTAATTCTGAGCCCCTGGTGGCATAGGCTGGGGTTATCAGCAAATGTTATATTATATCCTAGAAGTACCTTCCCACATGTCATTTTATGAAGCCTTACAGAGCAGGGAACCCAGAACAGACTCCTGCAAAACTAGACTAATCACTGCCCACCTCCCCCGCAGAGCTAGACCTGCTTCGCCCTATTGCTGAGCCAATTTTCTGTCCAACTAGCTAATCAACTGTCTCCAATATCAGTATAATGCATGTTAAATACATTTCTTTTAATCTTTAATCTTGCTTTCAGACTTACCAGTTCCATGATACACTCTTGTTCTGCAATCACAGTTAAAGTTGATTAATCTGTTTGGATTCAGATTAGCCTACCTTTTAGTGATTGGAAATGTAAAGTATATTTCTTTGGGATCGTATCGACGTCTTTGATAATTACAGAAGATATGATGAGAATTTATTAAGCAACCATAAGTCTGCCATATACATTTTCCCAGGGTATTCAAGAAGTATTTTTTTGGTTGGCAAGATCAGGAAGCCATTGTTACCCAGTTGACGATGCTCAGGACCTGGAAACGCCCAGGAAAAGCCTACGCCACTAATACTGAGCAGATGGCTGCAGGGGAACAATTGGAGACTTAATCTTCTGGACTTTTCCACTAGGAGTGCAACGAAGCTTCACCAGACTGGTTCCGGGGATGGGGGGGATTGTCCTATGAGTAGAGATTGAGTAGACGAGGCCTATATTCGCTAGAGTTTAGAAGAATGAGAGGTGATCTCATTGAAACATACAGGCTGGGAGGAAAAAGTGTGGAAGAGCTATAGTGATAGGGGATTCAATTGTAAGGGGAATAGATAGGCGTTTCTGCGGCCGCAATCGAGACTCCAGGATGGTGTGTTGCCTCCCTGGTGCAAGGGTCAAGGACGTCTCGGAGCGGCTACAGAACACTTTGGAGGGGGAGGGCGAACAGCCAGTTGTCGTGGTGCACATAGGCATCAACGATATAGGTAAAAAACGGGATGAGGTCCTAAAAGCAGAATATAGGGAGTTAGGAGGTAAATTAAAAAAGAGGACCTCAAAGGTAGTAATCTCAGGATTGCTACCAGTGCCACGTGCTAGTCAGAGTAGAAATAGGAGGATATTTCAAATGAATACGTGGCTAGAAGAATGGTGCAAGGGAGAGGGATTCAAATTCCTTGGACATTGGAACCGGTTCTGGGGGAGGTGGGACCAGTACAAACGGGACGGTCTGCACCTGGGCAGGGCCGGGACCGATGTCCTAGGGGGAGTGTTTGCTAGTGCTGTTGGGGAGGGTTTAAACTAAAGTGGCAGGGGGTTGGGAACCTGAGCAGGGAGACAGAGGAAAGGGAAACAAGGATAAAAGCAAAAGACAGGAAGGAGAAAAACAAAAGTAGAAGGCAAAGAACTCAACGGTTTAAATCAAACATGGTCACAGTAAATAATAATTCATATAGGTCTGAGAGCGTTAAAAAAACAAGCCTGAAGGCTTTGTGTCTTAATGCAAGGAGCATTCGGAACAAGGTGGATGAATTAGCTGCGCAAATAGAGGTAAATGAATATGATTTGATTGGGATTACAGAAACATGGCTCCAGGGTGGCCAAGGCTGGGAACTCAACATCCAGGGGTATTCAATATTTAGGAAAGATAGGCAAAAAAGAAAGGGAGGTGGGGTAGCATTGCTGGTTAAAGAGGGGATTAACACAATTGAAAGGAAGGATATTAGCTCTGATGATGCGGAATCTGTATGGGTAGAACTGAGAAATAACAAGGGGCAGAAAACGTTAGTGGGAGTGGTATATAGACCTCCAAACAGTAATACGGAGGTTGGGGACGGCATTAAAAGGGAAATTAGAGAAGCATGCAGTAAGGGCACAGCAGTCATCATGGGTGACTTTAATTTACATATAGATTGGGCTAACCAAATTAGTAAAAATACTGTGGAGGAGGAATTCCTAGAATGTTTACGAGATGGTTTTCTGGAACAATATGTCGAGGAACCAACCAGAGATCAGGCCATCTTAGACTGGGTATTATGCAACGAGAAAGGATTAATTAGCAATCTTGTTGTACGAGGCCCCTTGGGTCAGAGTGATCATAATATGATAGAATTCTTCATTAGGATGGAGAGTGAAGTAGTTGAATCAGAGACTAGGGTCCTGAATTTAAATAAAGGAAACTGCGATGGTATGAGGCGCGAATTGGGTAGGATTGATTGGGGAATGTCACTCAAGGGGTTGACGGTGGATAGGCAATGGCAAACATTCAAAGACTGCATGGATGAACTACAGAATTTGTACATCCCAGTGTGGCATAAGAATAAAACAAAAAGGGTGACTCAACCGTGGCTAACAAGGGAAATTAGGGATAGCATAAGATCCAAGGAGAGGGCATATAAATTGGCCAGAAAAAGCGGTAGCCCTGAGGATTGGGAGCAGTTTAGGATTCAACAAAGGAGGACAAAGGGATTAATTAAGAAGGGGAAAATAGAATATGAAAGTAAGCTTGCTGGGAACATAAAAACTGACTGTAAGAGCTTTTATAGATATGTGAAGAGAAAAAGATTAGTGAAATCAAGTGTAGGTCCCTTGCAGTCAGAAGCGGGGTAAGTTATAATGGGGAACAAAGAAATGGCAGCCCAATTAAATGCATATTTTGGTTCTGTCTTCACAAAGGAGGACACAAATAACCTCCCAGAGATGTTGGAGAACATAGGGTCTGATGAAAGGGAGGAACTGAAAGAAATCAGTATTTGCAGGGAAATGGTGTTAGGGAAATTGACGGTATTGAAGGCCGATAAATCCCCAGGGCCTGATAATCTACATCCTAGGGTACTTAAGGAAGTGGCCCTAGAAATAGTAGATGCATTGCTGATCATCTTCCAACATTCGATGGAATCTGGAACTGTACCCATGGATTGGAGGGTAGCTAATGTTACCCCACTATTCAAAAAGGGTGGTAGAGAGAAAGCGGGGAATTACAGACCGGTAAGCCTGACATCGGTAGTGGGGAAAATGCTAGAGTCCATTATAAAGGATGTAATAGCTGAGCATTTGAAAAACAGTGACCGGATCGGACAAAGTCAACATGGATTTACAAAAGGTAAATCGTGCTTGACTAATCTACTGGAATTTTTTGAGGATGTAACTGGGAAAATAGATAAGGGAGAACCAGTAGATGTGGTGTATTTGGACTTTCAAAAGGCTTTCGATAAGGTCCCGCATAAGAGATTAGCGGGTAAAGTTAAGGCACATGGGATTGGGGGCAAGGTATTGACTTGGATAGAGAACTGGTTGGCGGACAGAAAGCAGAGAGTAGGAATTAATGGGTCTTTTTCCGAGTGGCAAGCAGTGACTAGTGGGGTACCGCAGGGATCGGTCCTTGGACCCCAGCTATTCACAATATACATTAATGATCTAGATAAGGGAATTAAATGTAATATCTCCAAGTTTGCAGATGACACAAAGCTGGGTGGGAGTGTGTGCAGCGAGGAGGATAGCGAGAAACTCCAGGATGATCTGGACAGGTTGGGTGAGTGGGCAGAAGCGTGGCAGATGCAATATAACGTGGATAAGTGCGAGGTTATCCACTTTGGTGTCAAAAACAGAAAGGCAGACTATTATCTGAATGGCAATAGATTGGGAGAAGGGGAAGTGCAACGAGACCTGGGTGTCCTTGTGCACCAGTCGCTGAAAGTAAGCATACAGGTGCAGCAGGCGGTGAAGAAGGCAAATGGTATGTTGGCCTTCATAGCGAAAGGGTTTGAGTATAGGAACAGGGATGTCCTGCTGCAGTTGTACAGGGCCTTGGTGAGACCACACCTTGAGTGCTGTGTGCAGTTTTGGTCGCCTTATCTGAGGAAGGATGTTCTTGCCATGGAAGGAGTTCAGCGAAGATTCACAAGGCTGATACCTGGGATGGCAGGAATGACATATGAGGAGAGATTGGGTCGATTGGGCTTATACTCACTGGAGTATAGAAGAATGAGAGGGGATCTCATCGAAACATATAAAATTCTGACAGGTCTGGACAAACTAGATGCAGGAAGAATGTTCCCGATGGTCGGAGAGTCCAGAACCAGGGGTCATAATCTACGGATAACGGGTAAACCATTTAGGACAGAAATGAGGAAGAATTTCTTCACCCAGAGAGTGGTGAACCTGTGGAATTCTCTACCACAGAAGGTAGTTGAGGCGAAGTCATTAAATATATTCAAGGATGAGTTAGATATATTTCTTAAAGCTAAAGGTATCAAGGGATATGGGGAGAAGGCAGGTACAGGGTACTGAGTTTAGATGATCAGCCATGATCTCATCGAATGGCGGAGCAGGCTCGAGGGGCTGAATGGCCTACTCCTGCTCCTATCTTATATGTTTCTATATTCTTACAGGGCTTGACAGGGTAGATGCAGGGAGGATGTTTCCCCGGGCTGGGGAGTCTAGAACAAGGGGTCACAGTCTCCGAATAAGGGGTCGGCCATTTGGGACTGAGCTGAGGAGAAATGTCTTCACTCAGAGGGTGGTGAATCTTTGGAATTCTCTACCCCAGAGGGCTGTGGAGGCTCAGTTGTTGAGTATATTCAAGACAGAGATCAATAGATTTTTGGATATTAAGGGAATCAAGGGCTATGGGGATAGTGCGGGAAAGTGGAGCTGAGGTAGAAGATCAGCCATGATCTTATAGAATGGCGGCGCAGGCTCGAAGGGCCAAATGGCCGACTCCTGCTCCTATTTCTTATGTTCTTAAAAGTTCCTGTACAGGTGTGAGGTGTCTTGTAATCACATGCCCGATGATATTGTGTACTACATGATTCTCAAGATACTGTACCCAGATGAGCTGACAGTTTAGCTTAATGGTACTGTTCTCTTCTGAGTCAGAAAGCTTTGGGTTGAAGTCCCACACCATAATCCACTTTTGCTTCAGTGCAGTAGTGAGGGAGCATCTCATTGTCAGAGGTATGTCTTTCAGATGAGATATTAAACCGAGGCTTCATCTACTTCTGCAGATGGATGTAGAAGATCCCCTGATATTACTTTGATGAAGAGCAGGCAGTTCTCCAAATGTCCTGGCCAGTATTTCTCCCTCAATCAATGACCTCAAAAACAGATTAACTGTTCATTTATCTTATTTGCTGTTTGTGGGACTTTGCTATATGCAAATTTGTTGCCACATTTGTCTCCTTAATGACATTGACCATGCAAAAAATTGACTTGCTTTGAAGCACATTGCAGCATCCCAAGGATGCGAAAGGTGTTCTTCAAATGCATATTCTTTAAGAACTATTTTTGCAACGGTTGGTTCAAAATGGGATTTTCCATGAGGTTTTCCTTTTTTTATGCTAATCAAGAGTTTTAATAGCGAACAGAGAAAGACTATTTTCTCTGGTTGGGGAGTCTGTGATGAGGAGATGTCAATTTAAAATTGTCACTAAAATTTAGGAGAGAGGTTAGGAGAAATTTCTTCACTTAGAGGGTCGTTTGAGCATGGAATGCTTTGCCACGGAAAATTTTATAAAATATTTGAAACAGATAAAGGTACAAAGTTATGGAGAGGGTGGGGCAGTGGGATTAGTTTTGCATAGCTCTAGCAAAGAGCTGACCCAGATATGACTGACCAATGATCTCTGTCTCTGCTGTAAATCTCTATGGTTCTATGTGAGAGATACTAATGCTAGGATTACGACACTTTGCCATTTCCAGTTACACGCCAACCTAGAAAACTAGCAAAAGCTGACTAACCACTTCAAAAGAACTGTTGAGTATTTAACAAAAAAAATATTCATTCACAGGATGTGGGTGTTGCTGGCAAGGCCAGCATTTATTGCCCATCCCTAATTGCCCTTGAGAAGGTGGTGGTGTGCTGCCTTCTTGAACCGCTGCAGTCCGTGTAGTGAAGATACGCCCCGTCGCGCTCTCAGGTGGACGTAAAACATACCATGGCACTATTTCGAAGAAGAGCAGGGGAGTTATCCCCGGTGTCTTGGCCAATATTTATCCCTCAGTTAACATAACATAACAAACAGATTATCGGACATGATCACATTGCTGTTTGTGGGAGCTTGCTGAGCGCAAATTGGCTGCCGTGTTTCCCACATTACAACAGTGACTCCACTTCAAAAAGTACTTCGTTGACTGTAAAGCGCTTTGGGACATCCGGTGGTCGTGAAAGGCGCTATAGAAATGCAAGACTTTCTTTTTTCTCGCCAATGTTCGGATTCCCAAAGCATTCCTCCTTCCCTTTCTCCTTCATTGCCCTCCAGTTCCCTCCCATCCCTCTCTCCTTTATTGCTATCCAACTCTCTCCCTTCCCTCTCTCCTTCATTGCCATTCATTTTCTCCTTCCATCTCCCCTCAATGCCACTCCTCAGAGTGCTGTTACTAATGAAAGGGATTCTGGCTGCTGCATGCTGTCGGTGGGAACCCCTGTTCTCACAATAATTCCAGTCTGTTATTGTTAACAATAATTATTGTTGGAGGTTTTAAAAAAAAAAATAACTACCATTAGTGGCAGGACTGAATTTTATCATTAAATGCTGACATACAGATCACATCCCCATATTAATGATCGTCAGCAAGAAAACATTGATGGTGACATATATGTTTCCAGCACCCTGTGTCAGCATTGAGCACTCCAGCAAGCAACTGAGTAAAGATTCTTTGATTTTTCTTCCATTCACCAACTTTGCATCAATGTATTCATTCAGTTTTACACACCAGCCATACATGTGGCCTCTTGGAGTAAATTTGCAAATTTCGTGTCAAATTTGAGGCCGTTTTGTTCTGTGGGCCTACGCTCACCTGGAACTGGATTGAAACTGTCCAATGTGCTTCATGCAAGAGGAGAAACAACAACGATCAAGCTGGGTATTGAGAACTTAAGTTATAAGGAAAGGTTAAGTAAATTAGGCTTGTTTCTTTTGGATAAGAGGACACTTCAAGATGATCTAATTGTATTTTAGGATGTGTCCTTTGCATGAAAAAAAAATTGAGGGTGGTGGGATGGGAGGTTGACCTCTTTGCCATTGTGAACAGGGCTTTATTCCATGCATATCCAATATAGTGCAAAGAGCACAGAACTCCTGCCTGTGGTCGTCATGCTGTGAATACAATCTTAACAAAAAAATCGGTGGGTTAATTAGGAATACCAGCTGGCATGTCGCACTAAAATGCTCATTGGGATACAGCTTGATGATAAACTGAAGATAATTATTGTAGATTCAGCTTCTACCCATGTTCTGGAGCTATAATGTCCTTGAGTTCAGCAGCACAATGAGGAGATCCTAGAAGGACAAATTTCCATATGTACAGATGGTGGTTCTGCTTATGTCTGCAAAGTAGCAGATTAGAATATGTTTTTGACATGAAGGGGGAAGGGATAAAAGGGACTGTAAAGCAAGAAAGGACCCTGGTGTGCTTTCTGTTTTTTATGGGGGAAGGAATTGGTGTTCTGCCTCTCCTGTTGTCATCTTTTCAACACCACCATTCATTGGTGACTTAACCCTTTGCATACTGCATCTTAAGAATCCACTGTAAGTAGATAAATTTATTATAGTGATGAATTTCTAATATTTCCCTCAGTTGTCTCTTCTACAATCTACAAACTTTTAAAACTCATGCTTGGCATCACTTAATTTCTGCTTCCTGATGACCCTCGCCTCCTCTACTACTCGGAGCAACCTTTGTGTTGTTCTGCAAATGATCATGGATCCTTCTCCTAGATGTGTCAATTTAAAAGAAAAAGTTCTCTCTTTTTTCTAGGTGTAAAACTTGACTTGGTTATTATTGTTAGAGGAGACAGAAGATTTTATTTTGTCAATGGTTTAAAAAGTGCTTTTTTTGAAAGCTGTAAAATAAAAGCTTAAAAAGTGCATATTTTAAAAGTTAATAAATAAAAGCCCCCCATGATATTCGAAGGGTTAATTCAGCAGCATTATTTGCATTCTTTGAAAGGTAAGTTTGAGACCAAGTTATTCAGAGACCTAGATTATGTACTCAAGTTTCTAGAGTGGGACTTAAACCTTTGAGACTTGAGCACATAATCTAGGCTGACACCGCAGTATAGTACTGAGGGAGTGTTGCACTGTCGGAGGTACTGTCATTCAGATGAGATGTTAAACACCGACCCTGTCTACCCTTCCAAGTTGATTTAAAGGATCCCATGTCACTTTTCGAAGAAGAGCAGCGGAGTTCTCCCCAGTGTCCTGGCCAGTATTTTATTACTCAACCAACATCACTTAAAAAAAAATTGATTATCTGGTCATTTATCTCATTGCTGTTTGGGGACCATGCTGTGTGCTAATTGAAACCCTACCAAGCGTGAGCTCTTTGCAGTAGAGAACTGCTAATATGTCCTCAAAGATTTTTCTTTTTTGGGATCCAGTTTGGTAGAGTTTTGTTCAAGAAATATACTCCAAGATAAGGCCCTATACTAATCGAGAAATATTAGTCAAATTTGGTTACTGTTCTGTCTCTACAAATTTCTGCATCACGATTGATTTCTGCACCACAAGATAAAAGGGGCAGTAACATTACATTGGGGAATTTTCAGGCATCCTTGCTTCTTAAAATTGCCACCATAGCAGGCCTGTGCTGCTGTTGTTCCAACGTGTGCTTCTGCAATATAGCTCACAAAGCCTGGTCTCTCATTTGAAAAGATGATGGGTTTGATTCCTGTTCTGTGCTGGGTAAGGTGATCTCATCCAGGGCAATAATAGATATTGCAGTTGACCTTTGTGTCCCTCAGCTAGGTGGGGGTGGGGCGGGCGTGTACTCTGCCCTGATGGCTTAGATGGTATATGTAATACTGGGTGTGGGACCAATCCCTTCAGATGAGGAAGGCCCCAAGCTAAATTCCTGGTGTGTGCTGAGCTGATCTCGGCCATTGTGGGTGCTGCAACTGATCTCATTGGCCTTGACGCAAAGTGAGAGTGTGTGGACGTTTTATAGAAGTTACAACATGGAAACAGGCCATTCGTCCCAACCAGTCTGTGTTGTCGTTTACCCTTCATGTGCACAATTATTTCTAATCACATTATTGGGAACAGTAGCATAGTGGTTATGTTACTGGACTAGTAATCTAGAGACCTGGACTAATAATCCAAACGTGAGTTCAAATCCCACCACGGCAGCTGTGGAATAAAAAGCTAGTATCAGTTATGGTGACCATGAAACTGCCGGATTGTCATAAAAACCCATCTGGTTCACTAATGTCCTTTTCAGGAAGGAAATCTGCCGTCCCTTACCCAGTCTGGCCTATATGTGACTCCAGACCCACAGCAATGTGGTTGACTCTTAACTGCCCTCTGAAATGGTGGATCACCACCACCTTCTCGAGGGCAATTAGGGATGGGCAATAAATGCCGGCCTTGCCAGCGACTTCCACATCCCATAAACGAATAAATAAAAATTAAAAAATTTATCCACCATGTTCCTATATCCCTTCAAACTCTTTCCACTGGGTGAGGACAAGGTCAAGCTCAGTTATGATGGTGAAATAGTAAACTGATGGCCATTGTCCAGCCTTACGTAAACAATGGGGGGAATTTTAACCTGGAAAAATGGGACAGTTGGGGGCGGGGAAGTTAAAGTATTAAAAATCTAAATCCTGACCCCCAACCCACCCACTTCCGGGTTTAACAAGAGCTGGGACAGGGGGTGGGCAGCCTACCCGCTGCCAGGAGGCAGGTTGGCACCTTAAATATGATAATGAGGCCTTGCAGCCTCTGCTTTAACCTGCTGTGCAGGTTTAACCGTGGCCTGCTGGGGATCCCGGGCACCCGGGGTCGGGGATCGGACCCGCACCTATCTGTTTGTTGTGGCCTCCCGTCCAGCGTTCCCCGCCCGACTGGAAGTCACTGTCATTGTTAAAACTCCACAGTGTGCCGGGAAACTCCTGGGTTTCCTGCGGTCTACCGGGTCCCCCCAGCGGGTCAGTAACTTAAAAATTCCAGCCAATAGGGTTACTTGAATGAGGTGTAAGAGGACTGGCAACGCGAAGCCGAGGGGTCCAATTACTACACTGGTGTTGACCAAGGTTAAAACATGGCCCCTTAAGAAAGATGAGAATCTATTTTTGAGTAGCCTGAAATTACAATGCATTCTTTGCAGGTTAAACTGATTGTTGAAAAAAACTTTACACAGCATTTGCGTCGGAGTTCTTTTTACGGTATGCATGACATCACACGCAATGTGGGCATCTTAGAAAGAGGAAATTTTGATCATTTATTTGCTAAACAAGAGTCATCCTGTGAAGTCAAGGACACTGCAACCACAGTGAACAAGCTGCTGCTTTCAAGTTTTTTCCCTAATTCACTCTGACACAATGAGGTTGAATAACTAGTTCAATTAGTCCAGCTATTCACACACTTCGACCCCACCCTGTGTCGCCATATCAACCCAAAGCAAACAATGCTATTATTTGCTGACACTCACATTCTACCAAATCTCAAGCTCTTTAGCACATATGCAGGAGAGGAGCGAGGTTTCAGATTTGACAGAATTCCCTGTTTAATCACTTTCTTTTTGTGTCTGTTCTGTCGATCTCCGCAAGTAAAGGGATGCAAAGGGAAATACTATTCACCTCTTGCACCTTGTGTGAGAATCAAAGAATTCCTAGTCAGGTCTAGCACAGGTTAGATCCCCTTTTAGTTTGTTCTCTACTAGCCTATCAATGGGTAACGTTCCCCTTGCTTCCAATACATTTTTCATAAATATAGCAAATGAGGGTTTCTGGCCAGTTGGTCTTCACACTCCCTCTGTACACAACAACTTGCATTTATGTATATAGCGTCTTTAACATAGTAAAACATCCCAAGGCGCTTTATAGGAACATTATCAAACAAAATTTAACACCGAGCCACATAGGAGATATTAAGACAGGTGACCAAAAGCTTGGTTGAAGAGGTAGGTTTTAAGGAGCGTCTTAAAGGAGGAGAGAGAGGCGGAGAGGTTTACTCCCCACATAAATTACTCAATCTCTCGCATTCCCTCCTCTCTTGTCACATTTTTGTTGTCCCATCGCATTTATGTTTAGGGAGTCTCTGGGTAAGATTGCTTAACAGTTTAGGAAGGGTTCAATTCATGTTTATACTAGTAGATTGCATGAACTCATCTCACTTATAATGACACGATACTTTGATTCGATCTCTGGACTGGCTTCAGGTGAAAGAACAAATATTTTAACTCTGCATGCTGAACTCCTTTAAGGACTAGCAGTTAGGGTCTTTGTTACACAGGGTGCTGGATAAGAGGATTTGCATTACATTCAGATGCATTTGGGTCGGCTTATTTCAATAAAGTTAACCATGGTGCCACTTCCCTGTCTGCAAAACTACCCAGAGATAATGCCTCGCAGTTGGTCATTAAACTGGATAATAGCATAGTCCTTTAGAAAGACGAGTCCTCTGTTAACGGTTGTAAAATTGATGGGGCAGTGGTGCATGGGCACAACATAGCCATCTGGTACTGTTACATTCCCAGCACAAAGGGGAACTGGGTTAAAGTTGCACTGACATCACAGCAAATGGTCTTGTATTCTTTTTCAGGGGATGATGCGTTATTGGTGGTATAATGCATCACTTTACCAATCACATTAAGCAAAATGACCACTTTAGATTTATTTTGAAAAGGTTTTTTTTCCCCCTCTAATTTTGTCTCCCCACCCACCCCCTTGCCCTTTTTTCATGCACGGCACGGCACAGTTCCATTGGTTTCCCCGATACCTCTCTCAAGTGACCATTCATCATGTTCAAGCCTGGACAGTGAGTGTTGACAAGTTGTTGTTCTATGTGGGTACCACAGCCGAGCCCAATCCTTTCCCCACCACATATCCACACCTGTACACTGGCAGGAGTCACTCGATTAAAAATGAGGAGTGGGAAAACTAGCTGATTTAATTTTTTCCTCCCGAATGCAGGGGTGCTGAGGTCATTCTGGCTGAAATCAGCTAACTCAGCATGAACTGGTGATCAAACCTGGGACTTTACTGGTCTGATAAGATCAGCACCTCCCTGGGTGGCGCATTTACTTTCTAAGCTATCGGGCACAAAAATACTCTTAGTTGTTGCTTGATCAAAACATTAAATGGTGTCATCTGCAAAATAAATTTCTCCTGTGTTCAAGAGTGCATCGTGTAAAATTCGTCCGAAGCGGAGCTTGTTTGAACTCTCCACCAAATATGTTTGGAATATTTTGTTTTAGATGAAGAACTTCAGCAAGTTTTGTTTTAGCTTCACAAAGATTATTATTGAAAGCTTTCTGTGTGTGTTTTAATAATGTAAGATTGTATTGAGCACATAACAGTGTTGATTTGGTCTGTGATACCACATGGTTACTATTGGCTAATCAGGCCATTGGTAAGAAATTTTCAAGCCATCTTCAGCTGCCATGACTGCTCCCCATTCCCTTCAGTTAATCCTCCACGCTGCCCACCTTCCACACCCTCTTGCTCCACTCCTGTGCTTCTTCTGAAATCCTGGGCCTGGCCTTGGCTTTGGTCTTTGATCCACTCTTTCCTGAGTGCTCCAGCTCTGTTCCTCTCTTTTCCACCTTTGCTGTCACACTCTGGGTGCTCTAGCTCTGACTCTGCTCCCTCCTACCATCTGCTCGAAGCCCCAAGTACTGCAGCTCTGTTCCTTCATGGTAGTGTCAGATATTCCCTACTCCCAGTGACTACACATCCTGTCCCTGCCACTCTGCTCGGTCCAGTGCGTCGCCCTAGCCAGATCATTCTCGCCATGCCTCCATGCTCTGCTCTCTTTAGTCTGTTCTTTTCCTAGGCCCTTGCTGCTTCACAGCTGACCTCTCTGACAGTGTGGCTATGGTTACCAACCCTTCAGGAATGTCCTGGAGTCTCCAGGAATTAGAGAGTAATCTCCTGGACACTGCTGTGAGCAACCAAGGAGAAAAATCATAAGGGCATTACAAAAAAATTGAGTGGTTAATTCATCATCTTTCATTTATTAGTTATAAAAATATTGGAGTTGGAAAAAAAAAAGGTCTTTTTGACTGGGTGGGGCAGTTGGAGGCAAGAGGTCATGTGATATCTCCCAAGAATATGTCCAACCAGAGTTGGCAACCCTAAGTGAGGACTTCCTGCCCGCTGTTGCTGGGGTCGTAATGAGACATTAGTACTTCTGTGTTGAGACACTGGCATGTCTGTGCCCAGACTCCATGCTTAAAGACCCACTTGTATTTGCTCGCTATTACTTTCCCTGCTCCCTCCAAGTCTCAGCCTCTGAGTTAGAAAGTCGTGGGTTCAAGGCTCACTGCAGAGACTTGAATGCATAATCTAAGCTGACGCTTCAGTGCAGTAGTGAGGGAGGTCTGCACTGTCAGAGGGCCTTTTTTTTAAAAAAAAAAGAGGAGACATTAAACCGGGGCCTTATCTTCTCTCAAGTGGATGTAAAAGATCCCATGGCACTATTCAAAGACGAGCAGGGGAGTTTTCTTGGTTGTCCTGGCCGACATTTATCCCTCAATCAACACCACCAAAAAGTGATTGTCTGGTCATTTATCTGATTGCTATTTATGGGACCTTGCTGCACGCAAAGTGGCTGACTTGTTTCCCTGCATTACAACTGTGACTACACTTCAAAAGTAGGGTAGCATAGTAGATCTGTTAGTGGACTATTAATCCAGAGGCCTGGACTAATAATACAAGGAATGTGAGTTCAAACCCCACAAACAATTATCTGTTTGAGAATTTGAATTATGTTTTAAAAAAATCTGGAAATTAAACATAGAAACATAGAAAAATAGGAGCAGGAGTAGGCCATTTGGCCCTTCTAGCCTGCTCCGCCATTCAATATGATCATGGCTGATCCTCTATCTCAATACCATATTCCCGCTCTCTCCCCATACCCCTTGATGCCTTTTGTGTCGAGAAATCTATCTATCTGGTATCCGTAAAATAAAAAATGTGACCATGAACTGACACATTGTCGCAAAAACCCAACCGGGTCATTAATGCCCTGTCGGGAAATCCAAACTTGCCATCCTAACCCGGTCTGGTCTGTATGTGACTCCAGGCCCTCACCAATGTGGTTGACTGTGAACTGCCCTCTGAAATGGCCCAGTTGTATCATCACCTTCTCAGCGCAACTAGAGATGAGCAATTGATGCCCACATCCCAAGAGTGGAAAAAAAAACTTTATTGGATGTGACTTTCTTTGGGACATTCTGAGATTGTGAAAGGTGCGATATAAATGCAATGTTTTCCTTCCTTCCTTCCATCCATCCATCCTTATTCTTAGCCCAAGACTTTGCTCAAGTTTCTCCCTTATCTGCATTTGTTTCATCACCTCCCAGTCAGTTTTTCTTGAAGAATGGAACAAAAGCAGGACATAGTTGCAAGAAGTGAGGCATACTTTTATTTCTGTGGGATGCCACTCGAGATCAACTAATCTCCAGTAACAACTTGTTTGTTTTTCATTGAAACAGTTAGCTTTCGGTTGGCGAACTGACAAAAAACTGATTCCACTCCTTAAAATTTACCTACTGCCTTTATTGGTAACATGTTGATACTGTGCTCCATGAACAACTCTTCAGGCTTTGTGTCCCTCAGTTAATGAGTGTTGGCTGGTGCCAGTAATTGAGTAATGTTGAGGGTGTGCTTAGTACTAATCATATTACGGAAACCTGGCAGACAATTGGCACCCACAGGAGCCACTAAGTGTATAATCCTTGCGGTTCTACATTCTTCTGTTTACGCGTTGGGATGAGGTATCCATTGGATGAGCAAACTATTTAGATATGATTTTCACTAAATATTTTCTTCTACTTAATTGGAAGGGGGAAGCCAATTTGGAGCTGCTGTGGATGGGAGAGAAACTGGGTGCTGAAGTTTGAGCAGTGATGGACCTCTGGGTGGGAGAGCTGGGGCCTGGGAGGCAACAGGTGGGGAGGGAAGGTTTGAGCCAGGGCTGGGCTGGGAGAGGACTGGATGTCACAGTGGGTTAGTATATTGTTTTAGCACCTCTTTGCCTAGATTAATGGAGTGAAAGTCTCCTCTCTGCTGGCAGTAAAGTGAAATGAGCATTCTTAATCTATTTTTTCATCGGCAATGGACCTATAACACAAAACTTCCCATAATCTGGGACTAAACTGGTAATCTCTCTTTGCGAGGTCATAAAATTAGCTAATGTGAGAAATGGAAAAATCTCACTGTCATGCAATAGCACGTTTACTATCGAGATTGGAGGTAAGGCTCATTGTTAGCACGGAATGGGGGACCGTCACTACATTTTGCCTATGCTATAGCTAGCCTAGGAGCACTCAATGCTAGCCCTAGGTGCAAAGAGTGGAAATGAGCTCCATTCCTCAGACCTGTAAAATTCTCCATCCCATTTAAAAAAAGAATGTCAGAATTGGAAGTGCTGTTCATGCACACTCCATACCATCACTGTAGCAGCCCCATGTGATGAATGCAACACCCCTTCTCCTCATTTGCTCAATATTTTAAACAATTCTGCTAGTAAATCCCTCCATTTTTAATAAACTACTGGTTGCAGTGAGACTAAATTTTACCTGTGATGGGGACAGAAATGTGTTGGATTTGGTGCATATCCAGTGATTGGACCCACTGTGATAATGGCCGGAATTTTAATTTGGAGGCCGGTAGGGAGGGCTGGAAAGCAGTCGTGGAAACCCGGGAGAACGGGTTTCCCTTGGGCCCTGCTGAATTTAATGCCAGGGCCTGATTAGCATTTTGATTCTCTGCTTTCTGCCCGCAGCCAGCCAGATGGAGAGGCTGACTAGCTGTTGGCAGGCTGCAGAGAGGAGGGAGGGAGCGATCGGGGGGGCGGCGCGCGGGTCAGAAGGCCGAGGGTTGTTGGAGGAAGGCCCAGTGGCTGGATCGTTGGAGGGAGGTCCGGGGGTTGGATCGTTGGAGGGAGGTCCGGGGGTTTGATCGTTGGAGGGAGGTCCGGGGGTTTGATCGTTGGAGGGCGGGAGGGGGTTGGATCGTTGGAGGGAGAGAGGGGGTTGGATCGTTGGAGGGAGGGAGGGAGTTGGATCTTTGGAGGGAGGGAGGGAGTTGGGTTGTTGGAGGGAGGGAGGGAGTTGGATCGTGGGAGGGAGGGAGGGAGTTGGGTCGTGGGAGGGAGGGAGGGAGTTGGGTCGTTGGAGGGAGGGAGGGAGTTGGGTCGTGGGAGGGGGTTGGATCGTTGGAGGGAGGGAGGGGGTTGGATCGTTGGGGGGAGGGAGGGGGTTGGATCGTTGGGGGGAGGGAGGGGGATGCAGATCGTCTGCGTGGTCAGAGGCCCGGGGGGGCAGGTTCGTAGATCAGAGCCTCGCAGGGGGATGTGGCGCAGTCAGAGGCCTCGTGTGGGGGGGGTGGCGGGGGGAGAGGTTGGGGGAAGATCGGAAGGGTCAGGGGGATGGTGTTCAATCGCGGGGGGTTGGTGAGGCAGGAACGCTGGATCCAGCAGGTAAGTGGAAAGGCACTTACCTCCTGGATCCAGCAGTCCTTGCTTTCCTTTAGCTGGTGTATTCCATGAGGCCTGGGAAACTAGGCCAGCCAGAGTTAAATTTAAAATTGAGCTTCCAAATGAGGCGCGCAGCCTCATTATAATATTTAAAGTGCCAACCTGCCTCCTGGGAGCGGGTTGGCTGCCCGCCCCCTGCCCCCCCCCCCCCCCCCGTCCTGCCTCCATTAAAACCGGAAGTGGGTGGGTTGGGGTCGGGTTCAGATTTTTAATTCTTTAACCTCACACCCGACCACAACCCACCCATTTTTGGGGGTTAAAATTCCCCCCAATATCTTGACATGTACTTGGATGTTTAGTCAGGTCCACTTATAGATTAATATCCTATTCGATTGGTTTGTGCATATCAATTTATACGTATGCTACAAACTATTTTAGTAGTTATACTATATCCACAGAGCATGATTCTGACACAGTATCTGCAGAGAAAGTATATAACATTTGTGGAAGCATTGCAGTATAACTTTTATAGCTAATATATCTTGAATTTTCCTCCTTTCTCTCCCGAAGGTGCAAACTCTTGCCTCTATCAGACTGCTTATCCGACATACAGTCTTGGATGAGCTGCAATTTCCTCCATCTAAACATTAGGAAGACTTCAGCCCCTGCCACAAATTCTGTACCCTTTCCATTGACTCTATTTCCTCCACTACACCCACCCACCCACCCGTCCTTCCCAGGCCACAGTCTGTTCACATACTTGGCATCCTATTTGACCCTGATTGAGCATCCAACCCCATATCCTATCTGTCATAAAGACTGCCTACTTACACCTCTGTAACAACTAATGGGAGGAGGAGGCTCCATGAACATCCCCATCCTCAATGATGGCGGGGCCCAGCACGCATGTGCAAAAGACAAGGCTGAAGCGTTTGCAACCATCTTCAGCCAGAATTGCTGAGTGGATGATCCATCTCGGCCTCCTCCCGAGGTCCCCACTATCACAGAAGCCAATTCGATTCACTCCACATGACATTAAGAAACGGCTGGGCGCACTGGATACAGCAAAGGCTATGGGCCCCGACAACATCCCAGCTGCTGTGCTGAAGACTTGTGCTCCAGAACTAGCCGCGCCTCCAGCCAAGCTGTTTCAGTACAGCTACAACACTGGCATCTATCCGACAATGTGGAAAACTGCCCAGGTATGTCCTGTCCACAAAAAGCAGGACAAATCCAATCCGGCCAATTACCACCCCATCAGTCTACTCTCAATCATCAGCAAAGTGATGGAAGGTGTCACCGACAGTGCTATTAAGCAGCACTTGCTCACCAATAACCAGCTCACTGATGCTCAGTTCGGGTTCTGCCAGGACCACTCAGCTCCAGATCTCATTACAGCCTTGGTCAAACACCGACAAAAGAGCTGAATTCCGGGTTTTGGATGACCTCCAGTTTCTGTGGGAGGCCAGCCAGGAGTGCGTTGGAATAGTCAAGTCTAGAGGTAACAAAGGCATGGATGAGGGTTTCCGCAGCAGATGAGCTGAGGCAAGGGCGGAGACAAGCGATGTTACGGAGGTGGAAATAGGCGGTTTTCGTTATGCTGCGGATATGTGGTCGGAAGCTCATTTCAAGGTCAAATACGACACCAAGGTTGCGAACTGTGTGGTTCAGCCTCAGACAGATGTTAGGGAGAGGGATGGAGTCAGTGGCTAGGGAACGGAGTTTGTGGCGGGAACCGAAAACAATGGCTTTGGTCTTCCCAATATCTAATTGGAGAAAATTTCTGCTCATCCAGAACTGGATGTCGGACAAGCAGTCTGACAATTTAGAGACTGTGGAGGGGTCGAGAGAAGTGGTAGTGAGGTAGAGCTGAAAATCCTGGAACTCCCTCCCTAACAGCACTATGGGAGTACCTTCACCGCACGGAGTGCAGCGGTTCATGAAGGCGGCTCACCACCACCTTCTCAAGGGCACTTAGGGATGGGCAATAAATGCTGGCCTTGCGAGCGACGGCCACATCCCAGGATCGAATATTAAAAAAAACCTGCCTCCTTCTCTATCAGCTGTTCTGTTGCTGAACCCCTCATCTATGACCTTGTCACTTCCAGATGCAACTATTCCAATGCTCCCCTGGCCAGTCTCTCATTCACCACCCATTGTAAACCAGCTCATCCAACTTGTTGCACGTATCCTATCCCATGCCAAGTCCCACTCCCCCCTCACTCTTGTCCTCTATGTTCTACATTGGCTCCTGATCGCCCACTGCTCACATTTAAAATTCACATCCTTGTGTTTAAATTCCTTCATGGCCTTGCCCCTCCCTTTCTCTGCAACCTGCACCAGTCCTACAATTCCCCAGCCCCCCAGCTCTGTTCCTCTGACTCTAGCGCATCCCCGACCCTTTGCCCCACTATTAACAACCTTTCCTTCAGATGCCTTGGCCTCACGCTTTGGAAATCCCTCCCTAAGCCCTTCTGCCCCTCCACCTCCCTCTTCTCTTTGAAGACCCTTCTTTAAACTCACCAGTTTGAACAATCTCAGATATTTTCCTAAGTTAAATGCGCTACATAAATGCAAGTTGTTTTTGTTCCTGTTCTTCAACTACTGCTATGGCTACATGAAGGATGCCATTCCACTCTATTATTAGTTTATTCCATATCATTCAACACCAGGTTTGCAGCTATGAGTTCTCCAAGACATTATAAAAGTACGAGGATGTAATTTCACTGCCCTCCTTTTGTGACCGTGTTGCCAACCTTTCTTGAAGAGACTGAATCAGGTGAATGTAAGAGCTTGTTCAACCACAAGTCAATCCATCGATTTCCATTTAAGTTTGGCCCTTTATTCTTTTTTAGAATTACGATTGATTGACTTGCTGATTTGGCACACACCTGGATCTGAATGTATTGTCAGCCAGTCATTGGTTGGCTGCCTGCATTGGAGTTGCCTGAATTGGCCGAGTCAGCAGAACTGCTCATACATTGGCATCAGTTACAGCATGCTTTTAAATAGCTGAGAGTGCTGTACTGCATTTGCCTGTTTATTAAGGCTCTAATACATTAGAGACTGCAAACAGGCTGGTGGAGCATTTGGAGAGTGAGGAGTTCAGATCATTAAAAGTAGGTGGAATCTACAGAAATACTCATGACTGCTTTTCGCTGCGGTCTTGTAATTTAGATTTTTTTATATGATGTAAATACAAAGGACAATCATGACTGTGTTGTATTTACTTGTTAAATGTTTTTCAGGTTAGGTTCGGTCCCAAATCCAATCAGTGTTCCTGTCCGGCTATTCGTTTGGCAGCTTCCCCCCCGCCCCCGCCCTCGCCCTTCTCCCCCACTACAAAAATAAAAATAAAGTGCACTCTTCTTATCTCGAGAAATAAATGGAGCATTTGTGAATATCCTCTCGGGGTAGCTCCTGTTTGTTTCGACATGCACTGAGCAGTGGTCCGTTAAATGGTACAGTACACATCAGCTGTTCTCTACAGTCTGTGTGGGGTCTTGTAAGTAAAAGCGGTTTTGTGAGACATGTTGGTTATGCATTCAAATCATGAGGGCTCCCAAACTTCCTACCAACAAATCATTGGTCACCAGAAACTGAAAAATAGCCTCTCCCTTTTTTAGTGGGTAAATGCAGTGTGGGATGTGGTACTGAGCTACAAGAGAGTGATTTGAACTGGGGTCCCAGTCAGAATTTTACAAAATGCCTCAAGAGTCCCCAGGCTAACGAGGAGGAAAAGTCAACCAGATCCGATGCTTCTGAGTACTGAGCAGAATTGCTTATATATGGCTTTCGAGGAATTAGAGAATTGGGCTTGAATAGACAGTCCTCATCCACAGGCTCAGAGCTGAAGAAGGGCAAACTGGGCACAGATTTGGATGGCTGTTTACACCCATTGAACCACATCTCAACGTCAGGAGCCACCCTTTTCCCCTCTCCATTCTCATCCACATCAAATGCCATTACTGATTCAGAAAAACTACTAACTACTCCCAGGCCTTCACCAATGTGGGGGTCTGTAGCTGGAACTAGTACATGTGAGAATATCGTAGAATGTTTCTCCTCTTCAGTTTTCCATTATCCTCTTTGGGGCAGTGCCTAACATGATGATATGACACGCACTATGTGGGAAATCATGACTATAAGCTCACATCTTACCACACTGTTGCAGCAGTTTAAAGTGCTAAAACCCTGTGTGTCATAACTTGCATTTTCTTGGTATCCCCATTTTCTAAGTGGGTAGAGGGCCAACACCCAGGTGTTTGCTAATCTAATTGTTTATTGAACTACTTGAGTGACTTTCCCTCTGGTTATCTCCCCACCCTTAAAGAAATTGCTGAGGTGAGCAATAAAAGATAATTCTGAGTCTTGGGAATTTTAAGTTATGAGAAAAGGTTCAGGCAGTTTGGTTTGTTTTCTTTCGAAAAGAGGAAACTTTGCAATGCCCGATTTCAAATTTTCAACATTTTGAAAGGGATTGACCAAGTTGACAGAGACAATGATTGTTCATTGTGATGAAGCATTCAAGTTTTAGGTAGTACAAGCTAAGCATTAGGAAGTTAGAAGTAAGAAGGGAAGCCGGGAGAACTTTATTTTTGTAATAAGTTACCAGTAATATCAATAATTACTTTTATAATGGCCCTATTCTAACTCTAATTGTAGGAGACCAGCGTCCGTGAGCTGGCTCCCAACATATATACGGCCAAATTCGGCTGCCTTAACTCACTGGCAGATTTGTAGACCTAGATTTCTGCTCCATTTGGCAGCAGCTCAATAAGGTTAAGAAAAAGTATAAGGTTGTTCCTCCCCTCCACCCCTGCCAAACTGTGGATGTAGACATGAAAAGTGAGTCCACCAATACCTGTATAACTTGGCATCCCTGCTGCTCAGAAGTGATGCAGGTAGATTGGGGTGTTGGTGACTTGACCTGTGACCCCCCCCCCCCCCCCCCCCCCCGAGTTGTGAGGCAAAGATCTGAGCCACTGCTGGCTGAGTGCTGCAGGTTCCTGATCTAAATGGGGCAGCACCTAGATCAGGTGATAGGAGTTGTCTGCAGTATAATGACGTTATAAATTAGGCATTGGGACAAGCAGACAGCTGACTCACCGATCCTTTGTAGGAGGCAACAAAGCTGTGCGAGGCTGCTTCACATTACTCATACCTGTGACACACCTTCAGTTTCTAAATATAAGAATTTTGCTTTCTGTGTGGTGGTTTGTTTTTTTAATCACTACATTGAGCAATTTAGTGAGAGCTGTGGATTAAGACGCATGGGGCTAGAAATTGGGTACCTTAGAGTCTCTGGGGGGCGCTAACGACTTACTGCCTGGGCGTGGTGATGTTAGCGCCGCCGGCGAAATTCACCTGGTGGTTTGCGGCGGCGCTAACCACTATCGCCACACCCGCAGATCGTAACGCCATCCGGCAACGTAGCACCCCAGACCAGAAATTCACTCTCGCCCCTTGCCTCAACGCCTGCCATTCGGAACGACAGGTAGAGGGTGCGGTTTGCAGCCGGTTGAGAGCTGGAGGAGCGCTATTTAAAGGTGTGAACATTTTTTTTAGTTGGCAAACAATGTTGCTTTGTCAGTTTGACCGAAGCCGACAGGCGTTTTTACCGATTTGAGCTTTTTCTACTTGAAGGAGTTTTGCTATCACTTTCATTTGGGCTACATTTGATAGTGCAACATTTCCAACACTTAATGGGGGCTGTACTGGCACTGGACCTCGCCCTCCAGTGTCACCATCGGAGGCAGAGAGAAAGACGTGGCCAGAGAGAGGAGGACCATCAGGGCTCCCAACAGGGCTCTCAACAGGAGACCTTACCCGCCCAGGGTATTCCGGGAGCAGTTCTCCTACATTCATATCACAGATGAGCAGTGCCTTAGAAGGCTCCGCTTCAGTGAGGAGGTGGTCACTGCTTTGCCACCTCCTGCAGCCAGACCTCCAGCCTCAGCTCAGGACCAGGATGTCTCAGTGGCAGTGAAGGTCACAGTCGCTCTCAATTTCTACGCCAGTGGCTCCTTCCCGGCTTCAACAGGGGATGTTGCAAACATTTCTCAGTTCGCTGTCCATTGCTGCATCCGGGAGATGACAGAAGGAGAATGGAATACATCTCATTCCCCATGAGCAGACAGCATCTGTGGTCGCACATCACATTATTTACACACACTCCCCCCATTTGCTAATAACGTATTATTTACTCGCCCTTCCTCAATGATTTCCCTCCCCTTTGCAATTCCCCTCTCCCAACCCTACAGCTCCTCTCTAATGTGTCCCCAGTGGCTGCAGCAAAGCTGGTGGAAGGCTGCTGAGTCTGGGAGCCAGAGACTGCAGATGACCTCAGCCACCTCTGGGCCTGGAAGGCCCGGCTGCAGACTGCAACACCTCAGCATGTGCGACAGCAGTCTGGGCTGGCTGGGTTACAGGCTGTGGCAAGTGCAATGGCGGTGTGGCAGTGGTGGGAGCAGGAATGCTGTCCTCCTGAGAGGACCGCACCTTCCTGCTCGACTGACACACTGCCACCCCCCCGGGGCAGTACCACAGCATCCGGAGCAATCTGCTCGAGCACAGATTGCTGGCCTGCTGCGGCACCGTGAGATCCCTGGTGGACTCTGGGCGACCCAGCGATGGTGGCAGCAGTCAGCGCTTGCGTGTCTTCAATCTGAGACTGCATGATAGCAGTCTGAGATTGGATGCCACCAACCACTGACTCCATTACAGCACTAAGCTGTTGCGTTGCTTCGGCCTGTGCTGCAATAGCTGCTGCCACCTTGCCCATGACATGCAGCATGAGGTCTGGGTCTCTGCGAGGCAACCATCCTTTTCAAACTGCTAAGGATGGGCTCGATGGTTTGCACAGAGATGAGTGCAATGCTGGAGGTGGACTCCTCCACGATCCCAGCCAATGTATCCATGCTCTCCGGCGCCATTGCACCCATGAGCTCAGTGTGCATGCTCATCGCCTCCACATCGAGGTCCTCATCTGAGTCCTGTGCAGCAGAACTCGTGCGCGCACTCAACCTCTGGGGAGATGGCCCCCGAGCTTCCCTTTCCCCGTGGCGTTGCTGCAGCTCGCTGGGTCCCGGAGCTTCACCCACATCAGAACCATTTCCTAGGCTTCCCTCCAGCGACCGCGTGGCCCCATTCTCGGACTGCTCGCCCTCTGTAGACACAGGCAGTGAGGCTCTGGCTTGTTGTTCCTCCTCCTCTTGCGTCGCTGCCACTGGGAGACTGAGGGACAGGCTGGTCAGATGGTGGCTGACTATCTGAAAGCATAAAGGCTCAAGAGTGGGTTTAACGTCAGGGGAGGGGGGCAGGAGGGCAGGAAGGGAGCAAGGAATGGAGACAGTATACTTAGATGGAAAGTGGGAAGGGCTTGTGTTGTGAGGGGGAAGTGGTATGAGAGAAGAGGGAGTGGTGATGAACATACCGTTCTTGTCCCCTTGGGGGTCGACATCTCCAACTGCCACAGCGCCCACGACCTGGGCTGCAATGATGCGCCCCACTCGCTCCTCCAGGTCTGTAAGGGGGTGCAGCTCCGCCTGACCACCTCCCGTGCGTTGCTGCTCCCTCCTGTTATGAGCAAGCTTGGCCTGCAAGAAAAAGGACAGTGTGTGAGTGAGTGTGCAGCTATGTATTTGGCAGATGTGCCTACCATAGTTGAATAGCTGTTAATGTATGAAAGGCATGAGATGTGGATGTCACTTTTAATAGGTGGGCATAGTTGGTGAGTGAGTGTTGGGGATTTGGCGGTTTATACAGTCTGTTCACAGAGTGAGGTTGAGATGGTGGCATGTACAGGTTTTTGAAGCAAGTACTCACCCTGACCATCCGAGTGAGGTTGTTGAACTTCTTGCAGCACTGGGTGGGAGTCCTGTGGACCACACTTCTGGCCGAGATGTACTGGGTGATCTCCCTCCACATCCTCCTAAAGTCCTGCGGCAATGGCCTCCTGCCAGTGTCTGGGAAGAGCACTGCCCGTCGGCGTTCCATGGCTGCGACCAGAGCCTCCAAAGCCTGGTCGCTGAACCGGTGAGCTCTGTCCCTGGGCCTCTGATCAGCCATGAGATTTGTGAATGATTGTTTGCAGCTCCCTGCAGGCCCAGGTCACAAGCAGCAATGATCAGAGTGAGGCTGTGCAGCCTGATTGAACCTCCCCTTTAAGAACTGGAAGGCGCCAGTCTGTCTGAGTACCTGTAATTGACAGCGCCGGAACTTGAATAATGCTCTGTGGTCGCGCCCTGCTCCCTGATGTTAGCGCTCTAAGAGAAGTGTGTAACGCTTGATTTAGTGCTCCACTTCCCTCTTGGGACACTAAAACTGAATTTCGCGGTCGCCGGCACTAATTAGCACCGGTGGCTAAAGTTAGCGCCCAGGCGATGTTAGCGCCCCAAAATGGTCAATACCGAATTTTTTCCCCATGGTGTTGTCTTGCGAATTTGGATTGAAATAGCTCTCTTAGAATACCTAGTTGGGAAAGGGGATGCTCGCTGATGACTGCACAGTGTTCAGCACCATTCACAACTCCAGGTAATGAAGCAGTCCATGCCCGCATGCGACAAGATCTGGACAACGTTCAGGCTTGGGCTGATAAGTGGCAGGTAACATTCGTGCCACAGAAGTGCCAGGCAATGACTATCTCCAACAAGCGAGAGTCTAACCACCGCCCCTTGACATTCAATGGCATTACTATCGCCGAATCCCCCACCATCAACATCCTGGGGGGTCACCATTGACCAGAAACTTAACTGGACCAGCCACATAAATACTGTGGCAACAAGAGCAGGTCAGAGGCTACGTATTCTGCGGCGAGTGTCTCACCTCCTGACTCCCCAAAGCCTTTCCACCATCTACAAGGCACAAGTAAGGAGTGTGATGGAATACTCTCCACTTGCCTGGATGAGTGCAGCTCCAACAACACTCAAGAAGCTCGACACCATCCAGGAAAAAGCAGCCCGCTTGATTGGCACCCCATCCATCACCTTAAACATTCACTCCCTCCATCACCGGCGTACCGTGGCTGCAGTGTGTACCATCTACAAGATGCACTGCAGCAACTCGCCAAGGTTTCTTCAGCAGCACCTCCCAAACCCACGACCTCTTCCACCTAGAAGGACAAGGGCAGCAGGTGCATGGGAACACCACCACCTCCAAGTTTCCCTCCAAGTCACACACCATCCTGACTTAGAAGTATATCGACAATCCTTCATCGTCGCTGGGTCAAAATCCTGGAACTCCCTACTTAACAGCACTGTGGGAGTACCTTCACCACACGGACTGCAATAAATGCTGGCCTTGCCAGCGACGCCCACATCCCATAAACAGATTTTTAAAAAAAAAGTGTAGTACTAAGCCCTACATAGCAGACCATCTCACTTTGATTCTCAGTCTATGCTGAGTTAGCTGATCTCATCTGGGGCAGCTGTTGACTTTGGCATCTTGGGCTGCAAGAGGAGGGAAAATACTCTAATGTTCTAACAAACAGCCAACACAGACACAATGAGCAGAATGGCCCCTTTCTGTGTTCTAAACTTTTATGGTTCATGATCACTATTTAGTGACTGTGCATGGATGGCCATCAGCTGAGGTTAGCAACAGCCTCACTTGTGGTAGCCCTCTGTGGTAAAATTGCCTGCCAACACTCTCTATTTAAGCTCACATGTGAAGAGTGGCCCCTTGTGGTTGTACTAGCGAACCATGGCACTGCACTCCAGCAAGAGTCAGCCACTCCAGGAGAGGAATGGAGGAATCTGCGACAATAAGAAATTTGGGTGGAGACCTAGTTAACCAGTGTGTCTCCTGCATATGTTGTCCTGGAATCTTCGTATGTCTGGGCTCACAAATGGTCACTTGGGCGAGGTCGTGGAAGGTTGCTGTGGTGCCCATGGAACTATACTCCAATTTAGCAAATTACATAAAAACTATGATTTTTTTTTCCCCTAAAATAATATTGGCACTAACATGCTAAATAACCTGAGTGACAACTGAGATTAAATAAACTGGTTGGTAGACGGAATTAAGATACAGATCAGCCATGATCTAATTGAATGGCAGTACAGGTTCGACGGGCTGAATGGGCCTACTCCTCTGGTTCTTAATATCTCCCCTCAGGTTCTTTTGTGTAAATAAAAATATGCTGTGTGGTTTGTACAGAATGCAGAGTATGTGACTTATTTATTTTCCAGTCCATTACCTGAGAGTTGTAGGCATAGCTGTTGTAGTTGTATCAATAATTCAAAGATTTATATTTCCAAGAAATAAATGTTCAAGTGCTGACAATTGTTTACAATGAACAGTCCCAGGATTGGAATTTTTTTTGGTATCCTTCTGCTGCCTAGTGTTTCCTTTATACACTTCGTGACGGTCACAGCAGTCATGATTTTTGTCTCCAAAAGGGGACATTTTAAACGGTCACTGTCTTCATGAAACATGTTGAGCAACCACAAGGTTCAATGACGTAACACATCTCTATGTCACAGTTACATAAATGGTGCACTGTACTTCTGTTTCCCCAAAGCAAAAATGGTGGTTGGTTACAAGCCTGCAGCCACACTCTCCCTTACCCTTCATGCCAAGGAAGAGATGAATTATGACCTTCACACCAAACATTGAGAAAACCTTGTGTTTATGGTTTAAACTGTGGAAATGCCAGTATCATTTTGCTGGGGTATTGTATTTGAAACAGATCACACCTTTAATTCAGCTGAGTGAGCTGATACCAGCTGGGGTTGATGCAATTGGCCTCCGCAACTTCTGGCTCGGGAGAAAGGGAATCACACAGGGTACCAGCTCCTGATTGTTACTCAGCCACCTGTGCCAGGAAGTGTATATCTAAGAACATAAGAATTAGGAGCAGGAGTAGGCCATATGACCCCTCAAGCCTGCTCCGCCATTCAGTAAGATCGTGGCCGATCTTCGATCTCAACTCCACTTTCCCGCTCGATTTCTCCCATGTCCCTTGATTCCCCTCGAGTCCAAAAATCAATCTATCTCCGCCTTGAATATACTCAAAGGCTCAGCATATGTATTGACGAGGGTGAGGGCCGGATCAGGCCCTCTGTGGCTGACTGGCCTGCCAACACTCACTGCCTGGGCGCTCACATCGCCACTTGGGCAAGGTACAGGAAGGTTGCTGGTGCCCATGGAACTGTACTCCAATTTAGCAGATGGCATAAAAAGTGTGATTTATTTTTTTCCCCTACATAATATTGGCACTAATATGCTAAATAAAACCTAGTGACAACAACTGAAATTAAATAATTTAGTTAGTGTCCATGATGAGGCCAAGTTCGATACATTCTGTGTAAAGAAAGGGCTTGATGGCCAAATGGCCCTCTTTCATTCGCTGCTGAAGTTCTTGGCACTGAAATTCCTAACGAGGACTTGGGGGCAATGTTTCCCCCAAAGGTGCGCGGACTCGCACCGATCGCGAGGTCCAGTGCTGCTCATGGTATAAATGAAGGAAATGTGTTGTATTACGTTATAATACATCTGCCCATCCCATGAGCGGGCGTATACTATGGGCTCACCCCTGAAAGTGGCAGGAGTGTTGACGGGCCCCAAGAAGTGGCAGAATCCTGGTTCTGCCCTAAATTTCACACCCTTCCCCCTATTACCATTACACTGGAAAACTGCCCTCTCCAGTCTCAAGAATTTCAAGGCCCTTGTTTAATCACTTTCAAGGCTTGTGACATCATCAGAACAGCTCAGGTAAATTAGCAAGATTAGAGAAAAACATTTTTTCCCCCAGACTCCCAGAAAAAGTAGTTTATTGAGTTAATTGACATCTTTAAAAGGGGCCCGGATCAATATCTATTGAGGTGATTGACGATTATAGAGATGTTAACTGCACAGTTTGATTTATTTTCACGCAACGTAGGAGAAGAAATTAAGTGTACCTTAGGGATCGACAGGAGGTGGTAGTCGGAAATGTCCACAGTAGAGTAATCACACATGGACTCTGGCTGGAGCCAGCTTAATAGTCAAAAGGTTTTTTCTCGCCCCAGAATTTGTTTTTTAACTCCATTTTTCTAAAGTTACACTAGCTCAGAAATCCATAAACATGCCAAGATCAGTAAAGCATATGTTTATGAAAAAGCTCAAAGCTTTACGTATCCACAGACCATCTGAACTGGACCCGAGAATCTTTTCAGAAATGAGTGAGTAATCATTTTCAGGAGCTCCATAAGTGTAGGAGCTGTACTTTGAGGACTGGAAAGTGACCTGAATCAACTCAATATTCTATTTTTTTTAAAAAGGAGTGATTGGAGAACTAAGGAATTATGAGCCAGTGGTCTTAACATCAGCAGTTGGGGAAAGTGCTTGGGGGTGCTGTCAGTATTCATTAAAATAGAGAAAGCTTTTGGAAGCAATAGGTAATGTCTTGCTGTCTTGCGTGAAGTAAATAAGTGGATGAGGGATATCCAATGGCTTGAACATCTTTAGAAACCAGAAGAAAATTAATGACAAATTGGCAGCTGGATTGAAAATGAAAAGCAGACAGTGCTGATAAATGGAAAGGGATCTGTTTGGTGGGGGAGTGAGTAGTGGAGTTCTGCACTTGTCTCTTTTGGGTCAGTATTTTCTTGCTGACATTTCCTCAAATGAAATGGAGGAAGGTGCTTCTCAGAATAATTCTTTTAAAAATCTATTGGCAATCTAACGAGGCGCATCATGTATTCAGAGAGTTGTTTTCTGTGTATGCACGTTGGTGCTCAGAAGGTGGATCTTTGTCAGCAGTGCAGTTACCGATTCTCACTTGTCCAAAATATAATACAAAGACGTTGCTTGATGTAACAGAAAACGCAATCCTGGTTACAGTGGTGTGAAGAGGCTGTACTCCCTGTAATTTGATGCTTTCTGTACACTAATCTGCCTGAATTTTTATTTGCAGTACACAAAGGTTTGGATCCCTGATCCAGAGGATGTTTGGAAATCAGCAGAAATCACCAAGGATTACAAAGATGTCGATGACATCCTTCACCTTAAACTGGAAGATGAAATGGTCAGTATTTCTTTGGCTTTGGAGTGGGGTGATGGAGGGAGAAGGAACATTTGCTGCCAGTGCCGTATGTTGGGGTTTGAACATACTGCACTTGGGGTGGCAGTAATCTGGGTTAGCTTTAGTTTTTTTTTTAAAGGTTTTGAGAGGAAGGAAAGCCGAGCAACGTCTGCACCACAATGATGTCATCTGCAAGTGACATGACTCACTGTCCAAAGCACAGCAAGTATTTTACAGGACAATTGCCATGTTGGTGTGCAGAGGAAGGCAGAACAGTGATGATGGTCTTTGACTCAATGGTCATGTGTCCCATTGTACATATCACCCATTTAACTTTTATAAAATGTATCTGAGTATTTGAACATGGTTTGGGATGACATAGTTTTGATCTTAACTCTGCACAGTTACAAATTCTGACTGGTACAAGTTGGGGAGACACCTAGTGAAGCCTTCTTGGGGGGAGCGGTGGGGGGGGGGGGTGCAGAGTACAGGAAGGGAACAGAAAAGGAAGAGTCACATTTGTAATGACGCACACTGCCTCTTGATAAGTGCAGATGTCTGCAATACGGCATTTGTGATGATCTATGGGCAGGCTTGGACTCCTGCTCTCCTGCTTTCAGCTATTTGGTTCAGTTGGTAGTGTTCTCTCTGATTCAGAAGGTTTGTGGGTTCACGCCCCATTCCAGGGAGTGCTGCATTGCGAGAGGTTTCCTGTTTCAGATGACATTCAATCGAAGCCCCATTTTCCTGCCTTGGTGGGTGGAAAAGATCCCAAGTCACTTCCTGAAGAGGAGGAGATGGTTCTCCCAGTGTTCTGGCCAACATTTCTCTCTCATCAACACCACCAAAAAGAGATTTATCTGGTAATTCATCTCATTCCTGCTTGTGGGATCTTGTTGTAGGAAAATTAGTTGCCACATTTATAACAACAGTGACAACACTTCAAAAATAATTTATTGTTGGTGAAGAACTTTAGGATGTCCTGAGAACATTGAAGGCACTACATAAAGGCAAGTTCTTTTTTTCTTTTCTCTAGCAGCAGAGGTGTGAAGGCCAGATGGAGTTGAACAGGTGGATAATTTGTGACAAATTGGATTAGAATAAATTTTAAAAGATGAAAACTTGGGGAAAAACTTGTAATGAAAGTAGAAAATGCTGGCAATGTATAGCAGACTGATCAGCACCAGGAGAAAGATAGGTTAGCTTTTCAGATGTAGCCCTTCAATCAGAATTCAAGAGGAGTGTCATTGAGAAACTTGAGGGTGAACATAAGTTCAGCCAAGCCAGGATGGTAGATGGAAACCGCGTACTTAATGAAGAAGTGCAGGGCCTGGAGACCATCTTGCTAAAGGGATGGAGGTGTGTAGTAACTGGATGTCTATGTTGAAAATGAAATCGTCAAAACAGAGAATTGTCAGAAATTGGTTGGGGAGAAGCTGAACAAGGGGCGAGAGAAGGGAGTCTGATGAAGGGTCCCATTCAAAACATTAAGTTACTCTTCTATTTTACATGTTAACTAACTGCCACCATTTTCTTCTTGTATTTTAGATTTCCATCACTCGCAGTTTTTCTTTTTATCTTTTGGAAAAGTTCTGAGTCCAGTGTCATAATGTTGTAACTGAGATTTAGGAACTCTGTGTTCAAGGTTATTGCAGAATCTGAGTCTGCCTTTATATGTTTGTCCCTTGCCTCTTATTAATATTTTACAATGTTGAGGGCCGTGATTCCAACAGGCCTGTCAATGCTGTTTTACAAGTGCGGATTAAAAATGAGTTTGCAGCTTTATTGAACTCTTGGGAAGAATGCCTTGCGAGCTGTAATCATAGGATTACATAGGATATACGGCACAGGAACAGGCCATTCGGCCCAACCAGTCCATGCTCCACTCGCGCCTCCTCCCGTCTTTCCTCATCTAACAATCTTAAAAATACAGAGCAGAAAGTAGGTTTTACATTTGACAGTTGCTTGTTTTGCCATAAGAGTTGTGAAGTGGCCTTTTTTGTGTGTTGTTAAAGTGGAAATAAAGACAGGCTGGCTTTCATACTGTCCTTTCAACTTTGGGACCTACGTTTAAGTCCAACCCAGACACACTCTTCTCTGCTAAGTGTCAGGTCCTATATGAAATGGAGCTCTGATGGCCTCAGTCCAGTTCCTAATGTGTATGGGTCCACAGCACAAAACTGCTCACAACTTGCCAATTAGAGGGACAAATAAAATTGATAGTGTGAGAAATGAGATTGTTACACAGGTTCAGAGGGTGTTCTATTCAAAGGTTGGAGTTGAGCACATTGTTGAGGCAGAGTAAAGATTCTACAGGTGGTTGTGCCAAGGCTGGCCTAGGAATGCTTGATGCTTGATGCTGATCCTCGAGCGCAATTGAGAAAACATTCCATTCCCCAACCCATCCATCACTTTTTTTCATTATGTACAAATATAACATTTGACACTGCCGAATGCTGAGGGTCAAAAGCAGAGATGTAGTGGAGAGTATACAGAGTACACTTTGTTTGTTTGGAGGCTAAGGTATGAGTAAGAATTAAACAAATTAATGGGCTAGATTTTCCTCCCGTTGACTATGAATGGATGAGTTATGCTTAGTCCTCAGCAGCATATCTTTCACACAAACGTATGCACAGGTTCCAAATTTGGGTCTGCACTACACATTTGCTCGGGTTCAGCAACATCGGTCACTCCCATAAGATGTCCTTGCATCCCCTATGTCCCGCAGAGTAACTTCGATATCTAGTTAGCGGGACCCAGTAGGCTGTAACCAGAAGACTCCCCTTTTGTGCACTGGATAATGTGATCTTGGATGTGCTGCCAGTGTGTTTTTTCTATCTTTTGGAAGGCGGACTGATGAGAAATAAGGCCAATTCTAAATTAACAAATTAAATTATTAGTATATGAAATAAAAGAATGAATAGAACAGTTTTCTAATGAGATTCAAACAATTCTCTTGCTCCTCGTAGCATCAAAATAATAAATTATGCAAACTTTACCCTTTGCTGCAGTAATTTAGAAAGTGAGATTCCTCTGCCTCTCTCTGACTAACTGTTTCAGACTCTAACCTGCTTCCAGAGAGAGGAGACCAAAGCTCGACTTGTGATCCCACCCTCCCTCAGCTGTCTATGCTGAGGATTGGCCCCCCGAACACTACCACCTTGAAACACTACTGCTCCTCCCCCACCGCCTCCCCTCCCAACCTCCTCCCCGAGACGCGATCCTGGCTGTTGGAGTTTATTGTGTGGTGCTTGCTGGTGCAATGAAGAACATTGGAGAAATTGTGCTTGGTGATGATGAAGTTGCGGATGAGGTTTTCAGCAGTGGTGGCGGTGAGGCAAGGGTGGATGTGGGTAATGTGGCAGAGGTAGAAATAGGTGGTCTTGGTAATGTATAGGATTTGGGTTTTGAAGCCCAACTCAATCAAATAGACACTAAAGTTGTGCACCTTTGGGCTCGGTCTAAGTGAGTAGCCAGGGAGGGAGATGGAAAAGGGTTTAGGGTTTGGACTTTTTGGCAGGAGCTGAACAGGTTGGCTTCCATCTTGCCAATGTTAAATTGGGCAAGGTTCTAGTTCATCCACAACTTGATGTCAAAGAATTTAGCATAGTGGTGTCTTTGAAGTTGAGGATGGTGGTGGTGGAGGGGTAGAGCTAGGAGTCAGGAGACAAGTAAATTTATTTTGCTAATAATAGGTTACCACAACACATAATTCATCATTACAATTGTTTTCTGTCCATCTCTGTGTATATTCCCTCATATAAAGTAGGATACATATCAGAAAATATGTATATGAAAAAATCTACTCCAAATGTTGCAAAATACACCAAATAAAGTGTCAAAAATCAAAATTTTCTGGGAGAGATGCCTTAAGAACCAGCTAGAAAATAGATGCCATACATGGTGTACAGTTTACCCACTTTTGAAACTGTCACCACACCAGTGATCAGATATACTGTTGCTATTGCCCGGCATGAAGTTTCCAACAGGCCCGAGTCACACCAGGTGTTGTAGTGGTGTGTTACTAGGCTGCAAAAGGTCCATATGCCATAGTATTCAGTGGGTATTCTTCTGCTGTCCGTGAGGCCTCTTTGTTGAACGTGTTTTTATTTGTTCCTTTTTGTTTCCCGGTTTTGCTGCAGCCCCTCGAGTATCCCATCAACTCGAAGGCAAACCAGTTACCTTTCCTGCGCAATCCTGATATTCTGGTTGGCGAGAATGACCTGACTGCTCTCAGTTATCTCCATGAACCTGCAGTGCTCCACAACTTAAAGCTCCGCTTCCTGGAGTCCAATGCCATATACACGTACTGCGGTGAGTAACTGAATAGTAACCAGAGCAAGAGTGACGGGTAGGCAAGACATCCTATCCTGTTGGTGCCGGTGTGCTGACGCACTGTGCCATGGAGAGGGCAGGCAGAGGAATCATGTGGAAGCAGATAACTTTCCTCCCCCTCCAATGACTCAAGTGAGTTTATCCAGTAATTAGCCAAGCCACTGCTTACCAGAAAGGCCACAAATTTGATCTGTCTGCTGAATTACCTCACCTCAGCAAGTGTGGTATTAGCATCTTTTCAATTGGTCTTGGGTTAGGAGGGGGAAAAATTGAGTAGTATTTCCACTTCTGATTGCTACCCAGTGACTCATGCTTGATAGTGGGCTTACGTCGATTGTGGGGGAGGCATAACTGGTTCCTCTGTGATGTCACCAGTAGTCAAATAGCTTGCTGCCACTCACTGCCAGGGCTCATAATGTAGTGTCACGGTTACGTTACTGGACTAGTAATCCGCACGCTTGGACTAATAATCCACAGAATGGATGATCAAATCCCACGAAGGCAGTTTGAGAATTTAAATTCAAAAAAAGCTGCTAGCAGTAAAACTAAGCGTGAAACTGTCGGATTGTCGTAAAAACCCAACTGTTTCACTAATGTCCTTTTTATGGGAATGAAACCTACCATCCTTACCCAGTCTGTCCTATATTTGATTCCAGGCCCACACCAACGTGGTTTACTCTTAACTGCCCTCTGAAGTGGCCTAGCAAGCCACTCAGTTGTATGAAACTGATACAAGGGACTGCAGCGGTTTAAGAAGGCCCACCACCACCTTCTCAGGACAACTAGGGATGGGCAGTAAATGCTGGCCTTGCCAGCGACGCCCACATCCTGAGAACTAATAAAAAAAAAATACATTAATAATGTCCATTTGGGTGTCCATGGAATCGTCTGAAGGAGGGGAAAGATTCAAAACAACCACAAAGAAGCAAATCTCTTCGTTGGAGGAAGAAATATTCTGGTGAAATAATTTATAGCTCACATACATCTAGCAGCTGGCTTGAGAGTGGAATATCTGCCTACTTGATTGGGGTTTGCAGCTTGGTTTAAATGGATGTTATTTTGGAGGGAGAAAGTAAAACTGAAAAGGGGAGAATTAAAATTCACAGTAAAGAAAAGGAATGAGCAAAAGTTTTGTCTTAAGCTTAGCATTTTTGACTTCATGGTCTGGAGTTTGTGGGGATTATCTGAAAATTTCTGAGACATAAACTGGATTACAAAAAGCTGATTTGTAAAGTGAAGTAAATTTTTGCCAACTTCTGTATCTCATGATGCGGAGGCATAGGTTATTAAGATTTTCAGTGCATTTTTGTTACCAACAAAGCAAACCTCAGAACCCATAATTCATGCCTCTGTTTGGTGTTGGACTTGGGCAAAGGGGACAACCTTGGGCTGGATTTTCAATGACCCATGGAGTCGGGTTTGGAGGCGTGTGGGGGGTTAAATTTGCGGGGTCGGGGGTCCCGACCCCATCCCGACTCCATTCCGCCTCCACGCAATTTTGACAAAATCAGTCGCGGGGTTCCCGACTCCAAGAGGCGGGCGAGGCCATTAAAGCCCTTAACAAGCCCTAAATTGGCTCTGTAATGCCATTTTGAAACGTTTTAGCTAGTTTAACCCTTTTCTGATGTGAAGTACGCCTGGTGTGAAACACTCCAGTGAAACCTGGCGGGAGCACAAGTGGATAGCTGACTATCAGCTGCAGGTCCACTATTACAACGGAGATGTGATGAAGGTAGTAGTAGTATTAGGTCTGAAAGTCGCCTCTGATGCTGCTGCATTGAATGTCTTCAGAGACTGCCTGGCCTTTGCTGTGAGAGGACTTGGATGCAAAAAAATTCATTCTCTCTCTCTGTCTCTCTGTCTCTCTGTCTCTCTGTCTCTCTGTCTCTCTGTCTCTCTGTCTCTCTGTCTCTCTGTCTCTCTGTCTGTGTCTCTGTCTCTCTGTCTCTGTCTCTGTCTCTCTGTCTCTGTCTCTGTCTCTGTCTCTGACACATATCAAGTTTGCATCCAGGTCCAATCACATCAAAAGCCAGGCAGGTCCTCTCTCAGCAACAGCCAGACAGTCTCTGAGACCCTGCAGACAGTCTCTCACCTGCAATGCAGCAGGAATGATGACATCATCAGAGGCGACTTTCAGACTGAAACCGCTAATTAATTCATGGGTTCCCACATGCTGGAACTCAATTGCCCAATTAAGTGAAAATTGCATCATTCATCCACATTAATCTGGAGTCGGGGGGGGGAACACGAAATGCGGATGACACGACCCCAAGACAAAATCCAGCCCCTTGTCTTGCATGTGTTTTGGAGAGCTGCACCGGAAGCTCCCGGGATGTGACAGCACAGTGCAACGAGAGGAGCTATTAACCTGTATCACACTCTCTCATCATCACTAATTCATTACTAACCAGAATGGATTTAGCCGGTCCTGGTTGGTGTTCATTCAGAGATTGACAGGCATCCTTTCTCCCACTCCGTGTGGAAGCCAGGCGTCTGTTCGTTTAAAAGAGATATTCTCATTCAGGTAAATTGGCTTGTAATCGGTGATGTCACTGTGCCTTTGCTCATGTCTAGGCTTAAAAAGTTGATTCAAATGGGTTAACAAAAATTAAAACATATCTGAAAAAATGACATTGCAGTGGATCTTGCAAATGCTACACAATAAATCTTAACGTGCTCAAGGGTCTCTACAGCAACAATAAAATTGACTGTAAATTTCTTAAATTGTTTTAAAAACTGTCAGTATATTATTTTCTTCTATTGGGGAAAAAGTACTTTAAACCAAAAGTAGACCCCAAGGGTTCCCTTCCTATTAAGGGTAGGGATGCCATTGCTGGAAATAAAACATTTATCCACTTTTACGCCCGGTGTCACCAACCACATTTCTCTTTTTTGGATCCTTTTAGCCAGCAGACAGAGACTTTTTTGGCTCCTCGGTCTGGATGAGATTTGAATGCAGACTGCAGAGGTGAAAATGACAGTGCACTTAATCTTTTGATGAGTTATGGTGACCCTCTTCTGTGTTTCTAGGTATTGTCTTAGTTGCTATCAATCCCTATGAACAGTTGCCAATTTATGGAGAAGATGTCATTCAGGCGTATAGTGGGCAGAACATGGGGGACATGGACCCCCATATCTTCGCGGTGGCTGAAGAAGCGTACAAACAAATGGCCAGGTGAGTGGAGTTATGGGAAGCTGTTGTTGACATTCTTACCATTTATTGTAGTAAAAAAATCTTCTAGTCCAATGATATTTCTATTATCGAACATTTCTAATACCCGTGCATACAACCACATAATGTGAGTAACAACGCGACTGGTTGGGTGCATGAGTTGTATAATCAAACTGCTGTCCTATTCATGTGATGGCAGTGATCTGCAATCTAAAAAATTGAGGACAATGTTTGAAATGAAGAATAATAGAACAAAATGAAGGCCTACCTTATAATTATACCTGAAGTTATGGAAGCAAACTGGGGGTAACTTTCAACTGGGTGATTGATTACCTAATGGAGTGGATCGCTGTCCACTGTAGAATGCAACTGATTTTCATTCCTTTGAAAATCTGGTGGATTCCATAAAGGTTAGTACCCAGGTTACCCCCACTAGCTATGTCGGTGTACCGTGATAATGTCAGTATTCTGATAGCAGTTGGAGTTTCATCCTGGTGGTGTGTGGATATATATGGAAGAGGGTGTGCCTCTTGCTGTAGTTTTTCTTTTTCTGTTGCTTGCAATCCTTCCTAATATTGTATGAGGGGAATTTGGTGCACGGAGAAAGTTCAAGTATATTTTCTTAATATGAATTGTAGAGCTGAGAATTACGGGTGGTGGGTTTGACTATAGTATGAGAGGATACTGATTTCCATTATTTTATGAAGTAGTTAATTGTGTAATATTTCCATCTCTTTAGTTTTAATAAAGTCTTAGACATTTTTCTGTATTCCTTATTTCTTCCCCTCCCCCCACCCTCCCCAAAGAATGACCATTTAGCTGAGACCCAGAGATGTTTATAAAACTGTACACGAGCACAAGACTCTAGGAAAGTAGAGAAAAGTGTATTTATTTTAGGAGAGGGTAGAGAAAGGAAAAACCCAGTAACGTCATAGTACTGAATGTCCTGCCGATAAACTTCTTCCCTTTGTATCTCTCTCCCACTTCCCATTCTGTCTTGTGAAGGTTTCAGGCCTGATTAAAGATTAAATTGAAAATTGTCCTCAGTTATTCATTTTTCTAAATCTTAACCCACTTTTGCTACAATTCACCAAAGCATAGGTGTCAAAAAAGTAATAGTTTGCATTGTATTTGATTTTTATCTATTAGGAATTATTATACTTTTACAGGGGGAGCTCAGAAGGCTTAAATCTTCAGTACAGCCTGTCTCATAGAACTACATCGTGAATTCATTTGAAGATTCCAGCTTAAAACAGATTAATTGTAATGAACTGGCACAGTAATTTGTCTGGGGGCTTCGGTCTACAGTCATTTTCACATAGATCTTCCATTTCAGAAAAGAAATGGCCAGAGTGACTTGGGAAACACACGTACATTTTGAAAAGAATAACAAGCAGGAGAATAGAATCAGATTCAATTAAATTCTGGAGGAGGTAAACGGTGCTGGCTTGAATTGTTCCGCACAGATGAACATATGATTAATGCCTGGTAACCTCAATGATTGGAAAACTGGAGCAGTCTCTAATTATATTTCAACACACAAGCATTTTTTCTTTTTTTTTTGCTTCAAGCATTGCTGTGTTATGGGTTCATGGACACTGACTTGCCCCCTGCAGTCTCCGCCCCCCCCCCCCTTCCCGCCCCCAGGAGATATTCCTCCATGTGTGAGCCTAGGGAGTGAATGTTGGCAGGCTATTCACTCTGGGAGGGGTGGGGACATCACAGATAAGCCTGATGATGTCCTCGTCAGTCAACAAAAACATGCACTTTCCAGCAAGGCTCCCTACTTATAATCAAGAGCTGGCTGATTTTTTCCCCCTTCCATTCTCTATACCTGCTCCCAGCCCTGGAGTGCTGAGACTATTTCTGGTGCCCCTATCCCAGTCCTTTTTTTCTTTTGGAACAGAGGAGGCTGAGGGGAAACTTAATTGAGATATATAAAATTATGAGGGGCCTAGATAGAGTGGAGAGGAAGGACTTATTTCCCTTAGCAGAGAGGTCAATAACCAGGGAGCATAGATTTAAAGTATTTGGTAGAAGGTTTAGCGGAGAGTTGAGGAGAACTTTTTTCACCCAGAGGGTGGTGGGGGTCTGGAACTCTCTGCCTGAAAGGGTGGTAGAGGCAGGAACCCTCATCGCATTTAAAAATGACTGGGATGTGCACTTGAAGTGCTGCAACCTACAAGGCTACGGACAAAAAGCTGGAAAGTGGGATTAGGCTGGATAGCTCTTTTTCGGTGGGCACAGGCACGATAGGCCGAATGGCCTCCTTCTGTTCCGTAAATTTCTATGATTCCTGACTCCGATCACCTCACTCAGCACAGACCAGGGATGGAATATAGCATCTAGTTTGTGGCTGTCCATTGGTAAGTGCATTTACGAACTGAGTCATTGGACAAGGAAGAAAGAACTTGTTTACTGTAAGAGGAAAATAAAATATTTTAAAAAAACTGAAACCATAGGTGACAACATGGTCAGTAGGAGATTAAAAGAGGAGGATTAGCAGCCAAAGAGTAGTGTGCCATATTCTGTCTTGGTTAATATATGGAGGATGTTGAGATTTTGGCCAACAGGGATCCTTTCTATGGCAGAACTCCAACAGATTGATTATTACTTTGTTCATACATCACTCATTCTGAATGCAGAAGGGATGGCCTTATCCACAGGAGTGCCTCAGCAAGTCGTCCACAACTACAATCTGTGTTTCTTTTAATGCGCCAGAATGCAAGAAACAGAAGGAGCTTATGCATAAATTGCAGTCCCTATGGAGAACTGCAGTTTATATAATATGAAGCATTCAGCAATCTGTCTTTTCTATTTCAAGATGAACTACTGGAGGCCAAAGGTCAATGTTCTTTCCACTTAAAATTGCTGAAAGTGACTGACACAAAATCCCTATGTGGTTCTTGACAGATTGTAGCCATTGGATATAATATATATCATCTCTCTCTTTAATTAACTAACTTCTCCCACTCTTCCTCCCCCAACTGCACAATTTTCTATCCACCTCTCTTGAAGGCATTGCCCCATGTTGGGTACCCCAGGGACTTGTAGCCCTTGCACTACAGAGGCATACCCAGGATTTTAGCAGGACGCTCACGCAGCCCCATCGTAACAACCCCCTCTCTCCCACCTCAGTACTTTTATGTGAATAATAAGGAACCCCCATGGTTCATCTTCAATAAAACAGCAGCTGGTTACAGCTGAATAAATAGGTAACCTGCTAGTGAACAAGCAGCATCATAAAGAAAATGTATAAAACAAAGAGAAAGAAATCCATTAGTCTATAATTGACCTCAGGAACGGCACCCCTGCCATTGGACTCTATCCACCACCAGAGCACTGTGGTGGTGCATCGTAACCAGAGAATAACCTGCAATGGCTTCTCTTCCCGCTCCCGCATCGTTACCTATGGTGTCCCCCAAGGATCTATCCTTGGCCCCCTCCTATTTTTTATCTACATGTTGCCCCTTGGCGACATCATCCGAAAATACGGCGTCAGTTTTCACATGTATGCTGACGACACCCAGCTCTACCTCACCACCACTTCTCTCGACCCCTCCACTTGTTTCTAAATTGTCAGACTGCTTGTCCGACATCCAGTTCTGGATGAGCAGAAATTATCTCCAATTAAATATTGGGAAGACCGAAGCCATTTGTTTTGGTCCCCGCCACAAACTCAGTTCCCTAGCGACTGACTCCATCCCTCTCCTTAGCATCTGTCTGAGGCTAAACCACACTGTTCACAACCTTGGTGTCATATTTGACCCTGAAATGAGCTTCCGACCACATATCCGCAGCTTAACTAAGACCGCCTATTTCCACCTCCGTATCATCGCCCGTCTCCGCCCTTGTCTCAGCTCATCCGCTGCTGAAACCTTCATCCATGCCTTTGTTACCTCTAGACTTGACTATTCCAATGCACTCCTGGCTGGCCACCCACATTCTACCCTACGTAGACTTGAGGTCATCCAAAACTCGGCTGCCCGTGTCCTAACTCGCACCAAGTCTCGTTCACCCATCACCCCTGTGCTCGCTGACCTACATTGGCTCCCAGTTAAGCAACGCCTCGATTTCAAAATTCTCATCCTTGTTTTCAGATCCCTCCACGGCCTCGCCCCTCCCTATCTCTGTAATCTCCTTCAGCTCCATGACCCCCCCGAGATATCTGCGCTCCTCTGATTCTGCCTTCTTGAGCATCCCTGATTATAATTGCTTAATCATTGGTGGCCGTGCCTTCTGTTGTCTAGGCCCAAGCTCTGGAATTCTCTGCCTAAACCTGTCTGCTTCACTTTCCTCCTTTAAGACGCTCCTTAAAACCTACCTCTTTGACCAAGATTGTGGTCACTTGCTCTAATTTCTCCTTATGTGGCTCGGTGTCAAACTTTTTTTTCTTATAATAGTCCTGTGAAGCGCCTTGGGATGTTTTACTACGTTAAAGGTGCTATATAAATACAAGTTGTTGCTGCTGCTGCTGCACTATCTATAGGATGCATTGCAACAGCTCACCACATTTACTTCATCAGTATTTCTCAGTCCCAGGACCTCTAGCACTGAGAAGGACAAGAGCAGCAACATCATGGGAATAACTTTGCCTACAAATTCCCTTATAAGTATCACACCTTGACTTGAACATCAATTGTTGTTCCTTGATCATCACTGGATAAATATCCTGAAAATCCCTACCTAACACCATTGCAGCAGCACAAGGCGGTTCAAGGGGATGACCCACCACAACTGCCTTCACGGGCATCTAGGGGTGGTCAATAAATGCGGTCTTGCCACTGTTGCCCACATCCTGAGAATAATTCCAAAAGAAATCAGAATGTGCCTCAAAACTAACCTCTGAGCTTGGGATGTAGTCATTCACATCAGTTAAATTTTGTGTTGTTAAAAGGACAGGCAAAATTAAACACAGCCTCAGCAGAAGAGTGAAAAATTGTGTGCATACATACCAACTTCCAAAACCTGGAAACGCTGATGAACAGCTTCAAAAACACTGATGCAACCCCAAAGGAAGCTGAGAACTCAAAAACCAATGTACAACTGAAAAATAGTCCTGAATAAAGGCTTTTGACCATGGCCACTGCTTCAAGGCAGCTAAATAAGTTCAATTCATTTTTATTATGTTGAATTTCTGTCAGTATTTTTCGATTATATTCCACAATTCAGTTTGGTTTTCTGTGAAAATTGAAACCCTTAATTGAAGTCTCATTTGGTTTCAGGAGATTTAAACCTCCTGAAGACGGAACAAAAGGCCTTTGATGTGAATACATCTCCATTGAGCTGTAAGAACTATTCACAACAGCCATTTCAAAGTTACCCTTCAGAAGTAGGTCACCCAGATGAAGCAAAAAATGCACTGAACAAGCTGCATCTACAGCACTTAATATACTTCCCAACTCATTGTAAAACCATTACTCTATTTGACTAAACTTGGGCTATTTTCACCATGAAGTCAATATAGAACATTTACACATACATTTAAACTCTATATACAAACATTACCACTGCTGTAACAGTACTGAGGCTCATCTAATAAGTATTCACAAGGGAAGATTGAGCAACATGTCCTCCCCAAACAGAGCTAACCAAAGTAAAGTTAACGACTTCAAAACTTCGATATAAATGAAATGGAAGCCACTTGGGGTTGAACTGACCGGCCTCCGACAGCCAAAGCTATCTTCCTTTTATAGTCTAGCCACTGGAAGGTTTTCCCTTTGACTCCCATCGGCTTCAGTTTTGCTGGGGCTCCTGGCTGCCATAAACTCCACCGAATGTCGTCTTGATGTCAGGAGCAGCATTTCTCACCTCTCCACTGGCATTCAACTCTTGTGTCCATGTCTGGATCAAGGCTGTGATGTGGTCATGAGGCCAAGTGGTTCTGGTGGAACATCAGTGAGCATTGGTGAGTAGTTGTTGCTTGATAACACTATTGATGACTCCTTCCATAAGTTTACTGATGATTGAGAGGAGGCTGATAGGACAAGACTTGACTGGGTTAGATATCTGTGGATAAGACGTAATGCGGAAAACTTCCACATTGTTGGGTTGGTGCCAGTGTCAAAACTGTACTGGAACAGTTTGGCTAAGGGAGTGGCCAGGTCTGAGGCACAAGTCATCCATCTTGACAGGGAGTACAGCTGTAGAAGCCCTCCACTTTCAATCAGTTTAACTGTAGTAAGTAAGGGGAAGTTACTTGAGGTTCAGAAACTACTGACTTTATAATCCTGTGGTCAGATCCATATTTCAGTAGTCATATTTACCAAACCCATTCCCATCCATGGATGTTGCAGGAGGTACAACAGCTAGGATCAGCTTCTTTGTCGTAGTTAGATATGAAGTTGCAGGTCATTGGCCATGGTACAACATATAAAAAAAAGACTTGCATTTATATAGTGAATTTCACGACCTCTGGATGTCCCAAAGTGCTTTACAGCTAGTGAAGTACTTTTAAACTCTAGTCACTGTTGTAATATAGCCTAATAGTTGGCAGGAGAATATGATCAGATTTGGGTCTACGGCCTATGAGTTTTCTTGTAGACCTTCTATCTTTGTCCTTTTCATCCCAGTCAGGTTCCAGTTGCCCCAATAAAGTTTTTGATTACTATGTTACCCATAGTACATTATTTAAGTGTAAATCTTCCTTTCTCCAGCATGTTAACCAATCAAGGATTATGGAAGGGCAATAACATTATTTTATATTCACCATTGATGTAGTGATTTGGTCATTTCATTGCTTACCCATCATAGTTCATCAACAGGGCCTCCACAGTACATGAACATCCCTTTACCACAAGATGCAGAGCACTGCAGCTGAAGCACGGTGACCTTAGCACCCAATTATATGACCTGCATTCCTAACCAGCAAGGTTCTACTCTGCACATGGAACCATTCAGAGTAAAAGAATGCAGATTTTTTGTTAGTATAGCTCTAAAAAAAAATATATATATATCTCCTAAAATTATTACAGCTACCTGGTAACTTCATTACTTTGCTGTTATTGAATACAAGAACAGTAGCCTGCTCAGTCCACACATGATGGCAGTGAATAAGCAAGTTCACTGTAATCTTTTCAATAGCACCATAATAGATGTGCCCAAACAGCAAGTTAATGTGGATGTTAAGATCTTCAAACAGCCAAAGCTGTTTTCTTTTCCAGGTGTCTCATTGCTTGAAGTGAGCCGGTCTAATTGATTAAATCCAAATTTCCACTTTGGCTCTCCTAGAATGTCATTGAGTCAAAAGGTGAAGACAAATTCCAAATGTTGATCCAGATATGTGGAGCCTAAAATACCCCATAACTAAACAACTTATATTGACTGGAAATAAGTTGTTCAGTTAATGGACTATTTTAGTGAAAAATGCAACTGTAGTCATAGATCCAGAGATGTTTACTGCACAGAAATAGGCCATAAAGAAGAAAGACGTGCATTTATTTAGCGCCTTTTACGAACTCGGGATGTCCCAAAGTGCTTTACAACTAATAAAATACTTTTGAAGTGTAGTCACTGTTGTAATGTAGGAACAGCAATAGCCAATCTGCACATAGCAAGCTCCCACAAACAGCGATGAAATAATGACCAAATAATTTATTTTGGTGATAATGGTTGAGGGATGAATATCGGCCAGGAATCTGTGGAGAGTTCCCCTGTTCTTAAAAATAGTCATGATGCGGAGATGCCGGTGTTGGACTGGGGTGGACAAAATTGAGAGGTCGCACAACACCAGGTTATAGTCTGCAATTGTAAGGTACACATGCTTTGTTCTCTATCTATATATGCTTTGGCGATTCTGTATCTATTTACTTCACCTGAGGAAGGGGCAATCGATAGCTCCGAAAGCTTGTGATTTCAAATAAAACTGTTGGACTATAACCTGGTGTTGTGCGACCTCTTAAAAATAGTACCATGGGATCTTTTGCGTCTCATGACGCAAAAGATCCCATGGTACTTTTGAGAGGGCAGACGGGGCCTCGGTATAACATCTCATCTGAAATACGGCACCTACAACAGTGCAGCTTTCCCTCAGTACTGCACTGGAGTTTCAGTCTGGATTATGTGCTTCTGACTCAGAAGTGAGAGTGCTGCCACTGAGCCATGGCTGACACCCAATCACTGTACAGCCCATTGTGTTGGTGCTGAATCCTTGCGAGGGCAATCCAAAACCAATACCCCATAATCAAAAAGCTAAGTGACCTATAAACTCTATTACATATTTTTTAACATTTGGTACCAGGCATTGTGGAAAAGCACGCCGGGGAAATTTTCCGAGTCTGTGCTGCCGACAGTGTGGACTCGGTAAAGCAACCGTTTAGTTTCTTTCGCAAATACTATTGACACAGAAAAAGTGCTTAATTTGCATACTTGATACTCAAATGGGTTAAAGAATAACTACACTGCAATGAGAGTCTTGACTTTGGAGGAAAGAAATGTAAATAAGGCACATTCTAGCCATTCAGTAGTTATGTGTTTCTGAAGCACATGGGTTTGATTTTTTTTTGGATTTATTTCCTGTGCATCAACAAGGTTTGGTGCATGAATCATGCACTTGGAGCTTCAGAACAATCTTACAATTTGCTCTGTAAAACCAAAATCCGAAAGTATTTCACGACCCTTTAACTAAGAACCAACTCGAGCAGAACATGTGGCCTTTCAAGAGTTTGCTGACATGATTTTAGTGCAGGGTTGCCAACCCTCCTGGATTCTCCAAAGAATTCACGCACAGGCATCTTCCACCCTTTAAAATGAAGTTCGGGACCTGAAACGTCAGGACCCTCATGGACAACCCCAACAGCGACAGACCGGAACGCCGTACTGCAACCACCGTCTGCCCCACCTGTGACAGAGACTGTAGGTCCCGCATTGGACTCATCAGTCACCTGAGAACTCATTTTTAGTGTGGAAGCAAGTCATCCTCGGTTCCGAGGGACTGCCTAAGAAGATTCTCCAGATATTAAAGATCAATCTCCTGGAAACTGCTTCCAGCAACCCTGGAGAAAAATTATTAGGGGCATTAAAATGTTTCTTTTTCTATTTCTTTGAACACTTTCATTTATTAGTTATAAAATTATTGGAGGGCGGGAGAAAAAAGGATGTTTGGATGCATCTTGACAGTCAGTCAGCTAAAGGAGAGTCTGTTCACTTCCAATTAACGTGGGAAGGCGGAGGGTCGTGCGCATGGGCGTGTCCGGCGACCAATGGCTCGCGCGTGGCGGCTGGAGACGGGAGGGACACGTGACAATATTTCCAGGAATGCGTCCAACCAGAGTTGGCAACCTAATTTAGTGGGTCATTTGTAATTCCAAATGGAGTGGAGACCTGTGCCGCAGCTGCAAATGATTCTGGTGTGGGTGCACTGCCACCCAGTCCACGTAAAGTGCTTTGGAGGTACCAGGAAAGGCAATGGAATTTTATTCTGTATGTTCTTAACAGTTCTTGGTGCAGATTTAAACTTTGTCCAATCCTTTGCACTGTAAGTTTATTCTCACCTGAGCCAATTGCAATATCGAAGTTTTATTTTAGAATTCATTATATTTATGACACGACATTTTCAAACTGACCTGACCGTTGGGCCTTCATTTATTCTGTAATCACTGGCTGGCAACGCTCCTAGTTTCTGTACTGCATGTATTGTTCAGTGCCGTAAAAATCAGCATTGCACATGCATATCAAGGTGTCCGCCTTCGCTGAGCGGCAGCACTCTTGCCTCTGGGTCAGAAGGTTGCGGGTTCTAGTCCCACTCTAGAGACTCGAGCACATAATCTTGGCTGACACTCCAATGAAGTACTGAGGGAGGGCTGTATTGTCGGAGGTGTCATCTTTTGAATGCGATGATAAACGGAAGACCCGTCTGCCCTCTTGGGTGGACATAAAAGATCCCATGGCAGTCTTTGAAGAGCAGCAGGGGAAATGTCCCAGTGTCTTGGCCAGTATTTCATATCTCAACCAACAATCTGGAATGGGGGTGAAGCTGAGGGTGTGGTTAATTTGGGGGGGGGTAGGGGGGTGCGGCGAGGGTCTCAAGCTTGGCAGCGCAGGCTCAGCTCAGGTCCCATGACAGAAAGTGCAAGTCACTAGCTATACCTTTACCCCAAACCTATGGGATGTAGGTATGCACTGCTCCCACATCGTGCCCAAGAATCTGTTCTTTATGTTTGAGCCTAATCAGTGAGTATTGGCCAGTATTTGACCATTGGATCATAGCTGTGCCTGATTCCGGTCTCGCATAATATTCAAACTTACCAGAGAGGGTCATCAGATAAAGATCAGGAGCAGGCAATCTGTCTGATTTGTTTCCCTCATCCCCTCACCCATATACCCACTGGTTAGCCTGCTGCTACTGAAGTTAATTGTAGTGCCCATGCCACCATAGCAGCTGGAGTCAGATAACTAAGCACCTGGGCCATTCTGGTTTATACAGCTCAGTGCCATCAATTTCATAATTATGTATCAAAAATCATTTTGCAAAAGAATTTTGCACAGTGGAAGCTTGAATGGCTTTGGAGTACCCAACCCAATATAAGTCATGGAACCACTGTTATGTTTTTATTTCTTTTATAGTTTCTCGGATTTGAACTAGATTTTGTTTGGTAATGATGCAATATAACGTGGATAAGTGCGAGGTTATCCACTTTGGTGTCAAAAACAGAAAGGCAGACTATTATCTGAATGGCAATAGATTGGGAGAAGGGGAAGTGCAACGAGACCTGGGTGTGCACCAGTCGCTGAAAGTAAGCATGCAGGTGCAGCAGGCGGTGAAGAAGGCAAATGGTATGTTGGCCTTCATAGCGAAAGGGTTTGAGTATAGGAACAGGGATGTCCTGCTGCAGTTGTACAGGGCCTTGGTGAGACCACACCTTGAGTACTGTGTGCAGTTTTGGTCGCCTTATCTGAGGAAGGATGTTCTTGCCATGGAAGGAGTTCAGCGAAGATTCACAAGGCTGATACCTGGGATGGCAGGAATGACATATGAGGAGAGATTGGGTCGATTGGGCTTATACTCACTGGAGTATAGAAGAATGAGAGGGGATCTCATCGAAACATATAAAATTCTGACAGGTCTGGACAAACTAGATGCAGGAAGAATGTTCCCGATGGTCGGAGAGTCCAGAACCAGGGGTCATAATCTACGGATAACGGGTAAACCATTTAGGACAGACATGAGGAAGAATTTCTTCACCCAGAGAGTGGTGAACCTGTGGAATTCTCTACCACAGAAGGTAGTTGAGGCAACGTCATTAAATATATTCAAGGTTGAGTTAGATATATTTCTTAAAGCTAAAGGTATCAAGGGATATGGGGAGAAGGCAGGTACAGGGTACTGAGTTTAGATGATCAGCCATGATCTCATCGAATGGCCTACTCCTGCTCCTATCTTCTATGTTTCTATGTAATCAAGGCTGAATCACTTAAAAACTAGTAAACAGGTACAAAAAATAATTAAAATGGCTAATGGAATGTTAGCCTTTATCTCAAGGGATCTCGAATACAAAGGAGTGGAAGAGCTCTGGTTAGACCCCCTGCATTCAGTTTTGGGCACTGCACCTTAGGAAGGATATATTGTCCTTGGAGGGAGTGCAGGGCTGATTCACCAGAATGATACTGTGGCTAAAAGGGTTAAATTAATTCAGGACAGGTTGCATAGACTAGGCTTGTATTCCATTGCGTATAGATGATTAAAGGGTCATCTAATTGAGCTGTTTAAGATGATTTAAGGATTTGATCGGGTACATAGAGAAACTATTTCCTCTGGTGGGGGAGTCCAGAAGCTTAAAATTAGAGCTAGGCTGTTCAGGGGTGAGGTCAGGAAGCACTTCTTCACACAAAGGTTAGTAGAAATCTCGAACTCTCTTCCCCCAAAAGCTGTTGGGGTTAGGTCAAATGAAAATTGCAAAACTGTGATTGATAGATTTTTGTTACGTAAGGGTATTAAGGGATATGGAACCAAAGCGGATCAGCCATGATCTAATTGAATGGTGGAACATGCTCAAGGGGCTGAATAGCCCACTCCTGTTCCAATGTTCCTGAGGTGGTGTAATTAGTAATTGTTCAAAAACATTATTGTTCCAGGAAATTGCAAAATTTGTAGAATATTCTTAATCTCTGGCAGATTCCAGTTCCATAGTTTTATTAATGGTTGTAAAAATTAGCTTTGTTTTTGCAGTACTAGTGGAGTCCCCCAGGGATTGGCATTAGTACTATTACTCTTCACGATTTATATCCATGATCTGGATGAAGGAGTTGGGGGTACTGTCTGCAAGTTTGCGGATGGCACAAACATCTGTGTTGGTGTCGGAACCCTTGAGGAGAATTTCTTTCTACAATCGGGTCCAGATGCAATGGAGGAATGGGTCCGCACCTGGCAGATGGCATTTAATGCAGATAAATGCAGTGTTATGCATGTAGGTAGGGCTAATACCAATCATTTGTATACCATGCTGGGCTCTGAATTAAAATCTGTTGAAAGGGAGAGCGAGACCTGGGTGTTATAGTGTATGAGTCTCTAAAGGTCCATGACCAATGACGAGCAATTATAATGAAAGCAAATAGAGTATTAGGAAGTATAGCTAGGATAATGCAATATAAAACAAAGAGCACCATAGTTTCCTTGTACCAGACCTTGGTTAGACCCCATCTAGCATACTGTGTCCAGTTCTGGGTCCCAAACATGGTGGTAGAGGATAGATGCCCTGGAAAAGGTTCAGAGGAGGGCCACTATTTAGATTAATACCTAGTCTAATAAACTTTTGGCTATCATGATAGCCTGATAGGCAGCTGGGTCTTTTTACTTCAGGGAAACTACATTGTAGTATTTAAAATAATGGAGGGTTTAGACTGTGTACATATTATTTGAATTAGGTAAGTTAGGGAAAATGTGGGGCGGGTGTGGGGGGTGGAGGTTATGCATACCAGTTATGTCAGCAGAGAACTAGGTTAGATATCAGGAGACTTCTCTTTTCCCAGAGAGTCATTTCCCTTTAGAATAGGTTGCCAGCTGTAGATGCAGATTCACTACATACAAAGGCAGGTGGGATGTTGGCTAATGTACCTCATGGTCATTGTTATCTCCTTGCAACTTGTTTAAGATCGAATTTGGAGGTCGATGAGAAATTCACAGATTTCTTTTTCATCTGAATTGGTTTCGTTTTTTTTTCTGTTTTTGTTTTTGCCTCTCACAGGAGATTACATGGCTGCTGGTGGGCGAGGAGTATTGGGTGTTGTTACTTAGTTGCAGCACAGCTGAATGGGACAGACTTGATGGACCAAATGGCCTTTTTCTGTCCATCTAGTTCGTATGTATTTACTGTTGGCCATGTTGAGAGGCTACACTGAGCTCATGTTTAAATACTGGCACAAATTGGGAAACAGATTGGTTGAACCACTCGGGGAAATCGTTTGGAAAAAGATAATGTTTGCACAGCTTTTACCTCTCCCATCCATTTGCATCCTTGTGATGTGCTTAAATAGTATTTAGAGCATAGAAACAGGCCATTCAGCCCCACAGATCCATGCCGGTGCATATGCTCCACACGAGCCTCCTCCCACCCTTCTTCATCTAACCCCATCAACATATCCTTCTATTCCTTTCTCTCTCATGCGTTTATCTAGCTTCCCCTTAAATGCATCCATGCAATTCCTCTCAACTACTCCTTGTGGTAGCAAGTTCCACATTCTAACCATTCTCTGGGTAAAAGGTTTCTCCTGAATTCCCTATTGGATTTATTAGTGACTATCTTATATTTACGGCCCCTAGTTCTGGTCTCGCCTGCAAGTGGAAATATCTGTCTACCCTATCAAACCCATTCAGAATCTTAAAGGCCACCCCTTAAGAGACCCAGACTGTTCAATCTTTCCTGATAGGTATAACCTCTCCGTTCTGGTATCAGTCTAGTAAATCTTTTTTGCACCTTCTCCAGTGCCTCTCTATCTTTTTTATAATATGGAGACCAGAACTGTTCATAATACTGCAAGTGTGGTCTAACCAAGGTTCTATATAAGTTTAACATAATTTCTTTGCTTTTCAATTCTATCCCTCTAGAAATGAACCCCAGTGCCTCATTAACCTGCGTCGCTACTTTTAGTGATTTGTGTAACTGTACCCCCAGATCCCTCTGTTCCTCTACCCCATTTAGACACATATTTTCCAAAGAGTATGTGGCTTCCTTATTCTTCCTACCAAAATGTACCACCTCACACTTGTCTATATTGAAGTTCATTTGCCAATTACATGCCCATTCTGCAAGTTTATTGATGTCTTCCTGTATTTTGTCACAGTCCTCCTCTGTATTAGCTACACCACCCAAATTTTGAAATTGTACTTCTGATTCCCGAGTCCAAATCATTTCTGTAAATGGTGAACAACAGTGGTCCCAGCACCGATCCTTATGGAACACTACTTCCCACCTTTTACCAGTCTGAGTAGCTACCTTTAACCTCTACCCTCTGTTTTCTGTTTTGTAGCCAGCTTGCTATCCATTCTGCTACTTGTTCCCTGACTCCACATGTTATGTATGACCTTAGTCATGAGTCTCCTAAGTGGTACCTTATTGAAGGCCTTTTGGAAATCCAAATATACTATGTCTACTGCATTACTCTTATCTACCCTTTATGTTACTACTTCAAAGAATTCAATAAGGTTGGGGAAGCATGACCATCCCTTTTGGAATCAGTGCTGACTACTCTTTATTATATTTTCAGTTCCTTGATGTTTTTCTATTACATCTTTGATTAAGGATTCCATTATCATTCCTACCACCGACATTAAACTAATTGGTCTATAGTTCCCTGGACATGTTCTGTCTCCTTTTTTAAATACAGGAATCACATTAGCTGTCGTCCAGTCCTCTGGTACTTTTCCTTTTTCTAATGACTTTTTATATATATGTAATAGTGCCTCTGTTATCTCTTCACTAACTTCTTTTAATATGCATGAATGCAATCCATCCAGACCAGGGGTTTTATCCCCTCTAAGTTTGTTAGTTTATCAATTATCTCCCCCCTTTGTATCTTAAATGTCGTTGTATCCTTTTTGATTTCGGAACATAGGAACAGGAGTAGGCCATTTAACCCCTCAAGCCTGTTCCGCCATTCAATGAGATCATGGCTGATCTGCAACTTAACTTCATATACCCACCTTTGGCCCATATCCCTTAATACATTTGGTTAACAAATATCTATCGAGCTTAGATTTAAAACCAACAATTGACCTAGCATTAATTGCTGTTTGTGGAAGAGAGTTCCAAACTTCTACCACCCTTTATGTGTAGAAGTGTTTTCTAATTTCACTCCTGAAAGGTCTGGCTCCAATTTTTAGACTATGCCCCCGAGTCCTAGACTCCCTAACCAGTGGAAATAGTTTCTCTCTATCTACCCTATCAGTTCATCTTAATATCTTAAAAACTTCAATCAGATCACCCCTTAACCTTCTAAATTCCAGGTGATACAACTCTAGTTTGTGTAATCTCCCCATGTAATTGAACCCTTGGACTCTAGGTGTCATTCTGCTCCGCTGCTCTCCCTCCAAGGCCAATATATCCTTCCGAAGGTGTGGTTCCTAGAACTGCTCACAGTAATCCAGGTCTACTCTAACCAGGGCTTTGTACAGCTGTAGCATAACTTCTACCCCTTTGTATTCTAGTCCTCTAGATATAAACGCCAGTATTCCATTAGCCTTTTTGATTATTTTCTGTACCTGCCCATGACATTTTAATGATCTATGTACATGGACCCCCAAGTCTCTTTGGACCTCCACTATTCCAGCTTTTCACCATTTAGAAAGTACTCTGTTCTATCCTTTTTAGGTCCAAAGTGGATGACCTCACATTTGCTTACATTGAAATCCATTTGCCACAGTTTTGCCTATTTGCTTAATCTGTTACTGTCTCTTTGTAATTTTATGCCTCCATCTACACTGCTTACAATGCCGCCTATCTTTGTGTCATCGGCAAACTTGGATATGTGGCTCGCTATCCCATCATCTAAGTCGTTAATAAATACAGTGAATAGTTGAGACCCCAACACAGATCTTTGCGGGGCACCACTAGTAACATCCAATCAGTTAGAGTAACTGCCCATTATCCCTACTCTCTGTCTCCTGCCGCTCAGCCAATTTCCTAACCAGGTCAATCATTTTCCTTCAACTCCATGAGCTTGAACTTCAGTTAACAGTCTCTTATGAGAGCCTTTATCAAATGCCTTCTGGAAGTCCATATAAATGACATCCATAGACATTCCCATGTCCATTACTTTAGATACCTCTTCAAAAAATTCAATCAGGTTCATCAGGCATGACCTACCCTTTACAAATACATGCTGGCTCTCTCTGATCAGCTGAAAATTTTCACGGTGTTCAGTCACTCTATCCTTAATTATAGACTTTAGTAATTTCCCGACAACAGATGTTAGGCTAACTGGTCTATAATTCCCTGGTTTTCCTCTCTCACCTTTCTTTAAATAGCAATTTTCCAATCTAAAGGAATGGTTCCCAAATCGAGCGAACTTTGGAAGATTATAGTTAGGGCATCTGCAATGTTCTCACCTACTTCCTTTAAAACCCGGGGATGGAAACCATCTGGTCCTGGGGATTTGTCACTGTTCAGTGCCATTATTTTCTTCATTACTGTTATTTTGCTTATGTTAATTTTGGTGAGTCCCTATCCCTGATTCAAATTAGTTTCCTTGGGATGTCCGGTATGCTATCCCCTTCCTCTACTGTAAATAATGACGCAAAGTAATTATTCAACATGTCTGCCATTTCCTTATTTTCATTTACAATATCATTATCAGTTTTCAAGGAGCTCACATTGCTCCTGACCACCCTCTCTCAGTTCTTGGACAAGACACCAATAGACAGCAGCCAGTATGTTTGAGCAATAGATCAAGATTTATTCAGCATACAGCGTAATATACTTAATATTAGGCGATAGTTTTAACGAGTAGCTCACAGCCCTAGATCTCTGGAACCTCTCGGACTCAGATGACGTCGTCTTAAGTCTGTTCCTTTGTTCTCGCAGTACGTCCTGTGTAAAGTTATTCTTTGAGTATCGAGGTTTTAACCCTTTTCTTATCAAAAGTTGGTTTGGCCAGTGTCCATATATGGTCTTTAACAAAATCACCTTTTTTAATTGGTTCTAATGGTCAAAATACCATTGTCACTCAGACTAAGGCTAGTAACCTGGCCACTCCTTTTCCAGTACATTTCCACAAACTCTGTTCCGCTGTCGTGTTATCTTGTTTATAGTTTTTCACCCCATTGGAATTTACCATATCTCTTTCATTTCATAGCCTCCCTGGTACAAGGCCTTTCTACACCAAGGGCCCATATCAGCGCTTTTTCACTAGTCTTGAGGTATCCAAACTATCTCACTTTAATCTACCAGATAAATACCTTATCTCCATGATCTCTCTCGTTTTATCTCCTTATATTAATTATTTTTTAAATATCGTTGCAATTAGTTTTGGTAAGCAAATTCTAATTTCTACTTAGCATCATAATTTTTTTTTAGCAATTTAACCTTCACTCGCAGTTTCTGGCTGTTTGTTATCAGAACTTAGTCAAAACTGCGTTTGGCTGTCCCCACAGCTGCATTCTGAACAAGTCTTACCTTTTTAGTTACCCAGGAGTAATTATGGGTAATATTATTTGGTCAATGGCTACACTTGAAGTTATACATACAGGGAACTCTTTGGTATCCGGCACCTACGGGACCGGGATGGTGCCGGTTTATTAAAAATTCCGGATGACGGAGATGTATACCTACCAAGGTACTGGAGCCCCGGTTACACGGCCACAAGTGCAGGAACCCCGGTTACACGGCCACGAATATACAGTAAAACTTACCTGAACCTACTCCTGAATTTTGCCGGTTAATAGAGAATTCAGGATATTTAGGTGCCGTTTAAACGAGAGTTTCCTGTATATTATTCTCGTCTACTAAATATCAGCCTTTTGTACACTAATATTTTTTTTTAAATTTGTGTTCTTCTGATTTCATGTTTGCCTTCTTTTCTAACCTTTTCGTATTCCCTTTTGTCATCCTCCCCCTTGTTGTCTATATAGTAAGTGTGTGCCTTTTTCTTTAGTTTCAATTTTGCCCTTATTTCTTTATTTATCCATGGTGTGTTTGTTTGTGCTTTTTAGTGGAATATATTTCTCCTGGACTTTATTGATCACCATCTTTCCCACTGCTGTTCTATTTCTTTGTTTTGTCAGTAAATTTTTCCAGTTTATTTTCCCTCGTTCCATTTCCATCCCCTTAATATCTGCTTTTTTCCAATTTATTATTTTGGTCTTTGTCTTACTTATGTCCTTCTCAATCTTTATCTTAAACCTTATTATGTTCTGATTGCTACTGCCTAGATGTTCCCTTTGCTTACTTCCCTTATCGGTCTGTTTTTTTCCCCCTATTACTTGATTCAGCAGTGTTCCCTCTCTTGTTGGGTTTTTTACATATTGGGTAAGACCAAGCTCATGGTCTACAGAGCAGTAGTGATACATGGACCATGTACAGCAGGCACCTCAAAGCACTGGAGAGGTACCACCAACGCTGCCTCCGCAAGATCCTGCAAATCCATTGGCAGAATAGGCACACCAATGTCCGTGTTCTCACTCAGGCCAACATCCCCAGCATCGAAGCTTTGACCACGCTCGATCAGCTCTGATGGACGGGCCACATCATCCGCATGCCCGATACGAGACTCCCAAAACAAGCGCTCTACTCGGAGCTCCGACACGGCAAGAGAGCCCCAGGTGGGCAGAGGAAACGCTTCAAGGACACCCTCAAAGCCTCCTTGAAAAAGTGCAACATCCCTACTGACACCTGGGAATCCCTGGCCCAAGACCACACAAAGTGGAGGAGAAGCATTCCGGGAAGGCGCTGAACACCTCGAGTCTCTTTGCCGGGAGCAAGCGGAAGCCAAGCGCAAGCAGCGGAAGGAGCGCACGTTAACCCAAGCACCCCACCCACCCGCCCCTTCAACCGCCATCTGCTCCACCTGTGACAGAGACTGTAGGTCCCGCATTGGACTCATCAGTCACCTGAGAACTCATATATTTAGTGTGGAAGCAAGTCATCCTCGGTTCCGAGGGACTGCCTAAGAGAGAAGGGTAAGATAGGTGTCCTGCAGACATTGTTAAACCTCCATTCCCAGTACCCCTTTTGGTACCTCTTCTTGCCAGTTTATTTGGGGTACTTAAAATCTCCCATAATTATTATTCTGTGTCCTTTACTCACTTCACGTATTTGCTTACATATTTCTTCCTCCACCTCCTTTCCACTATTAAGTGGTCTGTCGTACACCCCTATTAGCGTGATCGATCCGTTTTTTTTAATTCAATCGATATGGATTCTGTTTCTAACCTTCTGTTAGTAATGTCCCTTTTTTTCTACTGCCATTATGTTACCTCTAATTACCTCACCTTTCCCCTCACCCCCCACCTTTCTTCCTTCCCTATCCTTTCTGATTATGTTGTAACCTGCAATATTTAATTGGCAGCCCTGTTCTTTTATGTAGCAATGTTTCAGTTATTCCTACTGGTTCCTTGCTACGGACTATTGCCTCCAGTTCCCCCATTTTATTTTGGATGCTTTGTACATTGCTGTACAGGCAGTTTAATTCTTTTTTAATAGTTGCTCCTTTTACTTCATTTTTAACAGTCCTTTTATACTTCTGTTTTATAACTGTATTTGTTCCCTGACCATTTATGTTATCCTTGTACCTTACCTTGGTCTGACTTTTACTCTCATCTCCTATTATTTTTATTTTCAGCCTTGTGTTATTTTCATCAGACCCCACCTTCCCCCCCCCCCCGCCCCCAGTCTTACTAGTTTAAAGTCCTATCGACAGTCCTATTTATCCTTTCTGCTAGGACACTGGTCCCACTCCAGTTCAGGTGGAGCCTATCCCAGCAGTACAGCTCCTTCCTGTCCCAGTACTGGTGCCAGCGTCGCATGAAATGGATCCCCTCCTTCCCACACCAGTCTTTCAGCAACGCATTTACCTTCCTGATCTGCCTATCCCTATGCCAATTAGCACAGGGCTCGGGTAGTAATCCCGAGATTACCACCTGATAGGTCCTGTTTTTTTCATTTAGATCCTAACTTTTGATATTCTCTTAGCAGGACCTCCTCCTTTTTCTTCCCTATGTCATTGGTCCCAACATGCACCACGACGACTGGATCTTTCCCCTCCCTTTCAAGTTCCTCTCCAGTTGCTCTGAGATATCCTTTACCTTTGCACCAGGTAGGCAACACACCCTTCTGGACTCTCGGTCACTATCTAGCCCCCCAATTATCAAATCTCCTATGACTACAACCTTACTATTCTGCTCTTTCCCCGCCCCCCCCCCCTTGGACTGCCTCCCACTCCACGGTGCCGCGGTCAGCATTCTGGCTGTCCACCCCATAGCCTGCATCCTTATCCTCACAGGCACAAATACATTCCTCCTTCTCTAACTCCCCCTTAGTTCCCCTTACCCTGCTGTCTAACAGTCACATGCTCCCCTTCCTGTAGCTGTGGTGTGACTACACTCTGGAGAAAACCATCCAAAAATTCCTCCCCTCCCACACTTGTGTGTCGGAGTGTCTCTAACCGTGCTGGATGGATCCTGTTTTTTTCTGATTGTATTGTGTTATTATCAGAAAGATAAAAAAGGCTCCAAGTCACACATATCTTGGCAGCCCTTGCTCATTCAGCCCATGGCTGGTTAAGAACAGGTGTGCTTCTGAGGAAATGGTTCTGCCAATTACTGCTCCTCTTTGAAAGCATTTTGCAAGTAGGAAAACTCCAACGGTCTAAATCAGGATGAGTCAGGGAATATTCAGCACAGAGATGGTCTCTTTGCAGTTTTGAGAAGAACTATGTTTCAAAGAAAGATCTGTTCAATTCTGTAAAAAGTGTGAATGCTAGAAATACGCAGCATTTCAGTTCGCATCGGAATGAGAACGATAATAACATCTCAGGTGGGATCCTTCATCCAAATGAGTATAGTCTGTTCAGTTACATTGTTGTTGCGAAAATTCCCCTCAATTTGACCATGCGATGGTTTGTAATCTTGGAAAGTAATATAGCCCCTTTAAATTGCAGAAATATTGCTGTAAAGCATGAACAAATTGAGAAAACTCCACCTGTGCAAAATTGCTTTTAACTCACAACTTCTGTAATGCTGTTTATTTACATTCAGCTGTCCAAGGCAGGAGAGGTAATGAATCTGTCAGGCTGTTGTAAGGTTTACTGATGTGTCTAAGGATGTGTAAATGTAGTAGTTTTGTGATTGACATGTCAATTCTGTTTGTTTTTAGTACATCCTTTTCTGTGTTTTGTGACCAAATCAATTAGTTAAGTGATAGAGACAGTAAGAAACACATAGCGAATCAGATAGAAGCACGTGAGAACATAAGAAATAGGAGCAGGAGTAGGCCATTTGGCCCCTCGAACATGCTCCGTCATTCAATAAGATCATGGCTGATCTGATCTTGGCCTCAACTCCACTTTCCTGCCCGCTCCCCATAACCCTTGACCCCCTGTAGCTCAAATGTCTGTCTATCTCCGCCTTATATATATTCAATGACACCGCCTCCACAGTTCTCTGGGGTAGAGAATTTCAAAGATTCACGATCCTCTGAGAGAAGAAATTCCTCCTCATCTCTGTTTTAAATGGGCAACCCCTTATTCTGAAATTATGCCCCCTAGTTCTAGATTCCCCCACGAGGGGAAACATCCTCCCTGCATCTCCCCTGTCAAGCCCCTTCAGAATCTTATATGTTTCAATAAGATCATCTCTCGTTCTTCTAACCTCCAATGAGTATTGGCCCAACCTGCTCAACCTTTCTTCATAAGACAACCCCTTCATCTCCAGAATTAACCTAGTGAACCTTCTCTGAACTGCCTCCAATGCAAGTATATCCCTTCTTAAATAAGGAGACCAAAACTGCACGCAGTACTCCAGATGTGGTCTCACCAGTGCCCTGTACAATTGTAGCAAGACTTCCCTACTTTTATACTCCATCCCCCTTGCAATAAGGGCCAACATTCCATTTGTCTTCCTAATTACTTGCTGTACCTGCATGCTAACTTTTTGTGTTTCATGTACGAGGACCCCCAGATCCCTCTGTACCGCAGCATTTTATAGTCTGTCTCCATTTAAATAATAATTTGCTTTTTTATTCTTCCTACCAAAGTGGATAACCTCACATTTTCCCACATTATACTCCATCTGCCAAATTTTTGCCCACTCACTTAACCTATCTACATCCCTTTGCAGACTCTGTGTCCTCCTCACAACTTGCTTTCCCACCTATCTTTGTATCGTAAGCAAATTTGGCTACAGTACACTCGGTCCCTTCATCCAAGTCATTAATACAGATTGTAAATAGTTGAGGCCCCAGCACTGATCCCTGTGGCACCCCACTAGTTACGGTTTGCCAACCTGAAAATGACCCATTTATCCTGACTCTCTGTTTTCTAATTGTTAGCTAATCCTCTATCCATGCTAATATATTACCCCCAACACCATGAGCTCTTATCTTGTGCAGTAACCTTTAATGTGGCACCTTATCGAATGCCTTTTGGAAAGCCAAATACGCTACATCTACTGGTTCCTCTTTATCCACCCTGCTCGTTACATCCTCAAAGAACTCTAATAAATTTGTCAAACACGATTTCCCTTTCATAAAACCATGCTGACTCTGCTTGATTGTATTATGATTTTCTAAATGTCCTGCTCCTATTTCCTTAATAATGGATTCCAGCATTTTCCCAATGACAGATGTTAGGCTAACTGGCCTATCATTTCCTGCTTTCTGTCTCCCTCCTTTCTTGAATATGGGCATTACAATTGCGGTTTTCCAATCCGCTGGGACCTCTCCAGAATCCAGGGAATTTTGGTAGATTACAACCAAAGCATCCAGTATCTCTGCAGCCACTTCTTTTAAGACCCTAGGATGCAGGCCATTGGGTCAGCCTTTAGTCCCATTAGTTTGCCTAGTACTTTTTCTCTCGTGATAGTGATTGTTTTAAGCTCCTCCCTCCCTATAGCCCCTTGATTATCAATGGCTGAGGAAGATGGTGTAATGAACAGGATGCATGAGATATTTGAATTGTTTTAAACAGAAGTAACAACTGCCTCTTTAAATCTTCATGTGTGGATTTGTTTCAGAAAATAGTAAGGTCTCCTACCTGTTGACTTGCTATTTCAGACTGCATCAACTAGAGCAAAGGATGATATATTCTGAGCTAGTGACAGATGCAGGAGAATGATTTTTTGGAGCTCTACTCCCATATTGCTCGAATGTCAAGGACCACTCCTGTAATTGAGCGCTCACTCCCTATGAACTGGTGTGACTTTATATGCACAATATTTCATTGCCCAGGAAGAAAGAACTTGAATTTATATAATATAGTGATTTTTCACAACTTCAGGCTGTCCCAAAGTGCATCACCACCAAGTGTAGTTACTGTTGTAATGTAGGGAAATCCAGCAGCCAATTTATGCAGAGAAAGGTCCCACAAACAGCAATGAGATAAATGACCAATTAAACTGTTGTCGTGATGTTGGTTGAGGGATAAATATTGGCCAGGACACTGGGGAGAACTCCCCTGCTCTTCTTCAACCAGGAACGTGGCTGCTTCCCCACTCCATAGCAAAGTGCAACCCTACCCACAATAAACACATGTACGATATCTACCAATTTCAGGGAGTAATGTTTGGGCTCTACGTGGAGTTGGAAGTATCAGGCGTTCTGGGGCCCAATCTTGGAGATCCACGCAACACAAACCACTCCCTCAGTGCAGCAACGTATGCATCAGCCATGAGGAACCCCAACCCTTACCAACGGAATCACCAGGGCTTAGGACTCCTCATCACAATCCCTAATCCTAACAAACACCAGAATTTAGGGCCAAACAAGCTGCTTCAAGTGGCATTGCTCCCAGGGCAAGTAATCTGATGTGGCAAAATATTCCTCCCCACAGGCACTGTTCAGTCAAGAGGTGCACTGTGAAGAAAAGGGGAAATGTAGTCATTGTTATTATGCAGGTAACCATGCCAGCAAATTTGTGCATAGCAATGAGAAAAATGAACAATTAGTTTATTTTTTGGTGGTGTTGCTCGAGAGATAAATGTTAGCCAGGACACTGGGAGAACCGAGAGAACTGCTCTGCTCTTCTTTGAATAGTGCCATTGGATCTTTTGCGCTAGTATTCCACTGGTCCACACTTGTGTATGGGAAATTACACTCTCTCAAAATATGTATGATTTTACACCTAGATATACAATGATCTCATAAAATATCTCTGTATATCCACCCTTAAGCAAAAAAAGTGTTTATTGTGGGGGGTGGGGGGGGGGGGGGGGGGTGTGTTTAGGATTATGTAACAATTCAGTAGAATGCACTTCCTGTACAAAAGCAGTTTTACTTAAGCTCAAGGGCCAGGTTCCTGGACCACCGAGGTTGAATGAAGTGGGAAAGACGGCTTGGTAAATCCAGCAGTAGTGACTAGGTGATGTGAATTATCAATCCAGCTATGTGTTTTACAGGAAATCTTTACTTGTTGTTTTCTCGTTTATCTTCAGGACTGTTTGCCCACAGTAACAGCCCCGGAGGAACTGCATTCTGTGCTGCTAAACAGGGCCTAACTCAAGAAGTGTTGCACCATAAAAGATAGTTGTGAACACTTTTTTGTGAAAAATAATATATTTTAGCTGGCCACCCCCTTCCTGAGAGTCTCGATTGGACAATATCCCTGTATTGATTAACAGCTTTATGAAAGAGCGGAATTAACATTTGGTTAATTCTTTGATTCATTACAGCTAGAAATTGATGTGTTTTTCACCTGGAGTTTCCACGGGGCTGCTCCCCACCTCCCACTGTAACTTTGGCTGAAGTTTAGCGTAAACCCCAGAGAAATGGTGCGAATGGCTGTTTCTGCCATTTCTGCAGGCTTTCCGTCGACCTTCTGCCAAAATTATAGCGGGAGATCAGGAGAGGTCTGTTGAAATTTTGTGCTTTTATCTTTCAGTCCTGATGTCAGGTGAATGAGATCAAATTGACACATGTGTACTACTGTCCTACATTCACACTTAGTTCCAGGGTCTGTGTAAAATTGGAGCCCAGCTAATCCACACGTGTTCAGAGCGTTGTGATCGATGTCGGACTGGGCATGTACTAGCGTCATGATGCAACCATAGTGATGCACTGAATTAACATTTAACAGGCTACAAGAGGAGGTTGTTATTCTAAAGGCACATCACAAGATGCACAAAAATGTAGGTCTCCGCTTATGGAGATGAAGGCGTTTATTTATAAGTGACGTTGACAATAATGCACCTGCGCATCAGTAGGAAGGTAAAGGCATCATGGAGATGATTGAATGCATTGTGAGTGATTCTGGTTCCCTAGATGCAGCGAGGGGAAAGAGTGTGTCAGGTGGCGGAGCTGAAGCTTAAGGAGAACAAGAGAGGAAAATGAAAAGGAACAATGACTGCAGTAGTTGTGATAAAATAAAGAAAGAGAAGATTGTGATGGAGAGGGACCAATCTAAGCTGTGTATGATTTTCTTTCTACTCCCCAGAGATGAGAAGAATCAATCCATTATTGTAAGTGGGGAGTCTGGAGCTGGCAAGACAGTGTCTGCTAAGTATGCCATGCGTTATTTCGCCACTGTGGGTGGGTCAGCCAGTGAAACAAATGTTGAAGAGAAGGTCCTGGCCTCAAGTCCAATTATGGAGGTAAGTGAGCTATTTTCTCAATAGCAATAATCGGAAAGATAAATCCTTGTGGATCTAGTTACTGTGGGGTATTTATCAGAAAGTATTTTCTTTCCTTTCCTCCATCCCAGTCGTCTTGTACCATGGACCATCCATAGTCACAACTTGCACTTGGGCCTCTCCCAGTTCCACTCAAAAATTCTATGAGGAGATGTGAAAAAGTGGTTCCTGGGCTATTTTCCCTTCGATTTGTTCCTCTTCCCTTGTGAGGAACTGCCTGGATTCTGCTTGGTTCCTCTCTGATAGAACGAGTGAGAATGGTAACTCATCACATGGGAGTTGCACGTTTATATTCTGCTGCTCCAGCACAACACATTGGCATTTGACGGCAGCAATTCCTGTTTGAATTGGGTCAAGATACCATTTGAGACACAGTTTTATAGGTGTTCCTATTTGTGGGGAAAGACCAGGTAGACCTAACTATACTGGAATAAGCATGAACTGTGCTTGTTTGGTGCAGTAAATCCTGCGCTTCACACTTCTCCCCGTTCTCCAATTGCTCGTTTAACAAATGGCAGGAACTAGTTATAAAGAGTGGAGATTATAACAACAACATGGGGTAAAAATTCACTTGGTTGCGCCTCCCGTTAGCGCCTTAAGAGGGCGCTAATGGGGCGCAAAGCCGCTAACGCCCGGGCGCAGCGATGTTTGCACCGCTCGAGAACTTAACTTGAGATTGTGCGGCGGCGCTAAAACTTACCGCTGCGACCACCTGCGCGCACAGATTGTGACGTCATTCCATGGTGCAACGCCCTTGTGGCGCCCCGTAGCGGAAATTGAGTGGCGCCCCCTGCCTTACCGCCTGGCGCTTCCAACGACCAGAAGACTGGAACGCTATCAATCGCTGTGGGGCTGGGGGGGGCGCTATTTAAAGGGGGCCTCTTCCTGTCTTTTATTGTTGGTGGCATTTTTGAACTACGCATTCTGAGAGAGAGAGGGAGAGACTTCTGGAGAGATTCAACGTTGTGTGAAGGAGTTTTGGGTACTGAGCAGCACTTTGCAGGTTCATTTTGATTTGCCATTCCTTGTATCGATTTAGCAGAGACTGTGGGAGCTGCACTCTGAGCTCTTTGCCTGGTACTCTCCATTGTTCTTTCCAGCACATTTGATGTGCAAGTCTCTCCAGGCCGAGATTCAAGGCAGCAATGAACAGGATGTGGATGGAAAGCAAGATTAACCATCCCCTTTAAGAACTGGCCCGTGCCATTGTGTGTGTGTTCCATTGCTGACTGACATTACATGAGCTTCGCCAGCGCTCCGAGTTAGCGCCTCACTGCTCGGCCTTTGCGCCTTGAGAGGTGTGCAGCGCCTGCTTTAGCGCTCCACTCACCTCCCGGGGCGGTAAAAGTGAAGTTTCCTGTCAGTGCCGATAATTAGCGCCAGGCGCTAATATTTGCGTCCGGACGATATTTGCGCCCCAAATGGGGCGCGACCTAATTTCTACCCCCATGCATTTATATAGTGCCTTTAATGTTAAAGAAAAATATTCCAAGGCGCTTCACAGAAGCGTAATCAGACAAAAATGGATGCCAAAACAATGAAGGAGATACTAGGCGGGGTGACCATAAAGAGGAGAGGGAGGTGGATAGGCACAACGCAATTCCAGAACACGGCTAGCAATGCTGGGCAATGGGATGGGGGAATGCACAAAAGGCCAGAGTTGGAAAAATGGAGAGTTCGGGAGGTGGGGGCATGCGGCAGGTGTTGTAGGGCCGGAGGTTAGAGATAGGAAAGGAGAGGTCATAAAGGAATTTAAGCACAAGGATGGAAATTTTAAATTGGAGGCTTTGGGGGACTGGGACCTTATGTAGGTCAGCAAGGGCTGGGGTGATAGGTGAGTGGGACTTGGTGCAGGATAGCAGCAGAGTTTTAGATGAGCTGAAGTTTATGGAGGCCAGAGGATGGAATACTGGCAAGGAGAACACTCAATTAGGTGAGTCTGGAGGTGACAAAGCATATTTGAGGGTTTCAGTGGCAGATAGCAGGAACTGGTTGTGAAGAGTGGAGTGGAGTGCATGTCCACAGATCCCTGAAGGTAGCAGGCCAAGTAGATAAGGTGGTTAAGAAGGTATATGGAATGCTTGCCTTTATTAGCCGTGGCATAGAATACGAGAGCAGGGGGGTTATGCTTCAACTGTATAAAACACTAGTTAGGCCTCAGCTAGAGTACTGCGTGCAGTTCTGGTCACCACATTACAGGAAAGATGTGATTGCACTAGAGAGCGTACAGAGGAGATTTACAAGGATGTTGCCGGGAGTAGAGAATCTTAGCTATGAGGAAAGACTGGATAGGCTGGGTCTGTTTTCCTTGGAACAGAGGAGGCTGAGGGGAGACCTTATTGAGGTGTATAAAATTACGAGGGGCATAGATAAAGTGGATAGAAAGGACCTATTTCCCTTAGCAGAGGGGTCAAAAACTAGGGGGCACAGATTTAAAGTAATTGGTGGAAGGTTTAGAAGGGATTTGAGGGGAAATTTCTTCACCCAGAGGGTTGTGGGGGTCTGGAACTCACTGCCTGAAAGGGTGGTAGAGGCAGGAACCCTAACCACATTTAAAGAGTACTTGGATATGCACTTGGGATGCTCTAACCTGCAGGGCCACGGACCAAGAGCTGGGAAGTGGGATTAGGCTGGATAGCTCTTTGTTGGCCGGTGCGGACACGATGGGCCGAAATGGCCTCCTTCCGTGCTGTAACTTTCTATGATTCTATGAGATCATGACAGATGGGCTAAGGCGGTTGATGTTCCGGAGGTGGAAGTAGGCGGTGTTTGTGATGAAGAATATATAAGGTCAGAAACTTAGCCCATGGTCGAATAGGAGATTGCAAACTGGTTCAGTCTGAGACTGGTCCAGCCTGAGACAATGACCAGGGAGTGGTTGCAATCAGTGGAGAGGGTACAGAGTTTGTGGTGAGGGCTCAAGATGATGTCTTCAGGCTGTCCAATGTTTAACTGGAGGAAATTGCAGCTCATCCAAGACTGGATATTGGACAATCAGTCTGACAACACAGCAGCTGTGAAGGGTTGGGAGAGATGGTGGAGAAGTCAAATTCAGTGTCATCAGTGTATATCTGAAAGCTGACTATCTGGTACACAATTTTGGCATTTTGGACATATTTACTGGCATTCTGTCCTTGGTTACCAAACCTTCAGTGATCAGTAAGATGTTATCAAATTAATAAGCAACATTTTAAGAGAATATGGATCTAAATCACGTTTTGTTTTTTAGCACTTCTATTTTTTCTTCTTTCTAATCTTGGTTTCTTGATTAGTTTTTGCTGTATCTTCAGTTCCTCATTCTCTTCTTCCCTTCTGATATCCTCTGTATTAGCTCAAAAAACAAATTGGACTGTGACCTACCATTTTCCGTAACTTGGTGCTCGCTATGAGGGGAATGTGTCTAAATCATTGCCAGTGGTAACAAAGTCCATTATTTTCATTGATTTCTTTGAGAACATCTGTAGCATCACATCAAGGGAGAGCTTAAGATTAGCATTTTACTTTCTTCCAAACTTGGCTCAGACATTGACTCTCCCTCTCACTCTTTCTTTGTCTTGTGGTTTTTCAAATTAAAAATGATCAAAACTCACCTTTGTGAAACCATCTGTTCATATTCAGTGTGGATAGCTATAAATTAATAAGTATACTATTATAGAAAAAATGAAAGATGCGCATCATAGTTGGTTGTCTGTTGGTGAAGATGGAAAAGGAAAGAAATTGGGTTATTGATTATTCAGGAACAGTATCTGCTGTATCTCAAGAAAACAAATGTGGAACCCAATTGAGGTCAAACCTTATTAGTGTGAGATTAACAGTCTTTGGAAAAGAGCTGGATAAATAGCTGATTAGGAATGTCATTGAGGGCTGTAAGGGAAAAATACAGAGACATATTTAAAGTCTGTACAGCAGAGAATGTATGCTAAGCTACTGGAACTGCCAAGAAAGGCAAACAATCAAAGATAAATAATGTAAGCATCCTGGAGTTTGCTCCCCCAATGTGATATCGGGCAATAAGGTGGTTGGTGTGCTGCAGAACCAACGTGCAGCTCCACGTCACTGGTGGAAATACTGTTGATGCTCCAGCATGCTGAGCTTCTGATCCTGAGTGCATTGCTGTTGGGAAGTGCTAAGTGGTGGTAGGGTGATTGAAATTCAAAGGAGGCTGAAGCAGTGGCAGTAGTGATTGGTCTCTCTCCTTATTGTAGCTGAAACTGCTAGATGAAGTGATAATGGCCCGTATTTTCCGATCGGAGGCTTCCTGCGTGCGGAGGCCTCCGATCTGGAAAAAATCTACAGACTTACCTGAGGGCTCCCGGGGTCTGGACACTTCCGCTCCTGGGCCTCTCCAACTCGAAATGTGCAGGGCCCACGTATCCCAGGGGCGCATGCGGTTTGCAAGCATCCCTGGGATCATGTGGGCCATGGGGAGCCAATCAAAGAAGGGAATCTTCCTTCATACACTTGACAGATAGACCTGTCAAATATATGAATGGAGATCACCCCAAAAACACTGTGAAACATTAAATATATATTTTTTAAAACTCACATTTTTAAAATGGGTTGAAATTACAATAAATTAAATATTTTAAACACAAATTTAATTTTTTGAAAAAAGTAATTAAAGTTTTTTACAGGGCTAAAAATAAACTTACCTTTTTTAAAAGTATTTTTAAATGATAAATGAGTGGGAATTTTTTTTTTTTTACATTTTTCATCTCTTATGCTGGTAAAAGCAGGCCTTACGTCTGCTTTTACTCGGCGTAAGATTTCTAAGGGTTTTCTGCGGACGGAGGTTCTCCAGAATGCGGAACTCTCCACCCACAGAGGCCCTTCTCTAGGGCAGGCGTCCGATCTGTCAAGAGCATTCTTAACAGATCGGAAATGCCGCTTTTCAGCGCATGCGCTTGGCATGCCTGAAACCAGCATTTCCGATGTCCCTACGGGTGTGTACACACCCTGTAGGGATTGGAATATACGGCCCATTCTATACCTACAGTGTTTTTGAGAGTGTGGATGTTGTCTGTGGAGAGCAGAAGACCAGAAATGGATAGTGGTAATCTGAAAATGGAATAACTAAATGGCCATTTCCTGCTCCATATTTTCTTATGCTCTTATTACCACAACCAGGTTATAATCATTCCTTATTTTCTTTGTTCCCAAACAGGCCATTGGTAATGCTAAAACGACAAGGAATGATAACAGCAGTCGCTTTGGGAAATACATCCAAATTGGCTTTGACCGACGATATTACATAATTGGTGCCAATATGCGAACCTATCTGCTAGAGAAGTCCAGAGTGGTTTTCCAGGTTAGTACAGATGTTTGCAATAGAATTTATTGGGTCATCCAAAGCACAGCAAAACAACTTTTGATTATTCTCTTTAAAGGGACAGGGGATGGAACAACTGTTAAACCTCACCCTTTCCACTAACAACTGTAACCAGACAGGTTTTGTTCTTTCCTCCCCTCCCCCCTTTCCCTGCCCCATCAAGCTTAAAAACCTATTAGATCTCCAACTTTTTCCAGTTCTGACGAAGGGTCATCGAGATAAAAACTTGACCTCTGACTCTTTTCTAGCTCTCCATGGTCAGGGATTGGCCAGTTGAGCTGCCAGTCAACTGGCTACCACCCTTCGGGGGGTGAGCTTTGCTGGCATAATTGAAGCCACTCCAATATATTACACACAAATTACTCCCTGGGTGTGTTGATGAATCTTCTTGTATCAATCTGATGTGGTATACAAGAAATACAAGAATACACACATCGATTGGTCCAAATTCATAATGTGTTGAATTCTAAGCCACATTCCCAAAAGCTGAATTTAACAGAACAGCAATATTCAAATATAAATTATCTGAAATTCCCCCTTTGTTAAATAATCTAAAATTCCAAAGCTTCACATAGCATTAAGGTAAAGCATACCAGTGACACTCCGCTTAGTTTCCCCCCCCCTACTTTTTTCTGTTTTTTATCCTGCATGTTTATCTGCTTTCTGTTACCTCTATAGGTTGAGGAAGAATCGGTTTCATACTAACGGAGGCAGAGTTTAACCACACTGCTCAGTGTAGAGAGTGAAACTGCTCTACGACATAGAGATAATAGAGTAGTTTCACTCTTGATGAGCATTATAGAGTCATAGCGGCTCAGAAGGAGGCCATTTGGCCCATCGAGCCCGTGCCTGCTCTCTGTAGAGCAATCCAGTCAGTCCCATGTGTAACCTTTGTTTCCAATAGTGTGAAACTGACACTTTTCCACCTTTATGGGGAAGCAAAGTACTACACTTTTGTTACAGTGTATTAGGCCATGCGGAATGAGGACTATAATTTTTTGGTCCCAGTACATTTAATGAGTCTAGTGACAACTATGATGGGCATTCATCATCTGCAATACCAATTAGTATATCATTATCACTCCAAGTCGCTTGCCTGATGTATTTCAATTTAACAAGTATAATAATTGGATCAAAATGATTGTGGGACGATTTACAAGAACATTGATTAATGGCCGCCTCTGCTTATATGATTGGGAATTGCTGGGACCATTTAACTTCTATTGATATCGGAATTCTTTTTTTTTCTTTTTAAGCTGCCTAACTGCAGTGGGATGATGCTGTGCCACAAAGCAGTGAGGAGTGGGTACATGCCCAGAACCCTCATTAGTGAGTTTCCAATCTCAACTCTATCATTAGAATGAGATGGAAATTAGAGACCACTGTAAGCAAGAAACAAGAAAAAAAGTCAGGGAACAAGTCACTCTGGGCTCGTACGCTGACCTTCTAGTGACTGCTGACAGAGCACAATTAACAAGCTAGCTGGAGGGTACATTGCACAGAGATCGAAAGGAGGAAGGGTAGTTGCCAAATGCACGTCCCTACTCAAACTAATTAAGTACATAGCATTTTTAATTCATAATCTGAACACCCAAAGCACTTGACATCTAATGAGTTACACTTTACAATCATTTCACAGTCGCTTTGCAGTTTTTATGTTACTTTTTACCATCACAAATATTATGCAATTAAATAGGATCTACTGTAACCAGATTCCTTTTTATTATTTAAAGTTGCATTGTCGTCCCTTTGGAGAGGACAGCAGTCCAGCAAATACCGTAGAACAGTTTGCGTTCTAACAATCCTCAAATTCATGAACATAAATTTTCATTTTTTTAAAAAAAGCGATGCATCAATAAAAAGAGAAGTGAACCATTGCAGCCTAGTGAGAGAGTGCATTGGAGCCCAAAACACTCCTCCGAGAGTGAAGGGGCACAGCTTAACTGAGTTTTGATCGCAGGTGTGCCTCTGTGGAAAATGCAATGCAAGGGTCAGATGACTCTTTGCGAAGAGGAAGAAAGAAAACCGGAGGTAAAGTTAGCTTGGGCCTCTGCTGAATAATTCTTAGCTGTTTTCAGAGTGGCATTGTCAGCATCCCAGAAACAGGTCACCGATTTCCTCTATCAAACAGGGATGAAGCATGGGAAGGGGAGAAAAGAAATCTTTAAAAAGGGGGAATCTGACCAAGAGAAACCATTTTTGCTTTTTGTCTTCATTAGGCAGAAGACGAACGTAACTACCATATCTTCTACCAGCTGTGTGCTTCGGCCAATCGCCCTGATTTCAAAGAACTGAACCTAAGTAAGTTAGCTTGTCCAAATATTGCTTTACTAATGTAACAAGATGCAAACTGACTGTCCACCTATTTAATTGATTTTAATCTCAACAAAAGCACCGTTCTCAGAATGCTCCCGCAATCTTATTGGTGTTGGAAATCAAAATGTTGGTGTGGCACGATATTTGTTGGCTGTTGATGATTCATAATGCGCAATTAAATTAATTTGTTCTTGTTGGTTTTTACTACATAAAATAAAGAACTTTTAGATAGCACCTTATTATGTCCTGGGAATTCCCCAAGTGCTTTGCAGCTAATTAATTACTTTTGAAATGCTGTCACTGATGTTATGTTGACTAATGCAGCAGACAGTTTGTACAAAGCAAGGTCCAACAAACACCAGGTAGACTTTTTTTGATGGTGTTGGTTGAGGGAGTAATATTGGCCAGGGCATCCACAGGGTTCCCTGTACTTTTTCAAATAGTACTTCAGAATCTTATATGTCCACCTTACTTGGTTTAACGAAGAGAGAGACCTGGAAGTGCACAAATCTTTGAAGGTGGCAGGACAGGTTAACAAAGCAGTTGATAAAGCATATGGGATCCTGGGCTTTATAAATAGAGGCATAGAGTATGAAAGCCAGGAAGTTATGCAAAACCGATATAAAACACTAGTTCGTCCTTAGCTGGAGTATTGTGTCCAATTCTGGGCACCACACTTTAGGAAGGATGTGAAGGCTTTGGACAGGCTACAGAAGAGATTCACTAGAATGGTTCCAGGAATGGGGGATTACAGTTACGTGGAGGAGCTGGGATTGTTCTCCTTTATAGCAGAGACAGCTAAGAGGAGAGTTGATAGAGGTGTTTAAAATCATGAAGGGTTTATAGAGAGTAAATAAAGAGAATCTGTTTCCAGTGGCTGAAGGGTCGATAACGAGTGGGCACAGATTTAAGGTGATTGGCAAAAGAACCAGAGGCGACATGAGGAAAAACCTTTTTACTCAATGAGTGGTTAGGATTTGGAACGCACTGCCTGATAGGGTGGTGGATACAGATTCAATAGTAGCCTTCAAAAGGGAATTAAATAAATACTTGAAGGAAAAAAAATTGTAGGGGTAGAGCAGTGGAGTGGGGCTAACTGGATTGCTCTTCGAAAGAGCCGGCGCAGACTCGATGGGCTGAATGGCCTCCTTCTGTGTTGTACTATTCTATGATTCTATGATAATGGGGGTGAAATACGACATTAGTGGTTGCGCAAAACAGGTGATAGTGAATTGGCAACTATTATGAGAATGAAAGGGACAGTTGATGTGTTTCACGGGGAAATAAGGTCATGCTTGCATACAGAATGGAGAAGTTTGTCAGTGCAGTTATTTAATCTGATTTGGTTTCCCCAGTAGACAGAAGGAATTAGATTGGAGGAAGTGCGGTGTCAGCTGTGGCTCAGTGGGTAGCACTCTCTCCTCTGAGTCAGAAGGTCGTAGGTTCAAGTCCCACTCCAGAGACTTGAGCACAAAATCCAGACTGACTTTCCAGTGCATTACTGTCGGAGGTGCCATTTTTTGAATGAAACGTTAAACCGAGGCCCCATCTGCCCTCTCAGGTGGACGTAAAAGATCCTATGGCACGATTTCAAAGTAGGGGAATTCTCCCTGGTGTCCTGGCCAATATTTATCTCTCAACTAATGTTCCCATTGCGCTGCAGCTCCCATGTAGGCCGCTCAATGGCGTTCTAATGGCAAAAACCGCACATGTGCGGTAATTTGAATCAGCTGCGCATGCAAAAAAAATTAGCGGGAACATTGCTCTCGACCATCATCACGATAAACAAATTAGCTGGTCATTATCCTATTGCTGTTTGTGGGACCTTGCTGTGTGTAAATTGGCTGTCACACTTCCTACATTATAACAGTGACTACGCTTCAAAAGTACATCATTGGCTGTAAAGCGTTTTGGGGTATCCTGAGGCTGTTAAAGGTGCTATATAAAGGCCAATAACCTGCTCATCGATGCTAGGTTTAGGTTCCGCCAGGACCACGCGGCTCCAGACCTCATTACAGTCTTGGTCCAAACATGGCCAAAAGAGCTGAATTCCAGAGGTGAGTTGAGAGTGACTGCCCTTGACATCAAGGCAGCATTTGACCGAGTGTGACACCAAGGGGCCCTAGTAAAATTGATGTTAATGGGAATCATGGGGGAAAACTCTGCACTAGCTGGAGTCATACCGAGCACAAAGGAAGATGGTTGTGGTTGTTGGAGCCCAATCATCTCAGCCCCAGGACATCACTGCAGGAGTTCCTCAGGGCAGTGTCCTAGGCCCAACCATCTTCAGCTGCTTCATCAATGACCTTCCCTCCATCGCTGATGATTGCACAGTGTTCGCTGCATTCGAAACTCCTCACATAATGAAGTAGTCCCTGCCCGCATGCAGCAAGACCTGGACAACTTCCAGGCTTGGGCTCATAAGTGGCAGGTAACATTCACGCCACACAAGTGCCAGGCAATGACCATCACCAACAAGAGAGAGTCTAACCACTCCCCTTGACATTCAATGGCATTATCATTGTCGAAACCCCCACCATCAACATTCTGGGGGTCACCATTGACCAGAATCTTAACTGGACCAGCCACATAAATATTGTGGCACAAGAGCAGGTCAGAGGCTGGATATTCTGCATCAAGTGACTCACCTCCTGACTCCCCAAAGCCTTTCCACCACCTAGAAGGCACAAGTCAGGAGTGTGATAGAATTCTCTCCACTTGCCAGGATGAGTGCAGCTCCAACGACATTCAAGAAGCTCGACACCATCCAAGACAAAGCAGTCCGCTTGATTGGCACCCCATCCACCACCTTAAACATTCACTCCCTCCACCGCCAGCATACCGTGGCTGCAGTGTGTACCATCTACAAGATGCACTGCAGCAACTCACCAAGGCTTCTTCGACAGCACCTCCCAAACCCGCGACCTCTTCCACCTAGAAGGACAAGGGCAGCAGGTGCATGGGAACACCATCACCTCCAAGTTCCCCTTCAAGTCACACACTATCCTGACTTGGAAATATATCACCGTTCCTTCATCGTCGCTGGGTCAAAATCCTGTTACTCCCCACCTAACAGCACTGTGGGAGCACCTTCACCACACGGACTGCAGTGGTTCAAGAAGGCGGCTCACCACCACTTTCTGAAGGGCAATTAGGGACGGGCAATAAATGCTGGCTTTGCCAGTGATGCCTACATCACATGAATAAATAAATAAACAAAAAAAGTCTTTCTTTTAAAAGAAGTGAATGGATATTTGTTGCATCTGCTTCGGTTCCATGTGTAAGTGGCTAGGGTAGAGCAGCCAGTCGTGAGAAGGGAGCCTTAGATGTGCTTGATCCAGCCTTCTAGATCAAGATGGTCCTGTGGAGCAAAGCAGGCCTTTCTGGATCATTGTGTATAAAAAAATTTTTTAATTACCTTAGACTAGTACAGTGGGCTACAAAAATGTAATTTCACCTCCTGGCACCAACATTTGAATCCAGCCCAAACTGATGGGATGAAAATCTTGAAAATGTTGGGTTTGAGAATTTTCTGTTGAAAGCATTTTGGTTACTCAATTCCTAGTGAGTGTAAGTCTCTGGTATAAAATTACTGATAATTCAGCAATAACTGCCGCGAAGTTGAGTTCTACTGATGTGTGAAGTGGAAATGGAGCGTTTGGTGCTGACAAGGAAACAAACTTCAGCGATGGTTTACCTCATCTTAATGGGAACACAGAGAGAATAATTCATCAAAGATGATTTGAAGGTGATCATTTATTTAATGAATTAGAAACATAGAAAATACACCTGTATTTAACTATGAATGGTGAGTACTAGAGTCTTTTTATTTCATGAATGGATGCCTTGTGCTCTCCTTTAATGCTGTTAGATGGCATGTAATGTTAAAAAAAATCTCACCTGCATTAATTCTTAATTGTACTGTACTTCCTAGCTTCTAAAATAATATACGGTAATAAACGAGTACTTTGCATCTGTCTTCACCAAGGAAGAGGATGCTGCCATAGACATAGTAAAGGAGGAGGTAATGGAAATACTTGATAGGATAAAAATTGATAAAGAGGAGGTATTAGAAAGGCTGGCTGTATTTAAAGTAGATAAGTCACCAGGAGCGGATGGGATGTATCCTAGGATATTGAGGGAGGATATCACGGAGGTACTGGCCACAATATTCCAATCCTCCTTAGATACGGGGGTGGTGCCAGAGGACTGGAGAATTGCAAATGTTACACCATTATTCAAAAAAGGGTGTAAAGATAAACCCAGCAACTACAGACCAGTCAGTTTGACCTCGGTAGTGGGGAAGCTTTTAGAAACTGTAATCAGGGACAAAATTCACAATCACTTGGACAAGTGTGGATGAATTAAGGAAAGCCAGCACGGATTTGTTAAAGGCAAATCATGTTTAACTAACTTGATTGAGTTCTTTGAAGGTGGCAGGGCAGGTTGAGAAAGCAGTTAAAAAGGCTTACGGAACTCTGGGCTTCATAATTTCCACACTTTTGTACTCTATACCTCTATTTATGATGAACCTGTATAAAACACTGGTTCGGCCCCAACTGGAGTACTGCGTCCAATTCTGGGCACCGCACTTTCGGAAGGATATGAACGCCTTAGAGAGGGTGCAGAAAAGATTTACGAGAATGATTCCAGGAATGAGGGACTTCAGTTACGTTGATAGACTGGAGAAGCTGGGGTTGTTCTCCTTGGAGCAGAGAAGATTGAGAGGAGATTTGACAGAGGTGTTCAAAATCATGAGGGCTCTGGACAGAGTAGATGGAGAGAAACTGTTCCCATTGGCAGAAGGGTCAAGAACCAGAGGACACAGATTTAAGGTGATTGGCAAAAGAACCAAAGGCGATGTAAGAAAAAACCTTTTTACGCAGCGAGTGGTTAAGATCTGGAATGCCCTGCCTGAAAGGGTGATGGAGGCAGATTCAATCACGACTTTCAAAAGGGAGTTGGATAAGTGTCTGAAGGAAAGAAATTTGCAGGGCTACGGGGAAAGGGCGAGGGAGTGGGACTAGCTGAAGTGCTCTTGCAGAGAGCCGGCACGGGCTCGACGGGCCGAATGGCCGCCTTCCGTGCTGTAACCATTCTATGATTCTACGGTTATTGTTTGAAATTATCTTACTGGTAGAATATTAAATAATGGGAGTGAGTTATAAGATCATTAATTTTAATAGGGAAAATAAATTGAGGAATATAGGAAGCAGACTGTATTTTCTGCTTTTGAACTCTGGAGCTAGCCAGATGGACCAAAATGTTCTTTTCTAGTCCTGTGTATTCCGATGTTGTGATGATAATACAGTCTGAATTCTCAGGATGTATGAACCACACAAGTGGTATTCAAACTATTTTTAACAGTTACTTGAATAGATTATAACTCTGTTACTTTTTTAAATTATGTGTATATATCCATTTGAATGAGGGCGTGAAAGTGAGAAATATTTGTAGTTAATTGTACCAGTATGAGTTGTTAATACGCTTTATGTACTTGATACCTGACAATCACAGAAGAATGCTTAAACGAACATTCATGAAACTGTGTTGCACACTTGCAAATAAGAAGGTTTGCCAAAAAGATGATGTAAATCTTATCCAGAAAAACAGATCATCACAGCACTTGCATGTACTGTCACTGTAATGAAGATGATGCATGGCTCTTCACAAATTAACTCTCTTCCATGAAGTTGGTGCCCTTTTTAGTGTCTTGTAATGTGATTACTGCAGGTTATTTGAGAGAAAATCTGAGGGCAATTACAGGGAATGTCTTACATTTATTAAATATTGGAATATATCATATTTCAGCCTTTCAGTGTACTGGATAAAAAGATTAAACTCCTAGAAAGCTAACTGGTTATTGAAAAGGTGAGACATCATTGCTTCCTCAATAGCTTTGTGGATAATTGCACTGCAAGGATGGTACTAAGCTATTCAGACCCAGTTTAATCCTTAGTATATATTGAGTTAGCTGATTTCAGCCAGGGCAGCATTTAGGACACCTCATGCAAGGTTATGATGCACACTGTAGGTTGGACGCCATGGTCTGCAGTTGGTCAGAGATTGCTGGCTTCAACATTGATCCAGAGAGCTGCCTTCTTAACTACAATGTCATACAGATCCTTTGTATTTCTTGGGATACTGATCTCAGTAAAGCTGAGCTAAGGGGGAGAAAAGAATTAGCCAGGGATCCCTCTCCAGATGCTGTTCAGTAACCTGTGATGGAAAGTGTGTCTAGCTGGATATGGGTGAAAATGGCTTTGGACTTGGCTGTGACTTCCTCCATTGTTGAAAAGCCTCCCAGTGCTCACTGTCTGGACTCACATGAAGAATTGCCATAAGGGTGAGATACCAGCCAGCAGCCGTAGAACTGTACCCCAGCTGCAGTTAGTACTTTTAGGAGAGAAGCAGACGGATTGGGTGGGGTGGGGTGGGGTGGGGGGAGACTCTCTTTTCCAGGTTTGTTGGCTTTGCACCAGCAGTGCTTTTAAGGAAAAGGTAGAAATTTGCAATGTTGCGTTCTTTAACAGATACGCTCTCAGATAAAAGACACTGCTAAATATTGTGATTAGCTGTTTGAACCTGGTGTTTACCCAGCAAAGCAAATAGAAGTTGGCTGCATTTTACTTCAGTGATTCAATTACCTTAATTAAACCGGAAGTACAACTGCAGCATGTCCTAGTTGGTGGCTGAATGTACAAATTTGCATCCAACTCGTACAAGGCTATGAGTAAATGCTGTAGGTTGGACACCATAGCCTGCAGTTGGTCAGAGCTTGCTGGCTTCAACTTTGATCAGCGAGAATGCCACACAGATCCTTTATATTTCTAGAATTGGATTATACATCACTCTCATTGTTTGTTTGTGTAAATCCTGTGGTTGTGGAACATTAGATTAGAGATGGATCACCTTATTCATTTTATATCCCTTTTTAAAAAAAAAAGAAAAATCACCCTTCTTTATATTAGTATTTTAAAATACAGGTGAATTTTTAAGAACATGAAAAAGCCATTAGGCCCAAGACGTCCATCCCTTTTATGATTTCAACCCCACTTACCTGTCTTCTCGCGTTCAACCTCTTCTCCAGAAATGCATCCAAATTTTCTCTAGACCTGCTTCAATGGCCTTCCCTAGTAACCCATTCTACAATTCTCTTACTAATATATATATTTCTCTGGAACATCTTTTTCAGTCTCCTTCCTAATCTACAAACATAACTTATGTTAATCTCCAGTTTTCCGAAGATAATAAAGTCAATTTCCTCTCGATATAAATTGTTGACAACCCTTCAGTGTCCCATCTTTATTGCTTACTTCTGTGCCATCTCAAGGGCAATGTTTAAATGTCCAAGTTTATTTTTCTTGTTGGGAAAGCTGGATGCTTTGAAAAGAGGAGAGAAAATTTGAAGAGCCACACCGTGCTAGAGAGAGGGGAGGGATAAATGGTAGATGGCAGCTAAAACTGAGAAACATTGGAATTCACATTTATGTTAAAACTAACAAATTTAATCATGTATAAAGAATGGATAAATTAAGTGAATGAGGAAAAAGGTCTGAATTGTGCAATTTGACCAAAGTCCAAGTACAGTATTATCACATTGTGTGAATCTCACAAAAAACTGAATTATTGGGATGTGCAAGTAGCAGCATAGGAGTTAGCAGCTTATAAATCTAAGGAAGTGATAGTGATGTTGTAGAACTTTGATGGAATATTATAAGCACAGTGGTCAGTGCTGGACCTAAAAAGACATAGAGGCCTTTGAAGGGATTTAGAAAAGGGAAACAATAAAGGGTTGTAGATGTTTGACAACTGCACTACAAGGGGAAACTAAAGGAGTACAATTTATTCTCATTAGGAAAGAGATTAAGGGGGGAAAGCATGGTACTGCTTCGTAAAATGTAAGAATTGGGCAAATGGAGAGAGAGACAGACAGATAGACACACCTCCGTTCAGTCCGTAAGGGTGACCCCGAGCTTCCGGTCGCCTGTCACTTTAATTCTCTGCTCCACTCCCACTCTGACCTCTCCACCCTCGGCCTCTAACACTGTTCCAGTGAAGCTCAACGTAAGCTTGAGGAACAGCACCTCATCTTTCGATTAGGCACTTTACAGCCTTCTGGACTCAACATCGAGTTCAACAATTTCAGAACATAACCTCTGCCCCTATCATTTTTATTTCTTCTCTCTCACATGGCAGCTGTCGATCATTCTGCCATTGCCATTTACACTTCATCTGGAGTCATCTTTTGTTTCTTAACTTGTCCCATTACCATGTCCTTTTGCCTTGCACCATCATCCCTTTTGTCTCTTCCTCTCTCCTGCCTTCCATCCTATCACAGACCTTCCCTTTTGTTCTTTCCTCCCCTCCCCCCTCTCCCTGTCCCTACACTTGTTTAAAAACCTTTTGCATCTCCAACTTTTTCCAGTTCTGACGAAGTGTCATCGACCTGAAGTGTTAACTCTGTTTCTCTCTCTACAGATGCTGCCTGTCCTGCTGAGTATTTCCAGCATTTTCTGTTTTTATTTTAGACAGATAGACAGTTCTTCCCACTGTGTTCTGTTCACAGACATCAGTCAGGGTGGTAATGGAGACACTATAATAGACATTACCACCCTGACTGATGTCTGTGAACAGAACACTGTGGGAAGAACTGTCTGTCTTAAGGCTTGCCCATGCCATACACCAATTATCGGTCAGAAGTGCAAACAGGTGGAACTCTTTATCATACCGCTTCGAGGTGTATGATAGCGGGCTACAGCTACTTGCCCTCTAATTTTCCTTGACTCCTTGTGTCTATTTTCCATTATGCCTCTTTTCTGTATCTTCCTCGACAGCATGTCTGTGGTTTGGAACTCAGCCAACATCAATCAATCATTGTTATTTCAGTCCCAAATTGGATGGAACTAATATAGTGAGTGATTCTGTCTTTCTCTGAAAGTGCACTAGTTTGTGACATTTATGGATTTCAGCCAAATGGTATGTGGGTTCAAGAGATTGATATCTCAGATGAGCCAAATCTCAAATAATATTATGGGCAGATGTCTACGTTCTCTGATTGTAAATGGAAAACTATGTTGGGGATATTCATATTAGCACAACCCAGTTAATTACTCATTTAATCACATTCAGTATATGTGATGGTTTTAATATTCAGTGTGTTGAGCGTGAAAGCCTCAAGAGCTTTCAGTACATTTCCAGTGGTTACTTCATTTGTTAAGAGAATTACAGTAACTAATTTTGTAATTCCCAGCCTCACAGTTCAAAGAGCTTGCTGATCACTCCCAGGATTACAGAGGAGACCAAGCTGAAGGCTACTGATCTGTGTTCAAGAGGGTATTGGAATCACCTCGGATATATGTAATCAAAATACATCCGAATTAAAAGCATAAGAGAGTTTGGAATAAGAAAAGGCCAATCAGTTCATCAAGTCAGCCCCTTCAATTCAGTTATAGTGTCAGCATCACCACCCTGACTGATGTCTGTGAACTCAGCACCAGGGATCAAGCCCAGGAATTTACCAGCTTGTATCACACCACATGGTGCATTTACTCACTGAAACATCGGGAAGCCAGATGTTTCAGCATTTTATGATACCCAGTGTACACATGAAGACCCAAATACTGAAGATGTCACCAGATAATTTCACAAGTGATTCAGACTGTGTAGCTATCTGTGTCAGTCAGATCTCTTGATTGTTTGTTTTTTTTTCACCTTTTTATGCCCATTTTCTCCCCTTCCTTCTCTTCTGAGCCATTGACTCCTTGCTGAGGTTGCCTTCCAGTAATTTACCCGAGTTCCCATTCTTTATGTGTGAACCTAGATAGTGAGTGGTTATTTGACCACTGGTGGCATCACCACCGAATTTGATTCTGTCCTAAGCCAATGTTCATGCATGCACACTTTTTGTAAGCGGCTACTGGATAGCAATCAAAAGAGAGAACATGGGTAATTTTTTTCCCTCTCGTCTCTAACCTAGGGCACTGAGAACAACTTTAGTGCTTCAATCACCTCCTTTGCTGTGAGCAGGTAACTCAACACAGACTGGAGATCAAACCTGGAGCTTTTTATCTCGACGGATATCTGATATGGTCAGGTTAAGAATAAGACTTTTCTAACAGAGGTGAAGAATTGCATGTGGGGAAAGTTGAATTATGAGGCAACTGTGGGACACTGTAGCTTTAAAGCATCACTAAATAGAGTCTGTTCAAAATGAACAGACATTTCTAATGTTTAAGAAGTTTTGATAAAATCCTTAGTTTCACTATTCCCAGTGCATTACAAAAACATGATTGTTTTATACTTTACAGCACGTGTTCGAACAAATCACTAAAATAAAATGTGATGTAATTGCAAAATAGCATATGCTAGTAAACAAACCATGTTTCACTGTAGATTTCATGTTGTCGTTGAACCCAAAGGACCAAACCACATCAGATTTACAAATTGGTTTGGAACATTATGACTGATCTAACTTTTGTAAATACTCTGCCCCACCACTTCATAGAAAAGGTACTTTTGACCTTCACTGCTCTCCGTATGACCAATGAAAAGCTGACAAAATGGCAATATATTTTGACGCGCAGCGTAAGCTCCAGGAACAGCACCTCATCTTCCGTTTAGGCACTTTACAGCCTTCCGGACTCAATATCGAGTTCAACAATTTCAGATCATAACCCCAGCCCCTACCACATATGTATACATTTTATCCACTCTTTTGGTCCGTGCCTTTTTCCTTTTTTTCTCTCTCTCCCCCCACGGCAGCTGTCTCTGATTCTGCCAGCATTTCACACCTTACCTTTTGTTTCTTAACCTGTCCCATTACCATCTCGTCTTGCCTTGAGCATCTCTCAATGTCTCTACTCACTAAAGACCATCCCTTTTGTTCTTTTATTCCTCCCCCCAGCCTCCCCCTTGCATTTTTATCTGTTTATTTCTTGCTCTCTCAGTTCCGACGAAGGGTTTCGACCTGAAACGTTAACTCTCTTTCTCTCTCCACGGATGTTGCCTGGCCTGCTGAGTTTTTCCAGCGTTTTCTGTTGTTATTTCCAATATATTTTGACTGCCTGGTAATATGTCTGTAACTTCAAAATAAAAGCATGAAACAAATAATTAGAGGCAGTACAATTGGTGGATAGAGGGAAGAAAAGCCAGAGTTCCCACTCCCAAATGGTGTTCCCACTCCCAAATGGTATTCCCTGCTGTAAAGTGTATACATATGGAAAGTGCATATGTGTTGACATTGGATGAGGATGAGATCAGGCTCCGCTGTAATGGCCTGCTCATACCCACTGTCTAGACTCATATGAAGAATGGCCATTCAGTTTTGGGAGGCTTTACTACGTTAAAGGTGCTATGTAAATGCAAGTTGTTGCTTTGATGACTAATTCAATGAAAAGTGACAATTGTTGTACGCCTCAAGTTGTGCTTAAACTTCAAAAGAACAGCACCTTTATAATCCGGGGTGCTCTTCTAGTCTTCAGTTTCCTATTTGCCACACTACTATATATGCCATGGGCCACAGGAAATCCATAAAAAACCTACCTTAAATTTTTACCATCACTGACTGGGTTTATAAGGATTTACGGAGATGATCTGTAAGAACTACACTTTTCTTATTTAAACATTCAACCCCGTTTGTATTAGTGTGAGTCTGATGTCTGTGCTGAAGTGCATCTTACCTACATATAATTTTATCCATAAAAAATCTGAATAAATAGTTTTAGCTGCATGTTAGCAAATTGAAGCCCATGGGATTAAAGAGGCAGTGGCAGATGTGGCTAAGAAACAGAAATCAGAGAGTAGTGGTGAACGGTTTTTCAGACTGGGGTGGGAGGGGAAACATAATACAGTGGTGTCCCCCAGGGGTACTAGTGACACTGCTCTTTTTGATATATATTAATGACCTGGACTTGGGTATACAGGGTATAGTTTCAAAGTTTGCAGATGACACGAAATTCAGAAATGTAGTAAACAGTGAGGAGAATAGTAACAGACTTCAGGAGGACAGAGACAGACTAATGAAATGGGCAGACACATGGTAGATGAAATTTAATGCAGAGAAGTGCGAAGTGATACATTTTGGTAGGAAGAATGAGGAGAGGCAATACAAACTAAAGGGTACAATTTTAAAGAGGGTTCAGGAACAGGGAGACCTGGGGGTGTATGTAGACAAGTCTTTGAAGATGGCGGGACAAGTTGATAAGGCTGTTAAAAAAGCATGCGGGATCCTTGGCTTTACAAACAAAAGCAAGGAAGTTATGCTAAGCCTTTATAAATCAGTGGATAGGGCCCAGCTGGAGTATTGTGTCCAATTATGGGCACCAAGCTTTAGGAAGGGTGCGGAGGAGATTTATTAGAATTGTACCAAGAATGTGGGACTTCTGTTATGTAGAGAGACTAGAGAAGCTGGGGTTGTTCTCCTTAGAGCAGAAAAGGTTAAGGGAAGATTTAATAGAGGTATTCAAAATCATGAAGGGTTTTGAGAGAGTACATAAATGAAACTGTTTCCAGTGGGAGAAGGGTCAGTAACCAGAGGGCACAGATTTAAGGTTATTGGCAAAAGAACTAGAGGCGACATGAGGGAATTTTTTTTTACGCAGCTTGATTGTTATGATCTGGAATGCACTGCCTGAAATGGTGGTCAAAAATGAGAAGTCGCACAACACCAGGTTATAGTCCAACAGATTTATTTAAAATTACAAGCTTTCGGAGCTGTCGCCCCTTCTTCAGGCAAAGGTACAGTGAGTGAATCTACAACATTACACCGTTTAAAAAAAAAAAAACACTTAAAAAAAACAAACCCAAAAAAAACCCAACTGCAGACAGCAGGATTTGACACGTTGGACCCCCTGTGACACATCTCATTGTCTTGGCTGTGCTCAGGTATGTCTTTGATGTAAGGACACCTTCCCTGAAAGATTGTATCTCTGCAGTGTCTGTGTTTATATACGGTGTAATGTTGTAGATTCACTCACTGTACCTTTGCCTGACGAAGGGGCGACAGCTCCGAAAGCTTGTAATTTTAAATAAAGCTGTTGGACTATAACCTGGTGTTGTGCGACTTCTCATTTTTGTCCACCCCAGTCCAACACCGGCATCTCCGCATCATGAAATGGTGGTGGAAGCAGGTTCAATAGTAAATTTCAAAAGGAAATTGGATAAATACTTGAAGGGGAAAAACTTGCTATGGGAAAGAGCAGGAATGGGACTAATTGGATAGCTCTTTCAAAGAGCTGGCACACTTCCAGGCTGTATCATTCTATGTGGAGCTGTGGTAGTTTTCTGCTGACTGAGGTGAGGAGAGGATGTGGTGAGGAGAGGATGTGGTGAGCACCGCACATATTCTACTGCAAGTGATTTGCCTTGACTTGGGGTTAATTGTTATACCTGGGCTATGCTAACCCATGTCAGCAAAGAATAACAACACAAGTTTCCGTACAAAAAAGACAAAAAAAACTGTGATCTAGCAATGAATACTAAAAGAACATAAGAAGTAGGAGCAGGAGTAGGCCATATGGCCCCTCGGGCCTGCTCCGCCATTCAATAGGATCATGGCTGATCCGAACCTAGACTCACGTCCACTTCCCTGCCCGCTCCCCATAACCCTTAATTCCCTTATCAGCTAGGAAACTGTCTCTCTCCGTTTTAAATTTATTTAATGTCGCAGCTTCCACAGCTCTCTGAGGTAGCAAATTCCATAGATTTACTACCCTCTGAGTGAAGAAGTTTCTCCTCATATCAGTTTTGAAACGGCAGCCCCTTATTCTAAGATTATGCCCCCTAGTTCTAGTCTCACCCATCAGTGGAAACATCCTCCCCGCATCCACCCGATCAAGCCCCCTCACAATCTTATATGTTTCGATAAGATCACCTCTCATTCTTCTGAATTCCAGTGAGTAGAGGCCCAACCTACTCAACCTTTCCTCATAAGTCAACCCCCTCATCTCCGGAATCAACTGAGTGAACCTTCTCTGAACTGCCTCGAGAGCAAGTATATCTTTTCTTAAATATGGAAGCCAAAACTGTACGCAGTATTCCAGGTGTGGCCTCACCAGTACCTTGTATAACTGAAACAAGACTTCCCTGCTTTTATACTCCATCCCCCTTGCAATAAAAGCCAAGATTCCATTGGCCTTCCTGATCACCTGCTGTACCTGCATACTAACCTTCTGTGTTTCATGCACCAGGACCCCCAGATCCCTTTGTACTGTAGCACTTTGCAGTTTCTTTCCATTTAGATAATAACTTGCTCTTTGATTTTTTTCTGCCAAAGTGCATAACCTCACACATTCCAACATTATATTCCATCTGCCAAGTTTCCGCCCACTCACTTAGCCTGTCTATGTCCTTTTGCAGGTTTTTTATGTCCTCCTCACTCACTGCTTTTCCTCCCATCTTTGTATCGTCAGCAAACTTGGATACGTTGCACTTGGTTCCCTCCTCCAAATCGTTAATATAGATTGTAAAGAGTTGGGGTCCCAGCACTGACCCTTGTGGAACACCACTAGTTACTGATTGCCAACCCTAGAATGAACCATTTATCTCAACTCTCTGTTTTCTGTTAGATAGCCAATCTTCCACCCATGCCAGTATATTACCCCCAATCTCGTGATTTTTTTTATCTTGTGCAGTAATCTTTTGTGTGGCACCTTATCAAATGCCTTTTGGAAGTCCAAATACACCACATCCACTGGTTCCCCTTTATCCACCCTGTTTGTTACGTCCTCAAAGAATTTGAGCAAATTTGTGAAGCATGATTTCCCCTTCATAAAACCATGCTGACTCTGTCCGATTAAATTATGCTTATCCAAATGTCCTGTTACTGCTTCCTTAATAATGGACTCCAACATTTTACCAACCACAGATGTTAGGCTAACTGGTCTATAGTTTCCAGCCTTTTGTCGACCTCCCTTTTGAAATAAGGGCGTTACATTAGCAGTTTTCCAATCTGCTGGGACCTTTCCCAAATCCAGGGAGTTTTGGAAAATTACCACCAATGCATCCGCAATCCCTACCGCTGCTTCTCTCAAGACCCTAGGATGTAAGCCATCAGGTCCAGGGGATTTATCCGCCTTAAGACCCATTATCTTACCAAGTACCATCTCCTTAGTGATTTTAATCGTGTTTAGCTCCTCCCCCCCTATAGCCCCCCGTTTGTCCAGTGTTGGGATATTTTTAGTATCCTCTACTGTAAAGACTGATACAAAATATTTGTTCAGTGTATTTGCCATCTCCGTGTTCCCCACTACTAATTTCCCGGTCTCGTCCTCTAAGGGACCAACATTCACTTTAGCCACCCTTTTTCTTTTTATATAACTGTAGAAACTCTTGCTATCTGTTTTTATATTTTATGCTAGTTTACTTTCATAATCTATCTTCCCCCTGTGTGGGGTGGGGGGGAAAAGACCAAATGTTAACCTGTCTCTCTCCCTCTATCAGATGTGGACTGACTCGCTGTCCATTCCCAGAACTTTCTATTTTTAGTTCAGATTTTCAGCATTTATGCTTATTTTTTGAGTCAGAAATTGCAATCTTCATGGTAATTAATCAAAAATCATCCAGGAAAGAATATCTAAGTAATCATGGAATGCATAATTTTGATTGCAGTGACGCCATGTGTATGTGGGTGGGTTGCAACTATTTTGAACAAATAAACTGAGGTGGGTGTTACTGTAATTTAATGTAAAATATGCCAGGATCCTAATTGTAATCTAGAATCATTGAAAAATTGAAAATTGCAACAAAAAAAAATCCCATCCCTTTTAGATTTTTAATTCTGCTTCAAGTATGCAGATTGATTATGTTGTAATCTATGACCTTTTTATTTTCCAGCAGTTAACTGTTATCCTGATGAACTTGTAATGATTGTACCACAACAATTTTATCTTCCAGAATGGAACAACAACATACACTCCTGACCTTCTGTATATCTGTAATTATAAGTAACTAGGACTTTGCTGTCTTTCAGGCAGTGCAGAAGACTACTTTTATACCACGCAGGGTGGTGACACACTAATAGATGGAGTTAATGATGCTGAAGACTTTGAGAGAACACAGCATGCCTTCACTCTGCTTGGTAAGGGCAAAGGTCTGGGATTTCGAAAGTTGAATTCAGTTCCATTATGCCTCTGAGGGTCTTCTTGAACTTGGTGTAACTTTAAAGTGGTGATACTTTCATGAAAGTGTGTGTTTAAAGGTTGGGATGTGGCAATTGATCTTGGTATTCTTAGGCTAGGGAGGGGAAAATATCAGGAAGGGCTTCAGCTTCCGGTCGCTATCCATTGACTGCTGTTGTTGTCGGGCAAGGAAATGATCAGGCTTAAATGTGATGTATACCATGAATGAATAACCGGCTCGCACTCACTTGTCTAGATTTACAAGTGAAGAATAGCCACTTGGGTGAGGATTGCTGGTATCTGAGGAACCAAAACCCTGCATAAACCAAAGCCCTACGTTGGGGCAGGGGGGCGTAGAGAATGAAAGTGTGTTTGTTAAAAGTTGGAAGACTTGCCACATGAGAGCAGTTGAGTTCAAACTTCTTTTGTTTTTGGAATTTCATGTGGAAAATTCCAGTTAAGAACAGTGTGGCCGACAGGCAGGCATTGTTTTGACTTTAGAATACAGTTTAAATGGAACAACCCTGTGTTTGGAGTTCGGGAAATTACTGATTGAAAGATTTTTTTTATATTTGCAACTGAAGATGTTAATGATGCATTTCTTTCCTTCAGGTGTAAAGGACGCACACCAGATGAACATTTATAAAGTTATAGCTTCAATTCTCCACCTGGGAAATATAGAGATCGTGTCTGAAAGAGATGCAGACACTTGCGGTGTTGCTGTAAGTCATATACAGAGCATTTACTCCAAATAAAACCGACTCACTGGGTTTGGTTAGTGACTGTACCACAGACATTAGTATTTCACCAGTGTAAAACTAATGGTGAGTAGTAGGGTTTTATATAACATCGGTGTGATCTAATCTCAGGAGCAAGTGATGTGCTGCCAGACCAAACTTCAGTGGTTTATATCCATTGCCTGAACTTTGACGTTAAGTTATAGTTTTGAATTCTCTCCTTGCAGGATGTGTTTTTCTTTTATAATGCAGGGTAGATTTAGCGAAGAGCAGGTGCACAATAGGTACAGGGGGAATCACAGGATTGAGAGATCAGGCCCTGCCCCCATTTCATACTGGCTGCAACTCAGCGGTCCTCTTCATTTAGTGAGGTGACGTGCTTGTGGCCATTTCGTGCCTTAGCCCCATTTGATGCAACAATATTTAAATTTATTTATTTAGCGGATGCAGACTCGATGTATAATCCCAGCCACTTAGAGCATGGTCATCACCAGCATGCGAAGCATGTAGGCCACCAGATGGTTTAGTTAGTGGACATGATTCAGCGCCGTGTGACATGATTTACGTCGTCACGGACGCCCCGTAGATGAAGTTTGAGGCGCACTGTCCCTGTCCAGTTTGAAAGCAGTTGAGAAGCGGCCAACTACGATGGAGCCAGTTGAATCCTGGTTGACGGTCTGCAGGGTTGGAGATGATATGGTGTTGTCCACTCTTCACAAATTGGTAAGGAAAAGTCAAGGTATCAGACCAATATTTAAATAAACGCCTGGTACGCTGCGGTAGGTCTGCTATTTTATTTCCTTGTGGACCCATTTAGAATGGAAGAAAGGGAAGCTCCATGTTTACAGTACCTTTTTAGTACTGTATTTTTATTACAGAATTTTTCCATATTCTAACACTTCTTTAATATGTTTTCTGAAACAACTTTTTTGGGATGCGATTTTTAGTTACTCCTGTTTTTAAAGTGCCTCAATTACTTTAAAAGGAGTACAAGATGAAAGAAGGCATGGCTGGTAGATCAGCGAGCACCAGGCCGTATCTGCAGATCTTGGCACACCTACATACCAATGCTTGGCAATAAAGAAAGAAAGCCTTGGATTTATATCGCGCCTTTCATGACCTCAGGACATCCCAAAGCGCTTTACTACCAATGAAGTACTTTTGCAGTGTAGTCACTGTTGTAGTGTAGAAATAACTGCCTCCGCTTGCTCCGGGTCAGCTGGTAACCAGTTGCAGAACTTTGTCAACTACAGCAAGAACACCTCCAGCCAACTTACAATATAGCGACAGGACAACCAAGGTTACCACTGTCTCTAAACTGTTATGCCTCCATCTCATTCCTAGCTAACGTTGCAATGTGCTCCCTCTCGCATTTGTATTGAACAATTGACTGATGTATTATGTGCATGGCCAGTACTTTCATCTCCTTTCTCACTGGACAGAATGAGACTGTTGCCCAATGTCACTGCAATGCTGCATTTCCCCAAGTACAGTGCGTCACTGATAGCAGTCATTTTTGCGCTGAAGTTCGTCCTGGGTGTGAGGATATGATCATGTTTGATAAAATAATTTGATGTGTAAAGCCCTTGGAAGATGTGAGTGTAGCAATGCTTTAAATTGTAAGTTGCAGCTTGACTGTATGGGTATGTATGAGATGTTGTGAAAGAGCTTATACGATTGTGTGAGGGCTTGGCATTGATTAGTAATAAATAACAGAATATCATCAACATTTTGGGGTCATCATTGACCAGAGCTTAATTGAACAAGCCATATCAACATTATGACTAAAGAAGCAGGGCAGTATCTGGTTACTCTGTGATGAGTGGCTCACCTCCTGACCCCTCAAACCCTCCCCACCATCTACAAGGCACAAGTCAGGAGTGCACTGAAATACTCATCACTTGCCCGGATGGGTGCCCTATCATGCTCAAACTGCCTGTTGACACTCACTGTTTTGGTCCAGCCATGAAGAATGATAACTTGGGTTCAGTACCAAAGGGCTACCAGCACCTGTGGAAATATCACATTATCAGTCATGGCATGAGGGAAAGAGGAGAAGAAAAGTTGGAAGGGAATTCACTGACCTTGCCAGCTTCCCTACAGTTATCTGTAAAGTGGCTGCCCTTCAAATGAACCTTTATTTTGAACATTTATCTCTCTCTAAGTACATCACTCAGGAAAAAATTAGCTTTTGAAATGCAAACTGTTTAGATATCTGCATATTTGCAGTGGAGGCAGAGATTCTGAAGAGTGTCTTTCCTATACAAACGGTGACCTCCACACCATGGTGCTTGTCCTTGGACCTATGATTGGCAGGAGCAACCAGAGCCATTTATAAATGAACATGTAAAATTCAGGTTCTCGACCCCTACTACAAAACAGAATAGATTGTGTTTTAACCGTGATCTGTTTGGTGAATAATGTGTTTTCATTTACCAACTCGAATAGGTTTATAAGTATTTGTGCAGCACTGTCAATCTGGATTTTTTGCGATTGACACAAGTCATTTTATCTGAACTTTTTCAAACTGCTCCCTTTTCCTCTGCTCCAGTCATTTGCAGTTTAGAATTGCAGTTTGAGGTGGGGTTGGAGCATCAAACAGGCTGCATCTTATTGAAAAAGAATAATTCAGGATGTAAATCCCTGGACTCCATCATAACTGTCCTGAAGACAAATAAAGCTGAATTTTCATATTTGAAACTTGAAATCATTGTTGTGAAAACCTGTCTCTGTCGCAGGTAAATCTTTGATCACTGAGACTGTAGGTCCCATATTGGACTCATCAGTCACCTGAGAACTCATTTTTAATGTGGCAGCAAGTCATCCTCGGTTCCGAGGGACTGCCTAAGAAGAAGAATCTCGTGCAATTTTCATGTTGTACAGATCTTAATTTTTAAAACATTTGCTTATGATAAGTTTACATGGAATGGAACACCTTTCCACTATTCACTTCTTGTGTCAGCATAAAACGCCCCCAGGTCACTTATAGCACGGGAGTTTCTACATTGAAAACTTAGTGAATATTTCTAGAAAATTATCCAATGATTGTAGTATAGTGAACATCCTGGAGGATTTTGTAGTAAATGTGGCAGATAAACTTGCAAAGAGCAAAAAAGTGAAGATGCTGGAAATGTAAAATAAAAACAAAATGTTGGAAACATTCAGCGCATCCGTCTGCATGAATGGAGAGAAAAGAAAAAGTGAATATTTCAGGCATAGACTCTTCATTAGAACTCCGTTCTGATGAAGGGTCTACATCTGAAATGTTATCTTATCTGTTCTCTCCACAGATGCTGACTGACCTACAGAGGGTACTGATAGACCAATTAGTCTTGCACCAATAACTGGACAAATATAGGGATCAATCACCAGGAATAAAATTGAGGAATACCTGTAAAAGGGCAGACGGGTAGTAGATGTAATTTAATGTGGAGAAGTGTAAGATAATGCATTTTGGGAGAAAAGAAGAAAGAAAGACTTGCATTTATATAGCGCCTTTCATGACCACCGGATGTCTCAAAGTGCTTTACAGCCAATGAAGTACATTTTGAAGTGTAGTCACTGTTGTAATGTGGGAAACGCGGCAGCCAATTTGTGCACAGCAAGCTCCCACAAACAGCAATGTGATAATGACCAGATAATCTGTTTATGTTATGTTAACTGAGGGATAAATATTGGCCAGGACACCGGGGATAACTCCCCTGCTCTTCGAAATAGTGCCATGCGATCTTTTACGTCTACCTGAGAGAGCAGACGGGGCCTCTGTTTAACATCTCATCCGAAAGACAGCACCTCTGATAGTGCAGTATTCCCTTAGTACTCAGCACTGCCCTGGAGTGTCAGCCTAAATTTTTGTGATCAAGTCTCTGGTGTGGGACTTGAACCCACAAACCTTCTGACTCAGAGGCGAGGGTTCTACCAACTGAGCCACGGCTGACACTGAACAAGAAAGTGGAGTCGATACCCAATGGAAAGATACTGAAGGGTATGCATGAAGAGAGTGAATTATGGGTTCAGATGCCTAATTCCTTGAATGTGTGAGTGAACCATGCAACCATACAAGTTTACAGCACAGAAGCTGGTCATTCAGCCCCTCATGTCTGTGCTGGCTCTCTATCAGAGCAATCCAAAACTAATCTCACTGCTCCACTTTCTCCCCATAGCCCTGTATATGGCTCTGTTTCAAATATTTATCCAACTTTTCTTTAAACAATGCAATGGTTGGTCTTGCTCTTGACCACTCCCTATGCTCTGGATTGCTGTCCAGTGGCTCCTGCTGGAAACTTGTGTGTGTGTGTGGTACTGGGTGATGATAGGAGTATGCTTAGCTTTGATACCCCCATGTTAAAGTAGTCCGTTGTCTTCATTGTGCAAGCTCACATGGAGAAGCGTTGGGTGAGCTACTGAAAGACTGTTGGTACCTATGAAACCAAGAACAAGAGCCATCGCTCTCAGGAGATGAGGCGAGAAAATATCAGCTTACAGAAAGTTAGTGTTGAGCTAAAGAAGCCTCTTGCACAGTATGGCAAAAGTCCAGTCATGAGGTGGAGACTCACTGGTGTTTTTTCACTGTTATTGCAGTTGTTTACAGAGCTTGTTTGAATAATTTATAAAAATGAGAAGTCGCACAACACCAGGTTATAGTCCAACAGATTTATTTAAAATTAATTTTAATGGTGATTTTAAATAAATCTGTTGGACTATAACCTGGTGTTGTGCGACTTCTCATTTTTGTCCACCCCAGTCCAACACCGGCATCTCCGCATCAAGAATAATTTATAGTTCCACTATTGGAATCAATAAGCAGTGGTATCGCGTTAGTGGCACGGTTGATGCGCATATATTGCAGAGTAACCTCTGGTTAACAGAGCCATTTCACACCTGGGATTTATCTGGCAGAGTAATATATATGTAGGGTAAGGGACAGGTAGCATTGCGTTGCATTGCGCATTCATTTTATGACTGTCGAGGAGAACACCAAGAATGAATTATAACCCGAAACTATTCTTCAATTATTGCTGATTTTTTTTTTTCTTGGCATTTTTCCCCTATTTACACCTGTACTCTCCTAAAGGTGTTGACTTTGACTTGGATATAGTCCCACAGGCACCAGCAGTCCTTTTAAAATACCTGGAAATGTACATGAAGGAGCAGAGACCTGCCTAATACTCCGTCGCCTCCAGTCCAGATCCAAGGTCGTCCCATCCTCTGTCGTCGAATTACAGCATGCAGACGACGCTTGCGTCTGCGCACACTCTGAGGTCGAACTCCAAACCATTGTCAACACCTTCACCGAAGCGTACGAGAGCATGGGCCTTACACTAAACATCCGCAAGACAGGTCCTCTACCAACCTGCCCCCGCCACACAGTACTGCCCCCCATTATCAAAATCCACGACAAGGTCTTGGACATCGTGGACCACTTTCCATACCTTGGGAGCCTCCACCAACAAGGGCAGACGTCGATGACGAAGTCCAACACCGCCTTCAATGTGTCAGTGCAGCCTTCGGTCGCCTGAGGAAGAGAGTGTATGAAGACCAGGACCTCAAACCTGGCACCAAGCTCATGGTCCACAGAGCAGTAGTGATACCCGCCCTCCTGTATGCCTCAGAGACATGGACCATGTACAGCAGGCACCTCAAAGCACTGGAGAGGTACCGCTAACGCTGCCTCTGCAAGATCCTGCAAATCCATTGGCAGGACAGGCGCACCAATGTCAGTGTTCTCGCTCAGGCCAACATCCCCAGCATCGAAGCTTTGACCACGCTCGATCAGCTCCGATGGACGGGTCACATCATCTGCATGCCCAATACGAGACTGCCAAAGCAAGCGCTCTACTCGGAGCTCCGACACGGCAAGAGAGCCCCAGGCAGGAAGAGGAAACGCTTCAAGGACACCCTCAAAGCCTCCTTGAAAAAGTGCAACATCCCCACCGACACATGGGAATCCCTGGCCCAAGACCGCACAAAGTGGAGGAGAAGCATCCGGGAAGGCGCCAAACACCTCGAGTCTCTTCGCCGGGAGCAAGCGGAAGCCAAGCGCAAGCAGCGCACGTCAACCCAAGCACCCCACCCACCCGCCCCTTCAACCACCGTCTGCCCCACCTGTGACAGAGACTGTAAGTCCCGCATTGGACTCATCAGTCACCTGAGAACTCATTTTTAATGTGGAAGCAAGTCATCCTTGGTTCCGAGGGACGGCCTAAGAAGAAGAAGACGACTCCTCTGCCCTTGTCCCCTCTGCTTTGTGCTCGGCGGGTGGGGGGGAAAGTAGATGAACATTGTGTCTTTTGAAGAATTGAAAGAGAAAGCATTTTCTTACCCCATTGAAAGGCATGGAGAAGATCAAGACATGGCGATTCAGCCATTGCACTGCAAGAGATCTGGAGTTAGGAACAGTAAGGGAATATGATCTGAAGGTCGAATGAAATCATCAGCATAAAGGGGAAATGGGATTTAAATAGATGGCCCCAATGTAGAGCTGGCACAGGTACAATGGTGTCCTTCTGTACTAAAATTTTTGTGACAAGTGTGGATAGGATTTGCTGAGGGTATATGGCATCATATGACATTATTATAGTAATAGAAGTTATTTTTATTAATTTTACCCCACAAGTAAATAACTAGTCAGTGTATACCATAATACAGTATCAGTCACTCTAATTTCGAGGAAATATCCTTGTGTTGCTGTCAATAGCAGTCACAGTTTACAGACACTTGGCACTTGGAGGGTGCGAGTCTAGATGGGGTAGGGGAACAAAGGGATAAAAATACACAATACACAAATCACTAAAAGTTGCGCCACAGGTTAGCAAGGCCATAAAAAAAGCAAACCAAGCACTAGGGTTTATTTCTAGAGGGATAGAATTGAAAAGTAGGGAAGTTATGCTAAACCTGTATCGAACCTTGATTAGACCACACAGAGTACTGTGTGCAGTTCTGGTCGCCATATTATAAAAATGATATAGAGGCACTGGAAAGGGTACAGAGAAGATTTACAAGGCTGATACCAGAAATGCGAGGGTATACATATCAGGAAAGGATGAACAGGCTGGGTCTCTTTTCTCTTGAAAAAAGAAGGCTGAGGGGTGACCTAATAGAGGTCTTTAAAATTATGAAAGGTTTTGATAGAGTGAATACAGAGAGAATGGAGAGGCTAGAGTGGAGCATAAACGCCGGCATGGACTGGTTGGGCCGAATGGCCTGTTTCTGTGCCGTATATCCTATGTAATCCTATGTAACAAGAGGTCTGGTGAACTGGATGGCATGTTGTTTGAGGCCGGTACTCTTGATCCTGTGGGATGATGTATATGTGGTCCAGAATAAATCCAAGGTAGTTGTTGCTTTTCCCCATCCCTTGATAGGTTTGATCCTGCTGTATCGAAAGGACCATGTTGCATAATGTTGTGCTCTGTACACCAATGTCTCCCAAAATATTCTTCTCTTCCTACAGCCAAAGGGTAGGTGGGTAACCAAGCTTCTGCCTGTGCCACTCTTGATCTGGTGTCTGGGTGTTGACTGTCTTGCCCCACCTCCCTCCACCTTTTCCTGACATTTTTTCCTCCCTCTCTGTGAGGAGGTACTTGACTCCACTTGAACATTGCCTTTTGGCTGTACCTTATGATTCAGAAACTCAGTGAAGTGGGGAATCACACCGACATCCCACTACTTCATAGCACCTTGTACTGGAGCTCCAGTGAATGCAGTCATGCTGCTGCTGGTTTGTTCTTAATGAACATTGCACATTGTGATTCAGTTGTTAATTATTAAGCATGTAACTTCTCTTGATTTCATCTTATTTAATATCTAAAATCAGTCATTTAAGTGTGATGCCTCCCCCCTCCCCGCCACCAGCCCCCATGATTTAGCTGAGTGATGTGACATCCAGTTCGGTACTGAGCCATACATACTGTGCTGAGTTAGCTGATCTCTGCAGTAGAGGTGCTGCAATTGGGTCCAGCACCACAGCACTAGGGTGGGGCAGGATTAGGCAAGTTTCCCGTTTCTGAACACGATTCAGTGCCTGCTGTTGAGGACTAAGTGAAGACAGGATCAGCTCAACTGTGAGCCCTCCCATGATCAAATAGTCAGGCAGCATTCACTACCCAAGATTGATAGTGAATGGTGGAGACTTGCTGCGGGATATCAGAGGCCTGCCAACAAGTCATGGAACCATACCACAACATGAACCATCATCTTCAGGGGGAGGTGGGGAGAAAACTCGAGGGCCAAAAATAAAGAAAAATAACCCCCCCCCCCCCCCCGCAAAAACGAGAACATTTCTTGCCACACAATATAGATGGAGGGAAAGCTAGGGATTACTTCTGTTTATGTCTCTGCTGCTGAAGTCTTACTGAAATTAAATCATCAGGGCTAATATAATTTAAAGCGTGTTTCTTCAGTGCAGTTAACTTCTGCTAAGTAATTTTGTCTGGAAAGATTCTGCTTAGATCAGGATTTTAATCAAGTTCACAGAAAAAAAATTAGTCTGTTGGCAAACCTCTGCCCAGCATTCTGTATAAGTGTTCACACGGCAATCCAATTTATATAAGAATCATAGAATCCTAGAAATTTACAGCACAGAAGGAGGCCATCCGACCCATCTTGTCCGTGTCGGCCGACAAAGAGCTATCCAGCCTAATCCCACTTTCCAGCACTTGGTCCGTAGCCTTGTAGGTTACGGCACTTCAAGTGCATATCCAAGTACTTTTTAAATGTGATGAGGGTCTCTGCCTCTCCCACCCTTTCAGGCAGTGAGTTCCAGACCCCCACCACCCTCTGGGTGAAAACATTTCTCCTCAAATCCCCTCTAAACCTCTGACCAATTACCTTTAATCTATGCCCCCTAGTTATTGACCCTTCTGCTAAGGGAAATAGGTCCTTCCTATCCACTCTATCTAGGCCCCTCATAATTTTATACCCCTCAATTAGGTCTCCCCTCAGCCTCCTCTGTTCCAAAGAAAACAACCCCAGCCTATCCAATCTTTCCTCATAGCTAAAATTCCCCAGCCCAGGCAACATCCCTGTAAATCTCCTCTGCACCCTCTCTATTGCAATCACATTCTTCCTGTAATGTGGTGACTAGAACTGCGCGCAGTATTCTAGCTGCGGCCTAACTAGTGTTTTATACAGTTCAAGCACAACCTCCCTGCTCTTATATTCTATGCCTCGGCTAATAAAGGCAAGCATTCCGTATACCTTCTTAACCACCTTATCTACCTGTCCTGCTACCTTCAGGGATCTGTGGACATGCACTCCAAGGTGCCTCTGATCCTCTGCACTTCTCAGTGTCCTACCATTCATAGTGTATTCCCTTGCTTTGTTAGCCCTCCCCAAATGCATTACCTCACACTTCTCTAGATTGAATTCCATTTGCCACTGTTCTGCCCACCTGACCAGTCCATTGATATCTTCCTGCAGTCTACAGCTTTCTTCTTCATTATCAACCACATGGCCAATTTTTGTATCATCTGCAAACTTCTTAATCATACTTCCTACATTCAAGTTCAAATCATTGATATATACCACAAAAAGCAAAGGACCCAGTAGTGAGCCCTGCATAACCCCACTGGAAACAGCCTTCCAGTCACAAAAACACCTTTCGACCATTACCCTTTGTTTCCTGCCTCTGAGCCAATTTCGGATCCAACTTGCCACTTTGCCTTGGATCCCATGGGCTTTTACTTTTGTGACCAGTCTGCCATGTGGGACCTTATCGAAAGCCTTGCTAAAATCCATATAGACTACATCAAACGCACTACCCTCATCGATCCTCCTTGTTACCCCCTCAAAAAATTCAATCAAGTTAGTCAGACACGACTTTCCCTTAACAAATCCATGTTGACTGTCCCTGATTAATCCGTGTCTTTCTAAATGATGATTTATCCTGTCCCTCAGAATTTTTTCCAATAATTTTCCCACCACCAAGGTTAGGCTGACTGGCCTGTAATTACTCAGTCTATCCCTTTCTCCCTTTTTAAACAACGGTACCATATTAACGGTTCTCCAGTCCTCTGGCACCACACCTGTAGCCAGAGAGGATTGGAAAATGATGGTCAGAACCTCTGCTATTTCCTCTCTTACTTCTCTTAACAGTCTTGGATACATTTCATCCGGACCTGGGGATTTATCCACTTTCAAAGATGCTAAACCCCTTAATACTTCCTCTTTCACTGTTTATTTCATCTAATATTTCACACTTCTCCCTGATTGCAATGTCTGCATCATCCCTCGCTTTTGTGAAAATAGACGCAAAGTATTCATTAAGAACCATACCCATGTCTTCCGCTTCCACACACAGGTTACCTTTATGGTCCCTAATAGGCCCTTCTCTTACTTTAGTTATCCTCTTGCTCTTAATGTATTTATAAAACGTCTTTGGGTTTTCCTTGATTTTACTTGCCAATATTTTTTCATGTCCTCTCTTTGCTTTCCTAATGATTTCACCCCTGCACTTTCTATACTCCTCTCGGCTTTCTGCAGTATTGAGTCCTTGGTATCTGTCATAAGCTTCCCTTTTTTTCTTTATCATTGATATCCAGGGAGCTCTAGATTTGTTAGTCCCACCCTTTTTCTTTAAGGGAACATACTTGCTCTGAACCCTCATGATCTCCTCCTTGAATGCCTCCCGCTGCTCTGACACTGATTTACCTTCAAGTTTCTGTCTCCAGTCCACTTCGGCGAAATCACATCTCAGCTTATTAAAATTAGTTTTTCCCCAATTGAGAACTTTTATTCCTGGTCTATCCTTGTCCTTTTCCATAATTACCCTAAATCTAACTGAATTATGATCACTACCACCAATGTGCTCTCCCACTGATACCCTTTCCACCTACCCAGCTTCATTCCCTAAAACTAGGTCCAGAACCGCCCCCTCTCTTATTGGGCTTGCTACGTACTGGCTAAAAAAAGTTCTCCTGAATGCATTTTAAGAATTCTGCTCCCTCTATGCCTTTCACACTAATTTTATCCCAGTTAATATTAGGAAAGTTGAAATCCCCTACTATTACTGCCCTATTTTTGCACGTCTCAGAAATATGCCTACATATTTGCTCTTCTATCTCCCTCTGACTGTTCGGAGGTCTATAGTACACTCCCAGCAGTGTGATTGTCCCTTTTTTGTTTTTCAGTTCAACCCATATGGCCTCATTTGATGATCCTTCTAAGATATCCTCCCTCCTCACAGCTGTAATTGATTCTTTAATCAATATTGCGACCCCCCCGCCCTTCCTTTTTTATCCCCCTCTCTATCACCAAGCATTTAATACACTTGGATGTTACACAGGACTGATCAGCTACAGCTCAGTGAAATCTGGCTATGGTTGGTTGGCATTTTAAAGAGAACGAATAATTGGGGAATATTTTACAGGAGGATTTTATTTTTTATATTTTCATGTTATCCTTGGGATCCAGATTTTATACAATTGGAGCAAATGGGTGTTACATTGGAATTCTGTGTTGAGTCAGGTACAGATAATCTTTAGGCTTAAAAGTAATGTAGAGAGCACGTGTCTATCTGGTGTTTGCATACCACTATCTTCTCATTTTTGTGGCTTTTCTGTTCATCAAGGTGAGGGAATGGAGCACTTTTAATTCCAGTGCCAACATCCCTGGGAGTTAGCTACAGTGCTTCAGTTAGGTTCAGAATAAAGCTCCCTCTACTCTGCCCCAAAAATGTGCCCCTGCTCCAACCTCAGAGGAGTATCCCCTACTGCACCAGTGTGACATTTTTCCATTTCTCACACCAGCCATCTTGCGGTTTCACTGAGTTCGACTTCCAAATATAGTCTGAATTGGGGGCGCCAGGAACTGGATTGAAGCTGTGAGAGGTGAACGGCTCGTGTCGAATCAACTGCACTACCCACTACTTCCAGTCTTTTTCTCCTCCGCTCTTATGAAGATGCTGGCTTCTTGGTTCCATTGGCACTGGTGGGCACCTTGCCCAAATGACTATTATTCATGTGTAAGCTTCGACAATGAGTAGCTGGGGAGATATTTGTGGATTTTGTGGTATTATTATAGCGCTCTGGCTGTTGTGTTGCTGTCACTATCACCAGAACTTTCAACTTTGGTGTGTGTGTGTGTGAAACGGGCGGTAGCGGATTGTCTGCCCATTATACACCCACCCAGTGGAAAGGAAAATCAGACGGGGTGTAATATGGGCGACCAATCTGCTACCGCCCGTTTTATGCACAGGCTGAAGTTGAACGTTTTGACCAGTGATTCCATTTTATTTTCGTAGCCAACTAATACGCAAGTCACTAGAGGGCTTTGAGAAATTGAATAGACTGAAAGTGATTGTGCTGCGCTTCCAACGTGTTACTTGTTGATTTCTGTGCTTTCAGAAAAAAGATGAGCACTTGAACTACTTCTGTGATTTACTGGGAGTTGAGCACGATCAGATGGAACACTGGCTGTGTCATCGCAAGCTTGTCACAACATCCGAGACCTATGTCAAGACCATGTCCGTGCAGCATGCCGTCAATGCCAGAAATGCGCTGGCCAAGCACATCTATGCTCAGCTCTTCAACTGGATCGTGGATCACATCAACAAAGCACTGTACACGACCAGCAAACAGCACTCATTCATTGGAGTACTGGATATTTACGGGTACAGAATGGAGTGGGGTTTACACAGCATTGCGCAAAGTATAACTACAGCTGCCTTTTCAAACTGGGGGCCCTTAGAGTTGTTTGACCAATTGATTTAATGAATAGCAAATGTGACAAGACAAGTTTTTTTTCAAAAAAAGGAACAGTTTGTTTGTGGATTTTGTGCTCATCAAGGCGAGGGACACTGGGCTGGGAATGGAACATTTTTTCATGTTGGGTACGCACATTCAAGCACTCCAAGGTAAGAGTACGACATAGTTAGCTGCAGAAGTAGGTCCCTCTGCTCTGCTCTGCTCCAACAATGTACTCAGGCCCAACCTGCTGCACCAGTGCCACGTTCAACATTTGCCACAATGGCCTCTCTGAGTAACATTTCCAATTTGGTGCCAGTTTTGTGCTCCAGGCCTGTGCCCACTAGAAACCGAATTGAGATTGTTGAAAACCCACTTCATATATGACTTTTAACTACAGACAGAGAGGACATTCATCCCATCAGTCAGGGTCAGATTCAGACCCAAATCCCAGAAGTTGAAAGGACTGCCTAAATCACTACACTCCTCTTGGTCCAGTCCAGTCCCTCCTCTCCCTGGGTATTCTCAAGTGGCCATTCTTCTGGACAGCGGGTGGGCTGTTTGGAAATCATGGTCAAATCTGATCGTGACATTGTCTGGCAAGTTCACATTTATAGTTCATGGGCCACTGAAAAGCAAACAGCATTGAGGACTTGGCTAATTTGTTTTCTCCCACCTCCTTTGCCCAGACTTCCTCAGGCACCTGTAGCAGACTGTCTGCCGCTCAGTGTGGACTAGGCATAAAACCGTAGATGGTCGTGGTCTGTATGGCTCAATACCACGCTGTGTGGAGCATTACTCCCCCACCCCTCTGGTGTCTGCCTCCGCCATATAGCTGAAGCAAGCTAGAGGGCAGAAATACTTGACCAGTCTCGGTGGCTTCCTATGGTAGCATGCCTGAGATTGAGTATTCACTTTGTGGGTAATCACGGTCTCAACACTGGCTTTAGCATTTTTTTTGGCACATCACATTGGAACTCTGAATCTCAATTTTGGATCCTGGCTGTTAACAAGGTGGCCACTGCCAAAATCCCAGCACTATAGGCTAGTAATATTGGCCCAGAATTTGCTGAAAATATAATGGCGTGTGAACAATGCATGGCGTTATTAATGTGCAAATCGGCCAGCAACTTTTGGCGAGAAGAGATATCCCATGAATTACGAATCGCCACAAGTTGCTGGATGATTTGCACCGCGCCATCGTGCAAAAGTGGCATCTCATGCCATGAACCTCCCTGTGAGTTTCATGAAGTTGCTACATTTGCATGTTAATTGCCCATTAAACTCGCCACAGAAAGCTAAGTCTAGTAATTAATAGCATAAATACCCTTTTAACAACGTGATAATTGTTAATGTCTTCTCTTGCCCAGAAAGTGAACAATTAAAAATTTGGAGTCTCATTCCTGCATGTAGTAAATTGTTGTTCGAGATTTTAAAAATGTCAAATTTAAAACATTTTCTCTCTCTTCTTTCCCTCTTCATTTCTCTTTCTGTACTTGATTTGACATTGAATTCACCCTCCTTCACAGTCCTTCCCGTTTATTTCTCAATCCTTAAATCTCATTGGCTAAGGAGATAGTCTGTTGGTTCCGCCGTTCATCAAGGTCCCAGATACCCTGATAAATACCGTTATCAGGTCGCACTTCCAGAAACTTTGTGGGCAAAAATGTTTTGAGCTGAAGGGTGCAAAAACAAGTCTGACTTAGCAGGTCCGTGAAATGCCCCGCTCCAGCAAATTCTGGACCATTGTTTTGGTTACTCTCCAGTCCCACTACATTCCCACTACAACCAGTTTGATTTATGTGTAGAAAGATGATGTCTCTTTTTCTATTTATTGCAGGTTTGAAACATTTGAAATCAACAGTTTTGAACAGTTTTGCATCAACTATGCCAATGAAAAATTGCAGCAGCAATTTAACCTGGTGAGCTCGCTGAACTGTGCGTTCTTGTGCGTGCGTGCATGTGCTCAAACCTTTTTTTTTTTAACTAATGGTGACATTCAATTTTAAGTGCATCAGGTTTACCTGGTGTTTGTATTTGCCTTGACTCTAAAGTTCCCCTTTAAACAAACATTCCCTTTTAAATGGAGATTCCCAGTAACGGGTATCTTTTGAATGTAACTATAGTGCCGCTGTTTGTTGAGTGCTTTCGATGTTTTTCAGCATGTCTTCAAACTGGAGCAGGAGGAATACATGAAGGAACAAATACCGTGGACTCTCATTGACTTCTCAGACAACCAACCTTGCATTGACCTTATTGAGGCTAAATTGGGCATCTTAGACCTGTTGGATGAAGAATGCAAGGTAAAGACAGATAATGAGCTTCCTTCTGATTTCATAGTAAGAGTAGATGAGTTTCTCATCACGGGAAGCTGTGATAGCCCTGCCTCTCGGCAAGAGGAAAAAAAATCAGCATGTATTTAGGTTGGACAGGAGGCAGGCAGGTTGGATTGTGCAATTGAAAGGGAGAGTGACTGGAAACCAATTAAATATAACCATGATGGGATTTTGCTAAAACAGTTTGGGAAATTTAGATTTTGTTTTGAAGTCTTAAAACCTGGAGTGAGTGACCTACACAGCACATTGGAGCACCAAATGGGTGGGACGTTGATGTGTGTCCTCAATCTCTTTCGCTGCTTATTTCCCAGTCTCAGCTGTAAGGGACTGCCAAACAGAGAGGCCAGGAGCTCATCGACACCAAGGAAGGGAAAGTCGCTCATGATGCAGTCAGTCTTAAACATTTCCTTAGTGGCTGGCTACAGATGGCATTGTTGGAGGCCTGGGAGCAGATCGCCCAGCCTCTCTGCCATGGATGGCAAGTGATGCCAGGGGATGAGGGAGAGCCTAGTTGGGGAAAAGGAGAACTTAATTTGATTGAAAAGGGGACTGTTGCCCTTGGCTGCCTCAATAATCCCTATTTATATTTATTAAAAAGACGAGATGATCTGCTCTGCTGATATATGCTCTTTTTATCATGGGAATTTGATTATTCTAATGTACAACCTGGGTCAGTTGAGAAAATCTTGACGGACCTGTTGTAAAGAAACAGCAGTCCCAATATTACTCAGCCTAATGTCTTGTGTGCATCAGTTTCTGCCGTAAGTAGAGGAAGAAGGGGCAGAGACCTGATACACTGGGTCTCTGTAGCCATTGCCTTTCTTGGGGAAGCCCTGCCATGCTCGCAAAGCTCCCACCGGAAACAGCAGGGGGGCATTTAAATTTTACGTTTCTAATGCAGGAGAGACGCTGCAATGCCTTGCACACCATTTTCCTGCGGTTCTGGCAGGCAGCCGCATGGAAAGACCACCGGGGGGAAATGGGTGGTAGAAGTTGCTGACTGCCCCTCTAGATAGCAGGGAAAGTGAGATTGTTTATATTATTGCGACGGGCCGTCACAGTGTTTGAGCTTGCAGGAAACAGCAGCCACCGCACCAAATGGATTTCATCCTTTCCGCTGCTGTAGGCATTCAGCGCATGACTTTCCGCTGCACGGATTTACACAAGCGCAATCTCTCGGGCATTCACCCTAAATATTTAAAACTGCTAAACCCGGAGAAACAGTGCAGTTCAGCCAAGGTCAAGTCAGGCACTTGTCTAAAGCTCACCGCTTGACTGACATTGGGATGAGGGAGGAAGAGGAAAACGGGGTCTGCTGTATTCGTGGAACAAAGAAGTGTTCAACGGATCTTTTTTAATTCGGAAAAGTGAGGATCAGTGTATCATTTTTGTTACAATCATAGGTTCTGCTGTGATGCAAACATAATAAAAATGTTTTGCTGAATGCTATTTCACAAATACAGTGTCACTTCTAAAAGCTTAATTTCCTGTGATATCAAATTAGCTTCGACGTCAAATTGGTTTTGTGCCTCCTTTTCCTTTCAGATGCCAAAAGGGGCAGACCAGAGCTGGGCCCAGAAGCTGTATGACCGCCATTCAAACACCCAGCACTTTCAGAAACCCCGAATGTCCAACATGGCTTTTGTTGTTATACATTTTGCAGACAAGGTAAGTAATGATGTGGTGATTGCTCCACTCGTTGTGGTTTATATCCATACATACCCAGCAAACTTGTTCACTTTCCTTTCAGAGTCCTTAGCTTAAGAGTTAAAATGGAGAACCTGAAGTAAAATAGAGGAACTTAAATCTGCATTAAAGAATCATTGGAAAATAAAATTGAACTAGATTTGAGTAAACCATGCTTTTGTTACCTCCAGACTCAACTATTCCAATGCTCTCCTGGCCGGTTTCCCTTCCTTGATAAATTTCAGCTCACCCAAAACTCTGCTGCCCGTGTCCTAACTCACTCTAAGTCCTGTTCACCTATCACCCCTGCGCTCGTTGACCTACATTGGCTCCCGGTCCACCAATGCCTCGATTTTAAAATTCTCATTCACATCTTCAGATCCCTCCATGGCTTCCCCTCTCTATCTCTGTAACCTCCTCCAGCCCTACAACCCTTCGAGAACTCTACGTTCCTCCAACTCTGGCCTCTTGTACATTCCCCACTTTCTTCACCCCATCATTGGCAGCTGTGCCTCCAGCCGTCGCGAAATTCCTTCCCTAAACCTCTCTGCCTCTCCACCTCTCTCTCCTCCTCTAGGTCACTCCTTAAAACCTAACTCTTTGACCAAGCTTTTTGTCACCCATCTGAATATCTCCTTCTTTGGCTCTGTCAATTTTTCTCTGATTATGCTCTTTTTTTAAATTCGTTTTTATGGGATGTGGGCGTCGCTGGCAAGGCCAGCATTTATTGCTCATCCCAAATTGCCCTTGAGAAGGTGGTGGTGAGCCGCCTTCTTGAACCGCTGCAGTCCGTGTGGTGAAGGTACTCCCACAGTGCTGTTAGGTAGGGAGTTCCAGGATTTTGACCCAGCGACGATGTAGGATCGGCGATATATTTCTAAGTCAGGATGGTGTGTGACTTGGAGGGGAACTTGGAGGTGGTGGTGTTCCCATGTGCCTGCTGCCCTTGTCCTTCGCGGTGAAAGAGTTTGGGAGGTGCTGCCGAAGAAGCCTTGGCGAGTTGCTGCAGTGCATCTTGTAGATGGTACACACTGTAGCCACGGTATGCCGTTGGTGGAGGGAGTGAATGTTTAAGGTGGTGGAGGGAGTGCTCCTGTGAAGTGCCTTGGGACGTTTTACTACGTTAAAGGCACTATATAAATGCAAGTTGTTATTGTTGTGAACATTGATTCAATATCTTCATAAAATACATTAAAAAGAGTCAAAACAATGCTAATTGCATAAAAATAAAAATGCTTACTGTTACTCATTCTTACTATTATTAAGACCGGTATACGACCATCAAGGAACTTGTATCCACTAAAAACATCAACATGGGATGAAGAAGCCCATTTGGTACATCAAGCCCATTCCCTTCACAGACTGTAGAATTTACTTTGTAATGGACTTTACCCAACTTATTTAATCTCCTCGAAAGTAGGAGAGCTCTGAGTAATTTCACCCCTAAACACCAAGGGGAATTGAGTAGAACTCAGAATATGAATCCACATTTACCATTGAGCAGTTATATTCCACAGGTGACTCCTTCATGGTTGTAGCAACATTTGAACGATTGTGTTGCATAGACTTCAGGGTGTTCTTAAACAGCTGTATATCCAGCTCTTTTTTTTTCCCCCAAAGGAGTTAATCGATGCAGCATTAATTGCCTTTGTTGGGAATCTGTTCCACATACCAACTAGCTTGGGGGGGAGAGGGAATTTCTAGTCTTTCTTGAGGCTTATTAAATCCGTACTCGTGTCTTCTGCTTCTGAGGCCACATCCCAAATTAAAGGCCCTGCTACATCTATATTACTTACATCTCTTATTGTTATGTAGCAGGACCTTTCTACGACATAAGAAAATACGAAAATGACGGGCAGGAAAAGACCAGCTTGTCCATCAAGCCTGCCTCATACTTGTGATGCTTGGAGCATCATGACTAAACACTTCTTCCCCGCCCTGCCCCGCCCCCAAAGCCATGTTGTCCAGGAGCAAGAAAAATACAAACATACCAACTGGAAAGCTAACAAAGGCTGACCAACAGTATGGAAAAAAAAAACTGACCCTCTCCCCGAAAGTTGACAATTCAAGAATGTAACAAAGCCTATATGTCATGTCAAAACCAATAATTACACTGTGTTTATAACTTAAGCAGTAAGTATACTCAACGTTCCTACACTTGTGTTGGAGTTTAAAAAGAAAACATAAATACATTAAAACCTGAAGGAGAAATCCAAATGTTTCAGGCACAATATTGGTGGTGCCTGTCTAAGTGGTCCAGTGACCTGATCTACCCCCCCACCCCCACTAGAAAATTGTGAACTTTTACGTTAGATTTTTAATCTTACAAAGAAAGGTAACAAGTGACATTTGGATTTTCAACAAATGAACCAGACATCAAACGTTACGTCAACTACTACTCACCCACAACCAGGACACCTTCCATTGTTTCAGTTCTGAGAGGCACTCGAACCCCCTCTGGACCCAGTTCACAGAGACAATTTCTCCTCCTTCAACCCTCCCAGTTCATATTAATGCTCTTCTTTTGCTTCCCCCCTCCCCGCCTTTTCTCTCCCCTTTATTGCCATCTATTTCCCACCCCCACCCCCCCCCAAGAATGCCCGCCCACAGTACATAACTGCTGGGGTAATTTCAAATAGCAGTAAGACTTGGGTACAAGTAGATTAAGCCTGGCCCATGTTGATTTTTGTCAGCAAATGTCAACATGGACTGGGGCTCCAAAATAATGAGACATTTGGCATGTATAAAACTGACAGCTCATGGCTTTCAACCCTCAAGTGCCTGAAGGCCTGCAGATAGTCAAGCTACAAAATAATTGGACTCATCAGCACCATTTGCTCTCCAGCAAGCAGTGAGAGTGCCACCTAGCCGTGGCAGATGGAACCACAGTGGGCATTTGCTTAAGGGAGAAAAATATAATTCAAGTCCACAACTAACAGAAACTTGATTCAAAATCTTCTGAAGTGGAATATTATAATATACCAGGATGTAACATTAGAAAGGGGAAATAAAGTGCTCAAAGGATTGGGAGAGGCAGAGAGCACTAAAGTAAGAAATAGTAAGGTATTAGGTGGGGTCAAACTAAGAGAGAATACAGGATGGTCTAAGATAGGTTTACAGTGTATGTATGTGAATGCACAAAGCTAGTAAACAAGGTAAGTGAGCTGCAGGCACAAATAGCCACATGGGAATATGATGTGGCAATAACTGAGACCTGGCTCCAAAAAGGGCAGGATTGGGTATTAAATATTCCTGGTTATAAAGTGTTCAGGAAAGATAGGGGCTGGTGTGGCAGTATTGGTCAAGGAGAATGTTACAGTGCTGGAGAGGGAGGATATCCTGGAGGAGTCAAGGACCGAATCTATATGGCTGGAGTTAAGAAATAATGGAGGTGCCATTACACTACTAGGTGTATTCTATGGATCACCAAATAGTGGGAAAGATATGGAGGAGCAAATTTGCAGAGAAATTACGAGAGATGCAAGAACTATAGAGTAGTAATAATGGGGAACTTCAACTATCCTAATATAGACTGGGATTGTAATAGTGTTAAGGCCAGAGAAGGAGAAGAATTTCTGAAGTGTGTTCAGGAGAACTTTCTTGATCAGTATGTTTCTGGCCCGATGAGGGAGGAGGCATTGCTGGATCTGGTTCTGGGGAATGAGGTAGGTCAAGTGGAGCAAATGTCACTAGCATTTAGGGAACAGCGATCATAGCATCATAAGGTTTAGATTAGCTATGGAAAAGGACAGGGAGCAATCTAGAGTAAAAATGTTTAACTGGGAAGTATAGTGAACAGTGAGGAGGAGAGTGATAGACTTCAGGAAGACATAGACAGGCTGGTGAAATGGGCGGACACGTGGCAGATGAAATTTAACGCAGAAAAGTGTGAAGTGATACATTTTGGTAGAAAGAATGAGGAGTGGACATATAAACTAAATGGTACAATCCTGAAGTGGGTGCACGAAGAGAGAGAACTGGGGGTATGTGTGCACAAATCGTTGAAGGTGGCAGGGCAAGTTGAGAAAGCAGTTACAAAGGCTTACGGGATCCTGGGCTTCATAAATAGAGGTATAGAGTACAAAAGTGTGGAAATTATGATGAACCTGTATAAAACACTGGTTCGGCCACAACTGGAGTACTGTGTCCAATTCTGGGCACCACACTTTAGGAAGGAAGCCTTAGAGAGGGTGCAGAAAAGATTTACGAGAATGATTCCAGGAATGAGGGACTTCAGTTACGTTGATAGACTGGAGAAGCTGGGGTTGTTCTTCTTGGAGCAGAGAAGGTTGAGAGGAGATTTAATAGAGGTGTTCAAAATCATGAGGGGTCTGGACAGAGTAGATAGAGAGAAACTGTTCCCATTGGTAGAAGGGTCGAGAATCAGAGGACACAGATTTAAGGTGATTGGCAAAAGAACTAAAGGCGGCGTAAGAAAAAACTTTTTTACGCAGCGAGTGGTTAAGATCTGGACTACACTGCCTGAAAGGGTGGTGGAGGCAGACTCAATCACAGCTTTCAAAAGGCAGTTGGCTAAGCGTCTGAAGGAAAGAAATTTTCAGGACTACGAGGAAAGGGCGGGGGAGTTGGGACGACCTGAAGTGCTCTTGCAAAGAGCTAGCATGGGCTCGATGGGCCGAATGGCCGCCTTCCATGCTGTAACCATTCTATGATTCATGCAACATGCTGTTATTTACAATTTCCCAAATTAATCAGACTATGAAGGATAAATTAAAAGAGATATAATATATAGCACAATGTGGCCCCGGGTATTGGATGCCAAGCAATCCACATACAATTAGGAGGAAAAGTTACCTTTTGCCACTGTGGTTCCAACCACATCACCTGACTACTGTGATATTAGACACTGTGGTGGCAAGGAATGTTTCTCCATTTCCTTTAGAGATGAGCACCTCCAAATTCAGATGTTCAGCAAATGAAGCCAGTCTGGCCCAATTCAGCTTTGTTATGGTTCAGAACTTCTGCTTGTCCTTAATCACCAGTAAGAGGATTCCAACTCTGTTTCCCACTGGGAAGTTGGCAAGAGTTTCTGACTTTCCACAAGTTTCAGACAACCACCGCATGACTAAACAAAGGGTAATGAGCTACTCGTCCAAATCTTTGAAAAATTTTGATAACTTACTGTTACTTCCCGAAGAACTTAGTTGGTAAATGTACTACTACCCATTCGGAACTAAGCTTTATTGATCAAGAAGGCGTCCGGTTCCTTTTGAGTAAAGAAAACAGATGAGACAATTTTCTCAGGTCATATGAATTGCAGAGGAAGGTCATGTATAGTTCTGTACATTTAAGTGGGTCTAGGTTCAATGTCAATCAATTATACTGGGATATAAGTAAGTGTGCTACAATTAGCCTCATTGTGTCCTGGACTTGGGAGGAACAAAATCAGTTTTGGCAACGGATGCCAAGTGCACGTGGAACCATACTCCAGCATAGCTCTGTGGATGAGGGGAGAATATTTGAGGTGTGTGTGTGTGGAGAGAAAATTAGCCTTCTGGTGTGCAGAAAGCCATTTTACATCTGCACACTATATGTTGATTAGTGACTTATTTCCAGGTTTCAGTGACTCTTTAACACAAGTCTATGTGTCTATGTATATATTATATACACACACACACACATTTCCTGTCTCAGGCTGCAACTCATGCTTGGTACAATTCCACAGGCATTGGTAGGCCTCTTTATGTCTGAGCCTTTACAATGAGCATGACAGACTAATTGACTGTGAAAAGCATCATGGCTGACTCCAATCCTCACCTTGCATTTCCAACAGGAGTCACTGAATGGTAATCAGGGGTGTCGATCTTCCTCAGTGTATGGTTCAGTTCTACACCGGCAGAGCATTTACCACCCAAGCCATTGTGATTTTTTTTTTTAAATTCCCCTCACTGATATCTGTCACATGTTTGTGACAAATTAACTCTTAAATACACTTGTATAAGTATGCGCTTTATGCCAGTGTTTCTGTTGGTTAGTTATCTGATGGATGTAGGCTCCTAACAGACCGCGGCTGCTGTTCTCTTCCGCAGGTGCAGTATCAGTGCGACGGGTTCCTGGAGAAAAACCGAGACACAGTACATGAAGAGCAGATCAACATACTGAAGGCCAGCAAGGTATTTTATTTTAAATTCGTTTTTATGGGATGTGGGCGTCGCTGGCGAGGCCGGCATTTATTGCCCATCCCTAATTGCCCTTGAGAAGGTGGTGGTGAGCCGCCTTCTTGAACCGCTGCAGTCCATGTGGTGAAGGTACTCCCACAGTGCTGTTAGGGAGGGAGTTCCAGGATTTTGACCCAGCGACGATGGAGGATCGGCGATATACTTCTAAATCAGGATGATGTGTGACTTGGAGGGGAACTTGGAGGTGGTGGTGTTCCCATGCGCCTGGTGCCCTTGTCCTTCTAGGTGGAAGAGGTCGCGGGTTTGGGAGGTGCTGCCGAAGAAGCCTTGGCGAGTTGCTACAGTGCATCTTGTAGATGGTACACACTGCAGTCACGGTACGCCGGTGGTGGATGGAGTGAATGTTTAAGGTGGTGGATGGGGTGCCAATCAAGCGTGCTGCTTTGTCCTGGATGGTGTCGAGCTTCTTGAGTGTTGTTGGAGCTGCACTCATCCAGGCAAGTGGAGAGTATTCCATCACACTCCTCACTTGTGCCTTGTAGATGGTGGAAAGGCTTTGGGGAGTCAGGAGTATGGCACTTCGCATTGGCACTGTAACCCAAGACTGGTGCCGCTTGCTCCAGATTAGGCATGTTCCCAACCAGTTCCAGTCGTGGAGTTCCAACCAACTAAATTCCTTCCATGTATATATTCCCACAGCCAGGAATACCACTTGGTAATTCGCGATCCAGGAAAATCCAATGATCCGAGAGAAACATGTATTTCTCAGATGCTTCACATTGTCAATGCTCAACGTTGTGAATGAACTGGTGAATTTTGCCTCACGGCAACCGTGGAAATGATCTTTCCCACAATAACTCACATTTTTCAAAAAATGTACTCAATCCTATTTTCTTATTTCCTCTCCTGAAAACATTCAGTAGTTCCATGGATGCTCTTCCTAAACCTCACTCTAGTGCTACTTTTTTTTAGGTGTGATGACAGCTGTTTCCTATGTGTGCTTTTCCACCATTGGAGCATGAGCCTGATTCTGTTCTCATTTGTTGTTACACGTGTGCATTTTCCATTAGAAACAGCTGGATATGTTTTTTTAAATAGTGGTGTGGTGGAGCCTAGGACTGGGGTTTATGACTGGGTAGGGGCCTCAATGTCTCGTTGCTGACTCCTGCTCTCGTAATGAGAATTTAGGCAAAACCATTGATGGATGAAACTGGATTCACCTTAGGGAGGAAGGGGAAGCCTGGACTCCCAGTTGCATAGGAGTTAAAGCACTGAGAATTTTAGCTATGAGGAAAAGTTGGCTAGGCTGGGGTTGTTTTCTTTGGAACAGAGGAGGCTGAGGGGAGACCTAATTGAGGTGTATAAAAATAAAATTATGAGGGGCCTAGATAGAGTGGATAGGAAGGAACTGTTTCCCTTGGCAGAGGGGTCAACAACCAGGGGGCATAGACTTAAAGTAATTGGTAGGAGGTTTAGAGGGGAATTTGAGGGGAAATTTTTTCACCCAGAAGGTGGTGGGGGTCTGGAACTCACTGCCTGAAAGGGTGGTAGAGGCAGAAACTTTCACCACATTCAAAAAGAACTTGGATGTGCACTTGAGGTGTTGTGGCCTACAAGGCTACGGACCAAGAGTTGGCAGGTGGGATTAGGGTGGATAGCTCTTTGTCAACCGGTGCGGACACGATGGGCCAAATGGCCTCCTTCCGTGCTGTAAATTTCTATGATTCTATTCTGTGGGGTGTTTTTTTAATCTCCGGTTTGCACTCCTATCTACCAGCACTGACCTTGGTGGCAAATGTAAAAGCTGTCACCAGAGGCAGAGATTAGCATCTTTCCTTGATGCATGTGGACTAAGCGCTCAGTACAGTTTCTAGACTTTAAAAAAAAACAGATTAACCAGTCATTGAACTCATTGCTATTTGTAGGATTTTGATGTGCACAAAATGGCTGTTGTGTTTGCCTGCATAAAAGAGTCACTGCCTTTTAAAAGTGTAATATGTTGTATGCAAAGTGGTCTGAGATGATTTGTTGAGAAGTAATGAGGCACAAAATAAATGATTTAACTTTTCATGTATTTATTATGTTATACATTATTAGTGTATATAGTGAGGTGGTTGTGATCTGTAGCTTGAAGACACTGACTTATTTGCAGCAATGTGATTAGGGCAAGCTTTTTAGGTTGGCTGGGGGGGGAGAGAAAAATTTTGTGTGATATGATTGATCACATAATGAAAGTAGAAAGTAATCAATTTAAAAGCAAGAAAGCACGCAGATTACATAATTCTTCAATAAGGACAAAAAATTGAGACATTCAAGAGGAAAAGTGGCATATCCACAATATGCACTACCAGCACACAACTTTTTTTTTTGCATCTAAAACACACATTTATTTAGTTGACTATCTCGACATTACATCTTTGTCCTTCACTTCTGTTCGATGTTCTGATGCTGCCGCTGCAGAATGAGTGTCAGTTTAATATTCTCTCAGATTTTCAATGCAGCAGGGTATGTAGAGGGGGACAGAAACCCAAAGGCGTCAAATGAAAATACAAACTGGACGGGAGGAGAGAGGGAGAACATAAATACAAATAGATTCACGTTTCTCCATCCTTTCATGATAGAAATTCCCAGATACTGGGCTGTATTTTCCCTCAGGCGATTTCCCTCCCCCCCCCCCCCCCCCCCCCCCAAGGTCACTGAAGTCCCTCCAGCAATTTAATATACTTGTTATATTATATTTCTGTCATGTTCAATGTACTGATAGTTCCTCAACACTTTTATTTGATTAACATGATTCTTGATTTGGGATTGATGGGATATAATTTTTTTTACAGCCAGTGAATCTAAAGTGCATCCTGTAGATCGTACACACTGCAGCCACAGCACGCCAGTGGTGGAGGGGCTGGGTGTTTAGGCTAGTGGATGGGTAAAATAGTTCCACCTGACTTGCCGCCTTATTGGCTCATTTTTACCTTATGCCCTTTGGTATTTTCCATCGCCATTAGTGAACAATCTGTATGGATCAATTTTGTCAATTCCATTGATAATTTTGAAAAGTTTTATTGGGGCAACTTGAAGTCCCTTCATTCCTGAGGAGAATAAGCCCAAATTCTTTAAGCTGTTCTCGTGATTTTAAATTATTTGTTCCTTGTTTTAGCCTCAAACGTGTGTTGGGTCGAGTATAAATTTGACTTCCTCTGCGTGCATGTTCCAAATGGTCAATTTCTGAATTGCTTCCAGGTTGATGAAAACCACTGGAAGAGATGGCCTTGGATCCTGATCAACTCAGATATACGTGTAGCTGGCAATCATTTGCTTTTGGAGTAGACGGGCAGCATTTCCAGCCCCTGCTGCAAAATCAATTTTACTGAGTATTTTTGTAAACCTAGAAAACCCATGGACGTTGCTTATTGATGTCATGGGTGGAGATATTTGTTTTCTCACTGATACTTGCCCGTATAAATCATATCAATTGGTTGCTTGCAGTCATTTCTGTAACCCTAATTTTAAAACTATTTTGTTGCAGTACCTCGCCAGACACTGTACAAGCAGAATTCCTGGGTTGGAAGCAGTGGAACATGAGAAATAATTCAATCTTATAAGTAATCGAGAAGTTAGTTGGTTTTTTTTCAGCCGCTTTATAAAGCGCTAGTTAGGCCACAACTGGAGTATTGCGTCCAGTTCTGGTCACCACACTTTAGGAAGGATGTGAAGGCACTTGAGAGGGTGCAGAGGTTCTGGGGATGGGGGATCTTAGCTACAAGAACAGGTTGGAGAAGCTGGATTTGTTTTCATTAGAGCAAAGGAGGTTGAATGGTGATTTGATAGGGGTGTACAAGATTATGATTGGTTTGGATAGGCTAGATGGGAAAAGGCTGTTCCCACTAGTTGATGGTACAAGGACTAGGGGACACAGATTTAAGGTTTTGGCCAAGAGATACAGGGGGGATGTGAGGAAAAACTTCTTTATGCAGCGAGTGGTGAGGACCTGGAACTCTCTGCCAACAGAAGTGGTGGAAGTAGAGACACTCAATGTTTTCAAGGGGAGACTGGATAGGCACTTGAGGGAAATAAACTTGCAGGGCTACGGGGATAGAGCGGGGGAAATGGGACTGACTGGATTGCTCTACAGAGAGCCGGCACGGACTCGATGGGCTGAATGGCTTCCTTCTGTGCCGTTATGACTTTATGACTCTTTGCAAATAGCTCGAATGGGGTCTGGAAACGCTGATAGTCTATTCCAAAAGCGAATGGTTCTAGCCATGATACATGTAGACATGCTATGTTATACTCATTGAGTATTACTTTCTGATGGTGTAAAAATCAAGGTTCAGTTGTGATACAGAACAACTACTTCTATTATTTTAATAAAAATGTGTGGGTTAGGTTGATTTGGCTATGATAAATTGACCCTTAGTGTTAGGGGGGATTAAATATGTGGGGTTATGGGGATAGGATGGGATATGTTAGGGGGAATTAAATACGTGGGGTTACGGGGGTAGGGTGGGATATGTGTACTGTGGGGATTAAAGCAGGGACAGGGTACTGGATTTGGATGATCAGCCATGATCGTATTGAATGGCGGAGCAGGCTCGACGGGCCGAATGGCCTACTCCTGCTCCTAGATTCTATGTTTAACCATTTCAGAATAAATTATTTTTTGGCTTCAAATGCTGAATCACAGTACACTTCAAAATACGTGAAAATGCATCAGAAAGTATATTAAAAAAACAAAGTTTTCCTGGAGGGCAAGCACCAGACTTCCCAAACTATCAGATTTTGCAACATCAGTGTTTATTTACCCTTTCAAAAATTTCTAAATCCACCATTGCAAATTACACAATTTTGTACTTCAGTTTTTCCCTCTGATTCAACTGATGGGTGTAGATGCAGCTGAAGTCATGTCCCACTGCATTCCCATTGTAACTTAATATGTCATAGGTGAGGCCACTGGGTTTCAGTTTTCATAGAAAAACAACCTGAATTGTGGAATGTGAACTGAAAACACTAAAAATTCCTGAAATCCAATGTAATGAGGAACAACTTAATTTATTCAATTGCCTTGGTCATAGGCCATTATTCAGGGCGGCCTGTCAACATTACATCATTTTTTGAGTGGTCAGCTTTTTTGGGGGGGTTTGTGTCAAGTATTTTGGAGCTGTTCATTGGCTTTTCTGAGTCTTGTAGGCTGGCATGGATGTGTGCGCTATGTGGAATAGGATTATAATCCTGTTCTCTGCAATCGGGTTTACAGTTTTGATAAATGTAGCACACAGAAGAAACTTTTTCCCCCCCGCAGAATCCGGCTACTGTGAATGACAAGATGGACACCACTGCTAAATTTTCAGCAATGTAACAACAGGACCACCACTGCCTTGGCTTCTGCTGACCTCCCGTAAGCAGCTTGGCCGAATTTAGGTGTATGGGACTGGGGTGGTGGTCTCCACCGGGCATTTACTGAGGTTGCTATTTTAAGTTGTCATGTGTCGACTTTTTTTTCCTTAACTGTAATTATAGAGTGGGGAGAGCAGGTGCTACTTTGTGAACAATGGCTGGCATTTTGTTTTCCTTTCACACAGTTGTAACTCCCAAGCACCGTATAAATAGGGCGGTTTTGTGAACCAGCAGATATTAAGTGAATGCTCAGACTTTGGTCCCCATGCCAAATCTGAACGTGAATCCAGGATTGATTTTATTAGCACTATCCAGTCACACCGCATCTCTAGCTGTAAAGAAGTTACAGGCCCTCATTATCTGTGAATTTTCCATCAGTTAACGGAATATCCTTACACAAGCATTAGTTACAACTGAAGTGCTGCTCCTTCTAACCACCAGGGGTGCCATTTTGCATACTGCAGCTATGCGTTGCTGCCTAACTCTTCATTTTCCCAGGTATAATCTTCAGCGTGTAGAGATAATGGTTTAGTAGCAGTCAATTCAGTTAACCGGAAGACAAATTGGATGGAGATGAAACTAGCAGGATTTGGAGATCAATTGTCCAATTTATTTTAACATAATAATATTCAGCCTCTCGCTCCATGACTTGGTGGATAAGTGCATGGTGTGTTCTTGGCCTGATTCTGGGGCTTGAGTACTCTGCAGGTGTTAACGATGGCTGGCTGTTCTTATACTGGTAGCTACATTTAGGACTGAGATGAGGAGAGATTTCTTCACTCAGAGGGTGGTGAACCTGTGGAATTCTCTACCACAGAAGGCTGTGGAGGCCAAGTCACTGAATATATTTAAGAAGGAGATAGATAGATTTCTAGACACAAAAGGCATCAAGGGATATGGGGAGAGAGCGGGAATATGGTATTGAGATAGAGGATCAGCCATGATCATATTGAATGGCGGAGCAGGCTCGAAGGGCCGAATGGCCTATTCCTGCTCCTATTTTTCTATGTTTCTACATGGCACAAAGCAATTTTTGTGTGCTGAGATTTTGCCATGATTTATTCCCTGAGAGCACTGACTCATATGAGTATGGTTTTGGAGGCACCAGCATCCCTCCAGTACCTCACCTGAATGATCATGTGGGTGCCTGGATCGGGAGTGCTGATAGGCTATTTGACAGTGGGGAGGGGTGCATGGCAGCCAATTTTGATTTTGTTCTCACCTGCATGTCCACACACGTGCACTTTCCAGCAAAGCCAACTAGATGGCCATCAGGAGTGGGAACCTGAGTGGCTGATTTTGCCCCTCTCTTCCTAGCCCATGGGCAGTGCATTCAATCGCTGCCCCATCGGAGAGCAATCTTGGCACAGACCAGGGATCGAATTTTGGATCTTCCAAATCTGTAAGGCTCAGTACCACACCAGGGGATGCATTTAACGACTAAGGCATTGGCAGAGATTCTCTGTGATTTGTGAGTCTTTTGTATTCTCTTCAATTTATTGTTGAAAAGTAATTACTTCAGGCCGTGGTGGGCCAGCTATAAATAACTTAAGATAACCCTGTGGGGCAGAAAAGAAAAACAGGTACTCAACGCCTTGATACCTTAATAATATAGCTGTGAAAAGTGTTCCCTTTGGAAGAAAAATGTTAAGATATGGACGAATTCCTTTTCGGCTCAATTGTTGAAAAACATTTTATTTCTTAGCTGAAGAAACGATCTCGTGAAGTTTGATTAGCTTGCCAATAAAGTTAAATGAATCCATCATTTTTGTTCCGACGGTTTTTATCAGCTGCTGGCAGCTGGTTCAATAACCCATTCCGTCAGTTGGCCCCTCTGCATCAGTGAGCTGATTTCCCAGGAGCCATTTGTCAGGGGTTTCCTTCTGAATCAGCACACAAGCAGTAGCTCCTTTTAAAAGAAAATAAAAAGTGAAGGGTTGGCATTTAAACAGAGAGCGTGCTTATATCTTGAGGTCTCCACAGGTAGGTAGTGTAACATTTCACCCTTTCACTTCAGCAGAGACAAAGTTCATTGTTCATTCAGCACTACATTGATGGTGAATGGACTGCTGCGGGTAAGTGGCAGCAGGTGAAGTGAATCGCAGATTTTCCAAACTTTTGTTGCATCATTCCAGTTGAGTTCAATTGTAAAAGTGCACCTCCCCCATAAACACAACACCACTCTGTCTGGCTTAAATTGAATTCAGGAAGAAAAATTCAGCCATGCATCCTCCAAAGACTCAGTGAATAAATGCACTGCATGATGTGGTACTGATCAAGAAGGTCCCAGTTTCGACCCATGGTCTGTCCCAAGTGGCAGTACAATTGCACTTGGTAATCCTGGGGAGAAAAAAAAAGTCAGGGTTCCTGTGCCTCTAGAATCATAGAATAGTACAGCACAGAAGGAGGCCATTCGGCCCATCAAGTCTGCGCCTGCTCTTTCAAAGAGCAATCCTGTTAGTCCCACTCCCCCGCTCTTTCCCCATATCCCAGCAATATTTTTCTCCAAGTATTTATCCAATTCCCTATTGAAGGCTATTATTGAATCTGTATCCAGCACTCTGTCAGGCAGTGCATTCCAAATCCTAACCACTCATTGCATAAAAAAGTTTTTTCTCATGTTGCCTCTGGTTCTTTTGCCTGATTGTTACTTCGTCACCGCTGGTGGAAAGTGTGGATGTTGGGTGAGGATGGAATTGGGTTTGACTGTGGCACAGCCAAACATGAGCTAGCATTTCCAGGAAAGGGGAAGAAGAGTGATCTTTTTACATGAAATAAAATCTCTTCAACTATTGAGTTGTTTTTTTTTTTGTTGTTGTCCCCTTTTCCTTTGGTTTCAGTACCAGCTGGTGGCCGACCTGTTCCAGGATGAGAAGGACACTGCTACTTCCAGCATAAAGGGGAAAACCTCCAAAATAAACGTTCGGCCTCTCAAACCTGCCATGAAAACACCCAACAGAGAGCACAAGAAAACCGTTGGCCATCAGGTACAGGTTTTATATTGTCCCTTTCCCCTCCCAAGCGAATCCGCTGATTTTCTGGATCAGCAACCCTGAGGTAAAATGGAAGTAAATTCGACTTTTTCTCGCCAGTTTTCCCCATCAATATTCACCCTCCTGAAGGTGTTGATTTCTTGCTGTGGTACAAGATATGCTGCTGGTCTTCCTCAGTGCAGGTTACACATGTGGCGTGCAAGACATCTGTCCAAACCTTTTTTGCTTTAGTGTTCAAAACTCCTAGGTACACAGTGAAAGGGCTTCCTCTGGCACATGCATGCAAACCAGGTGCCAAGTAGTTCGATGGATTTGTGGCAAATAAAGGGGAGCAGTTACAGGGAGGGAGGGCTCCAGCCTACACCAGCCTGTCACTGAGTACCCTGAAATGGGAGTCAGCCCAAGCCCCTCACATGAAGATCTGGATTAAACCATTGGTGATGAGTATTAGACTTGGATGTCTAGAACAGCAAGTGGCTGGCACAATGTGAGCTGCTCTGTGTAGGCCATCCCACCATGCTAAAGGTAGATGTCCATTGTATAACTCATGAGAGAACTTTGAGGCTGGAGGTAGCTGCTGAGAGACATTACGGGTAGACTGGATATGAGAAAACTTGCTTATATTACCAGGGTTAAGTGTCCATCGTGAGAATATATACACGCACACACATACACGCGCGCGCACACACATTAGAATGTCCTGTAAAGTGCTGAAACGGGAAGCAGGAGATGGTTAGATGGCAGAAGTGATATAAACATGAGACAATAGGAAGCATAATGAGAGATATCAAAGACATTTATGAGATTGAGTGTACGCATAACTAAAGAACTGAGGATGAGGCACATGGAAATGGAAGCCCACTGGCTTCCACAACAACCTGGATTATATTTCTTCCCACCGCGCTTCCATTCTTTTCTCCCAGGTTCTCCACCTCCATCACATATGCTCTGCTCTGATGATGCTACGTTCCACACCAGAGGTTCTTTTTTTTTAGCCAAGGAATCCTTTACACTGTAGTAAACAAAACCCTTACCCGGGTCCATTCCATTTCCCATGCTCAGGTACTCGCCTCTTCCCATCCTCACAACTGTTATAGAACCCTCTTCTTCTCACCTTCTCTTCCCCCCCCCCCCCCCGCCCCACACCCTGCCTAGCTTCTTCATTTGACAGACTTTCTGCCACCTCTAATATGATTCCATCACCAAATGCATCTTCCCCTCCTCTCACCTCTCTGGTTCTGAAGGAACTGTTCATGAGACCTTGTTTCATTCTTACACTGCCCCTACTGCTTGCTCTTCTGCTGACACTTGCCTGTGCAAGCACAGGAGATGCAAAAACTGCCCATTCACCTCCTCCCACACCACTGTTTAGGACCCCAGACACTCCTTCTGAATGAGAAAGCAATGTACATGTACTTCCTCCAACCTAGGCCATTGTAGTTGCTGCTCATGATGTGGACTTCTCTGCATTGAGGAAACCAAACGAGGATTAAGTGAACACTTTGCCGAATCCCTCTGGTTCGTCTGCAAGTGCGACCCCGAGCTCGCTGTTGTGTACCACTTCAATTCTCCAACCTACTCCCATTCTGACCTGTCTGTCTTTGACCCTTTACACTGTTCCAATGCAGGCTTTAGGAACAGCACCATATCTTTCGATTAGGAGCTCTGCAACCTTCTGGACTTCATATTGACTTCAGTAACTTCAGAGCTTAACTATAGCTCCCATTTTCTAGATTCAGCTGGAAGTGCTGATGTTTCCAAGGAGGGCGGGTCTAAATGTTGGGATGGGGACCCTCTGTTTTAATTCTATACTGGCCAGGGTCTACACCCTTCGTGTTAACTTGCTTTTTTTCTTCAGTGGAAAAGAAAACTGGGATAATTTTGTAGTAGACAGGCAATCTGCTCCACCAGTTTACCACTCGAGCGGTGAAGGTGAAAATGACCCCTTTATCTCTCGCAGAGCTAGCTGCAGCAAGTAGCAGCTAATACCACGTTGGAGAGATTTCACTCTTCCCATTCCTTCCCCATCTGGGTATTGACACTGGCTGTGTGTGTGTTTTTTTAAATTCGTTTTTATGGGATGTGGGCATGGCTGGCAAAGCCAGTATTTATTGCCCATCCCTAATTGCCATTGAGAAGGTGGTGGTGAGCCGCCTTCTTGAACCGCTGCAGTCCATGTGGTGAAGGTACTCCCACAGTGCTGTTAGGGAGGGAGTTCCAGGATTTTGACCCAGCGACAATTAAGGATCGGCGATATACTTCCAAGTCAGGATGATGTGTGACTTGGAGGGGAACTTGGAGATGGTGGTGTTCCCATGCGCCTGCTGCCCTTGTCCTTCTAGGTGGAAGAGGTCGCGGGTTTGGGAGGTGCTGCCGAAGAAGCCTTGGCGAGTTGCTGCAGTGCATCTTGTAGATGGTACACACTGCAGCCACGGTGCGCCGGTGGTGGAGGGAGTGAATGTTTAAGGTGGTGGATGGGGTGCCAATCAAGCGGGCTGCTTTGTCCTGGATGGTGTCGAGCTTCTTGAGTGTTGTTGGAGCTGCACTCATCCAGGCAAGTGGAGAGTATTCCATCACACTCCTGACTTGCTCCTTGTAGATGGTGGAAAGGCTTTGGGGAGTCAGAAGGTGAGACACTCGCCGCAGAATACCTATCCTCTGACCTGCTCTTGTTGCCACAGTATTTATGTGGCTGGTCCAGTTGAGTTTCTGGTCAATGGTGACCCCCAGGATGTTGATGTTGGGGGATTCGGTGATGGTAATGCCGTTGAATGTCAAGGGGCGGTGTTTAGACTCTCGCTTGTTGGAGATAGTCATTGCCTGGCACCTGTGTGGCGCGAATGTTACTGCTACTTATCAGTCCAAGCCTGAATGTCGTCCAGGTCTTGTTGCATGCGCATATGTGCCTTCTGTTAAAGATTTTTTTCTTTCCCTTCAGTTTCGTAACTCACTGAATCTACTCATGGAGACCCTGAACGCCACAACACCACACTATGTACGCTGCATCAAGCCAAACGATGAGAAATTTGCATTCACGTAAGTCCAGTACAGATTGACCAAGGTGGTAATGTGCCGCAATCCACGGCAGCTTTATGTCGCAGTTTTAAGGAGTTTAATTCTGATCTCTTTGGTTTAGCATCGCGGGTCAACTCAATAAACAGACCTTGTGTCCTGTATGATCTAAGTGCACTCCATATCTAGCTGAATGAGGGTATGCGCCAGAGTTTGTCCATATACAGACTACTGAAATATTACACATGTTGCTCCATAAACTCTTCTCTCTTTATAGAAGGTGGACTGAAATAGCACTCTACTAAGAGAAGGCACACTTTCAGATCAATAGCTGGTTTATTGTATAAAATATATCAACGAACATTATACAGTATTCACAGTGCAAACAATCAATTTCCCCATGCTCCTCAGTTATAGAAAATATTGAAAACATAACTTACTACCTCTCTCTATATATTATGGTCTCACCTTCTCCAACTCAAGCTTTCAAAGCTAAACTGGTTCAGACTTTTAAAACACAGACAGCTTCTTTCTACTGCTATGAAAACATGCCAATATGTGTTTGAGTGAGCTTTCTCTGTGAACTGCTGCTCCCCCTCCCCCCTTAGGTCTGTGTGATGGGGGATCAGGCCACTGAGTTGTCAATCAAAGTTACTACCCTGAGGTGAGAACCTACCTCTTTAATGTGGGAGTAGGAGTTTCATCTGGTTCAGCCTTCCATTGTTCAAGTGGAATGGAACAACCTTTGGACCCTCGGGTATCGCAAGGAACCATCTTCTCATAATAGCCAGAAATGTTTAAGATTATACCTAACAATCCTTGCTCTGAATACTTAATTAAGCATTCAAATCACCATTGCGAGTGTTACAAGTTTTGAGGCTACCTTAGTTATTTCAGTAAAACCAGCTACCCGACACCCCGCCTCCACCCCCCCCCCACCCCCCCACAACCCTACAGGGCGTGGGTCTCAATACACCATCTCCTACTATCCTGAAAATTAATACGAACATAGCTTGATGAGTTAATTGACTTTCATTGTCTCCATTTGAAGTCGACCATGAGCCACAAACATTCTATAAACTGACCCATCTAACACGTCTTTAATGCCTGAAGCCCGTGGCACTTTTTTTTAAACCTGTGTGAATTCAGTTTGTTTTAAAACACAACACTGAAACATCACTCATTCCCAAATCTTTTCCATGAAGAAAAATCTTGAAAAATATGATTATGAGCCCAAACAAACTTTCAGGCTCTTGGCTTACTGTTTAGAAAAAATGCTGAATCTAGCATTATAGAAATATTATAAATTTTAAAAATACAGCTCAGGTAATGCAGGCAAAATCCAATTTGCCATAACATGATACAGTTAAGCATTGTTATTGCATACTTACTGTGGGGTATGCAAACCAGTTCTTCAGAAACAAATTTAAGATCCTGTACTGTTGTGGAAGCATAATGGAATAGTGGACAGACACAGACACACAGGTGCACGAGCGTGCTTTCTATTACCTTGCATATAAGTGTTAATATTTTTAAGGGAACACACCAATCCTTCCAATTTGAGCCCCTGAGTTTTAGGTTTGGTGATCATTTTTTTTTGTCCATTAGAACAACTCGTGTCTTTTTATAGTGTGATATTCTATTGGTTGGGTAATAATGAGATTCGTTGCATCACTGTGCAGTTGTAATTGATACCACCAGTTATAAAATGCATTTGTAATTGACGAGGTTATCTACCTATGACGTGTAATTGGCAAAGTCTGTCCACACATGCACTTGTGATTGATGGGTCCATCAACACGTGCAGTTATGACCGATGAGGCTGTTAATGCGTGAGCATGTAACTGAGAAACCTCTAAGTGTGCATTTGTATTTGACGGAACCTATTGACCAGTAACCTCTCCCTAACATCTGTCTGAGGCTGAACCACACTGTTCGCAACCTTGGTGTCATATTTGGCCTTGAAAGGAGCTTCTGACCACATATCCGCAGCATAACAAAGACTGCCTAGTTCCACCTCCGTAACATCGCCCATCTCCGCCTTTGCCTCAGCTCATCCGCTGCTGAAACCCTCATCCCATCCGCTGCTAAAACCCTCTAGACTTGACTATTCCAACGCACTCCTGGCTGGCCTCCCACATTCCACCCTACATAAACTTGAGGTCATCCAAAACTCGGCTGCCCATGTCCTAACTCGCACCAAGTCCCGTTCACCCATCACCCCTGTGCTCGCTGACCTACATTGGCTCCCGGTTAAGCAACGCCTTGATTTCAAAATTCTCATCCTTGTTTTCAAATCCCTCCATGGCCTCGCCCCTCCCTATCTCTGTAATCTCCTTCAGCCCCACAACCCACTGAGATATCTGCGCTCTTCTAATTCTGCCCTCTTGAGCATCCCTGATTATAATCATTCAACCTTTGGTGGCCGTGCCTTCTGTTGCCTAGGCCCTAAGCTCTGGAATTCCCTGCCTAAACCTCTCTACCTCGCTACCTTTCTTTCCTCCTTTAAGACGCTCCTTAAAACCTACCTCTTTGACCAAGCTTTTGGTCACCTGCCCTAATTTATCCTTATGTGGATCGGTGTCAAATTTTTTGTCTTAAACTACTCCTGTGCAGCGCCGTGGGACGTTTTACTACATTAAAGGCGCTATATAAATACAAGTTGTTGTTGTACTGCACTGTAATTGAAGAGAATGGTTAGTGACGTAAGAAAACTACTAGACACTTGGTCTAAGCGTTAAACAAAGCTTTAATCAACTGTTTTACAACATGGAGGTCTAGTTGTGTCCTTAACTAGTTCCTGTTAAGAATGTCCTGCTCAAGCTGGGCCCGTGCCCGAGTATGTATACTCTCCCTGGACAGCGCCACCCGCAGGCCACTCAGTATTATTTCATAAGTCTTTCTTTCATGAATGACAGATTCATGTCAGTTAGCATCCACATTTGTAATTGAGAAGTCCTATTGTATAGCGTGTAGCATTTATCAGTTGCAGGAACATGTGTTCAGTTGCTTTATCTGGAAGCTATAGTCACCAACATGGCAGCAGAACGATTAGGATAATAGGGTAGCGAGCGAGGCATGTAAATATGGCTCATTTTGCAAATAATCTCAATAATTTTATGGTATATTAAAGGAGCTGTATGAATAATTCAGGTTGTTGAGGAGCATTGAGCAGGAAGACTGTATGGTTTTGGGCCAGTCTGGTAGACAGTACTTGAGTAGGTACTTTGTGTTTCTGTAATAAATGGTGCATTTTTACTCACCGAGGTGAGGGATGCCACTTTGTGTAGAATAGAATGCCTTTTATTGCAGAATAGAATATTTTCTGCAACCCATTGTCAGCATTAAGCACTATCAGTTTAGAGCTCTCTGCATTCTAATTTAAGTTGATTAAGCCAGAAACCTGGCTAAGGCACCAGATCACCTCTTACTGTACTGATTTGACTTTTTTTCATAGGTACATATGCGATCTCTTTGAGCGTGACTGCCTATCTGAGCTGAATTCTGAGCAGATTTGTGCTGTGTATTCACAGCCACGAGGGGAAGGAGAGAGGGGAAAAAACAATACACGTGCTATTAAATATCTTTTCACTTCATTATAGTCTCACTTTCTTTTGGCTGATAGCTGGCCTTACCCTGTCAACCTCCACAACTTTCAACTTCTCAACATGCCACAACCCACATCATTACCTTCACTAAGTTCCACACTTCCATCACCCCGCCCCCTTGAAGCTCACTGGCTTCTCTTGCTCCAGCATGTTGATTTCAAAATTCTTGTCTTTGTGTTCAAATCTCACACCAACCCAAAGTATCTTGTTCTGCCTCAAGTCTCAGCGTTCACCCTCCACTCCTCTAACATTGAAATTCTCCTTGATGCTCACTCTTTCTTGCTCCACCAATGGTGGCTTCTCACTCAGCCAATTATGGGTCTGCCTTCTGGAATTCTCCAACTAGTCCCCTTCACCTCACTACCTCCCTTGCTGCTTTCGAAACCTTCCTCTTTCACCATACTTTCAGTTTCCCATTCTAGCCTCTCCATTTCTCTCCCCTTTTCCCATGCACTGTGTCCACTATTGCTTATTGTAAAGTACACTCAGACATCACCTTGTATGTGAGGAGCACTAAATTATGCAGAATATTGTTGTTAATAGATTGGGCCACAGACCTGCTACCAGGTGTCTGCTAATTCCATTCACAGACCTGTAGATTAAAGAAAATGGTCTCTACCATATTGAGACTTAAGCACATAACATAGGCTAACACTTCAGTACAGTATTGAGGGAGTGCTGGACTATCAGAGGTGCTGTTTTTCAGATGAAATATTAAACCCTCACAGGTGGACAGAAAAGATCCCAAGACATCTCTCGTTGTCTTGAACAACACCCCTCATCCAACACCACCAGAACAAATTATCTGCTCATTGTTGTTTGTGGGACCTTGCTGTATGCAAATTGGCTGTGGTGTTTTCCTGTATTACAACTGTGCCGACACTCTAAGTACTTTGTTGGCTATGAAGCACTTTGAGACGGCCTGAGTCCGTGAAAGGCATCATATAAATGCAAGTTTTTTTCTTTCATTACAGTCAGGTGCCCAAGACTAATGGAATGACTGCCTTGTTGAAATTTAAATTTTGCCTCTATGCCCCAAAGCTCAAGTGTGCATCTTCCCACAACAGCAGAGTAATTCACTCTATGAAAAATTGTTACTTTAAACCTGCATCACTTCACTCCATGGCACAGCTTATTGGCAATGACAATCTGTATTTATAAAGCATCTTTAACATAGAAAAATGTCCCAAGGCTCATCACAGAGGCGTAGTCAAAAAAGGGGATGCTGAGCCATAGAAGGAGATATTATGAAGTGTGGTCACTGTGATGATCTTAAAGGTAGAAAGGCAGAGGGGTTTAGAAAGGGAATTCCTTGGGAGACTCTGGAGCATGCACCCTATGTGTTATACTATAGAGGTTGTCCATACTAGGATCAAATGTAACTTGAAAAATTTTGGAGATAAAATTTAAATCTTGCATCTGAACCTTATATTGAGGCAAAATGTCATTTGTTGAAATTTCTGCATATGCATTCTTTCCTGGAATTTTGAGGAGAGAATTCATAACTCTTTCTGTCTCCTTCAAGAAGCAAGGAAGGGTTAAACATAATTTTGGACTATCGCAAGAGCATGCAATGGGCTATGATCCCACAGTAAAATTTCATAACCTGGAAAAACAATGAAGCAATACATCAAATGAAGTTTTACAGCAGTGTTTTCATATAAATAGTACCAGAAATTACTGATGACACAAAGCTTCGGGAGCAATGATCCATGCAAAGTTACCGCTTTCCTTTGTTTGGCTCATGAATGTTGATTTCATTCTGAAAAGAAAAAGAATCAATATTTCTTCTGCACGTTGGAGACTTGTACAAGTTTTACTCCAGATGAAGCAGGTAGCTAATCTATAACTGTCAGTCCTATTACGAGCAATAAAAGTGTAATTGGTTCGATTTGGATTGATCATGATTGGAACTCACACTGCAGACGTATGCAGCATTTTCTGCTTTTCGTCTGATGACTGCATTAAGTACTGGGCAAATGGATGCAATAGAGGTTAGACCCAGAGTTTGGCTCCCCTCTTTAAATCTCCCAAGCGGCACGCTTCCTGCACCAGTTTTGACTTTTCTATTTCATGCACTGAAAAGAGACATCTTCTGCTTGCTTTATTGGTTATGCATGGAATATTCGGGCCCTGAAATTCCACTGTGGGATAATAGCCTATTTCCTGACATGTTCTCTAAAATGACTCTCTCTGCTATTATATTTTAAATGGTTAATACCTCCACTAAGATAGTGGAGAGAGGAATTTCAGACAAATGCCATTTGTACACTAGTATCCCACTAGTATGTTCTTGAGCTGAACAAACCCCCAGGTCATAACATTTCAAAGCCTAGAAAACTCTGAATTGGATTTGCAGAATGGCTGCTACAATTGGCATTAGTGGGCTGGATTTTATCAATGGGGATGTGCTGGAGGCGGGACTTCTGGTGTTCCGGGTTTCAGTCCCGCCCCCAGTGACGTCTGACCAACCCATGCTATTTTCCCTTGATTGGCATTGTTACCGGCCAATTAAGGGAAAGCCAGTGACAGATGACGTCCGCGTATGACGCTTTATCTGTCCAAAATTTTTGGGCAGATGAATTGTCAGCGTTTGACAGCTTTGAGAAGCTGTTAAACACTGAAAATCTCGGTTCTAAGGTGAGCCCTTACACAGAATGCTCACCAAGACCCCTCTCTTGAGCAGAAAGCAGATGGCTGCTGAATCTGAGAATTCAGCAGCCATTCTGTCATCTCTGCCGTTGAGATGAGGCACCTCCAGATCCTCAGAGGTTGAAGCCTGCAGAAAGAAGCAGAGGTAAGGAAACTTTTTCCAACACTTTACACTCACCTCTCATACTTACCTGTCCACACTTGCACCCATCACTCACCTCTACAGCTTACATTTCGACCCCTCTCACCCCCGCAGACCCACTGCTCGCCTCGCTGACCCTGGCGCGGTTCGCAGCCGTCAGGAAGCCCGCACTTGCAGGGGTAAAATGGGGAAAAGCCTCAAAACTGCCTGTTAACAGGCAGTTAATTGGCTCTAATCCCCTTCCTGCCTCAAGGGGACGGGTCCCTGCGCGTCTCGGGGACCCGCCTCCTGGGAAGATGGCACAGAGGCGGGTTGGGAGCAGGGTTGGTACCCGCTCCCAGTTTCTGCCGTTTTCCCAGCAGTCCCACCTCCTCAGGGCTGGTAAAATCCATCCCAGTGTTCCCGGATGAAAGAGTAGAAAAAACAGGCTGGATTCCTGATGCTGTTTAGCTTCTCGACACAGTTTGTTCACATCACTCAACATACCAAGATTGACCTGCATTAGTGCGCTGGTACACTTTGCAGGTGCAACTGATTAACTTAAACTCAAGTCTTATTGGTTGCTCAAGTCACATAACTCAGGCATATATTTCAGCAATCATTACAAGTGAAGGCTCTTGAGATGGAAAAGGTTTGTGTAGAATGTGTATTACCATCTCATAAACATATCCTTCGTACTGAGGAGGTGTGACGACGGGCTGCTTGAGTCAAGGCTGATTCTACAAGTTCCAGTAATTGAACTGTAAAAAAAATATGCAGAAATCAGCACAAACCTGCACAAAAAGTATTGCAGCTGCTATAGTTTCTTTTCTAATATTTGAATAAAGTTTCCATAGCAACCAGGAGTGAAGTAACAGCCTGATGATTTTCTGCGATTGAGTTTGAGGTGATTCTGCGCTCTAACTGTTCTTCCAGAACAGCCCAGTTGCAACACAGAGATAGAGTGCTGCCCATCCAGTTTATTTTATTTGGAAACATCGCAGCTTATTGTGTTGCATTTTATTTAATGATGGTTTTGTTGAAGATCTGACAGCAGCCAGGAAACCTGTATGCAAAACACATAACTTGCATCATCACAATTAATTCTGAAAATATTGAGTCACTTTTGAGCAACAACAAAAATGATGTGCAGTTTGTCTCCTTCTCTGGCAATGGGGACAGCTGCCTTCTCCAGTAAAAATAATCCAGTAAAAACGAGGTGCAAATAATACACACTGCATTGAGCTGAGCCGTATCTTGCCTCTTCCGTATAATACATTGGTAAACATAAATGAAAAGTATTGACCTGTTGACATGTAGAAAATGAAATCTAAGTCGAGGAATGGCACCCGTCAGAGACAGAAGAGAACTGTGATGTCCCCTCCAATATTTTTCTTGCTGGCCTCCCATCCTCCAGCTTCTATAAACTCCAACTTGTTCAAACCTTAGCTGCCTGTATCTTGTCCCACACTAAGTCATGCTCAACCATTACCCTTGTCCTCACTGCCATACGTTAAATACAAAAAAATAGTCCCCAAGATTTTCCAGAGCCGCCAACCAAAACTTAATTTACTAATTTTACAAAGACCGCAAGTTGAAAATTGGGTCAGCCAGGATATCTTTGTGGAAGTGTCAGCTTCCCAGTTCATAAGTTTTTGGAGCCAATTTTTTTTCTTCAAATGTGGCTACAAAAAAGAAGTCTAATTCAAAGGATGGAATTTCAAGACAGTTTCGATGTTTTGTTTCGACCGGGACACCTGGCAGAAACCTTGGAATGTTCTGAAAGGAATCAGTAGTTCAATTGCTTTCCTTACAATCTGTGAATGTTCTCTTTCAATACTGATCCAAAATTATTCCAGCTCTTTTGTTTCCCGGAACACGATTTCAAAGTGCTGTTTGTAGTGATGTCAGTCAACAGCTCCTGGTAGGTGATTGCAAGATCTGGAATCTGAGCTACCATTGTTGTGAATGGACAGTGAACCCACACAAATTCCTCTGGATTCAGGCTGGAAAAATATTTTTCAAACTACTTGGAGAGACTGTTAAGATGGGTGAAATGTTGAGGAAAACCATGCTCCAAGTTATTTTCAGGAATTCAGACAGGAGCTGGAATGGCATGAAGTAGCCTTCATTTACATCCTACCACCACAGGTGAATCTTGCCAACCTGTACAGATCAATCCTCTTTTGATGAAAATACATTTGTTCTTCCCTTCAAGTTACAGAATCAACTTGCTACCTTTTTTCAAAAATAGCAGCCAAGTAGGCATGTTATGCTTGGAATTTCTTGTCATTGAATTTTAACTGTTTGGACTGTCATTTTCTGCTACAAACGTCGTTCACCTCATAGCTCTCAGACACAGTTCAAGACTTTACCAGATGACTGACTGTGAACTTCCCGTATGGAATAGAGTCCAGTTCCTTGTGCAAGATCTGAACAGCCGTGTACTCCGTGCACAGGATTTCATGTATTTGGCAATTTTCACCATTGTGGGACTCTTGCAGCTTCACTTCAAGGTCTTTCAATGCAAGTATTCTCAGTAAATCTCAGTGGTAAGTACAACTGTTTAACTGTTTGGACTGTCATTTTCTGCTACAAACGTCGTTCACCTCATAGCTCTCAGACACAGTTCAAGACTTTACCAGATGACTGACTGTGAACTTCCCGTATGGAATAGAGTCCAGTTCCTTGTGCAAGATCTGAACAGCCGTGTACTCCGTGCACAGGATTTCATGTATTTGGCAATTTTCACCATTGTGGGACTCTTGCAGCTTCACTTCAAGGTCTTTCAATGCAAGTATTCTCAGTAAATCTCAGTGGAAGTAACATATAGAGTGGATAAAGGGGAACCAGTGGACGTAGTGTATTTAGACTTCCAAAAGGCATTTGACAAGGTGCCACACAAAAGATTATTGCTTAAGGTAAAAAATCACGGGATTGGGGGTAATATTCTGGCATGGATAGAGTATTGGCTATCTAACAGAAAGCAAAGAGTTGGGATAAATGGTTCATTCTCAGACTGGCAATCAGTAACTAGTGGTGTTCCACAGGGGTCAGTGCTGGGTCCCCAACTCTTCACAATCTATATTAACGATTTGGAGGAAGGGACCAAGTGTAACATATCAAAATTTGCAGATGATACAAAGATGGGAGGGAAAGTAGTGAGTGAGGAGGACATAAAAAACCTGCAAGGGGACATAGACAGGCTAAGTAAGTGGGCAGAGATTTGGCAGATGGAATACAACACTGGAAAGTGTGAGGTGATGCACTTTGGCAGGAAAAATCCTAGAGCAATTTATTATCTTAATGGCAAGAAACTGGAGAGTACTGAAGTGCAAAGGGATCTGGGGGTCCTGGTGCACGAAACTCAAAAGGTTAGTATGCAGGTGCAGCAAGTGATTAAGAAGGCAAATGGAATGTTGGCTTTCATTGCTAGGGGGATAGAATATAAAAATAGGGAGGTATTGCTTCAGTTGTACAAGGTATTGGTGAGACCGCACCTGGAATACTGCATACAGTTTTGGTGTCCTTACTTAAGGAAAGACATCCTTGCTCTCGAGGCAGTGCAAAAAAGGTTCACTCGGTTAATCCCGGGGATGAGGGGGTGGTCATATGAGGAGAGGTTGGGTAGATTGGGACTCTACTCATTGGAGTTCAGAAGAATGAGAGGCGATCTTATTGAAACATATAAGATTGTGAAGGGGTTGGATCGGGTGGATGCGGGGAGGATGTTCCCGATGACGGGTGAGACGAGAACTAGGGGACATAGTCTTAGAATAAGGGGCTGCTCTTTCAAAACTGAGATGAGGAGGAACTACTTCACTCAGAGGGTGGTAGGTCCATGGAATATGCTGCCACAAAAAGCTGTAGAAGCTACAACATTAATTAAATTTAAAACAGAAATAGACAGTTTCCTAGAAGTAAAGGGCATTAAGGGTTACGGGGAGCGGGCAGGAATTTGGACATGAGTCTAGGTTCGGATCGGTCATGGCCCTGTGGGTAGTGGAGCGGGCCCAGGGACCGTGTAGCCTGATTCTGCTCCTATTTCGTGTGTGCAATTCTGTTAGATGCAGGAGATGGTTCTGTGATAGATAGTAGATTGGCGGTTAGGATCAGATCAGCCATGATCTTATTGAATGGCGGAGCAGGCTCGAGGGGCCGATTGGCCTACTCCTGCTCCTATTTCTTATGTTCTTATGTTCTTTGACTGCCCAAAAAGGCCATTTTGTGTCCAATGTAGCCTTGCACCATCATTGCTAATGTCAATACCAATGCAGCTCTTCCATTTGTGACCAAAAGTCTTCAGCTCTTCACCTACATTGTTGAAGATATTGGCTACTTGTGCCATTGTTGCTAGAAAGAAAAAGAGGTCTTCATCAAAGTGTTCAGCTTTGATGTTTTAGTGCACTTAGACCAGAAGTACATCCAAATTTCCAATCTCTTACCACCTCATCCAACTGCAAGCTGAACTTTGAGGATTTCAGCATTTTATCAGTCATCTCAATTCGACAGTGATCTAACATCTCACAAACTTGGCAGCAGACTGTATTGTTTTCAGCTGTTCCTGCATTTCTTTAAACACATTTTGAACCATTTCAATTGCAGCCAGCAGAACAAGTGTCTTAGTAGTCGTGTGTTTGTTTTATTTGAAGCAATCTGCTTGGTCAGCTGGCTTTTTATCTTTGTGTTGGAAAAACTCAGTGGGGTAGATTTTCATCTTCACCGCCTGAGGAGTAAGCTAGCAAAGCAGATTGCCCGTCCTTTTCAGAACCCATCTAATATTCATTGCATTGAGTTCGATAGAATAAAAATCAGCTGAGTCCTATGAAGGACGGGATGGTTTCAGGTTTATTGATGAAACCAATGAGGCACAGAATGCACTTGGTTTTGACCCATCTAGGTTTCACCACTGAAGACTGTATTTCTGAAAATTGTTAGCATACCGATGCTTCACTGCACAACGGTGTCTTCTGTGGCCCATTAGTTATGCATGTGTTCATACTTGCCGCAGAACTACAATACCACAATATAATCTCTAATGAAATGAAGCATCTTGCCTTACTTACAGATTTACTATTTGTAATATGTCCATGTAAAGTGCTGGTGTTATAACATTAAATAACTTTAGATGTGTTTAGAAAAGAATAATGAAGAGTTGAAGATAGGGAGCCTTACTGGAAAATGGCAAAATAAAAGGGCATCTGACCCAAATTAACTCGGCAGAAAACTTAGCAAAGAGATCGACAGATCAGTCGTGGGTAATCTTCAAATATGAAATGCACAGATTACAAAATAACTATATTCCTACAAGGTGAAAAGGAAGTGCATCAAAGCATAGAGTTCACTGGATAAATAGAAAGATTAAAATTAAACTGAAACTTATGAAGGGAGGCATATGATAAAATTAGGGCAAACAATATTAAAGGCAGTTATGAGGAATATGGGAAGTATAGTCGGGAAGTGTAAATGGAGATTAGAAAGACTAAAAGACAATGTGAAAAAAGACTAACTGATATTAATGGCCCGGAATTTGCTGCAATTTTGCACCCAAACAAATACGTAATTGTGGCATAACTCTAATTTCCGGCATAAAAGATCAAGGAAATTTAAGCGCAAGTGTCTTGAATTCACTCTTGCACAATGCCCGAAATTCCTCTTTTTTTTACGCCAGTTCATCGAGATGTACGCCCGACTATTTGTGGCTCATTAACGTGGCTTCGCGCCAACACCCCCACCACCAGCACCTCCCCCACCCCCGCCACATGGAAAAGAATAGAACAGGCAAATTTCCTGCGATTACACTGGGTCAATACAAGTGTAAATACACGCCCAAAATTTTAAGCGCACAGTGACCCGTATTCACCTGATTCCGGCGCAAATCTGTAGTTCCAGGAAGCATTCTGGCTGTACTTATTCTGTGCGTTCTTGCATCAATTTAATTCTTATTTTTCCATAACAATGGCTCTTCTGTTGCCATTGCCCTTCTTTGCCATAATAATGGAAGAGGAGCGGCAGGAAATAATGAATTAGTTTTAAAGTGTAGTTGTGGTTGTTGTGTAGGTAAACATGGTACCTGATTTGCATACAGCAAGGTCCTACAAGTATTCAAGATAATCATGGAAACACTCAGCAGGTCAGGCAGCATCGAGGAGAGAGAAACAGAGTTAACGTTTCGGGTCGAGGACCCTTCGTCAGAGTGTTTCCAGCATTTTCTGTTGTTATTTCAGATTTCCAGCATCCGCAGTATTTTGCTATTGTTCAAGATAATCATCATTGGTAGTATTGGTTGAGGTTTGAATGTTGGCCAGGTCACTGGGAAAACGCCCTGTTTTTCTTTGAAAAGGTGCCTTGGGATCATTTGCGTCCACCTGAACAGGTAGACAGGGCCTTGGTTTAACGTCTCATCCAAAGGCCAGCTCTGAATTGTCAGCTTAGATTAATGATGGCACATGAGGCTTGAGCCTCTGGTTTGGCATGGCTATTAGAAGAATTTTGAAACACCACTTTGGACTTAGCATCTATTTCAAAGCCATCTGACCCACAGCTGAAATCCAAGTATCGAACTCTTGGGTTCAAACTGTCTGTCCCAGTGACTTTAACAAGAATTCAAGAAGTCCTGAAATTCACTGTCATGAGGGAGAAATCTCAGGAAAGAAAATATCCAGTAATCTTCGATAGCTTCCAAATTCTAGAATATTCCATGACTCGGCTGCACTGCAGAATGGATATTTTCACGGATATACATTGCTAGTCTACTGGGCAACAAAGTTAGTTGAACAGAAAATTGCAAGGTTGTAATTCCAAAAAACACTGACAGCGCTCTTCTCGAAAGGCTACTATATAAGCTTAAAGTAGTGGGGATTCAGTGTAAAACCTGGGAATGGATAAATAATAGTTTATAGGGTAGGAAACAGTGGGTCCTTGTTAAAGGGGTAGCATCAGGGTCGGGGTAAAGACCGAGTAGAATGCTTCAGGGATTGGTGTTGGGACCACTACTCTTTCCAATTTACATTGAAGATTTAGAAACATAGAAAAATAGGAGCAGGGGTAGGCCATTCGGCCCTTCGAGCCTGCTCCGCCATTCAATATGATCATGGCTGATCCTCTATCTCAATACCATATTCCCGCTATCTCCCCATACACCTTGACGCCTTTTGCGTCTAGAAATCTATCTATCTCCTTCTTAAATATATTCAGTGACTTGGCCTCCACAGACTTCTGTGGTAGAGAATTCCACAGGTTCACCACCCTCTGAGTGAAGAAATTTCTCCTCATCTCAGTCCTAAATGTCCTACCCTGTATCCTGAGACTGTGACCCCTCGTTCTAGAGCCCCCAGCCAGGGGAAACCTCCTCCCTGCATCCAGTCTGTCTAGCCCTTTCAGAATTTTACACGTTTCAAAAGGATTCAGAAGCTCAATGCAAACTGGACGAAAAGAATGGAGGATAGTCTTGACTCAGTTTCTAGTGGGTATGAATCTGTAGCACAAAATGGTCAATAAGTTGACACTAGATTGGCACTCTCTGAGCGTGGCTGCTGAAATCCTATTGTGTTAAACACAGAAGGAGGTAATAAATGGATAGGAATAATTAAACAAAGAAGTTTCAATAAGATCCTTTTGTAAATGCTCATTTCTCTCTTGCAGATTTGACCCTAAACGAGCTGTACAGCAGCTCCGGGCCTGTGGAGTGTTGGAGACTATCCGTATCAGTGCTGCAGGATACCCATCCAGGTAGGTGTGCGGCTCATGCTACTCTGTTGAGGTTAATCTAAAACCCTTTTGTATATAAATATATGGGAGGTGGAATAAGGATTCTACCATTATTGCATACGAAGTGCAACTGGTGGATAAAAACAAAAATATTTGAGGATCAAATTGCTGTCTTTGAAGCCTGAAGAGTATTTGTACCATCTCTGAGTACGCTAGGATTCCCATTGCAAGCATGGATACAGTGAAGAACTTCTGAGACCCACTCAGTCCATGTAATTTCTTGTGCCTGTTCTAGGAGCCTCTGAGAAAATCCATGAGACTAACAAAAAAAAACCTGAAGTAAGCTATTAATAGGGTTTGAAAAAGTGTGCGCTAGAGCAGGTACGACATCTGCAGCAGTAATACAGCTCATTTGCAAAGCAGATTGAGCCCAGAAACCAAGTCCACTTGAAAGCTTCCCCAATGCTGAAGTACCGCCCTCCTTAATACTTCCAGTACTTCACTGACATGGCCATTTTTCATGTGTGAACCTTGACGGTGCTGTCAACAGGCTATTTTACCATACAAGGCATCGCAACCAAGTTCAGTGCTGTTCTCGCCTGATCTCATACGTGCGCACTTGCTGCAAGGGTAGGAATGTGAACACTAGCTGATTCTTTTTGTTTTGTTCTCTAATTCAGGAGCCCTGAAGCCAGTTGTAGCTCTCTTACCACATTCTACCCTGTAGTAAGTCCCCTTCAGCTGTCACCCTGTCCTTACTGACCTCTACCAACTCCTTGCACAACGCCGTGTGTCCCCCCCCTGCCCCGCCGCCCACCTCCCCCACCTTCCCCACCACCAGCATTTCATGTCAAAATCTCATCCTTGTTTAAAAATCACCCCATGATCTTGCTCCACCCAACCTCTAAAACCTCTTCCAACCCTACAATTCTACCTTTCACCCTCTGTTGTTCTGAATACATGCCCTGGCTTCCCTCTCTACAATGTCAGTGGCAGAGCCTTCAGCCGTCATGACCGTGCACTTTGAAATTCTATTCCTAAATCCCGCTGCCTTACTGCATCTCCCATTTCCCCTCCCCCCCCCCCCCACCACAAACCTTCAAAAGCCTCCTCAAAACCTACCTTTTTAACAACACCTTTGACCATCACCTGTAACCCTTTTCCAAATCCTGCTTGGTGTCCAATGCTCCCCTTTGTGAAGCACCTCAAGACATTTCACTATGTTAAAGGTGTCACATCAATATAACCTATTGCTAGAACAATAGAAATAACATGCCAAGGAAGGCAACTAGTGTAAAGTGTACGAACATCAGACTGGTATTCTGGCTTAACTTGAGAAGCAGAAAGGAACCATGCAGGACCTTTCCTCGGTTGATGTAACTGGGTTGATCGGGTCCATGATAGTGTCACTAAGGAGAGGAGAGTGAAGAATAAACAAGCATTTTAATTGTAAAACATTATTACCTTTTTTTCTTCATCTACAAATGATATACATTATCATTTTGTTAACAGAAATTGTCCCAGAATTTATTGCTGGTAATTTTGTTCGTGTGCTGAGGAAGGTGCAGCAATAAAATCGGAGTCACGGTGCTATTGCTGAATTAATCCCATCGGCCACATAAAAGTAATTATTTAAATTCTCATTTTTATGGATAAATACAGAGCAGCATCTCTTCGTGTGGACCAACTGCAGGATCTGATGCTGCGATATTGCTGGAGGGGCTGAGCCAGCCCAGAATAAACCAGGATACGAGCCCTATGACTTCAAATGAAGTCTGCCAACTTCTCTCACAAGTCATCATGTACCTTCCATAATTTTTTTTTAAACTAAAGCTATGAGCAGACTAGATAAATGTAAGAATTTATAGAAACAGCAAAAAGCCGGTCACTTTATGCAGTTCAATCCCCTCTACCCACCTTCTAACTATTTCTCCTAATTCCTTCTCTCCAGAAATGCATCTACTGGTTTCTCAATAATAATAAAACAATATTATCTGTTGAACCTCTTCCTATTGACTCTTTCCGCGGCCTTCCTTAGAAACTTGGCTCACAATTCTATTACTCTTGAGCGCAAATGTCTCACCTGACTTCCCTTCTTAATCCTAACTTACTAGTTTTTCTTTTGTCATGAGTAATTGAACTTTTCACCATACTGAGCAATTTGCTTGCATCAACATCACATGGTTTATAAATATGGTTTTGTGTGTAAATTTTTATTGATTTTTGTTTTCTAAAATAATCCATCTAGCATTCGTGTATATCTCCGTGTACCTCCACTGTAACTTTCTGGACAAGTGACCTTAAGGGCCTATTGAATAGCACACCAAACCTCATCACAGCATCTCGAACTCGAACTCATTCTTTCCCTCAAGACTGTGGAACCCTTTACCTCTCTCACTTTTCCCTTCCTCCTAAAATCTGTGGGCTTTTAAAACCCAAGTTTGGTGTCACAAAGCCATTACTACTTGATTTATCTCATCTATTCTTTAAGTTTACAAAGGGCTTATAGGCCTTAGCCCTTTATCTGCAAAACAATTATTTGTTTAATGGTTACATTATTTGGTATGCTGATTTGTAAGACAACAAGCTACATTAAACAGTTTAGTTGTGAGGATAGATGAATCTTCTGGATATTGATGTGATAATCTTGGGAGATCAGGAAGCTTTTAAATCAAAACAAAAGCAAAATACTGCGGATGCTGGAAATCTGAAATAAAAACAGAAAACGCTGGAATACTCAGCAGGTCAGGCAGCATCTGTGGAGAGAGAAACAGAGTTAACGTTTCAGGTCGATGACCCTTCGTCAGAACTGGAAAAAGTTGGAGATGGAACAGGTTTTTAAGCAGGTGTAGGGGCAGGGAGAGGGGGGAGGAGAGGAAAGAACAGAAGGGAAGGTCTGTGATAGGGTGGAAGGCAGGAGAGATTAAGAGACAAAAGGAATGATGGTGCAAGGCAAAAGGTAATGGGACAAGTTAAGAAACAAAAGATGAGTCAAGTTAATTCAAGTTTTGAAAAGCTAATTCAAGTTTTGTTTTAGCAGATTAAATAGGTAATGTATAGTCCATGATAGATAGGCTGTACGTGTCTTCTTGTATCTCTGCAGTTGCAACTGAATCCTGACAGGTTTAAGTCCATGCCCTGAGTTGCTGAATATTTCTGAGATTTTTGTATTGTTTTGTACTGCTTAATCACAGTTCCTTAAAAGAAGATTGCTGAAGGGACTGGGTAATGCAGTGGGTGGGACATTGGTCATTCATCTCTATCTGGATTCACATCTGGTCGATACTGATGGGTTGAATGTTTCCTCTGTTAGTTATAAGAGTCCTATGTGAAATGGGTTTTGGAGAATTCCTAGCCTACAACAAAATCATACCTTAGAGCAAAGAAGGTTAAGGGGAGACCTAATAGAGATATTCAAAATTATGAGGGGTTTTGATCGAGCAAGTAAGGAGAAACTATTTCCTCTGGCAAGTGGGTTGGTAACCAGAGGTCATAGATTTGAAATGATGCGGAGATGCAATTTAAAATAATTGACAAAAGGTCTTGAGGGGAAATGAGAACTTTCTTCATACAGAGGGGTTGTTAAGATCTGGAACACACTATCTGAAAGGGCGGTGGAATCAGATTCCATAGGAATTTACAAAAGGCAATTGGACATGTATTTGAAGAGGTCTAATTTGAAGGGTTATGGGAAAATAGCTGGGGTGTGGGACGAAATCGGACATCTGTTTCAAAGGCACAGGCACGACAAGCTGATTGGCCTCTTCTTTGCTGTGAGTTTGTATGATTCTATTACAGAAGGAGGCCATTCAACCTATCGTGCTCGTGCTCGTGCAAGAGCTATCCAATTAGTCCCACTCCCCTGTTCTTTTCCCATAGCCCTGCAAATTTTTCCTTTTCAACAATATAACCAATTCCATTTTGAAACTGCCACTGAAGGCAGACAGTCTTGTGTTAACACCTTCGGGTTAGCTGAAGAGGGGTGGGAGGAGACTCGTGTGGAACATAAAAACCGGCATGGACCAGTTAGGCCAAATGGCCTGTTTCTGTGCTATGCATTCAATGTTTGAAGAGGCGGATTGGGGTCCGAGGCGGCGGGAAACCTGGGATGCCGGGTTTTCCGCAGACCCTGACGATTTTACTAGCAGGGCCTAATTTGAATGTCAAGCCTCGGTTTCCGCCTGCAGCCAGCTAGCTTGAGAGGCTGGCTGGCTGCAGGTGGGTAGGCCTCAGTTGCGGGGGGTCGGGATCGGGGGGGGAGAGAGGATCGGCGGGAGTCGGCAATCGGGAGGGGGGAGAGTGATCAGGGTGGGGGGGGTTGCAGGATCGGCAGATAAGCGGGCATTGCTGGGGGTGGGATGGATCGGGGGGTGGGGGTGGGGGGGATTGGAGATCGCAAGGGGGGAGTTGGCTAGGGATCGTGTGGGGGTTGGGGGGGGGTGGCTGGAGGATCGGGGCCGGCCTCCTCCTCATTGTAGGGGTGTGGGGGAGGCCTGGGAATGCGATCGGAGGTCTTGTGTTAGGTAGGGACCCTGGATCCAGGAGTTAGGTATAAAGACACTTACCTCCTGGATGCAACATTGGTTTAACTGCCAGGTTTCATGAATTGTGTGAAGCCCATCCACAGGCAGTTAAAAACAAAATGGAGGGGAAAATAGAGGCTTCCAGCCTCATTACAATATTTAAATTGAGGTAACGCCCCCTGGCAAAACCGGAAGTGGGCGGGTTGGAGGCGGAATCAGGTCGGGATTCACATTTTAACAATTTAACTGCCCCCATGCTCCAAACCCACCCATTTTTTGATGGGAAAATTCCGGCCAATTCTATGTAATCTGGCATTAAATGGGCAATCTCATTGAAAGAGGCCAACAGAATGGCTGGTGTGTGGGAAATGGAAAAATATTAGATTGGCGCAGTCGGCAACGCTGTTCTATTGTGAGGTTGGTGGTGAGGCACAATGTTGGGGCACAGTCAGGACAGCTTTACTCTGTATCCAGCCAGGGCTTTACATGAGGTGGGAGTACATGATGCCATTTCCTGGCAGAAAAAAATGATTAAAAAGATTGGAAGCTGAGTTGTCACAACACCTAACAGCTGTTTTTTTGGATAGGTGGACGTACCATGAATTCTTCAACCGATATCGAGTCCTGATGACGAAGAAGAACATAATATTGAATAATAAGAAAGAGACCTGTAAGAGGCTTCTGGAAATCGTTATCAAGGTAATGAGATTGGGCTGGCACCAAGTTATCTAGTAATTAAAGGAGACTGACTTTGTTAGTGGGGGAGAGGAAAAAAACTTCCTGTCAGTTTTGCCATGACAGTCAGGCCTGCAAACGACATTGTGGTGTGTTTTTTGTTGCAATTCGTGTATATGCTGCTCTTGTACTGATGGTATGCTATTCCATTCAATCACTCACTAAAAGACTTTATTCTGTTTTGTCAGGATCCTGATAAATTCCAGTTTGGCAAATCCAAAATCTTCTTTCGTGCCGGTCAGGTGGCGTATCTGGAAAAACTCCGAGCAGATAAGTTTCGAGCTGCATGTATGATGATACAGAAGACCGTTCGTGGTTGGTTGCAGAGAACCAAGTACAGACGGATGAGGAAGGCCACCATCACTATTCAGAGACATGTTCGGGGTTACCAGGCTCGCAGGTAGGGGACTGTTCTCGGCATTTTATTGTGTCGTTAGGGGCTGAAGGGCTCCCATTATACATGCCAACTTAGAAAACTAGAAAAAGCTGACCAACAGCTTCAAAAAAAAAGGTCCCTGATTTTAAGGCTATGACATGAAAGCAATTAAGTTACAAAGCCTGTGTTAACTAAGTTGTAGGTATACCCAAAATACTTTCACTTGTATTGGGGGGAGGAAGCACAAGTTCTTGTAAGCCTGAAGGGGTAAGTCCTCAGGATCAAAATTGGTGGTGCATTTCTAGGGGGTTTGGGGGTCTACTCCCCATAAATGTTTTAATATTAAGATGTTGTATTATGGCTACCTTACAAGCATAAGGGGCTTAGGTAGTGCAGTGTGTTGGCACAGTGCATTTTGCTTCTGAGATCTGAGTCTGACTCCAGCCCAGACTAATTGGATGGAAGTCCCCCTGTTTATAAATTGTAACAATCCTATATGGAATGAGTTTTGGGTCAGTTTCAATCTAGTGAATACAAACACAACAACAACTTGTATTTATATAGCGCCTTTAACGTAGTAAAACGTCCCAAGGTGCTTCACAGGAGTATTACAAGACAAAAAATTTTACACTGAGCCACATAATGAGAAATTAGGGCAGATGGCCAAAAACTTGGTCAAAGAGGTAGGTTTTAAGGAGCGTCTTAAAGGAGGAAAGAGAGGTAAAGAGGCGGAGGGAGTTCCAGAGCTTAGGGCCTAGGCAACAGAAGGCACGGCCACCAATGGTTGAGCGATTATAATCAGGGATGCTCAAAAGGGCAGAATTAGAGGAGCGCAGATATCTCGGGGGTGGCGGGGTGGCGGTGGGTTGTGGGGCTGGAGGAGATTACAGAGATAGGGAGGGGCGAGAACATGGGCCAATTTGAAAACAAGGATGAGAATTTTGAAATCAAGGTGTTGCTTAACTGGGAGCCAATGTAGGTCAGCGAGCACAGGGGTGATGGGCGAACGGGACTTGGTGCGAGTTAGGACACAGGTAGCTGAGTTTTGGATCACCTCAAGTTTACGTAGGGTAGAACGTGGGAGGCCAGCCAGGAGTGCATTGGAATAGTCAAGTCTAGAGTTAACAAAGGCATGGATGAGGGTTTCAGCAGCGGATGAGCTGAGACAAGGGCGGAGACGGGCGATGTTACGGAGGTGGAAGTAGGCGGTCTTTGTTATATTGCGGATATGTGGTCAGAAGCTCATTTCAGGGTCAGATATGACGCCAAGGTTGCGAACAGTGTGATTCAGCCTCAGACAGATGTTAGGGAGAGATGGAGTCAGTGGCTCGGGAACCGAGTTTGAGGCTGGGACCGAAACCAATGGCTTCGGTCTTCCCAATATTTAATTGGAGAAAATTTCTGCTCATCCAGAACTGGATGTTGGACAAGCAGTCTGACAATTTAGAGACCGTGGAGGGATTGAGAGAAGTGGTGGTGAGGTAGAGCTGGGTGTCATCAACGTACATGTGGAAACTGATGCTGTGTTTTCGGATTATGTCGCCAAGAGGCAGCATGTAGATGAGAAATAGGCGGGGGCCAAGGATAGATCCTTGGGGGGGCGGGGGACACCAGAGGTAATGATACAGGAGCGGGACGAGAAGCCATTGCAGGTGATTCTCTGGCTACGATTAGATAGATAAGAATGGAACCAGGCGCGTGCAGTCCCACCCAGCCGGACGACAGCGGAGAGGCGTTGGAGGAGGATGGAGTGGTCAACCGTGTCCAAGGCTGCAGACAAGTCAAGAATGACAAGGAGGGATAGTTTACCTTTGTCACAGTCACAAAACAAGTCTCAAATTCAGCATGAATTGATGTTCTCCATTCAGCGAAACCCCAAGGTGTGAGAAATAAAAATATCACTGTTTCTGTATGGGCCGAGGTTCAAATTAAAGCCCTTACTCTAACTCTAACTACATGCACGTGGGAGTGTCTGATGCTTTTCTGGGTGCCCTGAGTTTTGGTATCCTTCACCTTGAGAAGCATAAAACTTCTCTTTCCAAAAACCTTAATAAATAGAAACACATTTTCCTGCCAGCTATTTCCTCCTCTCCTGAAGAGGCTGCTTCATGCTGAGGTGCAGTTTCCTGAGTGCCAACAGCCCTCTTGTTACTTCACCAATGGTCGTTGGTTATGCTTTGGTCCAGGTAGCAATGGTTGGCAGGCTATTTGATTGTGGGTAGCATTACAGCTGAGCCTGATCTGATTAAACCACTTGTGTCCCAATAGCTTTGGGTAATCATCAGAATGAATTAAACAAGTGCCTATATTTAATAGACTGGCTTCTTTAGCTGTTGCTTCTTTCATCCGCATCTTTGATATGTCTTTTAAAGAGAAGATTCCCTCAATTCCCACACCTGCTCCTCTGAAGGCGCTCCCTCATGCTGGGGTAGAGTTCCACAGGTGCCAGGAACCTACTGGAACTTCGTCCATTCTTCATCTGTGTTCCTAAACAGGAAGTGTTAGCAGGCTATTCTACCACATGAGGCATCACAGCTGTAGACACCATTATTTTCCCCGCCGCTTGAGCCCCAATCCCCCGACCCAGTGTACCCTTCTCTTCCCCCATTCCCCAGTCCCTTCTCTCCCCGACCACCCATCTCCCTCGCTCACTGAGCCCCCAGTCCCCATCTCTCCACCCGAGCCCCCATTCCTTAGTCTCCCTCTCTTCTCCCCACCCGCCCCCGCCAAACTCTTGGCCTACCCCGATTTCAGAGCCCCCTCGATTTCAAATTTTGAGATGATTTTTCTTTAAAATCATTTTAAGATGTATTGGATCATATACATCCATTTTTAACAGCAAGCTTGTTCTTGCTCTTTATCATTCATACTCTCTGTTCATCTTTGTTCATTCCTTTCTCCTTCTAAGGCTGGTGGACTTCCTACGGAAAACAAGAGCCGTGATAATTTTCCAGAAGCAGTACAGGATGCTTGCTGTGCGACGTGAGTACCTGAAAATTCGCAATGCGGCCATCACAATTCAGGCTTATACTCGTGGACTGTTTGTCAGGAAAGTGTACCATGAGGTAAGTGTTCTACTTTCCCGGAACGAGATTTTCATGTAAAACTAGGTTCTAATTGTCAATCTTGAGAAAGGGGGAAAGTAGAGGCACCCACAGAAGCATGTGTGTTCAGGCCAGTGTGCTCCCAGGGTCGCCTTGCTCTAAAAATAATGATGATTTGTCCATCATTGGAAGTGGAGATAAATTTAATGTGTGATTTTTTTTTTTTACAAAACAACAACAACTTGTATTTATATAGCACCTGAAACGTAGTAAAATGTCCCAAGGCACTTCACAGGAGTGAGCACCAAACAAAATTTGACACCGAGCTACATAAGAAGATATTAGGGCAGGTGACCAAAAGTTTGGTCAAAGAGGTAGGTTTTAAGGAGCATCTTTAAGGAGGAAAGACAGGTGGAGAGGTTTAGGGAGGGAATTGCAGAGCTTAGGGCCTAGGCAGCTGAAGGCATGACCACCAACGGTGGAGCGATTAAAATCGGGGATGCGCAAGAGGCCAGAATTGGAGGAGCGCTGAGATCTCAGAGGGTTGTAGGGCTGGAGGAGGGGCGAGGCCATGGAGGGATTTGAACAAAAGGATAAGAATTTTAAAATAGAAGCGTTGCTTAACCAGGAGCCAGTGTAGGTCAGCAAGCACAGGGGTGATAGGTGAATGGGACTTGGTGCAAGTTAGGACATGGGAAGCAGAGTTTTGGATGACCTCCAGTTTACAGAGGGTTAAAGATGGGAGGCCAGCCAGGTGTGCGTTGGAATAGTCAAATCGAGAGGTAACAAGGGCATGGTTGAGGGTTTCAGCAGCAGATGAGCTGAGGCGGAATTGGGCGATGTTACGGAGGTGGAAATAGGCGGTTTTAGTGATGGCGCAGATATGTGGTCGGAAGCTCATCTCGGGGTCAAATATGACACCAAGGTTGTGAACAGTCTGGTTCATCCTCAGACAGTTGCCAGGGAGAGGGATGGAATCGGTGGCTAGGGAACGGAGTTTATGACTAGGACCGAAGACAGTGGCTTCGGTCTTCACAATATTTAGCTGGAGGAAATTTCAGTTCATCTAGTACTGGATGTCAGCAAGCAGTGAGACAATTTAGAGACAGTGGAGGGGTCGAGAGAGGTGGTGCTAAGGTAGAGCTGGGTGTTGGCACCATACATGTGGAAGCTGACACTGTGTTTTCGGATGATGTCGCCAAGGCGCAGCATGTGCATGAGAAATAGGAGGGCGCCAAGGATAGATCCTTGGGGGGTCACCAGAGGTAACGGTGCGGGAGCGGGAAGAGAAGCCGTTGCAGGTGATTTTCTGGCTATGATAAGATAGATAAGAATGGAAGCAGGCGAGAGCAGTCCCACCCAGCTGGATGACTGTGGAGAGGCATTGGAAGAGGATGGAGTGGTCAACCGTGTCAAAGGCTGCAGACAGGTCGAGAAGGACGAGGAGGGATAGTTCACTATATTACCGCACCAGACTATCCGGGGAATTCTGTACTTCCGTACCCCTGAGCTGGCTATTTTCTTTATGCTTTCCCCCTCGCACACTGTGTGGCAGAAATCCGTCTGGGGCTACCATCGGGCCCACAATCGGTGCTGCGCAGGAAGTGCGCGCCCCAACCAGGAGGCCCGAGGCCGGCCTGAAATTGGACCTTGGGCCTCTTCAATGAATTAGCGTTGCAGCCTTCACAGGCAGCTTGCCCATTTCAGAAGATGAATTTCAGGCTGCTTGCCACACCAGAAAACTAGGTAAGTAGGGGGGGTGTGCGGGGAAGCGATCATGACCGGCAGCAACTGGCAGGAGTGCTGTGGAGTCAGGAGGAGCACTTATGCTCATTCTGGCTCCCCTTGAATTTAAAAATAAAGTTTCAACGTACTTTTTTGGTGGCAGCTCCTTGCTTTCACAGCTGTAAAACCTGAGCGGGGCAGGGCAGCCCAGTTTCTCAGAGCGGTCCTAAAACAGGTGTTAAACCTCTCATTGGCATATACAAAGCCCCCAACGCCTGTTTCAGGAGGCTGCCCGGATACCTGAAAATCATCCAAGGCCAATATGGCGTTGGTGGTTTTTCAGGCGTCCTTGGGGCACAGGGCAAAAGACCTGCGAAATTGGTCATTTTTGCCCCTGTTTTCTGGAAACCCAGTGCAACAAGGACCAATTTATACCCAATATTATAGTAGAAGTTCTTCTACCTTTTCTTTTCGTCCCTCATTTTCTATAGCAGAAGTGTGCAAACTACAGCTCCAGGGCCATTTGTGGACTGTGACACCGGGCAATCCGACTCATGATGCCCACTCAGTTCTATTTGTGATTTAGTTGGTTTGCCCTATTTGAATTTTTGTGGGCCTCGAAGTTGGAAAGGGCTGTTACCCAATTGGTGGATAAATCCTAAGTCAGAACACCAGGGTTGGTTAGTATCAGCAACGTGAGATATTTGCAAATTATGCAACATGGATTTAAAATTTATATGTGAACTTTGAGGCTTCTAGTTGCATACCTAAGTGGTCTACAAAGTCGCGAAGCTTTGACACTATGCGCTATAGCTTTTATATTCTCTACGTTTTCTGTTATTTTCTATTTTATTAACCTTGTAACTTATATTTAACGATTCTGCCTATTTTTATTGAAAACCCACTCTGCCTTTGCTGCCTCAGGAGTACCTCATTAAAATTGCATTTCTGATTAAAACACTTCTTTTAAGTCGCTCAGAAGACTCTTTCATAAAGTTTGACTTCTTCGTGTTATTTGAGTGACAGATAACATTTATTCAGTAATACTTTTTGGTGGCACGCAGTGGGAATGCAGGAGGAGGCAAATCATTCACACTTCTTGTAAGTGAATAAGCAGCGGTAACAAAGCATAGTCATACTACCCCGTTATGCCTTGGGTAAAAGTCACGGTAGGAGTTGTCTGGCCGCTCCGGCACGGTGCTCTGAGTCTGCTGTTCTCGCCTCCAGGTGTCCCGCCTCCTCCGGCACAAATCCCCGAGTCAGCTGTCCTCGCCTCCGGGTGTCAGGCTCCAGTCTTTTACGATTAACCTTTCTGGGATCTCATTTTTATAATTTTTCTTTCCATTCAAACCTCTAAGGGGAGAAATTCATTATAGCCCCGTTTGGGGCACTAACCTCAAAGTTGAAAAAATTAGCGCTCCAGGAAGGAAGTGGAGCGCAGCAGGCGGGGCGGTAGGTGTGCACAGGGCCGTGTAGCGCTGCCGCGTTGGAAGGCTCCTTCCCTCCCTTAAAGAGAAGGGCCATCGCTGTAGGCTCTGCAAGGGAAAGCAACTTACCTGGTCCCCGACGGCAGCCGCAATCCGAATTTAGCGGGAGGCGATATTCTCGCCGCGCCCGGGCAGTAAGTGGTTCGCGCCCCATGATTTCCTCAAGTTATTATAACTCGCATCTTTTCAAGGTCTGTGACTTCACGTCTTTTAGTTTGAATGCTCTATTGTCTATGCTGTTTTAGTAAAGTCAGTCAAGTTAGCTTATTTTCCCATCCACCCTTGCTGCAAACTGGTTATGATTGGTTACTTTGCTTTGTAAGCTAATTCTAATTGCATATATGTGTGTTTATATAAAGTAAGTATTAATAAGCAAATCAATGAGTTAGTTAATAAGGAAATTAGCTATAATCTCACAGAATGGCGAACTTACTGTTTTAGGAGTCATAGATATGACCTGCCATTCTGTGGTGTGAGAGTGTTGGCGCTGTACCTTGCACCCCTCTTCTGTGTAAGCTGTCGAGTTGTGCGAGGCTTTTCCTGATGGTTTCTGTGTTACCTCGTAATTTCCACAGTTGCTACTGCAGCACAAAGCCACTGTTATTCAGAAGTATGTAAGGGGCTGGATGGCTCGAAAGAGGTTCTGCAGGATTCGCAATGCGGTCATCTATCTCCAGTGCTGCTACAGGCGCATGAAGGCGCGCCGCGAGTTGAAGACGCTGAAGATTGAAGCAAAGTCAGTCGAACACTACAAGAAACTCACCAATGGGATGGAAAATAAAGTGGTTCAGCTTCAAAGAAAGGTCGATGATCAGGTAAGAATGCCCTCATTCTAATTTGCAAATTAGAATGTAAATTTAGAATGTGCTGTTACATAATAGTGTGACCAGATAAATAATGCTCTCACATATATAAGTGAATAATAATCAGGGTCGCTGGTTTACAGTGACTAAGTCAAATTCTATTTTTGGAATTTTGGAAGTTTCCAGGATCATTTTCTGCTATTTTGCCTATTTTTCTGTGAAAACTGCAAATCATTAATTTGAATAATGAATGTTAATTTTTCATCCAGATTTTTCTTCCCTTCCTACTTTTTCTTTAAGGCAAGGTGGCCCAACAATCTCCCTGTACCTTGATTCAATGACCGTTACTGAGTGTGAAGAGGTAGTGCCCACTATACATGATGACTCCAGATTTCATCTCTGCACAACATTAAATGAATCAACAATAATCACATTTTATTTTCCAAAATGTTATAATTCCAGATCAACAGTACGTAGAATACAACCCAGGGGTGGGCTCTTGCCCTTCATCTGTGCCCCTCAACAATGTTCCTGTTCCATTTTGGTTCTGGTACTCCATTCACATCCACCACCTATTGGATGTTAGCAGAGCTGGGATTCAGCATTTTTCCCTTCCACCTTGCTGAAAAGGTAGTAGAACATGTTAGGACAAGAAGCCATTCTTCCCCCACCCATAGAACAAATGAAAGGCTTTATCATAGAACATTTGATAATCTACTTTTTTCTACTTCTTGTGGGACATGCTTGGCCTCCACTTGCTACCTGCTTTAAACTCTCATTGCGGGATTTTTTTTAAATTCTCTGGATATGGGCCTCACTGGCAAAGCTGGCATTTATTGCCCATCCCTAGTGGCCCTTGAGAAAGTGGTGGTGGTGGTGTGTGGCCTTCATGAACCAATATCACAGAGACAGCCCAACACCCCAAGGTCTTATCTTCCATACCTCACACTCCAAGGTCCCTCTGTCCTTCTGCACTTCTCAGTATCCTACCATTTATTGTGTATTCCCTTATCTATTAGGTTGACCCATGCTTGTGATCCTTTCCACAGAACAAGGAGTACAAGACGTTGACCGAGCAGCTGACGGCAGTGAACTTGACACAAGCTACCGAAATCAATAAACTTCACAAGGAGTTGGACCGACGGCGGGAACACCAGGGAGATGAGAACAGAGCAACCAGTTTACAGGAGGAGATTGAGAAACTCCGCAAGGAACTCGAGAAATCCCAGACAGAACGCAAAATCCTGGTAGACACCTGCACCAGAGAGAAAGCGGAACTTCAGCAGGTAACTTAAATCTGGAAGTCATGTTAAACCAGTTAATAACTGAAAACCATTTTAGTGACCAATTCCAGGTCATTTTTTTCAAAAAATAATGCTGGCAAAGCAATAGCTCCCCATTTGTTAGATAAGAAATTAAAGTGCATATTGTGATTGACTGTTTATTCCACTAATGTTAGACGACGTACCAGAGAATGATTGTGACCTTTATACTTATTCTGTGTTCATATTTGGAGTATGAACCGGATCCTGCTGTCTTCAGTACTCGATCAAACACTTGACGGAAACCCAAATTTTATTTTCTCAACATATGGTTGGGACAAGTTCTTGCACACTTCATCCTATGTAAAATGATTACTGTGAGCTTTCCCTGGAGCTTCCCTTAAAAACCCTCAGTGCTCTCATATTGTGATTAATTATTTTCTTGACACTATATGTATTCATCTGTCCTTTTTGCTTGGGATGCCTATATGTGCACACACAAGTATCAACAAGAAAAAGTAAGTTAATCTTCGGAATTACAGCACAGAAAGAGGCCATGCAGCCTGTCACATCTGTACTGGTGCTCGTTCATCAACCAGAGCTATCTACATTTCACTTCACTGTCCCTTTCCACATTTCCATTTATATTTTTTCTTTAGAAATATTTACTCAGTTCCCTTTTAAATGCATTTCTAGTCTCTGCCTCAATAGCCACTTGTCGTAAAGCATTCCACGTATTAATAGCCTCTAACTTCCCCCTCTATTCCTCTAGTAGTATCTCCGAATTTATGCCCCCTTGCTATTGACTCACCAATTGCCGGCGACAATCTTTCCCAATTTACTTTCTCTAAACTTTCATTGCGCAAAAATCTTTCTAAGAACCTCCTCCCTTCTCTGCTTTATTTGGAAAAAAAATTCAAGCCTTTCTTCATAACTATAATCTTTGTATTGTAATGAATCTTCGCTGTATGGCTCTAATATCCTTCCTATAAGGGGCTGCCAAGAACTGCGCACAATGCTGAGGCCTGACCAATTTCCTTTCTTTTATATTCAATGCCCGTTTATATAAAACTCATAACCCTTTTGCCATACTGCAAGGCCATCTGGGGTTAGATTCCTAATGAAAAGAACTGGCCCCTATAAAGTTGTATTGAACTCCTATAACTTTTTATGTTTGTATTTAAAATATCTGTTAACCTATCAGGAGAAATTATTTTGGCTTGGAAAGCAAAATTATTATCGGCTGTAAAATATGCCAAATAAGGTAAAAAAAAAAATCATTTTTTTTTTCCTCTGGAAAATAAATCTCATGCCTCCAGCAATCAATTCCACTTCAGTAATTTCTAAATCCACCATTACTGCAAACTGCACTTCTGTGTACTTCAGGTTTTTTTCCACTTGTAATACAAGTGTTGAGGTTAGAGCTGTCAGCATTTGTGAAGTTGTTGGTCAGCTTTTGCTCGTTTTCTAGGTTAGCATGTCTGAGGATGCTTTCTTAAATTAAGATTATGACATTATTAGGACAGTGTAGAGGGGCGACAGAATTCTCTATCTAACCAATACTATACATAACCTGAAAGTGGTTGATGCTGACATGGTGGAAAAACGTCCCATTCCCCAGCACTGATGTTACTCACGTGCATGAGCCCAAAAAAAAACCAAGCTATCTGAGGAGAGAAGCCTCTAAGGCAGCAAACTTTGCCACAAATATGCTGAGGTCTCAGCATAATTTACACGCCACAGTGCTGTTTACCTCAGGAGTTGATTCAGATCATCTCAATTAATGCTGTCTGTGTAAACAGGACCAAAGGGGCATGTCTTTGCTTTGCATACATATTATCTGAGGGAGGATAAATCAATCATGGCATCAAATCTATGTGCAAAGTCTGATGTTTCTGCGAACTACCGATAAGCTTTAGGGAATTTAATTAATCTGTGTCTGTTTAGTATAATTATGTCTGTGAATTATTGCAACTGAGTCACAGCGGCAACTTCTGCACTTGATCTGTCTGAGTGGTGCAGTGATGAGCAAGAAATAGGCTGGTGTTGGAGGAGAATCATTGCAATTACGGAGAATAATTGCAATTACGGAGACATGGCTACAGGGTGTCCAAGGCTGGGAGCTGAATATCCAAGGATATTCGATATTTAGGAAGGACAAAGGAAAAGGAGGTGGGGTGGCGTTGTTAGTAAAGATGAAATCAGAGCAATAGTGAGAAAGGATATTGGCTCAGAAAATAAAGATGTAGAATCAGTCTGGGTGGAGCTAAGAAGCACCAGGGGTCAGAAAACATTGGTGGAAGTTGTCCATAGGCCTCCAAACAGTAGTGGTAATGTAGGGGACGGCATCAAACAGGAAATTAGAGATGCATGTAACAAGGGTACTACAGTAATCATGGGTGACTTTAATCTACATATAGACTGGCCAAACCAAATTAGCAATAATACTGTGGAAGATGAATTCCTGGAGTGTGTACGAGATAGATTTTTAGACCAGTAGGGAACAGGCTATCCTAGATTGGGTATTGTGCAATGAGAAGGGGTTAATTAATAATCTTGTTGTGCGGGGTCCTTTAGGGAAGAGTTACCATAACATGATAGAATTCTTCATTAAGATGGAAAGTGAAGTAGTCCAATCCAAAACTAGGGTCCTAAATCTAAACAAAGGAAACTACGAAGGTATGAGGAGTGAGTTAGCTATGATAGATTGGGGAGCTTCATTAAAAGGCATGACGGTGGATAGGCAATGGCTAACATTTAAGGAACGAATGCATGAATTGCAACAGTTATACATTCCTTTCTGGCGCAAAAACACAAAAGGAAATACTGCCTAACCATGGCTAACAAAAGAAATTAAAGATAGTATTAGATCTAAAGAGGAGTCATATAAAGTTGCCAGAAAAAGTAGCAAGCCTGAGGATTGGGAGCAGTTTAGAATTCAGCAAAAAAGGATCAAGTGATTGATTAAGAGGGGAAAAATAGAGTATGAGAGTAAACTTGCAAGGAACATAAAAGCGGACTGTAAAAGCTTCTACAAGTATGTAAAAAGAAAAAGATTAGTGAAGACAAATGTAGGTCCCTTACAGTCAGAAACGGGAGAATTTATAATGGGGAACAAGGAAATGGCAGAGCAATTAAACAAATACTTTGGTTCTCTCTTCACGGAAGAGGACACAAATAACTTCCCAGAAATGCTAGGGAACCAAGGGTCGAGTGAGAAGGAGGAATTAAAGGAAAGTAGTATTTGTAAAAAAATAATGCTTGAGAAATTAATGGGACTGAAAGCCGATAAATCCCCAGGGCCTGATAATCTGCATCTAAGAGTACTAAAAGAGGTAGCCATGGAAATAGTGGATGCATTGGTTTCATCTTCCAAAATTCTATAGATTATGAAACAGTTCCTGCAGATTGGAAGGTGGCAAACGTAACCCCACTATTTAAAAAAGGAGGGAGAGAGAAAACAGGGAACTACAGACCAGTTAGCCTAACATCAGTAGTAGGGAAAATGCTAGAGTCTATTATAAAGGATGTGATAACAGGACACTTAGAAAATATCAACGGGATTAGACAAAGTCAACATGGATTTATGAAAGGGAAATCGTGTTTGACAAACCTACTGGAGTTTTTTGAGGATGTAACTGGTAGAATAGATAAGGGAGAACCAGTGGATGTGGTGTATTTGGATTTTCAGAAGGCCTTTGATAAAGTCCCACATAAGAGGTTAGTGTGCAAAATTAAAGCACATGGGATTGGGGGTAATATACTGGCATGGATTGAAAATTGGTTAACAGACAGGAAACAGAGAGTAGGAATAAATGGGTCTTTTTCAGGGTGGCAGGCGGTGACTAGTGGGGTACCACAGGGATCAGTGCTTGGGCCCCAGCTATTCACAATATATATCAATGATTTGGATGAGGCAACCAAATGTAATATTTCCAAGTTTGCTGACGACACGAAACTTGGTGGGATTGTGAGTTGTGAGGAGGATGCAAAGAGGCTTCAAGGCGATTTAGACAAGTTGAGTGAGTGGGCAAATACATGGCAGATGCAGTATAACGTGGATAAATGTGAAGTTATCCACTTCGGTAGGAAAAACAGAAAGGCAGAGTATTATTTAAATGGTGATAGATTGGGAAATGTTGATGTACAAAGGGTCCAGCCATGATATAAAAGCAAGTATTCAGGTATCAGTGATGGAGGGGAGAGGTATTAGTGCTGGTGACCAGTTGGATGTGGTGGGGAAAGCGAAGTTTGGGAACAAGCATTATACCAAGCTAGGCCTGAGAAGGCAGCTGAGAGGAGATGAAGTCAATACTGTAGACATATAGATGTTTTCAGGAGAGAAAGGGTGAACAGGCTGGGTCTCTTTTCGCTTGAAAAAAGAAGGCTGAGGGGTGACCTAATAGAGGTCTTTAAAATTATGAAAGATTTTGATAGAGTAGATACAGAGAGAGTGTTTCCACTTGTGGGGAAGAGAATAACTAGGGGCCGTCAATATAAGATAGTCACCAACGACTCAAATAGGGAATTCAGAAGAATCTTCTTTACCCAGACGGTGATGAGAATGTGGAACTCGCTACCACAGCGAGTAGTTGAGGCAAATAGTATAGATGCATTTAAGGGGAGGCTAGATAAGCATATGAGGGAGAAGGGAATAGAGGGTTATGCTGATAGAATTAGATGAGGAAAGACGGGAGGAGGCTCGAGTGGAGTGAACTGGTCGGGCCGAATGGCCTGTTTCTGTGCCATATATCCTATGTAAAAGAGGAATGCTTCAGTTTTGCTTAAATTAAGCTAGAGGATGTTTCGGCTCATCCAATGTCTTAATGGATAGACAATTGGTAGCAACAGCAATGGGGAAGAGATGGCAAGCTAGAGCTGGATGTCATGAGCACACATGTGAAACTTGGCCCTGTGCTTCCAAGGGTGGCATGTGAATAATGAAGGGGAAATGGCTAAGAATAAAACCCTGGGGTACACCAGGGATGATTGTGCAGGCACAGAAGGAGAAACCATTTGTGGTGACTTAATTTTTATGGTGTGCTAGGTAGGAGTGGCACCAGGAAGGAGCAGTGCCACAGATGTAGACTGCAGAGGAGAAATGTTCAAGGAGGATTGAGCAATGGACAGTATTAAAAACAGTCAAAAAAATCCAAGAGTATGAAGGAGGACAGTGAAACTTGCATGCAGTCACATAAGGTTTCTTTTATCAAAGTGGTTTAGGTGGGGTGGAAACCTGATTGGAGTGCTTTGAACAGGAAGTAGCAAGAGTTGAAATTATGTCCACGGGGCAGACAGGCCCTTGGTTTTATGTCCCATCCGAAAGACTGCACCTTTGACAGTACAGCACTGAAATATCAGAACCAATCTTGATCTCTTGGCTTTATGGCGATGGAGGAGTGAGGGATGTGTCGGGCTATGAGGTTGCAGATTGTGGTAGTATATAATTCTGCTGCTACCGATGACGCACAGTGCCTTGTGGATGCCTAGTTTTGGGCTGCTGGATCTGTCCTACTTAACACAGTGATGGTGCTACACAATAGAGGGTGTCCTTACTGTGAAGCAGGCTATTTAGCTGAATGGTGATGGGAGGTTGTGTCAGAGCCAACCCCGATCTCGTTCTCATCTGACAGGCACACATATCCATTTTCCAACTTTAATAGAGAACAGAAGCGCAATCCCCAGATGATATTTTTCCCCCTCCCTTTCACTGCTTCCTGCTGAGGTTAGTTAAGTCAGTACTGGCCAGACCCATGCTGCAGTGAGGCACTCAGTTCCACACAGAGTGATGTGCTTACCATTGAGCCATTAGGCAAGTATTTTCCTGATGTTTTATTAAAATCGAAATAACAGACTTTTATGTAGCATTGTTGGGGATTTTTGTGCTTATCAAAGTGAAGAATGCCGACGTTAGGAAATGGAAATTTGGCACACATTTTGCACACAATGTCAACATTAAGCGCTCCCAGGCCATAGGCTGGATTCAGATTGAGGCTGCACAATGTGCCTTAAACCCAAATTTACAAGTGAATCCTCTATTACACGAGTGTGGCAATTCCACACTGGCGCACTCCTTTTGTGTTTTTATTTTTCTTCCCTTACTGCAGGTTATTTTTTTCTCCAGCACTGTGGATGAGATGAGATAACTCATCCTGTGGCTGTATTCGGGTACCTGACACTGAAACATTGCACCAAAAGTTGTCGATCTTTCCACTTCTGGATCTCAATTTTGTTAGAAAACAGGCCTTTGGGTTTGGTTCTCACCCAAAGGTCAATGTTGGTCCAGCTTCCAACAAGGACAGTAGGACCAGGGTGAAAGACGGGTGTGTAAAAGTTTTTATTTTTTCAATGAAAAAAAAATAGAAATTATATATCATTTATGGCCCCTAGTTTTTGGACTCCCTCACAAGTAAAAACATCTTCTCTACCTCTACCCTATCGAACCCCTTCAAAATTTTAAAGACCTCTGTCAGGTCACCTCTCGGTCTCTTTTCTGGCGAAAAGATCCCCAGCCTGTTCAGTCTTTCTCCTCTTTAGCCTGAGGAGATGTAGTTCTTTCACCATTTCTCCAGCTGAAGTCAGCTAATTCAGCACAGAGCAGGATTTTTTTTCCCATCATGATGTGGGTGTTGCTGGCAGGGCCACAATTATTGCCCATCCCTAGTTGCCCTCTGAAAGTGGTAATGAACCTTCTTGTTGAGTACCAATTATTTGTACAGCTGACTGGCTTGCTCGGCCAATTCAAAGGGTATTAAACATAGAAACATAGAAGATAGGAGCAGGAGTAGGCCATTCGGCCCCATTCGATGAGATCATGGCTGATCATCCAAACTCAGTACCCTGTACCTGCCTTCTCCCCATATCCCTTGATACCTTTAGCTTTAAGAAATATATCTAACTCATTCTTGAATATATTTAATGACTTGGCCTCAACTACCTTCTGTGGTAGAGAATTCCACAGGTTCACCACTCTCTGGGTGAAGAAATTCTTCCTCAGTTCTATCCTAAATGGCTTACCCCTTATCCTTAGATTATGACCCCTGGTTCTAGACTCTCCGACCATCGGGAACATTCTTCCTGCATCTAGTTTGTCCAGACCTGTCAGAATTTTATATGTTTCGATGAGATCCCCTCTCATTCTTCTATACTCCAGCGAGTATAAGCCCAGTCGACCCAATCTCTCCTCATATGTCATTCCTGCCATCCCAGGTATCAGCCTTGTGAATCTTCGCTGAACTCCTTCCATGGCAAGAACATCCTTCCTCAGATAAGGAGATTAAGAGTTAACCACCTAGAGTAGACGAATCACACATAGACTAGATGGGACTAAAAGCCGACAAATCCTCTGGGGTTGACGGCCTACATCCTAGGGTTTTAAAAGAGGTGGCTGAAGAAATAGTGGATGCATTGGTTTTGATCTTCCAAAATTCCCTAAATTCTGGAATGGTCCCAGCGGATTGGAAGGTCGCAAATGTAACACCGCTATTCAAGAAAGGAGGGAGAGAAAAGACAGGGAACTACAGGCCAGTTAGCCAGACATCAGTCGTCGGGAAAATGCTCTAATCTATTGTTAAGGAAGTGGTATCAAGTCACTTAGAAAATCAGGCAGAGTCAACATGGTTTTATGAAAGGGAAATCGTGTTTGACAAATTTATTAGAGTTTTTTGAGGATGTAACTAGCAGGGTAGATAAAGGGGAACCAGTGGATGTAGTATATTTGGATTTCCAAAAGGCATTCGATAAGGTGCCACATAAAAGGTTAGGGCTCATGGGGTTGGGGGTAATATAGTAGCATGGATAGAGGATTGGTTAATGGACAGAAAACAGAGAGTAGGGATAAACGGATCCTTTTCAGGTTGGCAGGCTGTAACTAGTGGGGTGCCGCAAGGATCAGTGTTGGGGCCTCAGCTATTTACAATCTATATTAATGACCTAGATGAAGGGACCGAGTGTAATGTATCCAAGTTTGCTGATGATACAAAGCTAGGAGGGACAGTAAGCTGTGAGGAGAACACAGTCTGCAAAGGGATATAGACAGGTTACGTGAGTGGGCAATAAGGTAGCAGATGAAGTATAATGTGGGGAAATGTGAGGTTATTCACTTTGGTAGGAAGAATAGAAAAACAGAATATTTTTTAAATGGTGAGAAACTTTCAAATGTTGGTGTTCAGAGAGATTTGGGTGTCCTTGTGCAAGAAACACAGAAAGCTAGCATGCAGGTACAGCAAGCAATAAAGAAGGCAAATTGCATGTTGGCCTTTATTGAAAGGGGGTTGGAGTATAAGAGTAAGGAAGTCTTGCTACAATTGTACAGGGCCTTGGTGAGACCACACCTGGAGTACTGTGCACAGTTTTGGTTTCCTTATCTAAGGAAGGATATACTTGCCTTGGAGGTGGTGCAACGATGGTTCACTAGATTGATTCCTGGGATTAGAGGGCTGATGAGAGATTGTGTAGAATGGGCCTATACTCTCTGGAGTTTAGAAGAATGAGAGGTGATCTCATTGAAACATGAAAGATTCTGAAGGGGATTGACAGGGTAGATGCTGAGAGGTTGTTTCCCCTGGCTGGAGTGTCTAGAACGAGGGGGCATATTCTCAGGATAAGGTGTAGGCCATTTAAGACTGAGATGAGGAGGAATTTCTTCACTCTATGAATCTTTGGAATTCTCTGCCCCACAGGGCTGTGAATGCTGAGTCTTTGAGTATATTCAAGGCTGGGATCGATAGATTTTTGGACTCTAGGGGAATCAAGGGATATGGAGATCGGGCGGGAAAGTGGAGTTGAGGTCGATGATCAGCCATGATCTTATTGAATGGCTTGAGGGGCCGTATGGCCTACTCCTGCTCTTATTTCTTATGATGGGCTGGCAGGTTCCTTTCCCAGAAGAATTTTGTAAACCAGTTGGGTATTCACGACAATCTGACTGCTTTCTGGTCATATTTTTCTGTGCTAGATTTATTGAATTCAATTTTACAACTTGCCACTGTGGAATGTAAACTCTCAACCTTTGGGTTGCTAGTCCAGTCCCATAACCACTACAATAACAAACCCTTTAAATGGGACCTTCCGCATCTGCATGACTCAGTACTATACGACACAGTGGGGGGAAAATTCGGTTGCTTTGCACCTCCCGTTAGCTCCCTAAGAGGGCGCTAATGGGGCGCAAAGCAACTAGCGCCTGGGCGCGGCGATGTTTGCGTTGCTTGCAAAATTGACCGGACATTTTGCGGCGGCGCTAAATACTACCGCCACAATCAGTCGAGCGTGTAACACCCCGGTAGTGCCCCAGACCGGTTATTGAGTGGCGCCCCCTGACTTACCGCCTGACGCTAGCAACGACAGGTTGAGGGGCGCGTTTTGCAGTCGGGAAGGGACTGGCGGAGCGCTATTTAAAGGCGACCGCTTCCTACCATTTTTTGTCGGCGACATTTTTGCACCACGCATTCGGAGAGAGAGAGAGAGATACTTCTGGAGAGATTCAACGCTGTGCGAAGGAGTTTTGGGTACTGAGCAGCACTTTGCAGGTTCATTTTGATTTGCCCTTCCTTGCATCGATTTAGAAGAGACTGTGGGGGCTGCACTCTGAGCTCTTTCCCTGGGCCTCTCCATTGTTTTTCCCAGCAGATTTGATGTACAGGTCTCTTCAGGCCGAGATTCAAGGCTGCAATGAGCAGGGTGTGGATGGAGAGCAAGATCGACCGTCCCCTTTAAGAACTGGCCGGCGCCAGTGTGTCTGTGTTCCATTGCTGACTGACATCACATGAGCTTCGCCAGTGCTCTGAGGTAGCGCCTCACTCCTCGCCGTTCGCGCCTTAAGAGAGGTGTGTAGCGCCTGATTCAGCGCTCCAATCACCTCTGGGGCAATAGAAGCCAAGTTTGCAGTTGGAGGTGATAATTAGCGCCAGGCGCTAAACTTTGCGCCTGGCCAATAATTGCGCCCCAAATGGGGCAATACCGAATTTCTCGCCCAGTGTGTTTATAAACCGGCATTAGAGGAGCTAAATTAAACAGGTTAACAAACACAGATTATGGGCTTGATTTTGCCAGGCCCGAGGAGGTGGGATTGGAGGCGTGTGAGTTGTTAAAATTGCCAAAAATTGCGGGCGGGCCCGATCCCGCCTCCGAGCAATTTTCCCAAATGCGTGTCTTCTGACCCTCTTTCCATCCCACCTCCAAGAGGTGGGATAGCCCCTTCAGGCCCTTAACAACCACTTAATTGCCTCTATAATCCCATTTTGAGAGGCCTTTCCGATTTTTAGACATTCCCCCCAGCCTACACGCCTCCTCTGCAACACGCCAGGTAATGCTGGCGGCCTCACAAGTGGATTGCTTACTCACAGCTGCAGTTCCACCATTACAAAGGAGTTTTCACCAATGATCATTTGCAGGTGGCAGAACTTTGTTGTTTCAGGTCTGGGGGAACTTTTAGCAGGCATACTCAGTGTTGTGGAAGTTTGGAGCCTGACACCCATCTCCAGTGTGACCTCCTGGGAAACCCCTCTCCCCACCTTGACTAAGCGCTTCCTCAACTAAGGCATATACCAGAAGCATGGCGACCATTTAATTCCTTTCCTCCTGGACATCAGATTCGGACGAAGACCGGCCACGGCAGCATCAGCACCATGAGCAATAGCAGCATCAACAGGAGCGCCAAGTTGCTAGTCACCCACCTGAAGATGCACAGGCCAGAAGGCGCCAGCACGCGACAACATTGCTGCCCGGATGCAAGGGACGCACTCATCCTGGCCAGATTTACTTAGCCTGCACAATCAAACACTTTAGTCTCGCTCCTTCTTATCAGAGCATCGACAATGGACAAGAACCTGCGGAATCCTATCACTCTGACCACCATTCTGACAATCGCAAGGTGCCCTAAGCCTTCAATGTGAAAGTCCCATTTGCGAAATGATACAGGCCACAACTTCCACAGTGTGCCATCAAAACACTTTATAATTCAATCACAATGATGGCTGGTCCAAAAACAAAACAACACAGCACCCAAGTGACTACCCTTGTGACTACTTGTGCTTTATCTTCCTCTTACACGTGCTCCTACGTGGTGCTTCCCCTGTGGCTTCAGCAGATATGGAGGCCCCTTGCTCACTCTCTTGCTGCTCATGTCTCGACGCCTTTGGCGGGAGTCCTCTGGGGTGGCGAACCTGTGCGGGCTCGCCAACACTCTGCTGCTCCTGCGGCTGTGCAGGGGCTGAGACGCCCATCTCAGTTGGGTGAGGACTCTGGTGGGGCTCTGACCGAGGGCTTTGCTGTGGCATGGTCGTGTGAGCGCTTGGAGAGGAGCCCCCACTTCCTTGTTCTCTGCCACCAACATCCTTCTCATGGGTCAGCCCCACTTCAGAGCTAGCAAGTGGCTTGATAGCACCTTGCTGCACTGCAGGGGGGCCATGAGGACCCGTTTCTGCACTGGAAGTCCTACGCCAGAGGACTTCCATGAAGGTCTGGTTTGTTTGCTCAATAGCTGACCATCGCTCCTCAAGAGATGTCATTCTATTCTGAACAATGACCATGTTTTCAATACCCTGGCGACTAAGCTCCTCCATGGATGTAGCCATTCTCTCCTCTACCGTTGCCATCCTCTCCTCTACGGTAGCCAGCCTTACCATGGAGGTAGCCATCCTTTCCACGTATGTTGCCATCCTTTCCACGGTGATGCGTTCATGCGCCAATGCCACCACAAAGGCTCTGCTCATGTTCGCGATGGACTCCTCCATTCGCTCCACACTCGCAGCGACCCTGGAGACAAAACCTGCCAGAGACTCCTGTTCCTGGAGTTCCAGCACCGCTCTCCTTTTGGATGCACCCGGAGGCACAGGGTCGACATGCAGTGGAGCTGAGCTGGCAGAGTCCTGCGCCCTCCGACGAGGACTCTCCACTGCTGTCCCTGTCTCCACCATCTGCTGATGCTCACTTGTGAGCTGTGATACACCAGATGACAACACTACTCTATCTCGCGAAGGTCCCACCGAGGTGTGAGTGTCTGCGCTGGTGCTGGGTGCGCTGAATTCTGCTGACACTGCGCCCTCAGAGGTTGCAGCTTCCTCTGAGGAGTCTGGAGGCTCAGCCTTTTCCTCCTGGATAGTGGGGACGGGAGCTTTCGATGGTCCTGTGGGGAAGTAAAGGAAAGAGTCAGAGATGTGAGGCCAAGGTTACATGCACATTGAATATTGCAGATGATCATAAGTCAATCAGTTAGAGCATCAGAATCATTATCAGTCACTCATGCAATGTCAATGAGAGAGATTCCAAACTATTCTGTCACCAGCTTGCTGTGATCTGTCTGTCCCCCACTTGGGTATCCTCCTCGATCCCAGCAATTTCCAGGGCCGCCTCCTCCCAGGGGGTGAGCTGAGCTACTGAGGGTGGTCCTCCTCCTGTCATGGTTCTTTCCCTCTTATTGTGGGCTCTCTTTTCCTGCAATGAGGGACACAAGTGGAGTTTGAGTGAGAATGAAGGAGTGAGCGTAGAGAATCCATAGCATAGATGCTTAGAAGGATACAAAGGACCCTCCCTGTGTGTTGAAAGTTGTTGTTGTCATGGCATCACAGTGATAGGGAGTGTGAGGGCTGCATGATCGAATAGTTAAGTGAATGTGACCCTAGAGAGAGAGGGAATGGGTAAGGGTGCAGGGATGTAAGTGTCAAGTGGCATGTGGAGGAAGAGGTTGGCAAAGCAGAGTGCTGGTGAGGAGAGGTAATGGAGATCAGATTGAGGGTGATGGGAAAGTTACTCACTTTTCCTGTGCGGAGAAGGTCATGAAACCTCTTACTGCATTGCAACCAGGTTCTGCGGCTCAGCGAAATGGAGTTGACCTCCTGGGCCACTTGTAGCCACACAGCTTTTGTCTGCTGGGGTGGCTTTTTTCTCCCTGAGGAAGGGAATAGCACCTCCTCATTACAGCTGGCTCCGTGCACCAGAGCTTGGAGGGAGGGCTCATCAAACCGAGGTGCACACTTTTGCTTGATCATTGACATTTTCCACAATTCAACTCCTTCATATAAATTGCAGAGCCTTTGCAGTCTCCAGAAGAATCAAGGCTGCTTGCAGGCCTTAAATCCAGCAGCATTGATGACATCATCGGAGGCGACTTTCTGTATGAAAAGACTCATTGGGCCAGTGGTTCCCACACGCAGGAAATCAATTGCCCAATTAGGGGAAAATCCCACTTTTTCAACACAACACTTAGGAGTCGGGGTCCTGACACGATTTCCACCTGACACGCCCCGGCCCGCCCACACTGACAAAATCCAGCCCTTTGAGCTTTACTTCATCTCACAGGTAGGGGGCTGCCTTCATGGTGAGAAAAGTCAACTGAAGCCAAACTTGGTTGATGCCATTCAATCAGTAACGTGATGTTCCATACAAAGCAAAAACTTCACCCATTAACTTGCACACTGTGAAAAATGAGCTCTGTGACTCCTCAATCAGACTGCAGTCAATTATGCTGATGTCAGCATTGCAAAATTTTGTTGAAGAATTTCCCACTAATGGTCATTACCAAGACAAAGGCAATTACCGCAGTAGTCTTCAGAGACTATTGCTACATTTTATTGCTGAATACTTAATAAAGTGAAGAAAGACGATTTTCTCTCAGGTTTTTTGGAGCTTTTTGTTTCCTGAAATTAATGTCAGAGTGAAAAATCTCTACAATAAAAGTGTGTTTAGAAATTGAAACTCTGAATCTCTTCTGTTGGAATTCCACTGAATCAATCAGACACACAATTTCTTCTGAAACACGGCAGAAAGGTCCTGCGTAACCCTTTACATACAAAAATGGCAATTTTTAAGAATTGGGGAAAATGCCATTGGGGCCATCTGTTTTGATTGAGCTCAACTTCATCTAACCACCTTCTGATCTCAATCCCTTCTAATTCCAAAATCACCTCCAACGTGTGAACTCACTTAAACTGTCTGTTCCAATGACCTTCGCAGATAACTTAATCTATATATTCTCTCATTTTAATTTTACTTTTCTCCCAAATTTTATGACCCATTCTAGCATTTCCACTTGTGGAGAAGTCCAAAACTTGGGGCCATAAATAGTCACTATTAAAACCAATAAGGAATTCAGGAGAAACTCAGAGTGGTGAGAATGTGGAACTCGCTGCCACGTGGAGTGGTTGAAGCAAATAGCATAAATGCATTTAATGGGAAGCTAGATAAGTACATGAGGGAAAAAGGAATAGAAGGATATGTCAATAGGGTGCGATGAAGTAAATAGAGTGGGAGGAGGCTCGTGTGGAGCATAAAATGACCATTGGACTGAATGACCTGTTTCTGTGCTGTAAATTCTATGTAAACAAAGCTTGGTATCCTGATCGCTGCTGGAAACTGCACGTCCGCGGACATCAGATGAGGCTTCGTTATAGTTTAATAGTTTACTGACACTGATTGTCAAGGCTCACGCATGAATCACAGGAGGATGGCAGACACCTGTGGAAATACATCACAGCACAAGACAACACAAGACCGGCGATGAGGAGAGAAAATTGCAGGCAGGAAGAAAAATCTGTTTAACTCGCTTCGAAGTTTTAATATTTACTATTCCGTTACCCAAAGGAAGTAGCTTTTCAATCAGTAGCTGCGGTAAAGAAGTTCCTTTTGTTTTTCTCTTGTCAGCGTGTGCTGGATCTGGAGAAGGAGAACACGCTGCTGAAACATCAAAAGGAGGAACTGAACCAGAGCATCAAGAATGAGTCCAAGGATGTAGCAGGTGAGATGGATTATTGTGATGGTACCAAGTTCCTCTATTTTTGCCTCTGCCCCTCTAAAGCACCTGTGGATAAGAGGCCTAAGGATAAGGCCTGGCTGTGCTCAGGCATAAGAGAAATGGGTCTGGATCCACCAATACCACTGTGAGCGATCTACTCAGAGAAGTTTGGGATAGCTCCACCATATGAAACATATAAAATTGTATAATTTGGTCTTAAACACTGCCTTTCCATTCCTTAGAACTTACATTCCTCACCTCAACGAGTACTAAAATTAACCTTTCTTCCTGCTATAAGCAGTGAAAGGCTCCTTGTTTTGTTAAATCGTAGGGTTTTTTGCGCTGTACCACCGTGTTTTGTTGTTTGTATGTAACATGCCTGCAGCTCATGCGGGCTGAAATCCCCATTGAATGACGGAACAGGCTCAAGGGACTAAATGGCGCACTCCTGTTCCTATGTTCCTAAGTAGTGCCGATTGGAGTTTTCCTTTAAGTGTGAGTAAGCACAGCAAACCCAGTATACAAGGAGCACGTGAATCTGATTAGAAACATTTTTTTCTGCCTCAACCCATTGCCTATAACAGGATTGCACTGTATCTACAGAAAAACTCACACAGGAAACAGCAAAGGAAAATGAGCGGGCAAAGAAGGAGCTGGATGAAGAACGCTCTCGTTATCAAAACCTCCTGAAAGAGTATTCTCGTCTGGAGCAGCGATACGACAATCTGCGGGAAGAGATGACCCTAATTAAGGTGGTTTTCTAAACCTGTAAATGCTAATTAGGTGTTTTTTTTTAACAAAAACGTATACAGTGAAAATGCACGATACCCAACACCAAGCAGTACTTGTGTATATTTCTGATCTCTCCGGTGCAAATCAGATCAGGAAATGCCCAGAATTGGGCCCAATTTCCATCTCTGTTACATCTTAAAAGCAGGCACGGATGGGGTGTAACTGAGTGCAACATTAGGTGGACAACATTGTCTGGGACTGATGGTGGAAGCTCACAGCCAAAGCAGACAGGAGCTTCATTACAATATGTAAAAGAGGGCGTGAAAGTTATTTGTATGATTTCCCGGCCAGCAGGTGTGCTGGACGCATGTCCAACCCACCAACAACACTGCCATTTCCCGTTAAGACCACCTGGTAAAAATTGCATTTGGGTCCCAATGATGTCATCGGGAACCGACATGCATATGAGAAAAAGGACCCCGCCAGCTCTGAGTGCGTGTCCTTGCTGCTTGTTCATCAGGAGAGCAGGTGAAAATTGGGACTTGCCAGCCCCCAGAGACCCAAGGGCAGATAAGCAACAGGTGATTTTAGCTGCCAATCCGGTAGGCTTAAAATCACCCCCATCATGTCTCAGAGGGATGGGAGGAGGTTGACTGCCATTGCTCAGCTTGCAAAGTTCTGTATTCATTTCAACTGATCTACATTCGAGGAAAAACTTGCCTCGCATCCAATAAATCTGATAAATAGCTATAATCCACAAGTTTGGAACAAATGAAGCAGAGTTAATAGGTATAATTCCATGATCGTAGGGAGCGCAGGTCAGAGAATTGAGCTGCATTGTTGTAGTCCTATCTCCGACTCGTGCTCCTTGTGAGCACGGCTCTCCACTGGGAGCGCAGGACCATGGAATTACCTCATACCCAGAGGATAGACTGAGTAATCACAGTCCTGCAAGAGTGTTTTGCTCTGTTGGAGCTTATCAATGTGATGCAGTGATATAACCTCCAGAGTGGATCTGAGGTACAGGCTACACTACCACACTAATGAGCTGTAGGTGCCCAGTGAGAATCCCTATGTTTCACGTTTCCAAAGCGCCACTCGTAATGCTCATCACCACTTGAGTTGTGTTTTCAGCCATAGAGCACTGCTGAGAGTTGTGTTAAGGCCCACAGGTTGAGCCAGCCATACCTTACAGGCTGGTGGAAAAATAGGAATTCCGCCTACTGCAATAGAAAAATAGGGTGAAAAAGTAAATGTGGTTACCCCCTCAGCTTGTTTTCTCCCCTGAACCTGCTGACACAGACTGGGTTTTAGTTCCTTGGGCACTGGCAGTCCAACAGTAGCTCTTTCAAGTGGCCATTCCTCTTATGTGATCTTAGACAGTGAGTGTAGGGAGGCTATTCTTGGAGGACATCACAGCCAAGTTTAATTCTGGCCTGATCCTATATTCACGCACACACATTTTCCATGAGAGGTCGGGGCTGGGAGGGAGAAACTGCAGTTAATATCCTCCTCCCCAGACCGGAGACACACAGGTCAGTTGTAGTGGCAGCAGTTGCTCTATTTGAGATTAACCAACCATGCCGATCAGGGATTGAACATGATTGGCTCTGGTTTGTATGGCTCAGTTTCACTTTGGGAGGTACATTTATCCACTCTGTCATTTGGGGATAAAACCCCTCCCTGAGACACGGTCCGTTCAGGTAAAGGTGTCAGCAGTGTATGACATGGTGGCATATAATGTACTGGAATTCAAAAAGTTACAAAATGACTTTAATATGAATGATTCCTTTCTTGCATTCCACTAATTCCCAATTAATTTTAAAATTATTTCAGCAAACTCCAGGCCACCGGAGAAACCCTTCCAATCAAAGCAGTCTCGAATCAGATTCTAACTACCCTTCCATCTCAACATCCGAGGTTGGGGATACAGAGGATGCAATACAGATGGTGGAGGTGAGAGACCAGACCACATGACGGATTTTGAATTCTGTAACTTTATAACTTCACGCCGCAAATACTTATAATTTAGCAAAAACAATGAAAAAAGCCCTAACAGTAAATTTAAAAATAATCACACTTGCAGCATTTTTCTATTCATAGAATCATACAGCACAGGGGGCCATTCAGCCCATCGTGCCTGTGCCGTCTCTTTGAAAGAGACATCCAATTAGTTCCACCCCCCTGCTCTTTCCCCATAGCCCTGCAAATCTTTCCTTTTAAAGTGTATATGCAATTCCTTTTTGAAAGTTACTATTGAATCTGCTTCCACCACTCTTTCAGGCAATGCATTCCAGATCATCATAACTTGCTGCTGTTCTAGCTGCTGAGGTTATGCTGGGCACAGTGAAAGAATAACACCACAAATCTGGGTGGTTGTACAGTTTTGCTAACTGCATCCATCTTCCTTTCTCTTCATGTGTGTATGTCGGGTAGGTCCAGGTCTGACCCTCCAACAGATTCTCTGTGAACTATGATTGTGGGAATCGTCCTCTGTGATGTGACTTGATTAACATTTTTAGAAAGTAAGAAAACATGGAACGAGGAAAGGCACACCACCTTATCTTCTGTCCACGGATAGTATACCATCCACTCCATTTTTGAACTCTTCCCATCCCATTTAATTTCCTATGGAACTGTTCTACAGAAGTTTTTTCCCTGCTCATGTAACCCCCACCCCAAAACAAGCAAAACTCCATAATGCCTCTCCAACCTTTACACCCTGCATTAGACCAGTTTGACTTCCTTGGATTGACCTTTGCATGGTCCCAGCAGCTCAGTAGCCATCATGTTCCTCACAACATTTCTCTCCTATTTGTGCTTATCCTGAAATCCATCTTGGAGGGCAGTATTTTCTTTCTCTTCAGAGGAAATAATTGAGGTTTTTTTTAAAAAAAAGAAGAAACTCGTGAACAAGCACGCACATCTAGTTGACTACGCCTGATAATGATGAACAGCCACGTATTCATGAGCTCTGTGACGCCGTGGGCAGAAATGCTTGATGTGTTGTGCAAGAATCTTGGTGCAATCCATAGCTATTCTTGCAATGCATCAATACACTTAATCCCAAATCCTTGCGAGCAGATTGAGGAAGTTGGTCTTTCATGGAAGGTTGCCTGGTTTGGTGTGTTTTAGTTCGTTTTCTCTTCACAGGAAGCTGGCTTGGAGAATGCCGCCATGGATATGACTATATTCCTGAAGCTGCAGAAGCGAGTGCGGGAACTGGAGCAGGAAAGAAAGTCCCTGCGTGCAGAGTTGGAGCGAAAAGAAGCGATTCAAACAAAAAAGACGGTACAGTAATAAACGAGCACAGAAACTAAATTGTGTGTAATCTCGCATGAAAATATGAAATTCTGGTAATGGCAGCTGTATTTACAATGTCACAGGGCCACCTTTTCGTTATTAACTGATGATGATGAAGGTTTTCCTTTCATAAGCAATCTCTCCCCAGTAGCTCATGGACAACATGCATCACCTGATGTATTACAGAGCCGTGCAAGCCAGGAATCTTCCAGGTACAATTCCTGCTCTGTCTTGACTTGCCTGATTTTAGCAGCAGCCACTGTTCTTACCCTCGTCACCCGTGGACTATTGAGGGGAAAACTTGCTGCGGATTCCCTTTCCAGAGGCAGGTGTGGATTTTGGGTGAGGCCCAGATGATGTCAAATGGCTGAAAACCCTCACTGTCCCAACATCACTGGTGGCTATGGCCAAGGTGGTACCAGTGTTTGTGGAACCACAACACCATTCCTTCAGGAGAGGCGGGGTAGAGTGAGGGGGGAAAAAAAGTCTCCTAACACAAGTTCACAGTAGGAAGAAATTTGTGCCATAATTAGAGAGCTTTTCAATAAAAGCAGCAGGCTGCAGAAGACAATGTTCTTAAAAATTTGTCAAATTATGCTGTCAGCCACAGTGCACAGTAAAGCACACATTGTGTGCTGCACAATGTCACCGCCGGAGATGGGGCAGCCCACAGTGAATGGAGTACAATCGTGCAACAGTGTTTGATGCACTGGGTGTTCAGGAAACCATGATTGGCTATTCTGAGCATAGGCCAGCAGAGCAGAAATGAGGAATGTAGGTTAATTCAGTTTCAGTTCTCCTATTCCAAAAAAAATTAGAGGATATATCCTGTCCAACAGACTGATGGAATAAATATCCCAACAGGTGAGGCTGAGTGAAGAGCATGCTGTCGGCCATGAAACACTGATGTATCACCACTGGAATCTGTTACGAAAATTTGTGTTTTTAAGTTAAGAAAATGAATTCAATTTGCTTTGGTCAAGCCAATTTATCTTCTGATACAAGTATAGAATCATACAGTACAGAAGGAGGTAATTTGGCCCATCATGCCTGTGCCAGCTCTTTGAAAGAGCTATACAATTAGTAACACTCCCCTGCTCTTTCCCTATAGCCCTGCAAATTTTTCCTTTTCAATTATATATCCAATTCCCTTTTGAAATTTACTGTTGAATCTGCTTCCACCACCCTTTCAGGCAGTGCATTCCAGATCATCATAACTCGCTGTGCAAAAGAATTTCTCCTCATCTCCCCTCTGGTTCTTTTGCTAATTATCTTAATTCTGTGTCCTCTGGTTACCAACCCTCCTGCCAGTGGAAAGACTTTGGCCGAGATTTTCCGGGGGGTCAGCGGGCATGATCGGTGGCGGGTCGAGTGGGAAGTGTTTTTTTTTTCCCCAGTGGGTCGGGACCCCGCTGTCTACCCGCCGCCACACAGCCTTTCCCCGATGTCGGGTCTGCTCAGCACTGAGCAGACCCGACATGCAGTGACGGGGGACACAATTCAGGTCATTATGACCTTGTTTAGAGATCATTAAGAATACATTTGAGCTCACTTTTGATTTTACGTGCTCGCCCACGAGGTCCTTGCTGCTCGGGGATCACGTCTGTTAAACTGAGGCGGGAGTTCAGTGGCCATTGAATCAGCTGTTGAGTTAACAGCTTCAAATGTAAAGTAAAAGCTCCCACCTTACAGAGATATCTTCTCTCAGCCACAAGCTCTTCCTCACTGCATTTCCACAACAGATTCACCATGCTGCAAGTCTTTGCACAAGTCTCCATCCAGTCTTTACGCAAGTCTCCATCCAGTCTGACTTTATTACCTCTCTCACCATTGACAGATCGCTTCTGTCATCTCTACTTCACCTGCCATCTATTCCATCAGCATGGATGCCCTTTATACTCTTTCACTTTGGTCCTCAGAATCCCACCATGATCAACCCCAACACCAGCATCACCAGGCACACCAACAACAACAACACCAACCTTCTCCGCAATCAACTGATGCTACACAGGGCATCAGCACCTGACCACATTGCTGCCAGGATGGCCTCACCATGCCCAGATTTACTTCACTTGATACTGTACACCCAGGCTGCCACATGATGCGCCAGGTTGGCACCACCCCACACCAACACCATAAAGCATCCCTACAATGCCCAAGCCATTCCTTTTACACTCATCACCATTGCAGGGGATACCGTTATGTCTCACCATTCACTGCAACTCACTAAGCTGTTCCAGTACAGCTACAACACTGGCATCTATCTGACAATGTGGAAAACTGCCCAGGTATGTCCTGTCCACAAAAAGCAGGACAAATCCAATCCGGCCAATTACCGCCCCATCAGTCTACTCTCAATCATCAGCAAAGTGATGGAAGGTGTCATCAACAGTGCTATCAAGCAGCACTTACTCACCAATAACCTGCTCACTGATGCCCAGTTTGGGTTTCGCCAAGACCACTCGGCTCCCGACCTCATTACAGCCTTGGTCCGAACATGGACAAAGGAGCTGAATTCTGGAGGTGAGGTGAGAGTGACTGCCCTTGACATCAAGGCAGCATTTGACCAAGTGTGGCATCAAGGATTCCTAGTAAAACTGAAGTCAATGGGAATTGGGGGGAAAACTCTCCACTGGCTGGAGTCAAAACTAGCACAAAGGAAGATGGTTGTGGTAATTGAAGGTCAATCATCACAGCCCCAGGACATCGCTGCAGGAGTTCCTCAAGGCAGTGTCCTAGGCCCAACCATCTTCAGCTGCTTCATCAGTGACTTTCCCTCCAACATAAGGTCAGAAATGGGGATGTTCGCTGATGACTGCACAGTGTTCAGTGTCATTCACAACACCTCAGATAATGAAGCAGTCCATGCCCGCATGCAACAAGACCGGGATGACGTTCAGGCTTGGGCTGATAAGTGGCAGGTAACATTTGCGCCACAGAAGTGCCAGGCAATGATTATCTCCAACAAGCGAGAATCTAACCACCACCCCTTGACATTCAATGGCATTACCATCGCCAAGTCCCCCACCATCAACATCCTGGGGGATCACCATTGACCAGAAACTTAACTGGACCAGCCACATAAATACTGTGGCAACAAGAACAGATCAGAGGCTAGGTATTCTGCGGCGAGTGTCTCACCTCCTGACTCCCCAAAGCCTTTCCACCATCTACAAGGCACAAGTCAGGAGTGTGATAGAATACTCTCCACTTGCCTGGATGAGTGCAGCTCCAACAACACTCAAGAAGCTCGACCCCATCCAGGACAAAGCAGCCCGCTTGATTGGCACCCCATCCACCCCCTTAAACATTCACTCCCTCCACCACCGGCGTACTGTGGCTGCAGTGTGTACCATCTACAAGATGCACTGTTGGTGTGTAACAATAAATTTGTCTTCCTTCTGTGCAGGCGAATGAGTACAACAGCATCCCAGACAATGAGCAAGCAGCGGAAATGGCCTATGACAGCTTGAAGGTATGAGATGAGCCAACTGGGATTTTACTTACAAAGCAACCTGATTGAATGTATATTTCCTGCTAAGAGTAAGAATAAGCAAGTTTCAAGGTGGACCGGTCCTGGGGCTCTCTCTGGCAATGAGTCATTTAAAAAAATATATATATAAAATATATTATATTTTAGAAAGTACAATAGAATTAATGGCAAAGGTCAATGATTTTGTGTTGGAGACCCTCTGATGGTAATACTCATACCTCTGCCAATGGAGGAAAATTGAAAATATTTGTAGCTCATTCCCCCATCTTATCAGTATCCCTTTGCAGCTTCTTTTGTTCTTTTAAACATTTAACTGTACCTCCTATTTTGGTATCATCTGCAAATGTCAACACCACTCCCTCTAGACCTATATCCAAATCATTGATGTACACAGTGAACAGAAGTGGCCCCAGAACTGAACCCTGTGCAAAACCACTGCGCACTTCCAACCACTCTGAAAAGCTGCCCTTAACTCCTACTGCCTGTTTTTCCCCTTTGCTATCCTTCTCCTAATTCCATGCCGTTTAATCTTCATTAGTAATCTTCCATGTGGCACCTTGTCAGAGGTTTTCCTAAAGTCCATATACACTGCATTTTTCCCATCTACTATGTCTGTTACCTCCTCAAAGAATTCTGAGTTTTGTCAAGCACGATCATCCCTTTTGGCCTACTTCTAACTCGTGTTTGTTTTATCGAGGTATGTGGTAATTTCATCATTAATTAGAGACTCTAAAATTTTCCTTACCACAAATATTAAACTAACTGGCCTGTAATTACCCAAATAACTCTGTCTCCATTTTGGGGGGCTACTTTGACCACTCTCCAGTCCTCCGGCACACATCCACACTCAATCAGGATCCCAGGATGTATCATGTTGGTGCTTTGTCTTCCTTTAGTCTAACTACCTTATCTAAAATTTTCCTTTCATCAATTGTAAGATCACTCATCTCGCGCTCTCAACCACTTCAGGATTCACCTCCTCCCAGATATCCTTCTCTTTAGTAAAGACCGATGCAAAATAGTTATTAAATATATCTGCCATATTTTGATAACCATATACAAATTATCAGTTGTCACCTCTCAAGAGTCTCACTTTGCTTTTAATAATTCTCATTTAACTGATATACTTGTAAAATACCTTACTGTTCCTTTGATGTTTTCTAAAAAAGAAAAAAAAATTCCTATACTTCCTCTTAGCTTTCCTTATCTTGCTGTTAACCTCATATATTTTTCATTGTTATTTTCTTCCTCAATTTTCATTTATTTTAACATCTTTTACATGGCATCCTAAAACTACTAATAGTTTCCTTTTTTAATGGTGGGTCAGTGGCAGCTTGGATAAGGAATTGGCTTAAGGACAGAAAACAGCGAGTTGTGGTAAATGGCTGTTTTTCAGACTGGAGGATGGTAGACAGTGGTGTTCCCCAAGGGTCATTGCTGGGGCCACTGCTTTTTTTAATATATATATATAAATGACCTGGATATTGGAATACAGAGTAGAATTTCTAAATTTGCCGATGACACCAAACTTGGGGGTGTGGCAAACAGTGAGGATGATGCCAATCAACTGCAACAGGATGTAGAAAGGCTAGCAGAATGGGCAGACAAGTGGCAGATGGAATTTAATACAGAGAAGTGTGAGGTGATGCATTTTGGCAGAAGGAACAGGGAGAGGTACACTTAATGGCACAGTTTTAAAGAGTGTGCAGGGACAGAGCTGACCTGGGAGTTAATGTGCATAGGTCCCTGAAGGTGGCAGGACATATTGAGAGAGTGGTTAACAAAGCATATGGGATCTTGGGCTTCATAAATAGAGGTATTGAGTACAAAAGTAGAGAAGTTATGCTGAAACATAATAAAGTGCTGGTTAGGCCACAACTGGAGTATTGCGTCCAGTTCTGGTCACCACACTTTATGTGAAGGCCCTTGAAAGGGTGCAGAGGAGATTTACCAGAATGGTTCCAGGGATGGGGGATCTTAGCTACTAGGACAGGTTGGAGAAGCTGGATTTGTTTTCATTAGAGCAAAGGAGGTTGAGGGGTGATTTGATAGAGGTGTACAAGATTATGACGAGTTTAGATAGGCTAGACGGGGGAAAGGCTGTTCCCAATCGTTGATGGTACAAGGACTAGGACACAGATTTAAGGTTTTGGGCAAGAGATACAGCGGGGATGTGAGAAAAAACTTTTTTACACAGCGAGTGGTGAGGACCTGGAACTTGCTGCCGACGGAAGTGGTGGAAGCGGACACACTCCATGTTTTCAAGAGGAGACTGGATAGGCACTTGAGGGAAATAAACTTGCAGGGCTACGGGGATAGAGCGGGGGAATGGGACTGACTGGATTGCTCTACAGAGAGCCGGCACGGACTCGATGGGCCGAATGGCCTCCTTCTGTGCTGTATGACTCTGACTCTAATAGAATATTCTCATTCTCTACCTTTGCAATTTCAAAAAAACTCACTATTGCTCTACAGTCAACAACAACAACTTGCATTATATAGCATCTGTAATATAGAAAACATCTCAAACACTTCACAGAAGTGTCATCAGACAAAAATTGACACAGAGCCAAAGAAGGAGATATTCAGAGCGGTAACTAAAAGCTTGGTCAAAAAGGTAGGTTTTACGAAGGGCCTTAAAGGGGAAAAGAAAGGCCGCAAGCTTTAGGAAGTAAATTCCAGAGCTCGGCCTAGTTAGCTGAAGGCACAGACATCAGTGGTGGCTATAGAGAGTAGGAGATGCACAAGAGGCCAGAGATGGAGGAACGCAGAGTTCTCTTGAAGATGAAGATAGAAGAAAATTGGTGGAGGCGGAGAAGAAAAATCCGCATTTCTGTAGGAAGTGAGCGATGTTATCAGTCACCGATCACAAACTTGTACCCACCTGTGTGTGTGAGTTGGATGAAAATGCTTGCAAGCCCTTTTTCCAGACAATAATGCTACATCTTAGTATTTTTTTATACTTCCTTCCTCTACTGAAGATAGTGTGTCATGCTTGGGGTATGGCTCCATAGGTACTGGCAGCCTCTGGTTTCTTGCCCAAGTGTCAATTCTTCTAGAGCTAGGGGGCATAGTTTTAGGATAAGGGGTCAGCCATTTAAGACTGAGATGAGGAGGAATTTCTTCACGCAGAGAATTGTGAATCTTTGGAATTCTCTACCCCATAGGGCTGTGGATACTGAGTCGTTGAGTATATTCTAGGCTGAGATAGAAAGATTTTTGGACTCATGGGGATCGGATGGGAAAGTGGAGTTGAGGTCGAAGATTATTCAATGGCGGAACAGGCTCAAAGGGCCATATGGCCTGCTCCTGCTCTTAATTCTTATGTTCTTACTCACTGACTGGGCTCAGGCATGTCAACACGTTATTTGATCATGGAAGCTAATCTTGTCCGTGAACAAGCAATTTCTAGCAGGAGTGAGAATGATTGCTGATTTCACCTCTTTCAAGTCTAAAGGAGGCTGGAAGAAAAATATAAATAACAAGTTGTGAAAAATGCAACTGGAGTAGGAACATAAGAACAGGAGTAGGCCATTCAGCCCCTTGAGCCTGTTCTGCCGTTCAATAAGATCATGGTTGATCCGAATCTTAACTCCATCTACCCGCCTTCACAGAATCATAGAAAGTTACAACACGGAAGGAGGCCATTTCGGCCCATCGTGTCCGCGCCGGCCAACAAAGAGCTATCCAGCCTAATCCCACTTCCCAGTTCTTGGTCCGTAGCCCTGCAGGTTAGAGCATCCCAAGTGCACATCCAAGTACTTTTTAAATGTGGTTAGGGTTCCTGCCTCTACCACCCTTTCAGGCAGTGAGTTCCAGACCACCACAACCCTCTGGGTGAAGAAATTTCCCCTCAAATCCCTTCTAAACCTTCCACCAATTACTTTAAATCTGTGCCCCCTGGTTTTTGACCCCTCTGCTAAGGGAAATAGGTCCTCTGTATCCACTTTATCCAAGCCCCTCATAATTTTATTCACCTCAATAAGGTCTCCCCTCAGCCTCCTCTGTTCCAAGGAAAACAGACCCAGCCTATCCAGTCTTTCCTCATAGCTAAGATTCTCTACTCCTGGCAACACCCTTGTAAATCTCCTCTGTACCCTTTCTAGTGCAATCACATCTTTCCTGTAATGTGGTGACCAGAACTGCACGCAGTACTCTAGCTGAGGACTAACTAGTGTTTTATACAGTTGAAGCATAACCCCCCTGCTCTTGTATTCTATGCCACAGCTAATACTTCACCTGAGGAAGGAGTGATAGCTCCGAAAGCTTGTGATTTCAAATAAAACTGTTGGACTATAACCTGGTGTTGTGCGACCTCTCAATTTTGTCCACAGCTAATAAAGGCAAGCATTCCGTATGCCTTCTTAACCACCTTATCTACTTGGCCTGCTACCTTCAGGGATCTGTGGACATGCACTCCAAGGTCCCTTTGTTCCTCTACACTACTCAGTGTCCTACCATTTAATGTGTATTCCCTTTCCTTGTTAGCCCTCCCAAAATGCATTACCTCACACTTCTCCGGATTGAATTCCATTTGCCACTGTTCTGCCCACCTGACCAATTTATTGATATCTTCCTGCAGTCTACAGCTTCCTTCTTCAGTATCAACCACACAGCCGATTTTAGTATCATCTGCAAACTTCTTAATCATACCCCCTACATTCAAGTCAAGATCATTGATATATACCACAAAAAGCAAGGGACCTGGTACTGAGTCCTGCGGAACCCCACTGGAAACAGCCTTCCAGTCACAAAAACACCCATCAACCATTACCCTCTGCTTCCTGCCTCCGAGCCAGTTTTGAATCCAACTTGACACTTTGCCTTGGATCCCATGGGCTTTTAACTTTGTGACCAGTCTGCCATGTGGAACCTTATCAAAAGCCTTGCTAAGTCCATATACACTACATCAAACGCACTACCCTCATTTACCCTCCTTGTTACCTCCTCAAAAAATTCAATCAAGTTTGTCAGACAAGACCTTCCCTTAACAAATCCGTGCTGACTATCCTTGATTAATCCGTGTCTTTCTAAATGAAGATTTATCCTGTCCTTCAGAATTCTTTCCAATAATTTTCCCACCACCGAGGTTAGGCTGACTGGCCTGTAATTACTCAGTCTATCCTTTTCTCCCTTTTTAAACAAGGGTACCACATTAGCAGTCCTCCAGTACCACACCTCAAGCCAGAGAGGATTGAAAAATGATGGTCAGGGCCTCTGCTATTTCCTCTTTTGCTTTGATTAACAGCTTGGGATACATTTCATCCGGGCCTGGGGATTTATCCACTTTTAAAGCTGCTAAGCCCCTTAATACTTCCTCTCTCACTATGTTTATTTCATCTAATATTTCACACTCCTCACCCCCCGATAGCAATGTCTGCTTCGCCCCTCTCCTTTGTGAAAACAGACGCAAAGTATTCATGAAGAACCCTACCGACGTCTCCCCCCTCCACACACAGATTATCCTCATGATCTCTAATAGGCCCTGCCCTTTCTTTAGTTATCCTCTTACTCTTAATATATTTATAAAACATCTTTGGGTTTTCCTTGATTTTACTTGCCAAGAATTTTTCATGCTCTCTCTTTGCTTTCCTAATATCCTTTTTAATTGCACCCCTGCACTTTCTGTACTCCTCTAAAGATTCTGGAGTATTTAGCCCTCGGTATCTGTCATACGCCTCCCTTTTTTTCTTTATCCTACCCTGTATGTCTCTGGACACCCAGGGGGCCCTAGATTTGTTAGTCCCACCTTTTTTCTTTAAGGGCACATATTTGGTCTGAACCCTCCGGATCTCCTCGTTGAATGCCTCCCACTGCTCTGACACTGATTTACCTTCAGGTAGCTGTTTCCAGTCCACTTTGGCTAAATCCCCTCTGAGCTTAGCAAAATTTGCTTTTCCCCAATTTAGAATTTTTATTCCTGGTCTATCCTTGTCCTTTTCCATAACTACCTTAAATCTAACAGAATTATGGTCACTCGCACCAAAATGCACTCCCACTGATACGCCTTCTACCTGCCCAGCTTCATTCCCTAAAACTAAGTCCAGAACCGCCCCCTCCCTTGGTTCTGTAACCCTGAATACCTTTGCCTAACAAAAATCGACTAACCTCAGTTTTGAAATTTTCAATTTACCTAGCCTCAACAGCATATATAAAATAGTAAACTGTAGTTGAATTCATTTATTGCATAATGACACTTTCCAATTCCTTATCATTTTACAGCGACAAGAGCTGGAATCTGAAAACAAGAAACTCAAGAATGAACTCAATGAGCTGAGAAAAGCCACAGCAGAGAAGGCAATCGGGGAGAACCCAACTAACGATGTGCAAAATGCTTACAATGTACTGCTAAATCAGCTGAAGGTGGCCAATGAGGAGCTGGAGGTGCGCAAGGAGGAGGTCCTCATGCTGAGAACCCAAATCGTCAATGCTGCTCACCAGAAGGAGGTAATGGAAAAAGTTTGGTAATGTGCTTTGATGTATTGCTACAACTTCTCTTTTCTTCATTTCAACTTTCTTCCCCTTTGTCCATCTTCCCTCTCCTCCTCTTTCCCTTTTCTCCTCTGCCATTTGCTTTTTCATATTCTCAGCCTCATTGTTTTAACTTGTATTATCTGGAATCCTTCTTCAATATCCCTCACCTTAGTAGATTTGACAGGCTGTGAGGACAGACCTAGAGGAGACAGATTTAAAATTAACAGGCCTCAAATGAGACTCGAGACGAAGAAACTGTTTTGTTTGCGGGTTTTTACTCCGATATTTTTCATGTGGTCATCACCAAAAATCTACTGCTGTAAGCGAGCCCTTTAACTGAAGTTTGAACAGTATCTGGTAACACAATGTGTCCAGGGGCTGAACAGAGACACTTGTGACTGTATTTAGCTTACTGAATATGTCATGAGCACTTCATAGAATCTTAGACTAATACAGTATAGAAGGCGGCCACTCGGCCCATCGTGTCTGTGCTGGCTGTTTGGTAGACTAATAAATAGAGTCTATGGGCTGGATTTTGAATGACCCATGGAGTCGGGTTTGGAGGCGTGTGGGGGGTTAAATTTGCTGGGTCGGGGTTTCCGACCCCATCCCGACTCCATCCCGCCTCCACGCAATTTTGACAGAATCAGTCGTGGGGTTCCCAACTCCGTCCCGCCTTCAAGAGGCGGGAGAGGCCATTAAAGCCCTTAACAAGCTCTAAATTGGCTCTGTAATGCCATTTTGAAACGCTGTAGCTAGTTTAACCCTCTTCTGACGTGAAGCACGCCTGGTGTGAAACACTCCAGTGAAACCTGGCGGGAGCACAAGTGGATAGCTGACTATCGGCTGCAGGTCCACTATTACAACGGAGATGTGATGAAGGTAGTAGTAGTAGTATTAGGTCTGAACGTCGCCTCTGATGCTGCTTTATTGAATGTCTTCAGAGACTGCCTGGGAGGACTTGCTTGGCAAAAACATTTCTCTCTCTCTCTTTCTCTTTCTCTTCATCTCTCCACCCCCATTTTTGCATCCAGGTCCACTCACATCAAAAGCCAGGCAGGCAGGTCCTCTCTCACCAACAGTCTCTGAGACTAGGCAGTCAGCAATGATGACATCATCAGAGGCGACTTTCAGACTGAAACCACTAATTAGTTCATGGGTTCCCACATGCTCCAACTCAATTGCCCAATTAAGTGAAAATTGCATCAGGCACCCACATTAATCTGGAGTCGGGGGGGAAACACGAAATGCGGATTACACGACCCCAACCCGACCCCAAGACAAAATCCAGCCCATAGATTTATACAGCACAGAAAGAGGCCCTTCGGCCCATCGTGTCCGCGCCGGCCATCAAGCCCCGTCTATTTTAATCCCATTTTCCAGCACTTGGTCCGTAGCCTTGTATGCTATGGCGTTTCAAGTGCTCATCTAAATGCTTCTTGAATGTTGTGAGGGTTCCTGCCTCTACCACCCTTTCAGGCAGTGAGTTCCAGATTCCAACCACCCTCTGGGTGAAAAAGTTTTTCCTCAAATCCCCTCTAAACCTCCTGCCCCTTACCTTGAAACTATGCCCCCTGGTTACTGACCACTCTACTAAGGGGAAAAGTTCCTTTCTATCTACACCCCTCATAATTTTGTACACCTCAATCAGGTCCTCCCTCAGCCTTTTCTGCTCTAAGGAAAACAACCCCAGCCTGTCCAGTCTCTCTTCATAGCTGAAGCACTGCAGTCCAGGTAACATCCTGGTGAATCTGCTGACCAAGGCTGGGTCAATTAATTGTTGCAACAAAGATCTGATTGGGAATAGGATTGGAGGTTATATGGATATGTGTAAACTGAAATAAGAAAGACTTACATTTATATACGATAGCAAAATACTGCAGATGCTGGAAATCCGAAATAACAACAGAAAATGCTGGAAAAACTCAGCAGGCGAGGCAGCATCCGTGGAGAGAGAAACAGAGTTAACGTTTCAGGTCGAAGACCTTTCGTCAGAACTGGAAATAGCAGGCTATTTCCAGTTCTGACAAAAGGTCTTCGACCTGAAACGTTAACTCTGTTTCTCTCTCCACGGATGCTGCCTTGCCTGCTGAGTTTTTCCAGCATTTTCTGTTGTTATCTTACATTTATATAGCTCTTTTCACAATCTCAGGACATTCCAAAGCGCCTTACAGTCAATGAAGTACTTTTGACGTGTTGTCACTGTTGGAATGTAGGAAACCAAAAACAGGTACTGCACAGGGCAGGATTATTGTTGTACTGCTGAATCTGGGGGAGGGGAATGAGGAAGAGGAGAATATTGTCTTGGAGGAGAGCAGATCAATGTTCAGTATTGGAGATATGGGATTGGATGAACATTCTGGAGTTTTGTTTGATTTGCCTTTGGGTATTGGGGGATATTTATTTATTAAGAATTTTCTCTCATGAGATTAAACAGATGGGGTCGACACCGTGGTAGGCTAGTTTATACATGGTGTCTGACAATTGTGGGCTTCATGGGTATAATAGCCATTTTGTGTTCAATGCTTTCTTGTGTTCCAAATGGAGCCCACATTTCTGCTCAATTGGAACATTGCAGTGGGTTTGGTCAAGTCAAATAAGTAATGTATTTCTCTCATTGCAGGATAATGTGACTGAGAAATACGAGTGGAAAAGAAGTAATGAAAACATGGAGAAAGATGATGCCATTGAGGCTTACAATGGTATATGTGAGACCAACAGGTAAGTTGTTGGTCTATCTATACAGCCTCTCCCTGTCTCGAGTCTGTTCATTTTCCATAAAGTGTACTCTTTTATCAGAACAGAAACAGGAACAGGCTGAAGGAATGTGCCGTGGGCCTGATCTCCCACAGATATCTGACCAGTTCAGTACACATTGGTGTTTTCACAATGCTGCCCCTTTTTACTCTAGGATCCAGTGTGAATGGAGCTCAGATTGCTGGGATGAATGTTTGCTGCTGAGAGAATTCTTAATTGAAATGGATTTCAGGACTTTCAACCAGTTCCTATCCTATAGTGCAAAGCTTCTCATAATGTGTACTGTACCAGACACATGCACTCACTCTAACACAAATCACTGGATAGCGATCAGGGCCATAAATCCATGCTGAATTTTTCCCCCTGTCTATTGGCCCTGAACAGTGCTGTGGCCAACTGTAATACTCCAATTACTCTTATCGCTGCCTCAGTGGAGATTAGTTAACAGCACAAACCGAATCAAACTTCCTTGGTCCCACAGTTTATTTAGCACTGAATCATTGATGGAGTGAAGAATGGATTTTCAAGAGGTGATCAAAAAGCTGGCTACTTTTGAGAGGGGGGCTGTAAAATCCAGTGATGCTCCCATTAAAATAGTTTAACCAACTATTAGTGGCCACTGGTCAGTATTACAGATTGCCTGATCTTGTGGTATTCATGTTGAGAGGAGTGCAGTCAATAGAAATGTCACCTTTCTGAGTTTGGCTGAAGTACTTGGGTGGTGTGGGGGTAATCTTTACTTTGCTTTAACCCATGCTTTATTTGAACTGAGATTGCGTACTGCTATCACATGATGCAAAGTGGAGAAATCTTCCATTTCCTTGTGTTTTATCATCTCTCAGCTGAGTAATTATACATGTACGGACAAGGACAAGACTCTTCCTTTCTCTTTATTTTGCTGATACAAGTTGAGTACGGGTGTACGACACACGAGCCCAATCTTCATACTGTTTTTACATCCCTTTGTGTATGGCTTTGAGTGAGACTTGCCAAATCTAGTTAAATCTCTTTGCGACTTATGTATACTTGGAAAAAATGCTACTTTGGTCGTTCTCTGGGATTGTTTCACAATTAGTAATGTTGCTGTTGATGATGTGGGAATCCAAGCCATAACTGGGTTTTTTGTGACCTGGTGTTCTGTCTTACAGATGCAGAATATTGAGTTTAGTGTCCCTGTATGTTAATCTCTTAAGTATTGGCAAGTACTATATCTGTGTGTTGGCAGAAAGGAAATGGAAGGGAAGATATCTTCTTAGCTGCAGTCCTGCCTGAAGGTCATGTTTGAAAACAAATCAAGTCATTGTACCTCATCCTTTAGAGAGACAAAAAGATCTAAAATGTTGGTACTTATTCTTGCTTTCTGTGTTAACACTGTCTTTGTTCTTTCTGAATGACGCTTTTGCTCCTTTCTCTCTTTTTTGTTCCTGCTTCCTTTCTCCTGTCATTCACTTCCAGCCAGGCTGAGGACTGGCGATACCTCAATGAAGATGGAGAGCTAGGCCTGGCTTATCAAGGCCTAAAGGAAGTTGCCAGGTCAAACCTTTGTTTGCTCTTTGTTTTGAATAACTAAGATGTAAGGGTGTTAGGAAGAGTTTGATTTCCACATGGTGCTGTAAAGAGAAATGTGTATTATATTTCTTTCTGAATGCATTTGTGGTGTTTGCAGAACTTTACACCTCACTTTCGCTATTCAGCATTGTCACTGCTGAAGGTCACTCACTAAACCAAAGGGTTAAGGTTCACAGGGTTATTAACTGTGCAATCATTCAGGGTGTTCATGATCTCCTCATAATTTCAGAGATGTATAAAAATCTTCTAAAGATTACAAATCTTATATTTACCATTGGCTATATTGGTAAATGCACTTCCTAGTGTGGAACTGAGCTATGCTGATCTGGCTGGAGCAACAGAAGGAGTACATGGCTATCCTGTGAACCCTACTGGATATTGTACATGTGCCAACATTGGGTAAGAGCAGGATTGGTTTTAGCTGTGATGCCTGCCGCGGTAGGATAGCCTGTTGATATAAATTATCTAGAGACATGCATGAAGACTGGCCACTTGGGCAAGGTACTGTAGTGTGGACAGCACCTGTGGAACTCTACCCATCGGTCTTGGGAGCTATTTTAAAAAAAAATTTGAGGGGGGATGGAAGGCACCAACCATGGAACTTTGTTAGTAAGGTGTCAATGCCTTATGTAATGAAGGAATGCCTAGAGAGGAGAAAATATATATTAAAAAAAGTTCTGTATCACCTGGTGTTGAACTAAGTTAATAAGGTCCACAGTGAATACTTGGCTGCAGGGCATCAGTAGGTGTTCTACAATTGGCCTCAATGCCTCTGACTAGGGAGGGAAAACGTCGTCAGTGGTTTCCGCTTCTGGTGACTGACTGTGGGCAGATAACTTTCCTGTCATCTTGTCGGAGGCATGATGTGTAGTGAAGAAAAGAGAGAAATACATAATGGACCGTAATTTCCGACAGGAGGCTTCCTTTGTGCGTATGCCTCCTATCGGAAAAATATCTACGCACTTACCTGAGGGCTCCCGAGGTCCGGACACTTCCGCTCCTGGACCTCTCCACAGCTGAAATGTGCAGGGCCCACGTATCCCAGGGGCGCATGCAGTTCGCAAGCATCCCTGGGATCACGTGGGCCAGGCGAGCCAATGAAAGGGAATTCCCCTTCATACTTTTGACAGATAGAACTGTCAAAAGTATGAATGGGGATCACTGAAAAAAGACACCAAAACATTAAATAAAGTTTTTTAAAAATCACGTTTTTAAAATGAGTTAAAATTACATTAAATTAAATATTTTAAACAAAAATTTAATTTTTTGAAAAAAATAATTAAAGTTTTTTACGGGTCTAAAAATAAACTTACCTTTTTTAAAAGTATTTTTAAATTATAAATGAGTGGAAAAAAAAAATTTCAACTTTTTTTAAACTCTTGTGCTGGTAAAAGCAGGCCTTACACCTGCTTTTACTAGGCGTAAGATTTCTAAGGGTTTTCAGCGGGTGGAGGTTGTGCAGAAGGCGGAACTCTCCACCCACAGAGGCCCTTCTCCAGGGCAGGCGTCCGATCTGTCAAGAGGATTCTTGACAGATCGGAAATGCAGGTTTTCAGCGCATGCGCTTCACATGCCTGAAATCGGCATTTCCGATGTCCCTACGGGTGGGTACACAGCCCGCACACACCCGTAGGCATCGGAAAATACGGGCCATTAGTTTTAGTTGTATTTTATATCGCACAAATCCTTGAACAGGAAATTGAAAAATGTTCTGTTTGCCCAGCTCACCTGCTCAATGAGAGGATGTGATCAACCACAGCAGAGCAATCCAGTCTTTCTTCCACCCTGACCTGGCTAACCTGTATATTTTGAATTAGTTATAATATGTTATTTGTTCACTGCAGTAAGAACTAGTGCTGCCCCCAGCTAGGAAACACACTAAACTCACTATAATGAAGAACAAAGTTTTTCTTTTTTGAAGATAAAGGTATTGTTTTAAGAAAGAAACTTGTTACCCAACTCCTCCAGCTGCCATTTCTAATTTGATGCTATTGTACCACAGGCTGCTGGAGGCACAGTTGCAGACTCAGATCAAGCAACACGAGGAAGAGGTGGAAAGAATGCACACTCAGATCGAGGCTCTGAAGGAGGAGATGGACAAGCAGCAGCACATCCTCACACAGACACTACAGATGTCTCCGGAAGCGCGCATTGAGTATAATGTGCAACAGGAGATCACGCGCCTCACCAATGAGAATCTGGTAAGCGAGCCAGTGTTAACCCATTCAGTGGTATTCAGACCTATACTTACATTTGAATAGACCATACTTCAGATTGTATTACTGTATATTTCTCTTTGAACTGTTAGCTTTATATATTAGTTTGAGCCACAATCCCAATGAATGTCTTTCTCAATGGCTGTTCTCAGAAGGCTGCAGTGTGCTGCATGCAGGTCTGTACCTGTGATTCCCAAGTGGTAAACTCCTGATTTCAATTCTGCCACAGTGGGCAATTACCATGTGGAAGCTAGGCATTTCTAAGAACATAAGAATTAGGAGCAGGAGTAGGCCATACGGCCCTTCAAGCCTGCTCCGCCATTCAATAAGATCATGGCTGATCTTCAACCTCAACTCCATTTTCCTGCCCGATCCCCATATCCCTTGATTCCCCTAGAGTCCAAAAATCTATCTCAGCCTTGAATATACTCAACGACTCAGCATCCACAGCCCTTTGGGGTAGAGAATTCCAAAGATTCACAACCCTCTGAGTGAAGAAATTCCTCCTCATCTCAGTCTTAAATGGCTGACCCCTTATCCTGAGACTATGCCCCCTAGTTCTAGACACTCCAGCCAGGGGAAACAACCTCTCAGCATCTACCCTGTCAATTCCCCTTAGAAACTTGTATGTTTCAGTGAGATCACCTCTCATTCTTCTAAACTCCAGAGAGTATAGGCCCAATCTACTCAATCTCTCCTCATAGGACAGCCCTCTCATCCCAGGAATCAATCTAGTGAACCTTCGTTGCACTGCCTCTAAGGCATGTATGTCCTTTCTCAGATAAGGAGACCAAAACTGTACACAGTATTCCAGTGTGGTCTCACCACAGCCCTGTAAAATTGTAGTAAGACTTCCTTACTCTTGTACTCCAACCCTCTTGCAATAAAGGCCAACATGCCATTTGCCTTCCTAATTGCTTGCTGTACTTGCATGCTAACTTTCTCTGTTTCCTGTACAAGGACACCTAAATCTCTCTGAACACCAACATTTAATAGTTTCTCACCATTTAAAAAATATTCTGTTTTTCTATTCTCCCTACCAAAGTGAATAACCTCACATTATACTCAATCTGCCACCTTATTGCCCACTCACTTAACCTGTCAAATCCCTTTGCAGGCTCTTTGTGTCCTCCTTACAGCTTACCTTCCCACCTAGCTTTGTATCGTCAGCAAACTTGGATATATTACACTCAGTCCCTTCATCCAAGTTATTAATATAGATTGTAAATAGTTGAGGCCCAAGCACTGATCCTTGCGGCACCTCACTAGTTACAGCCTGCCAACCGGAAAATGAACTGTTTATCCCTACTCTTTGTTTTCTGTCCGTTAACCAATCCTCTATCCATGCTAATATATTGCCCCCAACCCCATGAGCCTTTATCTTGCGTAGCAACCTTTTATATGGCACCTTATCGCATTCCTTTTGGAAATCCAATATGCTACATACACTGGTTCGCCTTTATCTACCCTGCAAGTCACATCCTCAAAAAACTCTAATAAATTTGTTAAACACGATTTCCCTTTCATAAAGCCATGTTGACTCTGCCTAATCATATTATGATTTTCTAAGTGCCCTGTTACCACTTCCTTAATAATGAATTCCAGCATTTTCCTGACGACTGATGTCAGGCTAACTGGTCTGTAGTTCCCCATTTTCTCTCTCCCTCCTTTCTTGAATAGCGGGGTTACATTTGCTACCTTCCAATCTGCTGGGACCGTTCTAGAATCGAGGGAATTTTGGAAGATCACAACCAATGCATCCACTATCTCTGCAGCCACCTCTTTTAGAACCCTAGGATGTAGGCCATCAAGTCCAGAGAATTTGTCGGCTTTTAGTCCCATTAGTTTCTCAAGTACCTTTTCTCTACTGATATTAATTACTTTAAGTTCCTCAGTCTTCTTAGCCTCTTGGTTCCCCACTATTTTTGGTATGCAATTTCTGTAATTTCTAAACTACCTCTTCTGATATTGACAAAGCTGCCACTGGCCCAAGTTGTTGCAGGGTGAATGAAGATGGGCAAATAAAAAAGCCAATAGGACCAATATTTCTACTAAATAGTTTAACTTTATTGCAGCCCTTTCTCTGGATGTATAGAAGCTATGATAACTCTGCTTCCTAATGGTATTCACATACTTTCTATTGCTGAACCTAAGTAAAAGAGAGAGAATCCTAACTCAGTCAACATCCCACTGCAAGGCAGGCCATGAACAGAGCATCAGAGACATATGGAGCATCAAGCCTGCTGAGAGCCACAGGAGAAAAGGAGGCGATCTTCAAGTGGCCCCCGGGATTGTTTTAAGTAGCACTGTTTTATATTTTGGTTTAAACGATGATATTTCATAGCCCTGAAAGACATTTGGTAAATAAAATATACAGAAACCAATAACTTAAAGTTTCTGTCTTGCCAGGTACGTTTGTAGATAGTTTGGGAAATGGTTAAAGGTTACTCGCTGCATCCTGCAACAACTTGGGCCAGTGGCAGCTTTGTCAATATCAGAAGAGGTAGTTTAGAAATTACAGAATGAGTTGTACAAAATATGTAGGTGGGCAGAACAATGGCAGATGATAGCCTGTAAAGTGCTGCACATAGTAAGAGAAAATAGGCGACACACATACTCCATGAATGGTGTTAAAATAGCTAAGGATGAAGCTGAAAGAGACCTAGGAGTTTTAGTAAACTCGATGGCTAACATGCCCAACCAATGCAGAGTGGCAATCATTAAAGCCAAAACAGTGAAACGCAAGTTAGAGCAGGTTGTGATCAAACTTTATAACGCTCTGGTCACACTGCACTTTGAATATGACATCTAGTTTTGGTTGCCAGGCAACACGGGGGACATTCGAACGCTGAAGGCTTTTCAGTATAAAAAGGAGGTGTCTGCGAAGTGATCTTCCAGAAATACATGATAAGGGAATAGAAAAAGTAAACCTAGAGTATTAGTTCAATACTAATTAAATTGGGGGAGTAGAACAACAGCAACAGGTTCAAACTAGTAAAATGTAATTTTAGGACTGATCTCAGAAAATTCTCCTTCACACAACGAGTGATCAATGTGAGGAATGGCTTCCAAATAGAGTAGTGGAGGCAAAAAACCCTGGAATCATTTAAGAAACAATAACATGCTACAATGGGAGGTAAATCAAGCAGAAACATCAGTGTCTCTAATCTTATATTCTTGCATTATATATCCTGTACCAGTTGTGTTCCTGCATGACATTTCCATAGCCTAAGGAATCATCATGTTCCATTCAGTTTTGGGTTATTTCTATTTGTACTTACCTTTAATAACGCTCAATGCAATATAATCCGCTTAGTATAACGCACAAATACTGAACCTGCTAATATTTATCCATCATCTTGTGTTCTAGGACCTTAAAGAGCTGGTAGAGAAACAGGAGAAGAATGAGAAGAAGTTGAAGAAGCAACTCAAGATCCACATGAAGAAAGTTCAAGAGCTTGAAGGTATAACTGAGTTTAGAACGTGACTGTCTGGGATCAAACCTGGGGCATTCCTGATTTGTGTGGCGCCATTCTTTTATGCAGTTACCAGCTGAGCCACTAGGGGGAATCCTTAGCTCCAGCTGAAGTCCCAGAATCGAGCATTTTATGTTACTGCTTCTCAATCTTGAGGAGGTGTGGTGGTTACCAGAAGCAAAGAGGAGTATGAGCTTATGTATATATAAAATAGTGTATATAGATGTACAAATGGATATTATATGCTGATATGCACAAAGTTTTAATTGAGAAAAAACAAAGTAATATTTTGCTTTGGAAAAGTCCAGCTCAACTATCCAGTCTAATGTCTTGTGAATCTTTCTCCAAGTTCAATTTCAGCCAAGATCTAGTATTAACCAGGTCTGGCATAATTTGAATTGTTATTTTTTCTAATAAGATTTTTTTTCAATGTCTAGAATGTTGGGGAGATTTATAGGCTCCCCTGATCTCAGTAGGAAAAGCAGACACTGTTCTTGAGCCATATACAGACATGAAGGTTCCAGATTTCATCCCTGGTCTGTGCTGAAGGGCTATACAATCCGCCTCACTGTCCCTAGCTTTTAAGGAAAAATTCAGGCAGGATTTGTGCTCGTGTTCACTGAGTTACTCCAATAACAAAGTGAGAGTGTGGGGACATTGGGTGAGGACAGGATTGATTGAGCTCAGCAGTGTTGCTTTCAGAGCCTGCTGAGACGGGGATCCCCGTCCAGACCTGCCCATGAAGAATGGCCACTGAAAGGAGCTGTCTCTTGATGGGACTGTACCCAACATGAGTAAGGAAGAGGATGGGAGAAAATTTGGGGGGGAAATTAAGTAAGGGGCTCAATCTAGAGTTGGGATGTAGAGATGTGAACACAGCTATTATTAGTGAGAAATAGGGCTGACGTCACAAAGGAAAGATAACTTTTTGGTTTTGAGTGTTTGTTTACTGAGATCAGGGTAGTTTCCATGCTTTTTGGATTATGGCCTATTACAAGTTACATTACATAGGTTTGTTCTATCTCTCACCCGCCTTCGCAGCAGAAGAAAAGAGCTTTAAAGCTGATTGCATAGCTTTTTATAGTGTATATAAATTTATTGCTTAGTTTCTAATCCATATTTTTAACTGCTTTTGAGATCTTTGCTGTAACTTAATGTGGTGTTCCCTGTGTGATCAGCACGGACCTTAGTGCAGAAGGAGCCAAGGCACGAACTAACCAGACAGGTCACTGTGCAACGCAAGGAGAAGGAGTTCCAGGGAATGTTGGAGTATTACAAGGAGGATGAATCCCTACTTATCCGCAACCTCATCACAGGTACATGACTGGGATTTTAGAATGGAAGAGGTTTGACTTGGTAATGACGTCATGTAGTATAAACGGGAACCTTGGTGGATGAGCCTGGGACAGATGTCAGAACAGGGGTTGTAGTGAATGAGCTTGTGAGAGGAGAAGTGCAAAGTGGGGCCACAGTGAATGAGTCGGTACAGGAATTGTGCGATGCAAAGAGTTGTGTCAAAAGGAGCTGTAGTGAATGAGACTGTTGAGGTTGACCAGAATCTCTGCGACAAAAAATCTTTTTTTTAATGGATGACTGTCCTCTCCGTGTACATGAGTCACTGAAAGTGAATGTGCAGGTGCAGCAAGCCATTAGGAAGGCAAATGATATGCTGGCCTTCATTACAAGAGGATTTGAGTACAGGAGTAAAGAAGTCTTACTCCAATTATACAGGGCCTTGGTGAGACCACATCTGGAGTACTGTGTACAATTTTGGTCTCCTTACCTAAGGAAGGATATACTTGCCATAGAGGGAGTGCAACGAAGGTTCACGAGATTGATTCCTGGGATGGCGGGACTGTCGTACGAGAAGAGATTGAGTAAACCAGGCCTGTATTCTCTTGAATTCAGAAGAATGAGAGGGGATCTCATTGAAGCATACAAAATTATTACAGGGCTTGATAGGGTGGATGCTGGGAGAATGTTTCCCTTGGCTGGGGAGTCTAGAACCAGGGGCCACAGCCTCAGGATAAAGGGTAGGCCATTCAGGACTGAGATGAGAAGAAATTTCTTCACACAGAGGGTGGTGAATCTTTGGAATTCTCTACCCCAGAGGGCGGTGGAGGCTCAGTCATTGGGTATATTCAAAACAGAAGTCGATAGATCCCTGACTAGTAAGGGCATCAGGGATATGGCGATAGGGCCGGTGAATGGAGTTGAGGTAGAAGATCAGCCATGATCTCATTGAATGGCGGAACAGGCTCGAAGGGCCGAATGGCCTACTCCTGCTCCTATTTCTTATGTTCTTATGTTCCACCTACTTCTGTCTCTTATGATATGCAGTTACTAGTTATTAAAGTTATCAGTGGTTTCATTAGTGGTAAAGAAAACAACTCAACGGAGCAAAATTGAGTATGTTCCTTTCCAGACATATGCTGCGACCCTCAGGATCACCAGGTGATCCAGTGTGTCAGGGCACAGACCCGGGGAAGTCTCCCTTCAGAATTCAGGTCCTCAGTTTTGGACTTGGAAAGTGTAAGAGCTCTGGTCTTGTACAATCATAGAAATTACAATGCAGAAGGAAGCCATTTGGCCCGACTCTTCTGGCTGTATCCTATCCCCCAACAAGTTCCACTCACCAACCACCCCTGTACTAGAGATCTACGTTGGCTTCCAGTTCCCTCAAAATCCCAAATTGAAAATTCTCATGCTTATGTTTAGATTACTACGCCCGTTCTTATCTCAAATCTCCATCCCTCTGCCTCTGGCCTTGTGCATTTCCCTCTCCCCGCACTACCAGAGGTGCTGTGCCTCTCCTCCTTTAAGATCCTCCTTAAAACCCACCTCTTTGACCAAACTTTTGGTCAGCCCTCCTAACGTTTCCTTCTTTGGCTCGGTGTCTTTTTTTTATTACACCTCTGTGAGTACCTTAGGGCTTTTTTCTATGTTAAAGGCCCTACACATGGAAATTGTTGTTGCTGGTGCTGGCTCATCAATGGAGCCATCTACACTAATCCAATTTCCCTGTCCTTTATCAGTATCCTTTTATATTCTTTGTTTTCCAATACTTATCCAATTCCCTTTTAAATGCTAGTCTCTGCCTCACTAGCTACTTGTGCTAAAGCACTCCATGTTCTAACAACCTTCTGTACGAAAAATGTTTTTCTAACTTTTCTTTTTATTCTTCTACTGATGATTTTCAGTCTACCCCCCTGTGTTACTGATTCATTAACCAGTGAAAACAATCTTTTACCCTCTCACAACCTTTCATAATTTTGAAAATCTGTTAAATCCGCCTTAACTTTCTCTATTCTAGTGAAAAAAGTCCCAATTTTTCAAGCTTTTCTTTCTAACTATAACCTCTCATTCCTGATATTCCAGTGAATCTTCTCTGTATCCTTTCCATGACTGTAGTATCCTTCATATAATGAGATGCCTAGAACTGTATGCAATACTCCAATTTTAACTTAATTAATGTATTGTATAAATTCACTATCACTTCCTTGCTTTTATATTCAATGCCCCCAAATATAAAAAATCCCATTTCCCTTTTTAAATATCTTTTCTATTCGCACTTTCACCTTTAAAGATCTAAGGCCGGAATTTTCTTTGGGGGGGGTGGTTCCGAGGCAGGGGGGAAACCCGGGAGGCTGGGATTCCCGCAGATCCTGCCGACTTTACAGGCAGGGCCTAATTGGAATGTGAGGCCTCGGTTTCCCGCCTGCAGCCAGCCAACTTGAGAGTCTGGCTGGCTGTGGGCGGGTAGGCCTCAGTTATGAGGGGTCAGTCCAGGGGAGGGATCACGGGGGGGCGGGGCGGGGTCAGCAATCGATGGGGGCTAGGCAATCGGCATGGGGGGGGGGTGGTTGGGAATCTGGAGGGGCTCAGCAATCGGCGGGGAGGTCGGCAATCAGTGGGGGGCAGGAATCGGGAGGGGTTCGGCAATCGGCGGGGAGGGGGTCGGCAATTGGGAGGGGGGGAGAAAGGATCGGTGGTGGGGGTGGGGGGTTGCAGGATCGACCGGGGATCAGGGAGATTGGGGATCGGCAGGGGTGAGGGGAGATCGTGGGGGGGGGGCGGTGTCGGCCAGGCATCGGGTGGGGGGGGGGGAAGCGGGGATGATCAGGGCCGGCCTCATCATCGTTGGGAAGGGGGAGGAGTAGGGGAAGGCCTTGTGGTAGGGTCTCCGATCGCAGGGGGTGGGTTAGGCAGGGACACTGGATCCAGGAGGTAGGTATAAATCCACTTACCTCCTGGATGCAGCAGTCCCCGCCTCTGTTTAACTGCCGGGCTTCACGAATTGTGTGAAAGCTGTCCCCAGGCAGTTAAATTCAAAATGGACGGGGAAATGGAGGCTTCAAGCCTCATTACAATATTAAAATGGGCGGGTTGGAGGCGGGATCAGGTCGAGAATCCTATTTTTAACTAATTAACTGCCCCCACGCTCCAAACCCACCCGTTTTTTTAGGGGGAAATTCCAGCCTATGTATCTCCACCCTTAGATTTCTCTCTTCTTTCACTCTGTTAAGAATCTTACCAATTAGGGTATATTTTTCTTCAATGTAATTTTTCCCAAATCTTTACATTTCTCTGCATTGAACTACGCCTGTCCACTTCACTAACCTGTCAGTTTTTGACTGGTATCACCATAGTGCAGTGTACATCCTTTTTAAAATAATCTGCATCATACTGTGGGGGAAAAAAATACCAGAAATGTATTATCGCTCATTCTCTGCCTTTTACAAAATTAAATGCCAGCAGTGTTTTTTATGTGAATGCTCTGCTTATTTGAGGAGTGGTGTCAGCAGAAGCTGGGGCGAATGACTAATTATTCCCAATCTTCTTCCCAATAGGCCACGCGTCAACACTGCTGATACGACTGGTGATTAAACTGTACTGTGTTTTCTCCTTCCCACACATTTCTAGACCTGAAGCCTCAAGCGGTGTCTGCCACAGTGCCGGGCCTGCCTGCATACATCCTCTTCATGTGCCTTAGACATGCAGATTATGTTAATGATGACCAGAAGGTCCACTCGCTCCTCACTGGTACCATCAATGGCATCAAGAAAGTGTTAAAGGTAAGGGATTCATGTCTTCAATGCAGCCACTGAATGTTTCACGAGTGAGTTTAGAGCTGAGTGAGATTCTGATGATTTAACCGTTACTTAAAATTTATTACACCGTAACACATTCTCATAAAATAACATTCAGCTTTCCCCCTCCTCTCCTGAAGGCACTGACACATGCAGGGTTACATTTTCATGGGCGCTGGCTTGTACACGAATACGCAGCGAGTTTCAGCGGGATACTTGACAGTTGAGGAACATTACAGTCGAGGTTGTTCCCGTCTCCACGGGTGATTCCTAGTGGGAGTCACTGGATAGATACCAGGGACAGGAATCCTGGTTTATCTTTGTTTTCCCTCCCTGGTGCATAGGCACTGAGGCCATTTGTAGTGACCCAGCTGCCATCCTAGCTAAGCCCAGCTAATTCAGTGCACACATGGAAAGTCGAATCTGTGACCTTCCTGGTCTCAGTAGCTCAGTTTCACAATGGGCCGTGAAAGAAACCACAAGTATTTTATTTTTTTAAATACCTAGTATACTGGAGGCTATTTCTACATTTTAAGCTGTTTTGTTGTTAAAAATAATTTTTCTGTTTTTCAGAAACATAACGATGACTTTGGAATGACGTCATTTTGGTTGTCCAATAGTTGCCGCCTGTTGCACTGTTTAAAACAATACAGTGGAGATGAGGTAAGTCTGGTTTATCATTTCTACTCAGCAGCACACCATGTTTTCTAAAAAAAAATAAAACAGAATGTTTGCTCATCACAGTGTAGGATGTCATTGTTGGAGAAAGCTAGACTTTCTCTGCCAATCAAGCACTCCCAGATCAAGTGTAGCACAGCCAGCTAGAGCAAAGATCCCTCTAATCATCCCCAATAGTGTGCCATAGCCCAGCCTTGGAATAACACCACCTACTGCACAATGTAAGTGTTTTTTTCCATTCCCACATTAGCAACCTCTCTGAGTGAGATTGCCAATTAGGGGCCATGTCCACAAGGACTTGGAAAACATCATTTCATCGGCAAAATTTAATGGGCCCACAGCACAAAATTATGACCGCTAAATGGAAATCTCAGCGAGCTTAACTGATGATAATTACCACATCTTCTGGAAAGGCGAGAGACAGAGGGCAACAAGTTTCTTCCACATTACTGGTGACTTGTTAAAACCATGCTTTATTTCATAGAATAGAATCATACAGCACAGAAGGAGGCCATTCGGTCCATTATGTCTGTGCCGGCTCTTTGGTAGAGCTGTCCAATTAGTTATTTATTTAGATACAATGTACTCCTAAATATGAAATATCTGATACATTCTCAGCATGTTTCCACTTTCTGTTCATTTTTTTTATATTAGTAATGTGTTTGGCCGCTGCACTTCAAAGTCCTACTTGAATTAAGAGCAAAGGCAATTCTTCAAGAAAGCTTTTATTATAAAAATCTCTACATTAGAGGTATAGAGTATGAGTCACTTACAGAGCATGACGATGAAATAATATTCACATAATCCCTGAAAAACACTGTGGGGCTTATGAAGGAAACTTTCTAAATATTAATAAAATCTTATGCCAGCGTCTCACTAGTCTTTAACTTACACTTTCTAATAAGAGGACTTATATAATTTAAGTGTGTTTTTTTTTAAATTGCAATTACACTTCTTCAGAATACAATTAAAGCAAAGCAAGATTTACTGTGTAGAACTCCCATTTGTCCTATACTTTCAACCTCAGTTTGCATCAAATAAAACTTTTAATGCTTCGAATCATAGAATGATACAGTACAGAGGAGGCCATTCGGCCCATTGAGCCTGTGCCAACTCTTTGAAAGAGCGATCCAATTAGTCCCACTCCCTGGTTCTGTCCCTATAGCCCTGTAAATTTTTCCTTTACAAGTATATATCCAATTCTGTTTTGAAAGTTACTATTGAATCTGCTTCCACCACCCTTTCAGGCAGTGCATTCCAGATCACAACAACTCGCTGCGTAAAAAATATTTCCTCATGTCACCTTAAATCTGTGGTTACCGACCCTTCTGCCACTGGAAACCATTTCTCCTTTTTATTCGTTTTGAACACCTCTATCAAATCTCCTCTTAACCTTCTCTGCTCTAAGGAGAACAACCCCAGCTTATAAGAACATAAGAAATAGAAGCAGGAGTAGACCATACGGCCCCTCGAGCCTGCTTTGCCATCAGTAAGATCATGGCTGATGATCTACTTCAACTGCACTTTCCCACCCTTTCCCCATATCCCTTGATCTCCTTAGTGTCCAAATATCTATCTATCTCAGTCTTGAACATACTCAATAACCGAGCATCCACAGCCCTCTGGGGTAGAGAATTCCAAAGATTCACAACCCTCTGAGTGAAAACATTTCTCCTCATCTCAGTCCTAAATGGCCGACCCCTTATCTAAGACTATGACCCCTAGTTCTAGACTCTCTCAGCCAGGAGAAACAGTTCCCATCATCTACCCTGTTACGCCCTCGAAGAATTTTATATGTTTCAATGAGATCACATCTTATTCTTCTAAACTCCGGAGAACATAGGCCCATTCTACTCGTGTCTCCTCATAGGACAACACTCTCATCCCAGGAATCAATCTAGTGAACCTTTTTTGCACCCCCTCTAAGGCTTGGGTAAGAAGACCAAAACTGTACACAGTACAGAAGGATTAGAGGGGAGTTGAGGAGAAATGTTGTCACCCAGAGGGTGTTAGGGGTCCAGAATGCACTGCCCGAAAAGGTGGTAGAGGCAGAAATCCTCGTGGCATTTAAAAAGTACTTGGACATGCATTTGAAGTGCCACAACCTGCAAGGCTACGGACCAAGAGCTGGAAAGTGGGAATAGGCTGGATAGCTCTCTTTCAGGCCGGCACAGACACGATGGGCCTAATGGCGGCCTCCTGTGCTATAAATTTCTATGATTCTATGAGTACTCCAGATGTGTTCTCACCAAACCCCTGAATAATTGCAGCAAGACTTACTTATTCTTATATTCCAACCCCCTTGCAATAAACTTGCCTTCCTAATTGCTTGCTGTACCTGCATGTTAACTTTCTGTGATGCAAGGACCCCCAAATCCCTCTGCATACCAATATTTACTAGTGTCTCAACTTTTAGAAAAATATTCTGCTTTTCTATTCTTCCTACCAAAGTGGATAAGTTCACATTTCCCCACATTATACTCCATCTGCACCTTCTTGCCCACTCACTTAACCTGCCTATATCCCTTTGCAGCCTCTTTGCCTCCTCCTCACAGCTTACTTTGTATCTCACCTAGTTTTGTATCATCAGCAAACTTGGGTACATTACACTCGGTCCCCTCATCCAAGTTATTGATATAGATTGTAAAAAGCTGAGGCCTAGGCACTGATCCTTGCGGCATCCTACTAGTTACAACCTGCCAACCCGAAAATGACCCGTTTATTCCTACTCTCTGTTTTCTGTCCGTTAACCCATCCTCAATCCAAGCTAATATAGAAACATAGAAGATAGGAGCAGGCCATTCAGCCCCTCGAGCCTGCTCCGCCATTCAATGAGATCATGGCTGATCATCCAAATTCAGTACCCTGTCCCTGCCTTCTCTCCATATCCCTTGATCCCTTTAGCTTTAAGAAATATATCTAACTCCTTCTTGAATATATTTAATGAATTGGCCTCTACTGCCTTCTGTGGTAGAGAATATATTACCCCTAATCCCATGAGCCCTAATCTTGTGTAATAACCTCTTGTGTGGCACCTTATCGAATGCTTCTCCAGTCTCTCCACGTAACTGAAATCCCTCATCCCTGGTACCATTCGAGTAAGAAGAGCAGGGGAGTTATCACCGGTGTCCTGGCCAATATTTATTCCTCAATCAACATAACAAAAACAGATTATCTGGTCATTATCACATTGCTGTTTGTGGGAGCTTGCTGTGTGCAGATTGGCTACCGCATTTCCTACATTACAACAGTGACTACACTCCAAAAAGTACTTCATTGGCTGTAAAGTGCTTTGAGACATCCAGTGGTCGTGAAAGGCGCTATATAAATGCAAGTCTTTCTTTTAAATCTCTTCTACACCATCGCCAAGGCCTTGACATCCTTCCTAAAGTGTGGTGCCCAGAACTGAACACATTGAACTCAACTTTTCCTGCCACCTACAAAGATTTGTGTATATACACCCCCAGTCTCTCTTCCTGCACCCCCTTTAAAATTGTACCATTTAGTTCCTATTGCCTCTCCTCATTCTTCCTACCAAACTGTATCACTTCACACTTCTCTGCAGTAAATTTCATCTGCCATGTCTCTGCCCATTTTACCAGTCTGTCTCTATCCTCCTGAAGTCCTCCTCATTGTTTATTACATTTCCGAGTTTTGTATTATCTGCAAACTTTGAAATTATGCCTGTATACCCAAGCCAAGGTCATAAATATTTATCAAAAAGAGCAGTGGTCTTAATACTGACTCCTGGGGAACACCACTGTATATTTCTCTCCAGTCTGAAAAAGAACATTCACCGCTATCTGCTTTCTGTCCCTTAGCCAATTTCATCCCTTTAATGCCATGGACTTTAATTTTGCTTACAAGCCTAATACGTGGTATTTTGTCAAACCCCTTTTTGAAAGTCCATATACACAACATCAATCACACTATCCGCTCCCTTACTTCATCAAAGAACTCAATGAAGTTAGTCAAATACGATTTGCTTTTAACAAATCCATACTGACTTTCATTAATTAGCCCATACCTCAAGCAATCTTTTCTATGACACTGGTGTGTAATATTTGCCATGTTGCACTTTGACATTTATTTGGGAGATTAGAAACACTGTGTAACAGCAAGCGGCAGATGAAATGGGTAAAGACTGTTCCCTGCTTTGGGACATGCTAAGAACATGCAAGGCCTGTTACTTTTTTTTTTCTAATGCTCATGAGCAACGTATAAGGATGTGCCTATTTTCTTGGGTCTTTTTACTGGTCTTTTGTGGATTTGTTCATTAGTGGTTTGGTCCCTTCTGAAAGAGGGAATATGTGAAAATAAACTACGCACGAATAAAATCTTATTTTTTCATGTTCCTTCTCAATTCCTTCAGGATTTCATGAAGCAGAATAATGCACGGCAGAATGAGCACAGCCTCAAGAACTTTGATCTCACAGAGTACCGCCAGGTTCTAAGTGACCTCTCTATTCAGATCTATCAGCAGATGGTTAAAGTCGCAGAAGGTCTCCTTCAGCCCATGATAGGTAAGGCTCTTATTCATAGATGATACTTTCTTAAAAAAGGAAAACAATCTCCCCTTTTCTCTCAAAGACACCCATTATTTAAAGTACAGCTCCACGGGCATTACTACCCTCTGGTACCTTGACCACGTGGCCACTTTTCACATTTGAGCTAAGACAGTGACTGTCGGTGGGTTATTTGGATTGCCGGGCACTGGAGTGTATCACAGTTGAGCTTGGTACTGACCTCATCTGTTATCCACACTTTCCACCAGGTGTTATTGAATAGTGATCAGGTGTTTCCTGGTTGATTTTTCCCCTCTTCTCTCCACCCCCCCCCCCCCCCCCCCCCCCCCGGGCATATGGGCACTCAAGCTATTCATAGCATCCCAACTGACATCCCACATGAGATCAGCTAACTCCACATAGGCCAGGGATAGAACCTGGGACTTTCTTGGTCTGTGCCACATCAGGGTACATTCACTCAGAGCCATGAGGGAAGCTCCGTGAATACTTTCATGCAGGCAAGAAATTTTCTATTCAGATGTTCTTTAGTGAACAAATGTCAGCTTTTTTTTAAAAAAAGGAACCATTAAAAAAAATTATGATTTAATATCCTTTTATTGTTTTTCTGGCTCTGTTGATTTTTTGAAATATTGATGAGCAGACACAAATGCTACCTTTGGGAAAATTGACTTGAAGAAATTACTGAAGGTGAAGGGAGCTGAATTAATCATTCCTATAAAACCTTCAGAATCCTGGGCTAATGATTCTTACTTCTTATGTTATTTCAGCCCCTTTGACTTCAGCATTCCTCTTAAAGCTGCCTGAACTGCTAATGGATTACATTTGGGAGACGGGTACTAGAGTTGGCTTGCATATTGTTCTTTGTCTTCTGGTATCTTGATTTGAATGAAGCTCAGAGTAGATGGAATGGAGGATCTCTGCTCGGCATAAAGATCCAGGAGCAGTCTCACTCTGTTCCGAATAAGTGCAGATCCACAACACAAAACTACCCCACTTACATAAAAATATGCAGAGATTGGCAATTTCACACATGCTTATGTTATACATTTATTGGTGCACTGGCCCCACTCTAATGGTAAATATGGTAAAATCAAGTGTAGATCAGCTGCACTTAGCTGCTGCTGTGCCCTTCGTAATTGTGAGAAGTCGCACAACACCAGGTTATAGTCCAACAGTTTTATTTGAAATCACAAGCTTTCGGAGCGCGCTCCTTCGTCAGGTGAAGTGTGAAATCTTCGTAATTGTGGCAGAGGAGATTTTGTAGTGGATTTGTTTTATTACTTCTAGTCTAACTCTTAAATCTGAAACCTTGCCCCAGAATTGATTATATTGTGCCCATAGTCAAGTATGAACACCATTGAAGTGTACAACAAACCCACTCTGGTTTCATCTGTATCGAGCTGTGCTATTCCTGTCCTGGAAGTGTTCAATACTCGCACTGCGAATCTGAAAAATGCTCCATTCCTCTTAATGACACCCTTCACACCAATGGACACAAGACTTCATCAGAAAAAAAACAAAAAGGGGTGAGGTTTGACCAGGAATAGACAGAAACTGCTTCCTCTAACAAAGCTCACTGCAATATATTTTTTTTACTTGCTGTCAGGATGTGGGCGGCGCTGGCAAGGCCGCATTTATTGCCATTCCCTACTTGTGCTGAGAAGGTGGTGGTGTGCCCATGTTGAACATTGAGGAAAATATTATAGTGAAATATATACTCTGATGGGATAATTTTTTTTCTTAATTTTATATATAGAATATATATAATGTGTCAATAAGTATATCAATCCTTTAAATTTAAATACAAGATAACTCATTATTGTACTCCATTGTGAAAAACAATTTGGTTTAGGACATGCTACCTGGTACTTCCTTTTTTGTATCCCATGAGATGCATGTCTGGGTTAGCTGATTTAGTTTGTATTAAAACTCTCGCTTTTTTTTTTTAAGTATCTGCAATGTTAGAAAATGAGAGCATCCAGGGTCTGTCCAGTGTGAAACCCATGGGCTACAGGAAACGCTCTTCCAGCCGGCTGGATGGAGACAGCAGCTACACTCTGGAGGCCGTGCTGCGCCAGCTTAACCTGTTAAACCACACCATGTGCGAGCATGGACTGGATCCTGAGATTATCCAACAGGTCTTTCGGCAGCTTTTCTACATCATAAATGCTGTTACACTTAACAATCTGCTACTGAGAAAGGACGTGTGCTCGTGGAGTACCGGAATGCAGCTCAGGTATGATTGCTGGAGAATGATTCTCTCCCACCCCAAGACGCTGTTACGTCTCAGAGTCCACAAAGCCCCCCATGCCCAAATATCAAGATTCAATGAGTCAAAAGTGATTGTGAGAGAAGTTGGTTTGTTATTGGTTTCCAAAGTCTCATTGATGACACACACATTGCCTTCAGGGTGCCAATCAGTGGCACACATTAATCGTAAAAGCTGTCATTTGATCAAGGTGTCGGTGGTCTTGGACCATCACAACAGAATAATACAGATGACTGCAAGAAACCCTGGCAGCAGCTATGATATTTTCATCTTATGACAATGGATAGTGACACAACTATTTGAGGGAGCAAGTTGGATGGATGCAGGGGACCGACAATACCTTTGCTACCCCAACTTTTGACATTATTTCAGAGCCCCTACACTAAGACTAAAAGAAAATACAGTGAGGCTCATGCATCCATCCAAAATCCGGTGGAACATAAAATCAGGATGTTTGCACGGATTAGGTGGGATCCTACTCTGTAGCTTTGAGAAAATATTAAAGATCTTTTACATCTGTTGTGATCTGTACAAGTTTGCCATTAACCAGCAGAGCTGGAAGGTGAGCCTGTACCCTTGCCTACAGATGAGGAAAAAAAGGAGGAAGGAGAAGTGACTCATCTGATGCTCAGTCAGATGGACTGGTGCATCACAGAATTATTAACTGATTAAAAGCAGCTCTGCAGCCCTTATAAAAGAACCCCTTTGGGCCTCCCTGTACCCGCTTCATATCAACATGCTAGATCAGATCCCCCTGCCTTCACTACCATTCCCACGTTTTCTCCCAACAGCCTTGTTCCTACTGACCAGAAAATCATCACCAAATATTCCAATTTATTTCTCTACTCCACAAGTGCATCAATGTTTGTTTCCTCAGGACTGGCCTTTGATAGTGTAGGGTATATTATCTACTCCCTAATATCCTGCTCCTTCTAAGTGCCACCTCACTGGGAGGAGCAAGTATTGTAGCATGCTACTGCTCCTCAGTGGAGATCCCATGTCTCATCTGTGAAGAATGCCTGTTTCCGTTGCATCATGAGTTGCCCTGTCCCTACTGCTAGCACGTTGCCATCTACGGTGGTTGGCTACAGCCATTCCATTACCTGCCTCTACTTCAGTTCTCCGACTGGGCTGGCTGTGAAAGGTAGTTGTTTCCTCACCCTGAGAGGTGAAGTACTCATCAATTTCTTCTCCTCTCATACCATTGCTGCTGGGTGCCCCTGACTGATGGTGGGAACAGACAGTTTGCTGGCACCAAAGAGTGTGAAGCATATTATGAGGTGCCCTTTAGCTGATTCTCTCGCCATTGTAGACCAAGTAAAAACCTCTTGTAAGTTGGAGACAGTGGTCTCAATAGTAGCAGACACAGTGTTGGTGAGTAATACTGCATCAGCGTTTATGGCATCTATCCTTAGAAAGATTATTTATGTAATGTTAATTAGTCAAGCCAGTGGAATCTGTTGGGGCAGGTGCACCCGGGAGCAACGGTCCATTTTCTGGCCCGACTGTGGAATCAGTCCTACAGCCTGTGCTCTTATTGAACAACTTTATTTATTAATGTGTACAGGTGGCATGTTGGCGCTCCTGTCTGGTTTAGAGTTGTTTATGCTTGTGATTCTCTGTATTGCTGAGTTCTTGGTCCTGTCTGTACTGCTAGAATAAGGTGGTAAGGTTGGGCACTTAGAATATATATTTTTTTTAAATCGAGATGAGAAGAGGCCATTTGAGGAATTAAAACTGCATCCAAGTCACCTCAGACTATTCTCAGGTACATGTGCCCTAGGCAGAGGTCTGGGAACCTGCCTACTTACCTTTTGGGAGAATTGGTGAGGTTTCTTTGGTGAGGGGGAGAAGGTAAGTCATCAGAAAAAAGGGATGAAAATAAATGTAAAATGGGATGTTCCAAAAAATGAACTGCAGCTCTTGTTTCTGACTGCTGTTTTTGTTTGTGTAGGTACAACATCAGTCAGTTAGAAGAGTGGCTTCGAGGAAAGAATTTACAACAGAGTGGGGCCGCGAAAACAATGGAGCCTCTAATCCAGGCTGCACAGCTCCTCCAAGTGAAGAAGAAAACGAGCGATGATGCTGTGGCAATCTGTTCAATGTGTATCGCTCTTTCCACACAGCAGGTAAATGACCTTTGGCTATTTTACAGTTTCATGGCAGAGCAGTCAACCTTTGAGAAAACTCTACATGTGAGGTTTTCAGTAGCTAGTCAGTGATGTATCAGAGCCATGACCTTATGCCAAGTATACAACGCCGTCCATATTCCCAACAATCATGCCAGAACATCAGATAGCAGTGAAATTTTGATCCAAGTGAGTGAGGCAGATTGCAAACTCTACTAAACACACTTAGCTTGTTTTTCCACAGTAAGATTGATCAAAATTTACATTTATATCCAAATGACGCTGGTTAAGAGATCAGAAAAATCAACCCAACTGACACAGCCTTCCAATTGTAGCTGCTATTCTTGCATCTCATCCTTTTTTTTAAAGAAAATGCACCTGGATGCATCCCTGTTCAATTCAATATTTTGGTCTGATTGTAAAGTTGTAATTTCAACTTGCAATCTGTTCCTGTTTTTCCTCTAATGCCACTAGTTAAGCCAATCTGAGGGAAACTTTACCCTGGTGGGCATTACATTTGCAGCTGCGCTAACTTTGATGGTATTTTTCTCAGACAATTGTCCTTACTGGATGCGGAATAATTTCTGATCTGGTTGTGGTAAAACAGTTCTTGCACCTTGTACAGACTAGTTTACTGCGTACAAGGTTTTGCTGCTAAACGACAGTGCAACCTTCCTCTCCTGAGTCTTGCTGGAGTTCTGCTGTGCCAGGCATCCTCTGTTAACTCATCTAAGTGGCCATTCTTCTTGTGTGAGCCCAGGCAGTGAGTATCAATGTGCTATTTAACTGTGTGGTGCATCCATGTTACATGTGCTTTCTAGCAGGGGTGACTGGATAGCAATCAGAATTGGGTACACTGACTGATGGTTTGTCTTTACCCTTCCTGAGGCTCCAAATGTAGCAGTTCTGACCAGCATTAGCTAACTCAACAACAACTTGTATTTATATAGCGCCTTTAACATAGTAAAACGTCCCAAGGCGCCTCAGCACAGACCCGGTTTGAACCTGGGACCTTAGATTTTGTCGCGTTTTCCTGACAATTACATATTAAATTCTATATCGTAGCTATTCTTTTCCACAACAGATTGTCAAGATTTTAAACCTCTACACGCCAGTGAATGAGTTTGAAGAACGTGTGACAGTAGCCTTCATTAGAAATATTCAGGTAAGCTCTTCATAGCCCAAAAATGCGAATGATGCTTTTTATAAGAAGCCGATCACATGTACTCCCTTTTTTGACAGTGCTTCCCAATTTCAGGCATTTATTGCCAACATTCTGTAAAAAAGAAATCCACAAATTACTCCTTTTGATCCTACAGTTCAATATTTAAAGGAATGCTTCAGGGAAACTTGCTTCCAATTTCTTCTAAGAACATAAGAATGGTGCACAAAAAGGCCAGTAAGCAAAACAAGTCTGTCCCTTTCGGTTGGAAAAGCTCCACCCATCTTCTTCCTCCTTATATTCCTCAATTCTATCTCATAACCTAAATTTCTAATATTCAAAGAGCAATTAAGAGTCAACCACATTGGTGTGGACTGAAGTCACATATAGGCCAGACCGGGTAAGGACGCGTTTCCTTCCCTAAAAGACATTAATGAACTGATTGGGTTTTTACAACAATCCGACAGTTTCATGGCCACTTTTACTGGCACCAGCTTTTTTTAAAAATTGAATTCAAATTCTCAAACTGCAACGGTGGGATTTGAATTTGCATATCTGGATTACTAGCTCAGTAGCATAACCACTGCACTACCGTACCAACTAATTATATAAAAATATGTAAGTAGGTACTTCTGTTCAGCTGTATTTATCATTGTGTTTTTTCTTCATAGTCCTGTTTACAAGACCGCAACGAATCTCCTCAGCTGCTAATAGACTTCAAACACACGTTTCCTGTTATGTTTCCATTTAACCCTTCTGCACTCAACCTGGATACCATTCACATCCCAGCAAATTTGAACTTAACTTTTCTCAACAGAGTATAGAACAAAATTGTGTGTGTGTGGAAGGAAGGATGGAGAAAGCTGAATCTTGGATAATTGCTGCCTTCCAATCAAGAATTATTATGGAAAGAAATAATTGCACAAGACCATATCAAAACCTGACTGGAAGCATAAATAACCCATCACCACCACTAATAAACGTCGTCTACAAGCCCTTTCAGGGGGAACATCTAGCATTTCAAGTGATAGGACATGGTTTATTTTTATAATTTACAAAGCAATGACTATTGGGTAGAATGTAAAAAAAAAACAAAGGCGGCCCTGTCATCGATTTTGATATTTGTGAACCACATAAGGTTTGTAACCAAAAGAAAACACTGGTGGGATTCATAATGCGCTCGCTGCATGTTTAATAACTCCAATGTGCATTCTCTTTGGCTTCCTGGCAAGGTTCAAGCATGGTGGAATCCCCTCTTTTGCATTCATAGTCAGTAGTGGAACATTCTACACATAAATAATGAACTATGTAGAGAAAAGAAAATGACTCTGAAAATGACAAATAGGGATGGGCTTTGGCTCTGCTCAATGTATACAACCAATTTGGAGCTAGTATCACCTTTCTGTTAGATGAAAGTATTTTCACATAAATAATTCCTCATTCCTGCTGTGACCCTAGCTGAGAACTTGTTTTATTAATTACAGTGCTTCTATCACTGCTTGTTTGATTCTTGGACAAAGAGGGGTTTGAGCCGTTTGCTGCAAGCTTACATTAGGGCTCGACTCCCAAATGAAGAACAGCCTAGCTTTGGGATTGTATTTGACTCATTAAGGGATACATTTGGCAATGCTGTGCATAACCCCTTAAAGCAATGACCATTTCAGTTGGAGCCCAAAATTGGGTTCATTGCTGTGGTGTACCCAGTTGAGGTCCAACTGGTTTACACTTTTTAAGATAGTGACAGCACAATCTTCTTGGTGTTCCTGCTTCTTGTGGATGACAAAGAAACTATCTTTATACTTATTGGGCAAATTGTAATTTGCAGAAACTAACCTGGACTCATGTTAAAAATCAAGATGTTGACATGCAATAATTGTAAAATCTATACAATGTCTAACACATAACAGAGATGCTTTCAGCAATAGTCTTCCAGTGCTGAGACAGCAGAATTGCACTGGCAAAGTCAGTGCCTTGATAGGTATTTAAATCCAGCAAACATTTTGCTTTAGATTGGATATAAGTTGCTTGTTGTTAATGGTCAGTTGCCTTTGGATTTAACCACCACCACCACCACCCCTTTTCAATATGTAGAATGCATGTGCCCTCTACACCTCTGGCTGAATTTTGAATGTCAGGTCTTCAAAAGTGAATGTTAGACCACTCCACCACCTGGTCCTGAATTGATATGTAGTTTTTCCAATCGCACATTCCTATTTAGCAGTAGGATTAACAAGCCCTATCAAGACTATTGATTACTCTTATCCACAAATACAGTTATAATCCAATGATGTGTTAAACACATTGAACACAATAGTCTGTAATGTGAACAACAGATCATCAATTTTCATGATCTAGAACCAAAACCAAAGGTGACTTTCTCCCTTTAACCACTGATCCCCATTGCATGAATCCAAGTGCACAGTTCCAATATAAATCGCCGAGAATCCACACACATACACATATGAAAACACGACGTCAGATCCTCGGATACATCATCTTCTCTTCCCGTTCCTCTTTTTCTCAGCTGGTTTTCCTATCTTCACCTGGAGCAATGAAGTGGAAGAAGGGAAGTGGCTAAGTTTTAAACCATTCCCTTCACGCTGTCTAATGAATTCAGTGCTTGCTAATGGAAATGGGTGAAATAATTAAAATAATTGTGGTTATGAAAGACATTGTACATTAATATGCAGTGATTAGATACTGGAACATTACATATCTTGGATAGATTGGTGTAATTTTTCTTCTACGATAATAAATTTAATTCAGGTTGTCTTTTTTACGGTTGAAAATGGTCATTTATTAATTTAGATTCATCAAAACAAAATGATAGGGCAGAAGTATATAACTACAACAATGATGGCCTGATTAAGACTCATGAAACATTGATGCAGCCTCAGCAATATACTCTGATATGGTTGGGAGAGAAGAATTAAACACAAAGGATGTAATTAAAGGCAGTTCGGTCCTAGGACAGTAACTGTACTGCTGAAATCTGACTGCTCTTGCATGCCTTACCAGTAACGTGACTCATTTATCACAATGGGTTTATCATAGAACAAATCAGAGTTCTCCTGATGACTGGGTATGTAAGTGCACCACCAGCTGTACTAAATCATAAAGACCACATTCAATCCCTAGTCTACTGAGTTAGCTGATCTCAACCAGATGGCAGTGGAGGTACTACAACATCCACATCTAGGAAAGGGATGGGGGGGAATCATCTTGGGTACTTACAGCTGGTAATAACAAGTGACCACAGGCAGAAAGTGTGTGTGTCAACCAAAGACAAGATCAGTCTTATACGTGATGCCCTTCATTGTCAATTAGGCTCTGTACTTTCACTGTCTAGGCTGACACATGATGAAAGGCCACACGGCAAAGGACTGCAGGGCTGTTGCCACGTGTGGAATCATATCGCAGCAGGAGTTGGCACTTACAAGAAAAGAGGGTTAAAACTGGGAAAAAAATGCATTTTACTCTTATGAAAGGACTACATGTAGTAATGTGGGGGAGGAAGGAATGACCTATGAAATTTTTTGGTAAATAAGGGAGTAACCTAACCACCTAAGCAGTGGTCCACCGTTGCAGTAGATCTACTATGTAACCACATCTTTGGGGTTCATAGAGACACCATGTTATAGTCAGGGAAATCAGAGCGTGTTGTACATGGTGTTTCATATTGGTCAGATAATATTACATTGAGGGAGTGGGAGGGAGTATTGTGTGAGTGCCCAAAGAAAGTTAAGTTGTAAAGCCCTGATTTTGATGCCCAATGCTTCTATGATTACCAATCATTTTTATTGTTATCTGGCACCATCAGTCGTACATCTTTAAAGCCTTCATCCATCTTTTAATAGGTTAGTTATACTGTGCAGTTTATTTGTCCAAATCAGGGCACCACACTTTAGGATGGATGTTAAGGCCCTGGAGAGGGCGCAGAGGAGATTTACTAAAATGATACCAGGGATGAGGGACTTCACTTCTGTGTAGAGATTAGAGAAGCTGGGATTATTCTCCTTGGAGCAGAGAAAGTTAAGGGGAGATTTAATAGAGGTGTTCAAAATTATGAAGGGTTTTCATAGAGTAAATAAGGAGAATCTGTTTCAACAACAACTTGTATTTATATAGCACCTTTTAACGTAATAAAACGTCCCAAGGCGCTTCACTGGCAGGAGGGATGGTAAACAGAAGACACAGATTTAAGATGATTGGCAAATCAACCAGAGGGGAGATGGGGAGAATTTTTTTTTCACGCAATCTGAAATTTACTGCCTGAAAGGGTGGTGGAAGCCGATTCAATAGTAACCTTCAAAAGGAAATTGGATATATTCTTAAAGGAAAAATTTGCAGGGCTATGGGGAAAGAAAAAAGGAAGTGGGACTAATTGGATGCTAGCTCTTTCAAGGAGCCAGCACAGGCAATGATGGACTGAATGGCCTCCTTTTGTGCTGCAAGATGCTATGTGAGGTTAAGATATCAGATTATAAAAAAAGTCAATTTTTGGAACAAGAAAAGGCCAATCAGCACAGCAATTCCATCCCTTTTGATATGCTTAAACCTCATTTACCCAACTTCTCACCATATTTCTAAATTCCTTCTATTTCTAAGAATGCATTTAATTGAATCTATTATGCTGCCTAGTGAGGCCTGATTATGGTGTTAATGGCTTGGATATTTCATTGTAATGAGCAGACTCGCCAGATTGTCACAAATTCCCAAGCCTGCCTGCCTGTGCTGAAGTATCACCGGGAATTGAAAAGCTCGAGGATCTTTCTTTCACAGGATGGTGCTGAGTGGAGACCAAGCACTTTCATTGTAAACTCCCCCCTCCAGGTTCAGCCATTGATTACTTGTTTTATAATGTGTATCTGTATTGTGTTTGAAGTTGATTGAACAGTGGGTATGATGGTAGACATTGATGACCAGGACATTCTATTCAGCTAATGTTTGATTTGATGACATGTTCACCGATAAACTGAATTTGCAATTTAATCACTGCAAGTTTACTTGATTTTAATCTGGATGTATTTGTTTCCTGATGCACTTGAAGCCAGAATTATTCTATCAAGTGGTCTATAAGGAACACAACAATACATAATATGTAAACCATAGGACCCATCTAGCTCAATGCTACATAATGAACTAACATCACAAAATTAATTCACTGTATTAATTGTCACAAAACATATGTTCCTGTGCACATGGAATGACTCAACAATGGTGGCTCGCATTAATTTAATGGAAGGTTCTGGTTGCTGACCCTTTTCATAAGATATTGCTTTTAAAGGAGCAACATCTTTGTGAAAATGTAACTTTTTTTGTACTTGAAGAGGAAGAACCAGGTGGCATTGTGGTTATGGTGACTCATTTAATCAGTATTTTCATCATCACACTGTATCTGCGACTAAATGGGGAAAACAAATAGATCTTCATAAAGACAGTGCCTCTAACACTCGAAGGGCAAAAACAGAATTGACTCATTCATTCTTAGTTTTTACATGATTCCACCAAAGACAACATATACAAAGTTTGGCTTCTGCAAGTAATAATCTGATGTCATTCTAGACCTGAGGTTTGGGCTGATTAGACACTGGGATTCCTGGATTAATCAGATGTATATACATTTAAGAATTAAGTGACTATTTTGACATTGGCACCCAATTTGCTTAATTAAAAATTGAGAATTTATGTAATGCATGAAAATGAGAGATTTAAGATAATGTACAATAAGTGATACCCTATGAGTGACCATGAGGCATCTTCATGTTCTTAGCCCTACTTATATGAAGCTGATAGAGGACTTGGTATAACTGTACAGTAATTTATCAGTCATTTTGCATTGATCATCATTCAATATATTAAACTTACTGGTCAATATGTGATTGGTTTGGGGGGGGGGAGGGGTTATTAGGATTTTTGAAATGGCCACAGTATAGGCAACTGGAAATGTCTGTACAGTGGGGAATAGGAACAGAGGAGGAATTGCTTCTCCCTTCCTTGATGATTCAACAGCAGTAGAAAAAATAATGTATCCATAGGAAGATTTAAGGGGTGAACTTTATAGCCCTTCTTGATATTTTTTTTTTTTTGCACTACTTTGATTTTTTTTTAACTTTTTGTAAAAAAAAACACACACAAATCTTGGGGAAGGGAGAGGTGACTATCACCAGTATTGGTAACATTTGGTACGATTGGCTGCTTATTAGTCAATAATAAAGGAACAGCAGTACAATAATTAAGTGAAATATTAATTGCTTGTAATAATGGTTAAGACTCTGTGACAAACTATGTATGATGTGTAACTAATGAATAGTAAAATGTAAAAGGATCAATGATGAATATTATGGACAAAGTAATTTTTACATTTTGAAAAAAACTGTAAACTACACGTTTTATTATAACTCATACTTTAAATAGAGAAAAAAGTTATGTCAAATAAAGAATTTTGAATATTAAAACAACTCATTGTATTTATCTTGATGACGTCCAATCTAATTTGAGAGAATCTTGTTTTTTTTATGATACATTTTTCTTTGGAGAGGGTACAGAAGAGATTTACTATAATAGTTCCCGAGATGAGGGATTACAGTTACATGGATAGACTGGAGAAGCTGGGGTTGTTTTCTTAAGAGCAGAGAAAGTTAAGAGGAGATTTGATAGAGTAAATAAAGAAAAACTGGTTCCAATGGCTGGAGTATTGTGTCCAATTCTGGGCACCACACTTTAGGAAGGACGTGAAGTCTTTGGGCAGGGTACAGAAGAGATTCACTAGAACGGTTCCAGGGATGAGGAATTACAGTTACGTGGAGAAGCTGGGGTTGTTCTCCTTTATAGCAGAGAAGGCCAAGAGGAGATTTGATAGAGGTGTTTAAAATCATGAAGATTTAGATAGAGTAAATAAAGAGAAACTGGTTCCAATGGCTGAAGGGTCGATAATGAGAGGACACAATTTAAGGTGATTGGCAAAAGAACCAGAGGCGACATGAGGGAAAACCTTTTCACTCAATGAGTGGTTAGGATTTGGAATGCACTGCCTGATAGGGTGGTGGATACAGATTCAATAGTAGCTTTCAAAAGGGAAATTGGATAAATATTTGAAGGAGAAAATATTGCAGGGATATGGGGAAAGAGCGGGGAAGTGGGACTAATGGGATTGGTCTTCAAAAGAGCCGGTGCAGACTCGATGCGGCGAATGGCCTCCTTTTGTGCTGTATGATTCTATGATCAATTTAGATTAAAATGGTGTAAAGTGGGAAAAATTTTGGCTGGGTGGCTAAAATTTAAAAGTGGTCAAAATACAGTCAAATGGAAATTTCTGTAGAAAGTGAAACGAGCAGTGGTATAACAATTTGGAGATCCAGCATCGCGCCTCTGTGGGGTATAATGCAGGTTCACAGTGACTATTCACTGCAGGGCGTGTTCCTGTTTTCAGCCACGCTGTTGTTGGGAGTGTTACATGGAGGCTGGGTGCTCCCTCATTGAGGAGGAGTGGACTGCCCTATTTTTGCAAAATTCCCTAATGGGTAATATACAGAAAAGCATTAATTGAGGTCTGGAAAAGTTTGTCACCTGCTGCATGGACCAAAGGGTCTGTGGGGGAGCCTGAAGATGATTCAAGAAAAAAAAATCAATTTTTTTTTTTCAGGATTCCTTTCCAAGGACAATCTTCAGGCCTCAGGGTCGTTACTCTTCAGCAGCAGCCAGAAGGCCCCAATACCAACTAGGGTTCCAAACCTCCTGGGAATGATCAGGGGTTCCTATCCCGACGCAGATCAGCGATTTACATTTCAGTCCACAGTACGCCCACATGAATAATGGACACATGTAAGGCACTGTAAATAATTATTAACTGCTAGCCTGGCTTCGGGAGTCAGCACAATGTTAAACCGCATTAATTTTAAACAGAATCATTTCTCGCCTTTTCCACATCTATGTAGCACGTTGGGCTGGGGCAAATTATTGAGGCAGAATAGAGGGAGATTTACTCTGTATCCAACCCTGCTGCACCTGACGAGACTGTTTAACATAGGGGGGGCGGGGGGGAGTAGAAATTGCTGTAAGTGCATTTTCATGCGCAAAAGTGGAGGCGTCAATTTCGGGCATTGCTGACATCATTTAAAGGCAGTCTGCACCTCTTAAAGGGGAGAGCATTTGGCTGCAGGCAACTGTCAGTGAAGATTCTGCACGATGACAGGCACAGCAGAAGCTGCAAGCGTCCCCTAATTTTTGGACTCTACGCTGGAGGTATTGCTGGAGAAGGTTGGCAGGAGGAGGGATATGTTCTATCCACCAGGTGGTAGGAGGACATCCAGGCAAGCTGCCTGGTACGAGGTAGTAGAGTGTGTGGCTGCCAGAAGAATCGCATTCAGGACATGGCTGCAATGTCAAAAAAAGTTTAACGACCTTACAAGGTAGCTAAGGTAAGCCTCCTAACTCATTTCTCTCAATACTCAATGCATAGCCTTGCACTAGCTGTTGCCCCAGCCCTCACTACCCTTCCCTCCCCCGATTACAAGCACTCTCCTCCAATCACTGCAGCACCCTGCACCTGCTGCTCTCCTCGCTATTACTTCCTTCAGCTCCTCACACCTCTGCCATCTTTCATACACCAACAACACCATTCTACCCTCAAATGCACATTCTCAAAACATCTTGATACTCTTAACACTGACAATTCCTTCTTTCTTGCAGGCTAAGCTGTCATGCAATAACAGGGAGATGGGCTACGATTCATCCATGTGCTGTCCTCACTTGATGAGCAGGTGATGGACATTGTGGGCAGGGAGCGTGGTGTCCTGCAGTGTTTTAAACCTAGTTCCATCCTTCTTTTCTCATTTAAATGTCATCCTTGCACATGATACATGACAAATTGTTGCTGCTTTCAGAAGCCTCCCATCTGTCCCTGCTTACCCATGCCACTAAATGCTAACTCTTCACCTGCTCTTACATTCAGGTCCAGCAGATGCACAGAGTCCTGAGGGAGAAGAGGAAGAAGAAGAGAATAGCACTGCAGAACACAAAGTCACTCAACCTTACACTTGCAGAAACCAGATCAGAGACTGGCACTGCGTGTAGTTCATAGGGTAGGCTAGAGGGGTCTGCACATGGAGAATCATAGAAAAATAAGAGCAGGAGTAGGCCATTCGGCCCTTCATGACTGCTCCGCCATTCAATATAATCATGGCTGATCCTCTATCTCAATACCATATTCCCGCTCTCTCCCCATACCCCTTGATGTCTTTTGTGTCTAGAAATCTATCTCCTTCTTAAATATATTCAGAGACTTGGCCTCCACAGCCTTCTGTGGTAGAGAATTCCACAGGTTCACCACCCTCTGAGTGAAGAAATTTCTCCTCATCTCAGTCCTAAATGTCCTACCCCGTATCCTGAGACTGTGACCCCTCGTTCTAGACCCCCCCCAGCCAGCACAAGTGTGCAGGAGCAAGGGCAGAGGGATAGGATGGCCCAGGAAGCAGCTCTCTGAGGAAGAGCTTGCATCCTAGCCCTGTTGCACAGGGTATAGATGGAAATAACCATTGCAATTTTACTTCGCATTTTTTCCCCTCAAGAAACACTGGTGATAACCATTTACTCTCCTAGAGTATAGCATTTGTGTCAAAGTAAAATAAGAATGCACAACAACTACATGAGTCACAGGATATGCTGTCCTATCAATAGTAATGTCACAATACCCTAACAGCAAGTTCACTCCCTTACTATTGTATTCAGATTGCCACCCACTCTCGCCTCCTACACAGTGAGTTTCCATTGATTGATCATCTCCATGTAATGATGTGATTGTTGCAGTATGTGAGTAGTTGATACCATGTTGCAAGAGTTTGTTAGTGAACAGCTGATAAGAAAACTGGTAACCCATTTATAATGTGGAACTGCTCAAGTGAAAGCAGACCACAATGTTTGAAAGGCTGATGGTGCTCTGAATTCATCCAGTTTACATTGTGGGGCAGATTCAGGACACTGGCAGCAACACCAGCAATCATTTCATGTTCTGATGAAAGAGCACACTGAAATGTTAACCTAGTTTCTCTTTCAAATGCCGATTGACCTACTATGCATTTCCACCACTTTCTGTTTTAATAATCATCTTTATACTGGTGTAACTTCCTCCTCATCAAATTCACTGAAGCAGCTACGATGCTTTGCAATTCTAAACACAATTTTTTTTCTTCATAATCTCTTCATCGCCTCGTTGCATTGAGTTAATGAATGGATTTGTTTGTTCAATCTGTTACTCATCAATCTTCACGGTTAGGCTTGCTGCTCCGGTGCTCTTGCACTTACTTTTAACCTGTACAAATACCCCATGCAATTTTGTCATGTTCTGCTGTAAATCATAGATCATATATGATGAGCACAGCCATTTGGATCACTTTTCTTGGCCTTTACACAGCATGCAGATTGGTATATCCTGACAATTATAGTACTGTGAGGTGTACTATATAATCTTCAGGAATTTCCAAACATATCTTGGCAGGAAGAAATCACAAAAGAATGCAAAGTGTAATCATTAACAACATGTGAAAGCATGAAACAAGAAAGCACCATCAGCCCATCAAGCCTTATTGTTCCACAGGTTTAGTGTCAGCTTGGCTCATTTTTAGCATTTTCACCTCAGAGTTAGAAAGTTATAGCTTCAAATTCCATTCATAATCTAGGCTAATACTTCAGTGCAGACCTGAGGAAGTGCTGCATTGTCAGAGGTGCCATCTTTCAGATGAAATGTTAAACCCAGGTGGTTGTAAAAGATCCTGTGGCACTATTCAAAGAAAAATAGTGGAGATTTTAGTGTCCTGGTCAATATTTATCCCTCAACCAGCACCATCAAAACAGATTAATGAGTCATTTGTCTCATTGCTGTTTGTGGGACCTTATTGTACACAAATTAGATGTCACGTTTGCAATCACTACATCATTCACTTGTGCCAATCTATTTCAAGCTTTTGCAAAGTTACTCACTACATTCCGAAAGCTCAAATCCACTATTATTATTTCGTTCTGCTGCAAAATTTCATCCCCAACTTTCCCCACTATTCCCTGCCAAGCGTAATTTGGACAGTGTGCTTTTCACAAACATCAGCCAAATGGTTTCCATCCCCACTTGTGCACTCTGCTGCAACAAAGAATCAGAAAAATTGACTTATCTGAAGTAAGTGGAAGGTGCTGGATTGAATTATCAGGCCACCAGTACAACATCTACCATTTTTAGTAAAGGAGAAACTGCTTCTTAGAAACTCGAGATGTTGTCCCCCAAATGCTCAGATGGTTAAAGATGAACCATATGCCGTACAGATGCTCCCACATTTGATCCCACTTCGCTCAGAATAGTTGATTTTGGCTTCTATCTATGGTTCAGTGGATGTTAAAAATCTCATGGCATTACTTGAAGAGCAAGGGGTCCTCCCGGTAATCTGGTCAACATTCCTCACCCGAGAGATGTGATAATGTACTATATAAATGCGAGGGACGAGTACAAAGTGGGATTATCTCAAATAAAACTAGAGCCTTGAAGTATCTTTTCATAAGAGAGTAGTAGAGATACGGTTTAATCTTTTATCAAAACTCACCAAAAAAAAAACTGAGTATGGACAAAAACGGGATTGAAGGTTATGATGATAAATGTGGACAAAGATGATCAAATACTCCCTGGAAAATGTTGTTTCCATGGGGACCATGCGAATATCAAATGTGCAATGCGACCAGTTAAGGTTCAATGATGTAGACTATAATACTTCATATCCTGGAATTTTTACAGGACAACATTTGGAAATAATTTCAATTTTCTTTTCTTTGTTATTCACTTCCCAAGGAGGTAGGGAGGAAATTACATAAACTGAGCAGATTGCATGTCTGTAAATTGTAACATGGTTCATTGGTGGGTGCAGGCTTGACAGTTACAAATTGACTTTTCTCACTCCAAACATTGGCCCTGATATTTACTGGGGCCAAATTTCGAAGCGGAGGGGAGGAGTTATGAATGCTGTGGAGTTTTAACTTCACAGCGGCGTGGTTTTTCAAAAACAGGTTCCACGCCCGGAAACCAGTCTGATTGACAGGATTGGCTTCCTGTCGGACTGGGAACGCAGCAGGAGAGCCCAGGAGTAGATTTCCTGCTGCTTAGAGATCGCGGGGGAGTACAGAGTGATTTGGAGGGTCGGGGGGTCGGAGACAGATCGGCAGCAGAGATAAGGGGGTCAGGTGGGTCCGATGGCGGGGGGGGGGAAGCAGGTTAGCTTGGGGGGCTGGGAGGAGGTACTCCTGCTCCTCCTGGCCCACAAGCAGTGCTGGAAAAGCACTTACCTCTTCCACGCAGCAGTCCTCGCATCCCTTTAGCTGCAGGGTTAAATTTAAAATGGAGATAAAATGTGAGGCACGCAACCTCATTAAAACATTTAAATGACCAACCCGCTTCCTGGGACCAGGTTGGTTGCCTGCCCCCTCGTTCCGCCTCCATTAAAACCGGAAGTGGGCGAGTTTGAGGTGGGTTGGGTTCGTGTTTGAGATTTTTAAAATTCTTACATCCCACGTGACCCAAACCCACCTGTTTTTGAGGGTTAAAATTCACCTCATTGTTTTTTTTTACAAGAGAATAGACTTTATGACGGTGAAATAATGCTTTTCTAGGGCAGTGAAGCTCCCTTTCATTTAATAATCGCTTGAGGCTCAGAGATCTGCTTTCATCAGCACAAAAAATAAAAAGAACATTAGCTTTTAACTGCATTTGGCAATAAGAGAGCAAGTGCCTTAGCTGGTTAGTGACATGATTGAATTTTATCCTTAACTTCTCAACTAAACAGAAGCAGGTGAGTGACATGGGTAGCCAGTTGGAACCTTGTGGCTCAAAAGATGTGAGTGCATCTGCGAGACCAATCCTTTAGGTTCATTACAATCCACAGCATGTCCATTTAAAGATTTAAGCAGAAGAGATTAAATGCTTATTTATAAAAGAAACCTGCTGTGATAGAAAGGAGAAATAAACTATGAAAATAAACCTGTTATTTACTGAACATCCTAATTATAAGGTAGATGAAGCAAATTGAACTGCAAAGTCTCTTTTTCAGGAAAGTTAAATTGAGGTTAATCGCATACTTGTCAAGCTTTACAAAAGAAGAATAAAAAGTCATCTCTGCTGAAATTGAAAATGATCCAGAGGGATCTTGGAGAAACCCTCCCACACCCACAACCACCCATAAAAACATGAATACAGCAGAATCCTGGCTTATGTAATAGGTTACAGAAAGGTTACACGGAACAGCATCAAATCTCAATGACCCTGGGCTAAGAAGGGGAAAAAAAAATACCCCCACTGGGTTCCCAATCCTGATCACCAGTAAACAAAACTGGAGCTAAGTAAATCTGTGTGGACATTAGATAAGGACAGAATCGGACTTGGCTGCGATGGCCTTCATGTTTGAATAGCCTGGTGACACTTGGCCCTGAAATTCCATGGGCAGAGGTCCCAGTGGTTGTGCCGGTGCCCTCCAATAGTGGCCCTCACCAGACTTCACAGGGTCAGTGGGAGAGCAACTCTTTCTCAGGGGGCTAGTGGTCATTAGTGCCACTGTTGACTATTCTTTGGCACCTGCCTGCCTTGTGGCTATCCACTGATGGGGTGGGGTGGGAGCTGCACTTGGACTCTGCCATTGTTCAATTCAGCCCCTGAGCGAGGGGGCAAATCTAGGAATTGAAAGAAAAACCCTCTTCTAGGATTCAGACTGCTTGCCAGACCAGGACCCCAGTGGGAGGCCTCATGCGTCTTTGTGGTGGCTGGTACGCAGCATGCCACCCATCACTGATATGCCAGGTCCCCATCCAGGGTCTGGAGTAGGATCTCCTGGTTTAGGGAGTTCCTACCTCTAGCCCTGCCAACTTCCTTGTAAACTCTCTGGAGTTCCACCCTTTACAAGGCAGTGTGGAAGCTGTCATAAACAGAAGAGAACTGACGTGATCAGATCTCCCCTATTTCCTTGGGAGTTCTGCCAGTTTCCTACCGAAGTTACAGCAGGACAGTGATAGAACCTCTGTACTGTCTAGGCTCCTGCATGAAGCATGATCACTTGGGCAAGGTGCTAGAGGGTTGCTGAAACATACCCCAACAAAAATCAGTGCCTTCAGGGAAAAGAAGTGGGAGTCACCTGGGGTAAATGTCTATTAAAAATCGATTACAGTTATTATTTCATTTACTTACTAGCTGATCTCCCACAGCATTGATCATGGGGAGGCTAAGCATATACAGTTTTATATGACGGGAGCATTATGTCATGTAACACACAGTCGATCTTCCGCCACATTCATCATCACTGACATGCATGGGAGTGGGGAGGGGACATAATGGTGTTTTTTGTGTGGGCCGACAAACATTTGAGGCGGGACCTTGATCCTGTGGGTTTTGCCCTATGTATAATGCATCCCAAATTGGCTGCGATTTGAAGGCATGAAGAAATGAATGCCCAATAATTCATCCAACCATGCAAATGGTAGGTTTAGGACAGGATGACATCACCTGTTCTAAATCCCAAGATGTCTGCCCTGAACTCCACCTTTCTAATATACGCCTGTATAAAGCAGGCATGCGTGCCAGAGAATAATATGTTAAAAGGTACAAGTGGAACCTTAAAGACAAACTGCAGTTATTTTGTGGATACCACTTTAGTATAACTTTGCTTCACTGCAACTTCCTGAACAGTTCTTTCTGCACTGCCAATCGGAAGGCTTCAGCTGTAAAGCCACATCTTCTCCAGATGATTCTGAGCCTGGGAATCTTGGGACAAATTGATCCCTTTATTTCTCATACATATGTTAAGAGAAAGGAGGATGAGCAGCAAGTGTCATTGGGGAAGCATGTCTCATAATGCAGCACCAACAAAGAAGCAGACCCTCTCGCCAATAGGGCGTACAGACCTAAGCACTCTTTCAGGAATCTCTCTATGAAGTTACACCATAGGAGGAGCAGTCTTCAATTCAGTTCTAAAAACCCACAGAACTTGTGCTCCCTACTGTAGCCGGAACTGATGCCTGATGACAGGCAGACTGACTGGTGCATGGAGCAATATGTGTTCTCTAAAACACCAAGGATGCTGAACATCAATACTAAGGACATGAAGTGATGCATTTTCTGAGTCTCAGCAAGCTGTCAAGGCACTTATCTGGCATGTTACTTACCTATGCTGCCCTGATGAGGTCATTACATTTCTTCCTATCTTTTCAGTGGGTCTATGGTGTTATGGAGGTGGTGCTGACTGCCTCTCCCACCTTTTTCCACATCACACAAGCTATTATATTGCCAAGTCTCTTGCCTCCTGACCCAAAAAAATCCATCCCTTCTCTGCCTTGTTTCAGACACCTCCCCATCGCTTGAAGCCCTCTTCTTTGCACCTTTGGTAGGTGCCATATCCTTCTCTTCTCCAGTGACCTGGCCCCGTTAACCAGATGCAGACCTTTAAATCCTGCTCTAGGCCTGCTCCAGCGCCTTCCCAACTTAAATTTCCTGGTCTCCCTGGGTGAAATTGCCCTATTGCTGGCAATGCTAAAATCCTCATCCTGTCTAGCATTATTCAAATAAGCTGACCCCAGGATTTCCAATGGGATCAGGGACCTGCAGTTCTGGCAATATGAAGTCTACCCCATCGCACTTCTACTGGCAGAGCAAATTTCAGGTCTGGTGTCTTTCTTCCCATCTGTCACACTTAAATGTATCTATTTGTATTTATATCCAACTCCTGCCAGGATGGAATCACCAAAGAAAATATGGATTAAGATTGTCTGCATGAGAATGATTAAAGTACCCACCTACAGCCTGACTAAGCATAACCAGTGCTGAAGGAGCCAGTGTAATCAGTAGCATTAGGCTCACCATGGGGCCAGTGTGCTCACAGGGGGAGATATTTTTCTTTCAGACTTATGCCAGCAGAATATAGAAACATGATATAAATTACAACTAACTATAAACAAACTGTCCACCTCCTGTAGCAGGGTTCAAGAGCAATGTGTAAAATAAACATGGATGCAGATGAGGGAGTACTGAAGATAGAATATTTCTTTTTAACTCTATTTTATAAACTTCTCATTTATTTTGTTTTCTAAAAAAAGTTTCCTATTGTCCCTACCCTCTTTTCTCATCTGAACTCCTCAGTATTTTTTCCAAAAGTTGGTTACTTAACTTCAACAATATCTGTCCTACAGTGACACCCCTGGTCAGTCAGGGAACTGCAGCAGAAATTCTGGGCTAGAATTTCCCTGGTGATTCTCCCAATCTCCCACCGTAACTTTGGCGGATGATCAGCTGAAACGCTGGAGAAACAGCTTAAATGGCTGTTTCTCTGGGGATTCCAGCCAAGTTATGGTGGGAGATGGGGAGAACTCTGAAAATTCTATACCTCTAGCTGCTTCAAATTTGTTGTAGTTCTTGGACTCAACGGCAGGGACTGTTCAAAAGATACAAGCTACTGAACATGTTTTATATTTAGATATTAAAAGTCCTCTGTAAATGTAAATGTAATACTTTTGCAAACACTTTCCAGTCATAGAAACATAGGAACAGGAGTAGGCCATTCAGCCCCTCGAGCCTGTTCCGGCATTCAATGAGATCATGGCTGATCTGCGATCCACCTCCATATCCTTGTCTTTGACCCATATTCCTTAATACCTTTGATTAACAAAAAGCTATCAATCTCCGATTTAAAATTAATAATTGATCTAGCATCAATTGCCGTGTGCGGAAGAGAGTTCCAAACTTCTACCACCCTTTGTGTGTAGAAATGTTTCCTAATTTCACTCCTGAAAGGTCTGGCTCTAATTTTTAGACTATGCCCCCTAGTCCTAGAATCCCCAACCAGCGGAAATAGTTTCTCTCTATCTACCTATCTGTTCCCCTTAATATCCTGAAAACTTTGATCAGATCACCCCTTCTAAATTCTAGGGAATACAACCCTAATTTGTGTAATTAGGAGCCCTAGTAAAACTGAAGTCAACGGGAATCAGGGGGAAAACGCTCCACTCACTGGAGTCATACCTAGCACAAAGGAAGATGGTTGTAGTGGCTGAAGCTCAATCATCACAGCCCGAGGACATTGCGGCAGGAGTTCCTCAGGGCAGTGTCCTAGGCCCAACCATCTTCAGCTGCTTCATCAATGACCTTCCCTCCAACATAAGGTCAGAAATGGGGATGTTCGCTGATGACTGCACAGTGTTCAGCGTCATTCACAACACCTCAGATAATGAAGCAGTCCATGCCCGCATGCAACAAGACCTGGACGACGTTCAGGCTTGGGCTGATAAGTGGTAGGTAACATTCGTGCCACAGAAGTGCCAGGCAATGACTATCTCCAACAAGCGAGAGTCTAACCACCTCCCCTTGACATTCAATGGCATTACCATCGCCGAATCCCCCACCATCAACATCCTGGGGGTCACCATTGACCAGAAACTTAACTGGACCAGCCACATAAATACTATGGCAACAAGAGCAGGTCAGAGGATAGGTATTCTGCGGCGACTGTCTCACCTCCTGACTCCCCAAAGCCTTTCCACCATCTACAAGGCACAAGTAAGGAGTGTGATGGAATACTCTCCACTTGCCTGGATGAGTGCAGCTCCAACAACACTCAAGAAGCTCGACACCATCCAGGACATAGCAGCCCGCTTGATTAGCACCCCATCCACCACCTTAAACATTCACTCCCTCCACCACCGGCGTACCGTGGCTGCAGTGTGTACCATCTACAAGATGCACTGCAGCAACTCGCCAAGGCTTCTTCGGCAACACCTCCCAAACCCGCGACCTCTTCCACCTAGAAGGACAAGGGCAGCAGGCGCATGGGAACACCACCACCTCCAAGTTTCCCTCCAAGTCACACACCATCCTGACTTAGAAGTATATCGCCGATCTTTATCGTCGCTGGGTCAAACTCCTGGAACTCCCTCCCTAACAGCACTGTGGGAGTACCATCACCACACGGACTGCAGCGGTTCAAGAAGGCGGCTCACCACCACCTTCTCAAGGACAACTAGGGATGGGCAATAAATGCTGGCCTTGCCAGCGACGCCCACATCCCATAAACAAATTAAAAAAAACTCACCTTGTAACTTAACCCTTGAAGTCCAGGTAACATTCTGGTAAAGCTACGCTGCACTCCCTCCAAAGCCAATATATTCTTCTGAAGGTGTGGTGCCCAGAATAGCTCACAGTACTCCAGCTGCAGCATAACTTCTACCCCCTTGTATTCTAGTCCTCTAGATATAAAGGCCAGCATTCCATTAGCATTTTTGATTATTTTCTGTATCTGTTTATGACATTTTAATGATCTATGTACCTGAACCTCCAAGTCTCTTTGGACATCCACTGTTTTTAGCTTTTTACCATTTAGAAAGTATCCTGTTCTAACCTTTTTAGGTCCAAACTGGATGACCTCACATTTGCTTACATTGAAATCAATTTGCCACAGCTTTGCCCATTCACTTAATCGATCAATATCCCTTTGTAATTTTGTGCTTTCATCTACACTGCCTACAATGCCGCCTATCTTCGTGTCATCGGCAAATTTGGATATATGACTTTCTCTGTCATCATCTAAGTCGTTAATAAATATTGTGAATAGTTGAGGCCCCAACACAGATCCCTGCGGGACACCACTAGTCACATCCTGCCAATTTGAGTACCTACCCATTATCCCTACTCTCTGTCTCCAGCCGCTCAGTCAATTTCCTAACCAGGTCAATAATTTGCCCTCAGTTCCGTGGGCTTCTACCTTAGATAACAGTCTCTTTATCAAATGCCTTCTGGAAGTCATATAAATAACATCCATAGACATTCCCCTATCCACTACTTTAGTCACCTCTTCAAAAAATTCAATCAGGATTGTCAGGCATGACCTACCTTTCACAAATCCATGCTGGCACTTTCTGACCAACTGAAAATTTTTGAGGTGTTCAATCACCCTATTCTTAATTATAGACTCTAGAAATTTCCCGTCAACAGATGTTAGACTAACTGGTCTATAATTCCCTGGTTTCCCTCTCTCGCCATTCTTAAAAAGTGGTGTGACATGCGTAATTTTCCAATCTAAAGGGATGGTTCCTGAATCTAGAGAACTTTGGAAGATTATAGTTAGGGCATCTGCAATGTGCTCACCTTTAAAACCCTGGGATGGAAACCATCTGGCCTTGGGGATTTGTCACTCTTTAGTGCCATTATTTTCTTCATTACTGTTAATTTACTTACGTTAATTTTATTGAGTCCCTGTCCCCAATTCAATATTAGTTTCTTTGGGAATTCCGGCATGCTATCCTCTTCTACTGTAAATACTGACACAAAGTAAATATTCAACATGTCCACCATTCCCCATTGTCATTGATAATATCACCACTTCCAGTTTTTAAGGGGCCAACATTGCTCCTGACCACCCGCTTTTTCCTAATGTAACTGTAAAAAATTCTTTGCATTGATTTTGATATCCCTTGCAAGTTTCTTTTCATACTCCCTTTTTGTAGCTCTTACTATCTGTTTGTGACCCTTTGCTGTTGTTTGTATCTTTCCCATTCACCAGGATCTGTACTATTTTTTGCATTTTTGTATGCCCTTTCCTTTAGTTTGATGTTGTCCCTTACCTCTTTAGTTGTCCATGGCTGTTTTTTTTGGCAAGTAGAGCTCTTGCCCCTCAGGGGTATAAATTGGTTCTGTATCACGTTAAATTCTTTTTTAAACATCTCCCACTGATCTTCTATCATTTTACCCATTAACAGATTTGCCCAGTTTACTGTGGACAGTCTCTGCCTCATCCCGTTGAAGTTGGCCTTACCCAAGTCTAGAATCTTAGTAGCTGTTTCGCGTTTCTCCCTTTCAAACGCTACGTTGAACTCGATCTTGTTATGATCGCTATTGGATAAATGTTCATGCACAGTTAGAGCAAAGGAGGACAAAGGGCTTAATCAAGAGGGGCAAAATAGCTTACGAAAGCAAGCTGGCGGAAAATATAAAAACTAACTCCAAAAGCTTTTATAAGTATATCAAGAGGAAAAGACTGGTGAAAACCAAAGTTGGTCCATTGCAGTCAGATACGGGGGAATATATAACGGGAAATAAGGAAATGGCAGACCAACTAAATGCATACTTTGGGTCAGTCTTTACGAAGGAAGACACAAAAAACCTCCCTGGGATATCGGGAAAAATAGGGACATTGGCAAAGGAGGAACTGACGCAAATCAATATCTCTAAGGATATGGTGTTAAGGAAGCTAAAGGGATTGAAGGCGGACAAATCCCCAGGGCCTGATAACATGCATCCTAGGGTACTGAAGGAGGTGGCCCTAGAGATAGCGGATGCACTAAGTATGATTTTTCAGAATTCATTAGACTCGGGAACAGTGCCCATGGATTGGAGGGTAGCTAACGTTACCCCACTATTCAAAAAGGGGGGTAGGGAAAAAGCAGGTAATTACAGACCTGTAAGCCTTACATCAGTTGTGGGCAAAATGCTGGAGTCCATCATTAAGGATGAAATAGCGGAGCACTTAGCAAATGGGGACAGGATAGGACAGAGTCAACATGGATTTACAAAGGGTAAATCGTGCTTGACTAATCTATTGGAATTTTTTGAGGGAGTAACTGGTAAAATAGATGGGGGAGAGCCAGTAGATGTGGTGTACCTGGACTTCCAAAAGGCCTTCGACAAGGTCCCACATAAAAGATTAGCATGGAAAATTGAAGCTCATGGGATAAAGGGGAAAGTATTGACGTGGATAGAGAACTGGCTGTCAGATAGAAAACAGAGAGTTGGAATAAACGGCTCATTTTCTGAATGGCAGGCAGTAACAAGTGGGGTACCACAGGGATCTGTACTGGGTCCCCAGCTGTTCACAATTTACATTAATGACCTGGATCAGGGAGTCGGATGCAGCATTTCCAAATTTGCAGACGACACTAAACTAGGAGGGGGGGTGGGCTCAGAGGAGGAGACCAGGAAGCTCCAGAGCGATTTGGACAGACTGGGTGATTGGGCGGATAAATGGCAGATGCACTATAATGTGGACAAGTGCGAAGTTATCCACCTTGGGTGCAGGAACGGGAGGGCAAATTATTATTTAAATGGCAATAAATTGGGAGAGGGGGAAGTACAGAGAGACCTGGGTGTTCTTGTACACCAGTCACTGAAGGCGAGCATGCAGGTGTAACAGACGATCAAGAAGGCAAACGGTATGCTGGCCTTCATAGCAAAAGGGTTGGAATACAGGAACAGGGATACCTTGCTGCAGCTGTACAGGGCACTGGTGAGACCACACCTCGAGTACTGTGTACAGTTTTGGTCGCCTCATCTGAGGAAAGATGTTCTTGCCATGGAGGGGGTGCAGCGGCGATTCACCAGGCTGATACCAGGAATGGCGGGATTGACCTATGAGGAGAGACTATGTAGTTTAGGGATGTACACACTGGAGTTTAGAAGATTGAGAGGGGACCTCATAGAAGTGTATAAAATTCTGACAGGTCTAGACAGACTAGATGCAGAAGGAATGTTTCCCTTGGTGGGTGAGAACAGAACTAGAGGACATAATTTAAGGATAAGGGCTAAACCATTTAGGACAGAAATGAGGGGGAATTTCTTCACTCAGAGGATGGTGAACCTGTGGAACTCATTGCCACAGAGGGCAGTGTACGCCAGCTCATTAAATATATTTAAGAGGGAATTAGATATATTTCTACAGGCAAAAGGGGTTAAGGGTTACGGAGAGAAGGCGGGGACGGGATACTGAATTGGAGGATCAGCCATGATCTCATTAAATGGCGGAGCAGGCTCGAAGGGCCGGATGGCCTACTCCTGCTCCTAACTTCTATGTATTCTATGTATTCTATGTTAGGCTGTTAACTAAATCTGGCTCATTACTCATTACTAAATCTAATATGGCTTGCCCTCTTGTTGCCTCTAGGACATATTGTTGTAGAAAACTATCCCGGACACACTCAAGAAATTCACTACCTTTCTGACAGGTGCTAGTCTGCTTTTCTAAATCTATATGAAAGTTAAAATCTCCCATTAAAACCAAACTGCCTTTGCTACACGCTTGTCTAATCTCTGCATTTATACAATCTAGCACTTCAGAGCTGCTACCAGGGGGCCTATTCACAACTCCCACTACAGTCTTAGATCCTTTCCTATTTCTTAATTCAACCCATAAGGTCTCCACTGGCTGCTTAATTCTCTTTAAATCCTCTCTTATCATTGAAGTGATTTCATCCTTAATCACTAAGGCTACTCCTCCCCCTCTGCCATTTCCCCTATCTTTCCTATAGACCTTATAACCTGGTATATTTAGTTCCCAGTCCTGACCATCTTGCAGCCATGTCTCAGTAAGGGCTACCATGTCATACCCTCCAATTTGAATTAGTGCCTGCAGTTCATTTAATTTATTCCTTATACGTTTGTATAAAGAACGCTTATTTGGGCCACACACCCTAGCCTGTCCTTCAGTTCTGATGTTTTACTCACATGTTTCTTATTTCTCTCTCCTGGTTTAATCGCTTTACATCTTTTAGTTTTCCCTTTACCTGTAGTGCCTAAAGCACAATTTCTGACTGCTACTCTACTCTCTTCCCTTTCGTTTGTTTTTGAACTACTACTGGTACTGCAATTTCCGCTTGAGCCCTCCCCCCATTTACTAGTTTAAAGTCCTTGTGACCGCCCTATTTATCCTTTCCTCTAGGACCCTGGTCCCAGACTGGTTCAGGTGGAGCCCGTCCCAACGGTACAGTTCCTTCCTGTCCCAATACTGGTGCCAGTGCCCCATGAAATGGAATCCCTCTTTCCCACCCCACTCCTTTAGCCACGTGTTTACTTCCCTAATCAGCTTATCTCTACGCCAATTTGCACGTGGCTCAGGTAATAATCCAGAGATTATAAACCTTGACATCCTGTTCTTTAATTTAGCTCCTAGTTCCTGGTACTCCCCAAGCAGGACCTCTTGCCTACTCTTCCCTATGTTGTTGGTCCCAACATGGACCACAACGACTGGATCCTCCCCCTCCCTCTCCGATATCCTTTCAAGCCGGTTCGAGATGTCCTTTACCCTGTCACTAAGTAGGCAACATACCATGTGGGACTCTCGATCTTGCTTACAAAGGATGCTATCTGTCCCACTAATTATAGAATCCCCTCCAACTACCACATTACACTTCCTCTCCGCCTCCTCCTCCCCTGCCCCCTTAGGACAGCCTCCTGCTCCAAAGTGCCATGGGCTGCATTCTGACAGTCCTTCCGACAGTCTTTATCCTTATCCTCACAGATAGCAAGTACATTGTACCTGTTGGATAGGATCAGTTTCCTCGTTCCCTTTCTTACCTGGGTTCCCCTTACTCTGCACACTATCGGTCACACCAACCCCATTCTGATCCTGCACCTCTCTACGAGGTGTGACCGAAGTCTGGAGCAAACTGTCCAGATACTCCTCCCCCTCCCTTATGTGTCAGAGTGTCTCCAACTCGCATTCCAGCTCAAGACTCTGAGCCGGAGAGATTAGAGATGGAGACATCTGCTGCAGACGTGTTTGCTCGGGACAGTCTCGCTGTCCACAAACTCCCACACACTGCAGTCCAGACACACAACCTGCCCTGCCATGTCTTGGTCTAACCTCGTTTTATTTATTTAAATGGTTAAAGTCTTTATTCAACGACTATTTATAGTTATTAATTAGTTTAACTAGTTAAATTATAAATTTAATCAAGTACGTTATAGTTTCCCGCTCCTAGTTTAAACCACTGGCCGAGGTGAGAGAGAAAAAAACGTTAATACTCACCCACCAATCACCTACCCGCTGTCCTGTGACGTCACTCCTTCCTTTTGTTGTTGTTGAAATCGTCGGAGGTGCCGCCTCCTCCGGTGCTGCCACCGCTTAGGTCATGCCTCTCTCCAATCATCGCAGACCTTTGCCCTCCCCTGTACTTCCACATTGACCAACCACCCTCTGCTCCCACATCTCTCTACCAATGTTCTCAAACTGCAGCTTCCTGTAGTCCTACACCCATTCTCAAATGCTTTCATAGCCCAGAGGCCATCTGTTGTTTCCAAATACCAACATCCACCTCCCACTGCTCCCAGACCCTTGACACACCATTCGCAAACCCAGCAACCCCCTTCCCATTGTTCTCAACCCCAGGGATCACCCTCCCAGTCCTCCCACACCCAGCCACTATCTAGTGCTCCCACCTTTCCACCAATGCACATCCCTAAACCCCCCACCCATATATAATAGTTCCACCCCCATTAAGATGAATAACAATCACAAAATTGCTGAATAAACGCTATTTTAATCGCTACTGCCACTTAGACTGTTAAAGAATATCACTACTGAGCTTTTAAACATATGAAAATGACTGACAGCAAAAGACCAACTGGTCCATCTAGCCTGTCCCATATAGTTCTGATGCCTTATCCATCACGATACAGACATTCCTCACTCACCCGGAGCCATGCATCTCCTGAGAGAGGTGAAAAAACAGCAAACCCTCAGCCAGAAACAGGTACAGCTCTCTCTCGAAGGAATACAGCGAATCAGCGTTCACTGCACGAACAGGCAACCTGTTCCACAGGTCCAATATTCTCTGGGATGAGAATGCCTAACATCCAATCTAGTTCTGCTTTTCCATAACTTGTAAGTGTGACCCCCTAGTCCCCACTAACCTATCTAGTTGAAACAAATGGTCCACGTAAACATAAACCAGTCACTTCATTCATTATTTTATAAACCTCGATCAAATGCCCAAGTCTACACTTCTCCAGTCTAAAGTATGCAGACTTTGAACCCATCTGTGTAGCTAAGGTGTTTTAAACTAGGAACCAAACTTGTGGCCTACCTCTGCACCCTTTCCAAAGCCTCAATATCCCCCACTGTGCGAGACCACCATCTCTGAACACAGTATTCTAACTAAAGCCTAACCAAAGTCTTGTACAAGAACAAAATAGTATGCTTTTTGTTGCAGTGAATTGTCCTGTGAATACAACATAGAAGCTTTCTAACAATCCTCGAAAACCACCATTAATTACATCCTACTAAGTTAAGAATGTACAGGGTTGTTGTGCGAGTAGATCAGATATATGTGATATATGGCTTGAATAGACTAGGTTTGTATTCCCTTAAATATAGAAGATTAAGGGTGATCTAAAATCTTACAGCACAAAAAGAAGCCATTCGGCCCATTGTGCCAATGCCGGCTCTTTGTCCAATTTAGTCCCACAACCCAGCTATTTCCCCATAACCCTGTAAATTAGTCCTCTTCAAGTACATGTCCAATTGCCTTTTGAAAGTTCCTATGGAATCTGATTCCACCAGCCTTTCAGGTAGTGCGTTCTAGATCTTAACAACACTGTGTGAAAATAATTCTCCTCATTTCCCCTCTAGTTCACTTGCTAATTATTGTAAATCTATGACCTCTGGTTACCGGCCCACTTGCCAGAGGAAATAGTTTCTCCCGACTTGCTCTATCAAAACCCCTCATCATTTTGAATACCTCTATTAGGTCTCCCCTTAACCTTCTCTGCTCTAAGGAGAACAATCCCAGCTTCTCCAATCTCTCCACATAACTGAACTCCCTCATCCCTGATATACCTCCTTTGTACACTCTCCAAGGTCTTGACATCCTTCCTAAAGTGTGGTGCTCAGAATTGTACACAATACTCAAGCTCAGGCCTACCAGTGATTTGTAAAGGTTTAGCATGACTCCCTTATTTTTGTATTCAATGCCCCTTTTTACAAAGCCAAATATCCCATACACTTTTGTAACAGCCTTATCAACTTGCCCTGCCACCTTCAAAGATTTGTGATTTGCAACCTCAGGTCCCTCTGCTCTTTCACCCCCTCAAAATAGTGCCATTTAGATAATACTGCCTTACCATGTTGTTCCTCCCAAAGTGCATCACTTCACACTTATCCACATCAAATTGCATCTGCCATGTGTCTGCCCATTTCACCACTCTGTCTATGTTCTCCTGAATTCTGCTACTGATTTGCTCACTATTTACTATGTTGCCAAGTTTTGTATCATCTGCAAACTTCAAAATTGCACTCCCTATACCAAGTCCAGGTCATTTATATATAACAAGAAAAGCAATGGTCCAAATACCAACCCCTGGGGGACCACACTTACCTCCAGTCAGAAAAACATCCATTCTTTCTGTCTCCTATCCCTTAGCCAATTACGTACCCAAGTTACCACCGTCCCTTTAATACCATGTGCTTCTATTTTCCAAATAAGTCTGTTATGTAGTACTTTATCAAATGCCTTTTGAAAGTCCATATATACATCTTCTGCACTACCTTCATAAACCCTCTCTGTTACCTCATCAAAGAACTCAATCAGGTTAGTCAGACACAATGTGTCTTTAACAAATCCGTACTGGTTGTCTAATTGAGGTGCTTAAGATGATTAAGCATTTGATAGGTTAGATAGAGAGAAACTATTTCCTCTGGTTGGGGAGTTCAGAACAAGGGGCCATAACTTTAAAATTGGGCAAAATCTGTGGGGCGTTTTATTCGTTCATGGGATGTGGGCATTGCTGGCCATCCCTAATTGCTCTTGAGAAGGTGGTGGTGAGCCACCTTCTTGAACCACTTAGTCCTTGTGGTGAAGGTACTCACACAAGGCTGTTTGGGAGGGAGTTCCAGGATTTTGACCCAGCGATGATGAAGGATCGGCGATATATTTCCAAGTCAGGATGGTGTGTAACTTGGAGGGGAACTTGCAGGTGATGGTCTTCCCATGCACCTTCTGCCCTTGTCCTTCTGTGTGGTAGAGGTCACGGGTTTGGGAGGTGCTGCCGAAGAAGCCTTAGGTAAGGGTATTGAGGGATATGGAGCAAAGGCAGGTAAATAGAGATGAAGTACATATAAGTCATGATCTAATTGAATGGCGAAATAGGCTCGAAGGACTGATTTGCCTACTCCTGTTCCTAAAACCTCAATTCCCTTCATTATTTTCTTCAAACTATCAATTATCTACTGCACATAGTATTTCCAGGTAATTACATTCAGATTATAAAATGTACATTCCTAACAGTCGTTAATTTTCTTACACAAATACCATCACGGGTCAAGAACATGAAGGGCATTCACATGTTACCATCCACACCAACACCAAAAACAGAGAAGAACTCAAAAGCTCATGTTAAACTGAAATGGTACACAGTATAAATAATGCAAGATGCTGGGATTGGATTCCTAGGTAGATTTAAAAGAGCGTCACATTTTAATGGTTTTGATTAACGTATAATTAGGAAATCAAAATCACATACATTTATTACAACTGAGTAAATTCAATACTCTTCTTGGATTAACTTGTGTGATTCATAATACAGAGGCAGTTTTATTTCTGGTTAATGCAAGTAGGAATATTGGAAGCCGCTTTGTTTGACAGAAATTACTACAAACCCTTTACAACCAGAATGATCTTGACAATCCTAACCCCTGCAGATCCGGTAGAGAATTCCACAGGTTCACCACTCTCTGGGTGAAGAAATTCTTCCTCATTTCTGTCCTAAATGGCTTACCCCTTACCCTTAGACTGTGACCCCTGGTTCTGGACTCCCCGACCATCGGGAACATCCTTCCTGCATCTAGTCTGTCCAGTCCTGTCAGAATTTTATAAGTTTCAATGAGATCCCCTCTCATTCTTCTACCGGGGTGAGTGAGAGACTGATTTATTTATTTTACCGGGGTGAATGAGACTAAAAAATCATGAATGTGCATTGGTGATTTCTGTTTCCTGATTGGAGCACCGCCCCACGTGATCCCAGATACACTTACGCATATGGTGCGCCCCTGGGATCTGTGGGACACTACGCTGTGCTCAACTCCACAGCGAAACAACGCAAGTTTTCGAAGGAGGCCTCGCACCAGGTAAGTGCGGATTTCTTTCGGAGATCGGCGGTGTAGTCCTTAGCTACGCCGCTAACCGCAATTTCAGGGCCATTGTGTCCAATTCTGGGCACCACACTTTAGGAAGGACATGAAGGCTTTGGAAAGGGTACAGAAGAGATTTACTAGAATGGTTTCAGGGATGAGGGATTACAGTTACGTGGATAGACTAGAGAAGCTGGGGTTGTTCTCCTTGGAGCAGAGAAGGCTAAGAAGAGATTTGATAGAGGTGTTTAAAATCATGAAGGATTTAGATAGAATTAACAAAAAGAAACTTTTTCCAATGGCTGAAGGGTCAATAACCAGAGAGCACAGTTTTAAGGTGACTGGCAAAAGAACCAGAGGCGACATGAGGAAAACCTTTTTTACACAACGAGTGATTAGAATTTGAAATGCACCGCCTGATAGGGTGGTGGATACAGATTCAGTAGTAGCCTTCAAAAGGGAATTGGATAAATAATTGAAGGTGAAAAAATTGCAAGGATATGGGGAAAGAGTGGGGGAGTGGGACTAACCGGATTGCTCTTCGGAAGAGCAGGCGCAGACTCGATGGGCCTCCTTCTGTGCTGTACTATTCTATGATTCCAAGATTTAACTTTCTGTGGCCATTTAGTTCATATGTACCGTGCAAATACAGCAACTTCACGCCATTCAAAGCATTTCAATGGTGTGGCAGACAGCAAGATGCCGTTTCCCTGAAGATAATGGCAGAGCAACTCGGACAGCAACTTTTGGATATTCGCGTTTAACTGCGCAGCTGCCCTTCGCCACTTTTGCATGGCTGCGCCATTAGCTTCAGCTTTATGTTAACAGCAAATTCTGGCCCAATGTAAAAGAATAATCGAGCGCGGTGTAAAATGGACTGCCAATTCGCTATTAGCCCGTTTTGCGCTAGTGGCAAAAACCAATTTCATCCCCAAAATATCTATTCAACTCTTCTTCCACATTTTGTAACTGTTCCAAGTCATTCTGCAATGGTCCTATTTGTTCCCTAACTGACCGTTGACTCCTAACGTAAGCAAAAAAAAATGCTGTCCCATTGTCTTGGCTATCTTCCACGAGCTTCTTCTCTAGATTCATTTTAGCTCTTCTGATAGCTTTTTAGTCAACACTGTTTCTTGTACCTTTTTCTATTTGAAGGACTATTACTCTATTTTTAACTCTTAAAATATCTGTTCCTGAGTGCAAATTGTTGAATTAACTCCCCATGTAGCCATTGCAGCTTTTTCACTGTACACTAATTGCTTTATAATAGGAATATATAAGGCTTCACTTTTTTGTGTGTTGCAGCCATCCACACCCCGCTTCCTCTCACACTTAACTGTTGCTAAGTTGGTGTTTATTTCTAAAAACTAAGCCTTAAATTGAATCTTTTCCAACAGCTTCAAAGGGACAACTTCATGATGAGATGGTGTTTCTGGCAGTATTCCCAAGGGCATTGCCATTCCTTCCTCCCATTGCACACACACATAACCTGAAACAGTTTTTAGGAATTCAGCCTGAATCTTGATCACATCTGCTGCTCTACCATTAGCTAGGCAATGCACTGTGGAATCCACTTCCTCCCATTAAACTGCTTCATTAAAGCCTCCTGTCTGTGCAGCACACGCCACTGACTTTTCCAACCTCTATGCTAATACATGCTTACTGCAGCTGTGGGTTAGATACCAGTCAGCATAGTGTGCTATCCAGACACTGAGGATGGCCTTTGTACAGCATTGGAGTCATCAGACATTGGCATCAGCCCAGATGAACCCATTTGACCCTGATTGACAGCTGATAGGCAACAGGAAAAAAAACTCTGGGTCATTTTTATAATTGCATGCTCTACGGTAGTAGAGGTAAAACTTCTGGAATCATTCAAGAGGCAGTCAAATGCTTTGACAGAAGACAATAGCATTCTAAGGAAGGATAAACTTGATGGGCTAAATTGCATCTTTCATCCTTATCTTTCTGAAACTTGAGCAATTCTTAGTTCAGCAAGTTGAAAGGTTTGACATCGGGGAAAAAAAGCCTAAAACAGAACCTGAATAACAAAGCTAATAGGCTGAATAATTTTATTTTTATCCTTGTTAACAGTGCAGACTATAAAAAGGACACGTTTAAAATTCTTCAAATGAGACTTGCGATTGGAAGAGTACTGAATATGTGGGGTCCCCCAGGGGTTGGTATTAGGACCATTGCTTTTCTTGTTTTATATATAAATGACTGGGACTTGCGTATAGGGAGTACAACTTCAAAATTTGCAGATGATATAAAACTTGTTAACGTAGTAAATAGTGAACAGGATAGTAGCAGACTTCAGGAGGACATAGACAGACTGGTGAAATGGGCAGATGCAATTTAATACAGATAAGTGTGAAGTGATGCACTTTGGGAAGAACAACATGGAGAGGCAGTATAATCTAAATGGTATTATTTTGAGGGGGTGCAAGAGCAGAGGGACCTGGGGCTGCATATTCACAGATCTTCAAAAGGTGGCAGTGCAAGTTGAGATTAAGAAAGCATATGAGATACTTGGCTTTGTAAATTGGGGCATTTAATACAAAAACAAGGAAGTTATGCTAAACCGTTACAAATTACTGGTTAGGCCTCAGCTGGAGTATTGCGTACAGTTCTGGGCACCACACTTTAGGAAGGATGTCAAGGCCTTGGAGAGGGTACAGAGGAGGTTTACCAGGGATGAGGGAGTTCAGTTATGTGGAGAAATTGAAAAAGCTGGGATTGTTCTCCTTAGAATAGAGAAGGTTAAGGAGGTATTCAAAATTATATGGGGTTTAGACCATTTCTCCCAACTTGCACTGTTTCCTCTGGCAAGCGGGTCAGTAACCAGGTCATAGATTTAAAATAATTGGCAAAAGAACTAGAGGGGAAATGAAGAGAAATTTTTTCAGAGGGTTGTTAAGATCTGGAACGCACTACCTTAAAGGTTGGTGAAATCAGATTCCATAGGAACTTTCAAAAGGTAATTGGACATGTACTTGAAGAGGACTAATTTGCAGGGTTATGGAGAAAAAGCTGGGGTGTGGGGTGTAAGATCCGGCATAGGCACAATGGGCCGAATGACGACTTTCTGTGCTGTAAGATTCTATGACTCTCAGTCAATGTAGTCTAGGCTGAGTTGATAAGCAGCTTAAAAAAACACAGATTGGGAATTTATGAGTTGCTGGATAGGGATAATAAATGCTGCATGGGAATGAATGCTTCTTGTGCTTTTGTGATCCGTCGATGGCAGCACACTAAGATTGAATAGTAGAGATGTGGAAATGGCTGATTCTGACCTTTTAATCAATTACCTTTGGAGATCATGGAGTACTTATACAGAACTTTCTTCTGGGAAATTAAGTAGGGTGAAGTATATATGTTGAAGAAGCGGGTTTGATGGACCAAATATCCTTTTTTCACTCCATAGTTTATGTTCAATTCTTTTGCACAGATTTTCATTCCCCTCACTCACAGTCGATGAATAAAATGACACACTCTATTGGGAATGGCAGATTCTGACCTTTTGCCTGAATTCCAGTGATTGCATGTACACCAAACACAGTTGGCTTTATTAATTTAACCTTTGCAGTTTGAACACAAACAAGTGCAGTAAAAAATTAACCCAAGTTCAAAGTGTGTATTTACATAACCTGTGATTTGGTTTGTCTGAGTTAATGTGACTTTCAAAAATTAGGATCTACAGACAATGCTTTCAAAATGTAATTTTTGTTTAAATCTTACAGAATCATCGATTGTTATAGCACAGAAATGGTCATTCGGCCATCAGGTTTGTGCCGGTGTTTTTCTCCCTCTGGACTCAATATCGAGTTCAACAATTTTAGATCATAACCTCAGCTCCAATCACATTTATATTTTATTTTATCCACCCTTTTATTTGTCCCCCCCACCTTTTTTTTCCTCCTAGAAGCTGGCAGCTGTCCTCCATTCTGCCAGTGGATTTCACACTTCATTCAGCCTTAATCTGTCACATTAACACCACCTCTAGCCTTGCATATCTCTTAATGTCTCTTAATGTCTCTTCATCTCCTCCTTTGTTCCTTTATCCCCTCCCCCTTTTCCCAGCTTTACCCTGGCCTTAAATCTATTTGATTTCCAGCTCTTCCCAGTTCTGATGAAAGGTCATCGACCTGAAACGTCAACTCTCTTTCTCTCTCCACGGATGCTGCCTGGCCTGCTGAGTTTTTCCAGCGTTTTCTGTTGTTATTTCACCTAATTTAATCCTATTTTCCTGCTCGTTCTCCATAACCTTTAAAAGGTTCAAGCAACAATCTAATTCCTTTTTTAAATAATTTACGGTCTCTGCATCAACAATGGTTTCTGGCAGAAAATTCCATATTGTAACAATCTTCTGCATAATAGATTTTTTTTCTAACCTGCCCTTTAATACTTTTTCCGATTATCTTCAATTTGTGTCCTCTCACTGACCAATCAATCTAGGGTAGTTTTTCCTTCTCACTGTGCCTAGGGAAATGGCGTTTCCAGGCACAGTGAAAAGGAAAAAGGGACAGAGACCTACTATGATGTCAGATTTCACCCCATTACCTGGCCGTGGGATTTCTTGGGGCGTGTCCAGTGACTGTGCCTAGGCCTCCACTGGTAATAAGCATAACACAGGTAGCTACTTCCTCTCAGGTACACTGCGCCGGTCAGGCATCCATAGAGGAAAATGTAACCTTCTAAAACTAATTACCTCATCGTAACGCTTCATAATCTTGAAGACCTCTATCTGGTCACCCCTTAACCTGATTAGCTCGAGCTGTTGTTTCATATCTTCACACTCTTCCCTTGGAGAATAGTGTGAATTAGTGGAAGGATTCGCAGGCTAATTAACAGTCTGACAGGCCACAACATGATGCTCCTTCCATGGCTGTATCCATCTTTATACCAGCCGATAGGCTCCCACAACCAACAACAACAACTTGCATTTATATAGTGCCTTTAACGTAGCAAAATGTCCCAAGGTGCTTCACAGGAGTATTATAAGACACAAAAATTGCCAAATAAGGAGGAATTAGGGCAGATGACCAAAAGCTTGCTCAAAAAGGTGGGTTTTAAGGAGCACTTAAAGGAGGTAGAGAGGCTAAGAGGTTGAGGGAGGGAATTCTAGAGCTTAGGGCCGAGGCAACAGAAGGCACGGCCACCAATGGTTGAGCGAATATAATCAGGGATGCTCAAGAGGGCAGAATTAGAGGAGCACAGATATCTCGGGGGTGGGAGGTGTTGTGGGGCTGGAGGTGATTACAGAGATTGGGAAGGGCGAGGCCATGGAGGGATTTGAAAACAAGGATGAGAATTTTAAAATTGAGACGTTGCTTAACTGGGAGCCAATGTAGATCAGCGAGCACAGGGGTGATGGGTGAACGGGACTTGGTGCGATTTAGGACACGGGCAGCTGAGTTTTAGATGACCTCAAATTTACGTAGGGTGGAATGTGGGAGGCCAGCCAGGTAACCCACATTCACCAGACGCGAGTAACCCGCTGGATGTCAACCCAGGATTCAGAACTGAAGCTCCAGTCGCTAGGAATATCTGGAGCAGGGTTTGAAGCTTGCAGGAATACTACCACTAAGCCAAAAGCTCACTCCATTAGCTCTACTGAAAACAGCTCAAGTCTCATCCTTGGTAACATCCTAGTGAATCTATACTGCACCTTTTCCATTGCCTTTACATCTTTGCTATAAATGGGTTGTCCAAAACTGTACACTATACTCCAACTGTGGTCTAACTGAGGTCTTGTACAGCAGGGGTTCTCAACCTTTTTTTGCTTCCAAGGTCCCCCTCCCATGTTCTAAAAATTCCATGGACCCCCTGTAACACAAGTATATTTTCTATATAAAAATTAGTTATACAATCAAACATATATTTATTATTTTTGTTTCACTTACATACTTAATGTGAAACTTGATGCTGGTGCTGAGCAACAATTCTGTCAAGACGTGGCGGTATCCTCGACAAGCAAACGTGCATGTCATGTTCATCCTGGCTCGGTACTTTGTTTTGTACTGTCTCCAATACCCGGAGCCCTCACTATCTCCAGTATATGGAGCCCTCACTGTTTCCAACACCCGGAGCCCTCTCTCTATCGAAACTTCTATCCCCGCACGCACCAATAATTCAAACAGAACGATCGGCTTGAGCCATCCAGAAGCATGGAGGTGGGGGAGCAGCATTGGGAGAGAATGGTAATAATTCAAACATCACCCGGTCACAAAATAACATTTTATTATTGGATCTAAACAGTGAAAAATATATTATAAATATTGTCGGCAGTTTAGTTTTAATGTTGAACTTTGCAAATGAATTGCTGGCTCATCAGAGGCGAGAGATCAGACGGGTCACATGACTGGTTTGGTGCTGACTGTGATGGCTGCCGTTCAGCAGTCGGTAAGAGCCGAGTCGATCCAGGGGCTAGATTGATGGTGTCGGGAGAAGCCACGGGGTGACGGCGTCGGCAGGCCCCCAACCCCCGGTTAAGAACCCCTGTTGTTGTAAAGTTCATCACCTCCTTGCTTTAAGTGTCAGCTCCTGGTCCAGCAATGCCTCGATTTTAAAATCTCACCCTTGTTTTCAAATCCCTCCATGGCCTCGCCCCTCCCCATCTCCGTAACCTCCTCCAGCCCTACACCCTCTGAGATCTCTGTGCTCCTATGCTTAAAGGCGCAGGGCAAGGCTAGAATACTCAATGAGTACTTTGTATCGGTGTTTACTAAGGAGCTGGGTGCTGACAAAATATCAGTAGAAGTGGAAAAGGTAGAAGCAATGGAAGGGGTGAAAATTGATTGACAGGATGTACTAGAAAGGCTGGGTATGCTTAGAGTGGATAAGTCGCCTGGTCCAGATGGCTTGCATCCCAGGTTGCTAAGGGAATTGGGGGAGGAGATAGCGGAAGGGCTTGCCATAATTTTCCAATCTTCCCTAGATGCGGGGGAGGTGCCTAAGGATTGGAAAGTGGCAAATGTGACACCATTGTTCAAGAAAAGGTGCAAGGACAATCCTAGTAACTACAGGATGGTCAGTTTAACATCAGTGGTGGGTAAAGTTTTAGAAACAATAATCAAGGAAAAAATTAACGGGCACTTGGAGAGGTTTAAGCTAATTAAGGAGAGCCAACACGGATTTGTAAAAGGAAGATCATGTTTGACTAATCTAATTGAATTTTTTGATGGAAGTAACAGAGAGGATCGATGAAGGGAATGCAGTGGATGTTGTCTACATGGATTTTCGGAAGGCATTTGACAAAGTACCACATAGAAGGCTGGTTAACAAAATTGAGGCTCATGGAATAGGTGGGTCAGTGGCAGCTTGGATAAGGAATCGGCTTAAGGACAGAAAACAGCGAGTTGTGGTAAATGGCTGTTTTTCAGACTGGAGGATGGTAGACAGTGGTGTTCCCCAAGGGTCAGTGCTGTGCCACTGCTTTTTTTTATATATATAAATGACCTGGATATTGGAATACAGAGTAGAATTTCTAAATTTGCTGATGACACCAATCTTGGGGGTGTGGCAAACAGTGATGATGATACCAATCAACTGCAACAGGACATAGAAAGGCTGGCAGAATGGGCAGACAAGTGACAGATTGAATTTAATACAGAGAAGTGTGAGGTGATGCATTTTGGCAGAAGGAACAGGGAGAGGCAATATACACTTAGTGACACAGTTTTAAAGAGTGTGCAGGGACAGAGGGACCTGGGAGTTAATGTGCATAGGTTCCTGAAGGTGGCGGGACATATTGAGAGTGGTTAGCAAAGCATATGGAATCTTGGGCTTCATAAATAGAGGTATGAGTACAAAAGTAGAGAAGTTATGCTGAACCTTTATAAAGCGCTGGTTAGGCCACAACTGGAGTATTGCGTCCAGTTCTGGTCACGACACTTTAGGAAGGATGTGAAGGCCCTTGTGAGGATGCAGAAGAGATTTACCAGAATGGTTCTAGGGATGGAGGATCTTAGCTACAAGGACAAGTTGGAGAAGCTGGATTTGTTTTCATTAGAGCAAAGGAGGTTGAGGGGTGATTTGATAGAGGTGTACAAGATTATGACGGGTTTGGATAGGCTAGACGGGGAAAGGCTGTTCCCACTAGTTGATGGTACAAGAACTAGGGGACACAAATTTAAGGTTTTGGGCAAGTGATACAGGGGGGACGTGAGGAAAAACATTTTTACGCAGCGAGTGGTGATGACCTAGAATTCGCTGCCAATGGAAGTGGTGGAACCGGAGACACTCAATGTTTTCAAAGGAGACTGGATAGGCACTTGAGGGAAATAAACTTGCAGGGCTACGGGAATAGGGCGGGAATGGGACTGACTGGATTGCTCTACAGAGAGCCGGCACGGACTCGATGGGCCGAATGGCCTCCTTCTGTGTCGTTATGACTCCTCCAATTCTGTGCAACCCTGATTTTAATCGCTCACCATTGGTGACCGTGCCTTCAGCTGCCTGGGTCCCAAGCTCTGGAATTTCCTCCCTAATCCTCTCCGCATCTCTCTCTCTCCTCCTTTAAGATGCTCCTTAAACCCTAACTCTTTGCATAAGTTTTTGATCACGTGTCAAATTTTGTTTGAGAACACTCCTGTGAAGCACCTTGGGATGTTTTACTACATGTGTTGCACTGTTGGGAGATATCGTCTTTCAGATGCGGCGTTAAACTGAGGTTCCGTCTGCCCTCTCAGGTGGACTTTAAAGATCCCATGGCACTATTTTTGAAGACAAGCAGGGGAATTCTCCTGGTTTCCTGTCCATCATTTAACCCTCAGTCAACAACACTAAAACAGATTATCTGGTCATTTATCTCATTGCTGTTTGTGGGACCTTGCTGTGCGCAAATTGGCAGCTGTGTTCCCTTACATTACAATAGTGTTTGGACTTCATTGACTGTAAAGCGCTTTGAGACATCCACTGGTCGTGAAAGGCGCTATATAAATCCAAGTCTTTCTTTCTTTAAAGTACTTGGGGCTATCTTGAGATTGTAAAAGGCACTATACAAATGAAAGTTTATTTCTTTTTTTTAAATCATCGAAGTCACAACTGTTGTGGGTTAAAGCTCGAATAGGGATCCAAGGGCATAATATAGGCTGACATTGCAGAGATTATATTTTGGAAAAGATATTAAACCAAGACCCTATCTGCCTCCTCAGATAAAGAAAAAAAGAAAAAGATGGACGTATAAGCAGTATTTGAAGATAAGCAAGTTGTCTTGGTCAATATTCCTCTCTCAACCAAAACCAACACAGCAACAAAATATAGTAACATAGGTCATTAATCTCATTTGCTGTTTGAGAGACTTTGCTGCTGGCAAAAAGTGGCTGAGTTAATTGCCTGCATAACAACAGTGACTGTATTTCAAAAGTAATTCATTGGTTTTGAAGTGGTTTGGGTTGTCCTACAGGTGTGATAAAGTGCTAAATATCATTTTCTTACTGCTATTCCTTAGATCCTCACCAATGCAAATCCACAAACTTCAAGAGTTTCCATACTTTGCATAAAGTTTATTTTTGTAAAAAATCCTAATTTCAGTTCCTATTTTTGGTTTCCTTATCCGTCAGTGAGCCAGCATAAGATCCACATGGGCCTGCCAATCATGCAACTTCTCTAATGTCACATAGGCATAGAACAATGGAGTTCCATGCATGCATAAATGTCAACAACTTGTGAAGATTCACACATTGTTAGGCCCATCACTAACAGCAGGCAATTGGGATGTATGCATACAAAAACCTCCCAGCTCTCAAGTAGCATCTGCTCGGCTCATTCGGCAGCACTCTCACCTATGGGTTAGAAAATTGTGGGTTCAATCCCACTCCAGGATTTTACCTCATAATCTTGATTGACAGTCCAGTGCAATACTGAGGGAGTTCTGCAGTGTCAGAGTGGCTGTCTTTCACACGACATTTGTCTCGTCCAATTGCTCAGGTCAACATTAAAGATCCCATGGCACTATTGAAAGAGTACAGTTCTCCCAGTGACCTGGCAACATTTCTCTCACACCCAGTACCGCAAGGAACTGATCATTTACCTAATTGTTTGTGGGAATCTTGTATGCGACTACCACATTTGTCCCAAGTAATTCATTGTAGGTGAAGCACTGATGTTTGAGATATGGAATAAGAACATAAGAAATAGGAGCAGGAGTAGGTCATTCGGCCCCTCGAGCCTGCTCCACCATTCAATAAGATCATGGCTGATCTGATCTTGGCCTCAACTCCACTTTTCTGCCTGTTCCCCATAACCCTTGACTCCCGTGTAGTTCAAAAATCTGTCTATCTCAGCCCTGAATACATTCAATGACTCCGTCTCTACAGCTCTCTGGGGTAGAGAATTCCAAAGATTCACGACCCTCAGAGAAGAAATTCCTCCTCACCTCCGTCTTAAATGGCCGACCCCTTATTCTGAAACTATGGCCCCTAGTTCTAGATTCCCTCCACGAGGGGAAACATCCTCTTAGCATCTACCCTGTCAAGCCCCCTCAGAATCTTGTTTCAATAAGATTTCATCTCATTCTTCTAAACTCCAATGAGTATAGGCCCAACCTGCTCAACCTTTCCTCATAAGACAACCCCTTCATCCCAGGAATCAACCTAGTGAACCTTCTCTGAACTGCCTCCAATGCAAGTATATCCCTCCTTAAATAAGGAGACCAAAACTGTATACAGTACTCTAGGTGTGGTCTCATCAACCCCCTATACAGTTGTAGCAAGACTTCCCTACTTTTATACTTCATCCCCCTTGCAATAAAGGCCAACATTCCATTTGCCTTCCTAATTACTTGCTGTACCTGCAGGTTAACTTTTTGTGTTTCATGTACGAGGACACCCAGATCCCTCTACTGCAGCATTCTGTAGTCTCTCTCCATTTAAATAATATTTTGCTTTTCTATTCTTCCTACCAAAGTGGGTAACCTCACATTTTCCCACATTATAGTCCATCGGCCAAATTTTTGCCCACTCACTTAATCTATCTATATCCCTTTGCAGACTCTGTGTCCTCCTCACAACTTGCTTTCCCACCTATCTTTGTATCGTCAGCAAATTTGGCTACAGTACACTCGGTCCCTTCATCCAAGTCATTAATATAGATTGTAAATAGTTGAGGCCCCAGCACTGATCCCTGTGGCACCCCACTAGTTACGGTTTGCCAATCTGAAAATGACCCATTAATGTAGGGCACAGTATCAATCAAGAAATTAGAAGTGCATGTAACAAGGGCAATACGGTAATCATGGGGGACTTTAATCTACATATTGACTGGGCAAATCAAATTACCACTAATGGTGTGGAGGGCGAATTCTTGGAATGCATGCGAGATGGTTTCCTGGATCAGTATGTGGAGGAACCAACCAGGGAACAGGCTATTCTGGATCTGGTACTGTGTAATGAGAAAGGGCTAATCAATAATCTTGTGGTAAAGGGGCCTTTAGGGGCAAGTGACCATAATATGATTGAATTTTACATTAAGTTTGAGAGTGATGTAGTCCAATCTGAAACTAAGGTCTTCAATCTAAACAGAGGAAAATACAAGGGTATGAGGGACAAGTTGGCCATGGTAAATTGGGAGACTACACTAAAAGGTATGAAGGTGGACATACAATGGTTAACATTCAAGGAAATAATGCATAATTTGCAACAAGCATATATTCCTCTAGGGCATAAAAACCCAAAAGGAAAAGTGATCCAACCATGGCTAACAAAAGAAATTAAAGCTAGTATTAAGTCAAAGGAGGAAGCTTATAAAGTTGCCAGAAAAAGCAGTCAGCCTGAGGATTGGGATCTTTTTAGAAATCAGCAAAGGGGGACCAAGAAATTGATAAAGTGAAAATGGAATATGAGCACAAACTAGCGAAAAATATAAAAATGGATTGTAAAAGCTTCTATAGGTATGTGAAAAGGAAAAGACTGGCGAAGGTAAATGTAGGTCCTTTACAGTCAGAGACAGGAGAATTTATGATGGGGAATGAGGAAATGGCTAGGAAATTAAATAAATACTTTGTTTCTGTCTTCACGGAGGAAGACACAAAAAACCTCCCAGAAATACGAGAAAACCAAGGGTGCGGCGAGAATGAGGAACTTAAAGAAATTATTATTAGTTAAAAAACAGTACTAGCAAAATTAATGGGACTAAAAGTCGATAAATCCCAAGGACCGGATGACCTACATCTTAGGGTTTTGAAAGAGGTGGCCACTGGGATAGTGGACGCATTGGTTGTCATCTTCCAAAATTCTATAGATTCTGGAATGGTTCCTGCAGATTGGAGGATAGCAAATGTAACTCCACTATTTAAGAAAGGAGGGAGAGAGAAAACGGGGAACTACAGACCTGTTAGCCTCACGTCAGTAGTTGGGAAAATGCTGGAATCTATTATAAAGGATGCAATAACTGGGCACTTAGAAACTAATAGTAAGATTGGGCAGAGTCAACATGGATTTATGAAAGGGAAATCCTGTTTAACAAACCTATTGGAGTTCTTTGAGGATGTAACTAGTGGAGTAGACAAAGGGGAACCGGTAAATGTGGTGAATTTGGATTTTCAGAAGGCTTTTGATAAGGTCCCACACAAGAGATTGGTGAACAAATTTAGGGCACATGGAATTGGGGGTAATATACTAGCATGGATTGAGAATTGATTAACAGACAGAAAACAAAGAGTAGGGATAAACGGGTCTTTTTTAGGATGGCAGGCTGTGACTAGTGGGGTACCGCAAGGATCGGTGCTTGGGCCCCAGCTATTCACAATCTATATCAATGATTTGGATGAGGGGACTAAATGTAACATTTCCAAATGTGCTGATGATACAAAGCTAGGTGGCAGCGTCAGTTGTGAAGAGGCTTCAAGGGGTTCTCGACAGGCTCAGTGAGTGGGCGAGAACATGGCAGATGGAATATAATGTGGATAAATGTGAAGTTATCCACTTTGGTAGAAAAAACAGAAAGGCAGAGTATTTCCTAAATGGTGAAAGATTGGGAAATGCAGATGCTCAAAGGGACCTGGGTGTCCTTGTACATGAGTCACTGAAAGTGAATGTGCAGGTGCAGCAAGCGATTAGGAAGGCAAATGGTATGCTGGCCTTCATTACAAGAGGATTTGAGTACAGGAGTAAAGAAGTCTTACTCCAATTATATAGGGCCTTGGTGAGACCACACCTGGAGTACTGTGTACAATTTTGGTCTCCTTCCCTAAGGAAGGATATACTTGCCATAGAGATTGATTCCTGGGATGGCGGGACTGACGTATGAGAAGAGATTGAGTAAACCAGGCCTGTATTCTCTTGAATTCAGAAGAATGAGAGGGGATCTCATTGAAGCATACAAAATTATTACAGGGCTTGATAGGGTGGATGCTGGGAGAATGTTTCCCTTGACTGGGGAGTCCAGAACCAGGGGCCACAGCCTCAGGATAAAGGGTAGGCCATTCAGGACTGAGATGAGAAGAAATTTCTTCACACAGAGGGTGGTGAATCTTTGGAATTCTCTATCCCAGAGAGCTGTGGAGGCTCAGTCATTAGGTATATTCAAAACAGAAGTCGATAGATTTCTGACTAGTAAGGGCATCAAGGGATATGGTGATAGGGCCGGTGAATAGAGTTGAGGCAGATCATCAGCCATGATCTCATTGAATGGCAGAGCAGGCTAGAAGGGCCAAATGGCCTACTCCTGCTCCTATTTCTTATGTTCCTATCCTGACTCTCTCTTTTCTATTAGTTAGCTAATCCTCTATCTATGCTAATATATTACCCCCAACACCATGAGCTTTTATCTTGTGCAGTAACCTTTAATGTGGCACCTTATCGAATGCCTTCTGGAAATCCAAATACACTACATCTACTGGTTCCTCTTTATCCACCCTGCTCGTTACATCCTCAAAGAACTCTAATAAATTCGTCAAACACAATTTCCCTTTCATAAAACCATGTTGACTCTGCTTGATTGTATTATGAGTTTCTATATGTCCTGCTACTACTTCCTTAATAATGAATTCCAGCATTTTCCCAATGACAGATGTTACACTAACTGGCCTATAGTTTCCTGCTTTCTGTCTCTCTCCTTTCTTGAATATGGGCGTTACATTTGCGGTTTTCCAATCCACTGGGACCTTTCCAGAGTCTAGGGAATTTTGGAAGATTACAACCAATGCATCCACTATCTCTGCAGCCACTTCTTGTAAGACCCTAGGATGCAGGCCATCAGGTCCAGGGGACTTGTCAGCCTTTAGTCCCATTAGTTTGCCTAGTACTTTTTCTCTAGTGAGTTTTAATTTCCTCTCTCCCTTTTGCCCCTTGATTTTCCACTATTATTGGGATGCTTTTAGTGTCTTCTACTGAGAAGGCAGATACTAAATATTTGTTCAAAGTCTCTGCCATTTCCTTGTTTCCCATTATTAATTCCCCAGTCTCATCCTCTAAGGGACCAACGTTTACTTTAGCTACTCTCTTCCTTTTTATTTACTTGTAGAAGCTCTTACTGTCTGTTTTTGTATTTCTTGCTTTACTCTCAAATCTATTTTCTCCCTCTTATTTTTTGTCATCCTTTGCAAGTTTCTAAAAAAATCCCAATTTTCTAGCCTACTAATCTTCGCAACATTGTATGCCTTTTCTTTCAATTTGTTACCCTCCTTAACTTCCTTAGTAAGCCACGGATGGTTCATCCTTCTCAGAGTCTTTCTTTCTCACTGGAATATAGCTTTAAGAGTTATGAAATATCTCCTTAAAAGTCTGCCACTGCTTAGTCTTCTTAAACTTAAATAAAGGCAATTACAAGGGTAAGACACTAGTTTCAGACCCAAGTTTCTCATCCGCAAACTGAATGTGAAATTCTATCATGTTATGATCACTCTTCCCTAGAGTATCCTTTACTATGAGATCATTAATTAATCCTGGATAAGGCGCTACACAACGATTAATACTTTAACCTCATCTCCAAGTATTCTTAGTGATTTAATAGCATGCACATAGACATGTCTATTTTTTAACGTAAACATTTAAACAGAGGACATGTCCAATGATCAAGTTGCTGCAATATGTATTCAATCCCAAGCAGATAAGGAAATGACACACTTGTTATTTGTAAAACTAATTTTATTGAGCTCCTTTGATATCTCAGTTAGTAAATGCACTGTCCAGTATGGAACTCAGACAGAGACCAGGTTCAACCTGCATCAAGATATCCGTCATCCACACGAGCAGCTGGGGTGCTACAATTGTCCTTAGGATCCCTGTGCTAGAGGTGGGAAAAAATTAACAGTTCCTACTCTTGACGACCAGTATCATCTGCTGCAAAGTGCATGTGTGGATGTCTAGCTGTGATGGCCCTCCTACAGTCAAACAGACCGCTAACTTTCACTGTCTAGATTCATACATTAAGAATCACCATCTCTACTGACAGCGCATGGAGAACATGAATCACCAGCTCCAGGAGAAGAGGAAAAATTGTCAAGTGGCAATTGTCTTCCCCCTCCTCCACCCCAAAGGCATTGACTCAAGCTGGGGTTCAGTTCCAAGTGCCAGTGATCCTTCCACATCTTGCTGATGATCCCATTCTTCACATTTTTCTAGACGGTATCAGCAGGCAATTTGACCATGGGGGAAGGGCATCAGAACCAAACCAAATGCCTATTCTCACCCAATATCCTTATAAATAACTAATATTTTAAACACATTTGAGATACATATGAACAATGGAATATGCAGGACTAGGGGGGGATTGCAGTCCATTTAGTCCCCGTTGTGTAAAAAAACAACCAATATGGGCCCTCTCTTTGTTCCTTTCTTATTTCCAACTGCAGAGAAGTTTGAAAATTTTACTGAAAATGCTTTATGAACGTGCACTGCAGTTCTCCTTGATGCACATCTCCCAGTGTCCTCCCTAAATTAAATCACGAGATCCATCCTTCAGCCCAATATGCTTGTTTATATGGTCTCAGACTTTTTTTCCAGCACTAACTCCATCAGTAACGTTCACTTTGGAACTCAGATTGCGCAGTGGGCTAGTCATCATTGACCACTTTTCTTAAAGTTCAGACACCTACCTTGCTAAAATTAAAAATTATAACACTATGACAACTCCCATCACTTCTATTCTCCCTATCCATACTAAATTAAAACAAATACAAAGCCCCTCCCACAATATATATATATTTTAAAAACACCCAAATGAAAACTGGATTAATTAAAGAAATGAAACAACTGGCGGGGGGGGGCGGGTGGACAAGGTATTCAGGAAGACTTGGCAACGTGAGTGCATCTTAGTGACAAAGAGCACCAGGTGTCATTCACACATGGTGCTCAAACCGTTTGCATATTGTCCATTTTGCAAAGACTTGATTATTTCCTCCCCCGCCCCAAAAAAGAGCTACTGTAAAGTTTCTATCTAAAATAAGAAACGAATGAAAACCGATAGAGAGGACACTTGATAAAGCCAGGGCCTGAAGAACAGACACAGACTGGGTCCCATCGCCAAAAGTTACTTGAATCATCTCAGGCTCCCCAAACACAAGGGCCCGATCATATAAGGAAAATATCTAGGTTCACCTGGGTACGGATTTTACACTCATTCATTCAATCAATCAATTACAGAGATAGGGGACTGACCCGCTTCAGTTTGAATCCGTCTCCTCATTGAGAAGCAATGACTCAGCTCCTCTCAGATAAACGTCCTACTTTTTAATTTTTTTTAAAAAAAAGTACAACTGCCTCCGCGCTCAACCTAACATGCTACTCGAGCCCAGCCTTCGCGCTGGATCAGCGTCGATCGCATAGTGCGCATGCGCGGGAGGCGGGGTGACCGGAGACGAACTTTACCAACCGAAATCCCCGCCCTTTGGGAGGAGGGCGGCATCGATTGGCTCAGTTAACTGTCAATCAACGGCGCAGCGCGTTTCCAATGGCCACGTGCCCTGTCAATCATAATTAGCAGCTGAACGGGTTGATCATTTAGTTCGACACTTTCGTCAAAATGTTTCCCTCATGCCTGAAATCTACTTGAATTCTTCAGTTAAATTGCACGACGACATTTTGTGCTGCAAAGCCGCTATTTCATTTTGCACTGCGGTGACTTATTTAATAAATGTAAGTGAGCAGCGAATTGAATGTTGTCCCCCGAATCGAGAGCTGCAGGTGCGGTGAAGCCTTCAGCTTCCCTGAGCTGAGCTGACAGTCAGTCACAGTCACTGTGAAATCAGCAGAGGCGCCTCCAAGATGTCTCTCCTCAGAGGTCAGTCACTCTAAATATGCACCGATAATGTTTACGTACATGTTCGGAGTCAATCAAACAAACCAGGCAGTCCCCTTCTCCTTGTATTAAAAGCGGAAAATGCTGGCACTTTCTGCCAACATTTGAAAGAGCGATAAGTTAAGGCTGGGTGGAACCCGTTATTTACTTCTTGTACTTTTGAGTTGTCCTGTCACACTTTTATGGGGGGGGGAGAAAATTATAATCTGACGCCAGGTTTACAGGAACTGCGATAGAGACTGTTAACATTTAGGAGATATTGGGGAGTCACTTTTTCCCAAACTTTAAGATGGTCCGAGTGGACAGGGTGACTCGTGCTGAAGGAAGGATGAGCGGGGTGTTTGTAATATTGTTAAGGGGACAAGGGTGACGATAGGCACATGTGCAGGGCAGACAACGTTGAGAAATTGTTAGTGAGATTTGTGATCAGAAAGAAACATTGCAATCTTATTCAAACAGGGGGAGTTGTATTCATTTTTAAGAACGCCTTTCATCAAAGTAGGTTATCTCTTCAAGCCAATAAAATGAACAAGTGAGTACAAGTCAAGTCTGGGCATAGTTGAAGATCAGAAGCCTTGGACGGTGATAGAATGTTTCCCTACTGGGCACTGAAATGGTGGGACTGTTTACAAGAAGTGTGGTGATAGACAGTTTTGGGAGTTCAGAGTGGATAATAGAGCAGTCTTGTCTTGTGACATCTATGCCCAGTCTGGTTATGATGTTTGGCTGATCAGGGAATTAAGTTTGTGATTCTTATCAAAAAAAAGGCTTGCAATTACATAGCACCCAAGATATTTTCAAGAGGAGAAAAGGTGTCTTTCTGGGAGGGGTAGGAAAGGTGACTGATAGCTTAGTCAAAGGGATGTGTTTTAAGAACGTTTTTAAAGGAAAGGAAGGAGGTAACGAAGTGAGTAGTGGGGTTCTATCTGTGGAGGGGTTCCAAAAAATATTTGAGGCAGCTGAAAGCTCTCCAACTGAGGGTAGAGGGAGCCACAGCAGGCCAGTCAGAAGGAGATTTGCCAGTCTGTCGGGGAGTTTTTTTGTTGGAAATTTAGCATTTATACCTATTTCTTTGTGTCCCATTCTTCTAAAATAAATAATTTTATATACTGTGTCTTTCAAACTTGCTACCAAGGCTTGTTTCAAAGGTAATTGTGACCTATTTGTACATATCTGTCAAAATAATATTCAGGTTATAACATATCAGTAGATTTTCAGTTGATCTTTTTTGTTCAAGCCCTGCTCCTATGCTAATGCATTGTAGCTAGTTTCTCCCACAGTACATCTCTTGTCCTTGACAGCATAGGTCTTCCAAAGCAGATGATCAGGGAGGTTTTCTTTACAGTGATTCATGTGCTGGTGACATTTCCCTGATAGTTCAGGAGACGTGGAGGGTGTAGATTTACAATTACAAAGAGTGAGAAAGATTCTAATAAGTGGAGCTGCACTCTCCGGATGAATTCCCTATTTGATTTCTTGGTGACTATCTTATATTGATGGCTTCTAGTTTTGTTCTTCCCCACAAATGGAAACAACAACAACTTGCATTTATATAGCACCTTTAACATAGTAAAATATCTCAAGGTGCTTCACAGGAGCATTTTATCAAACAAAATTTGACACCGAGTCACATAAGAAGATATTAGGGCAGATGACCAAAAGCTTGGTCAAAGAGGTAGGTTTCAAGGAGCGCCCCAAAGGAGGAAAGAGAGGTGGGGATGTTTAGGGAGGGACTTCCAGAGTTTAGTGGCTCGGCAGCATTGCCAATGGTGGAGCGATTAAAATATGGGGTGCGCAAGAGGCCAGAAATGGAGGAGCACAGATATCTCAGAGGGTTGTAGGGCTGGAGCAGCCCACAGAGACAGGGAGGGGCGAGGCCACGGAGGGATTTACATAAGAATTAGGAGCAGGAGTAGGCCATACGGCCCTTCAAGCCTGCTCCGCCATTCAATAAGAACATGGCTGATCTTCGACCTCTACTCTGCTTTCCTGCCGATCCCCATATCCCTTGATTGCCCTAGAGTCCCAAAATCTGTCTATCTCAGCCTTGAATATACTCAATGACTCAGCATCCACAGCCCTCTGGGGCAGAGAATTCCAAAGATTCACAACCCACTGAGTGAAGAAATTCCTCCTCATCTCAGTCTTAAATGGCTGACCCCTTATCCTGAGACTATGCCCCCTAGTTCTAGACTTTGAAAACAATGATGAGAATTTTAAAATCGAGGCGCTGCTTAACCGGCAGCCAGTGTAGGTCAGGGGTGATGGGCAAATGGGACTTGGTGCAAGTTAGAATACAGGCAGCAGAGTTTTGGATGACCTTTATGGAGGGTGGAAGATGGGAGGCCAGCCAGGAGTATGTTAGAATAGTCAAGTCTATAGATAACAAAGGCATGGATGAGGGTTTCAGCAGCAGATGAGTTGAGGCAGGGGCGGAGTCAGATGATGTTACGGAGGTGAAAATAGGCGGTCTTGGTGGTGGCATGGATATGTGGGCAGAAGCTCATCTCGCAGTCAAATACGACACCAAGGTTGTGAACAGTCTGGTTCAGCCTCAGACAGTTGCCAGGGAGAGGGATGGAGTCGGTGGCTAGGGAACAGAGTTTGTGGCGGGGACCGAAGACAATGGCTTCGGTCTTCCCAATATTTAGTTGGAGGTAATTTCTGCTCATCCAGTACTGGGTATCGGACAAGCAGTCTTACAATTTAGAGACAGTGGAGGGGTCGTAAGAAGTGGTGGTGAGGTAGAGCTGGGTGTCGCCAGCGTACATGTGGAACCTGATGCTGTGTTTTCAGATGATGTCACCGAGGGGCAGCATGTAGATGAAAAATAGGAGGGGGTCAAGGACAGATCCTAGGAAAGGCGCTCTCTGCGTTTATTCTCAAAACCTTTCATAATTTTAAAGACCTCTATTAGGCAACAATTTAGCCTTCTCTTTTTAAGAGAAAAGAGATCCAGCCTGTTCATCCTATCTTGATGGGTATAACCTCGCAGTTCAGGTATCATCCTTGTAAATCATTTTTGCACCCTCTCAAGTGCCTCTATATCCTTTTTTATAAATTGGCGACCAGAACTGTACACATTACTCCAATTGTGTTTTTGATTCCAAAGTCTAAATCATTAATATAGGTTGTGAACAACAGTGGGTCCAGCACTGATCCTTGTGGGATCCCATTTCCCATCTTCTGCCACTCTGAACAGCTATGCTTTACCCTTACTCTCTGCTTTCTGTCTTGCAGCCAGCTAGCTATCCATTCTGCTACTTGTCCACTGGCTCTGATCTTATTCATTAGTCTATTATGTGATACCTTATTGAAGGCCTTTATGAAATCTAGATATATTACATCTACTGCATTACCCTTGTCTGCTCTCTTTTACCACTTCAAAGAATTCAATGAGGTTGGTCAAGCAAGACTTTCCCTTTTGAAATCCATGCTGACTATTCATTATTATATTTTTGGTTTCACAAAGTTTTTTTTATTTTCTCCTTTTAATAGAGATTCCATTATCTTTCCTACCACTGATAAGCTGACTGGTCTATAATTCTCTGAACATGTTCTATCTCCCATCTTAAATAACTAGATTGCGTATACCACTAGTATGCGAACATTTCCAGAAGTCACTCCAAAATAAATATTAGGGTAGGACACACTATTGATAGGATGATGTCATTACAAAGGATATGTTCATACACGTCCAGGTGTTGTTGGCTGGTATTGTAGAGCCTTTTATTGTGCATCTCTGAGACGTCCAAAGCATTTGGTATCTAGTGGAAGTGAATCCCATTATATGCCAGTGGTCAGAGACAGAAAAGTTTCACTTGTACAGAAAAGAGTTGATTATTCATTTGGCAAATATGCCAGTAAGTGGGGAACTGATCCATACGGAGCAGGAAAGTTCCAGGTTCATTTCAATCTCAATCTGATAATGGTACATGATGTGGGACAAACATATTCTCAAATGGGTAATAAGGTAATATAAAGTAACTCTTCTCTCTTAGGCAGTCCCTCGGAACCGAGGATGACTTGCTTCCACATTAAAAATGAGTTCTCAGGTGACTGATGAGTCCAATGCGGGACCTACAGTCTCTGTCACAGGTGGGGCAGACGGTGGTTGAAGGGGCGGGTGGGTGGGGTGCTTGGGTTGACGTGCACTGCTTGCGCTTGGCTTCCGCTTGCTCCCGGCGAAGAGACTCGAGGTGTTCGGCGCCTTCCCGGATGCTTCTCCTCCACTTTGTGCGGTCTTGGGCCAGGGATTCCCAGGTTTCAAATTGAGTAACTGAGAGAACAATGGCTATTTTAATTATTGCATTTTGTTTCCTGGCTTCTGAGCACAAATATTAGCATGGTATGTAACTTCACTTTGCATTGGCATTTACCATTTTAAATTGTCCTTATCTAGAAGGATGACCTTATTGAAAATGCTGAATGTATGACTAATTTTGTTGGTTTTTTTTACTGTGAAATTGATGAGGTAATTTTTAAATCCTTTTCTAAACCAAAGTTCAATGGTTTGTTTGTTTTCCCGCTCTCCCTCTCTCTCTCCCCCCCCCCCCCCGGCCAAAATAAACCTGACAACAACTTCAGATACATCACTGTTGCAGCTGTCAGATGGAGTACTGCAGTCCTGAGGTCAGATATTTGTCTATGTTTGCAACTTTTTTTTTTTAACAAAAATACTGCGGTGGAGTGCAGTGCCATGCATCACAGACTGGTAGGGCATTTCAGGAGTTGCCAATCTGTTCTTCATGAGAAGGTACGGAGCTGCTGTTCCCATGGGAAAGGAACGTGGAATATCACAGCTACCGCAGAGGCATTTTTTAAGTAACCCCAGTTGCTGTCTATTGCGCAGTATTGGGACAAGCCTTCAGGAGTGCAGCAGGGGAGAATAAGAACACAATTTGAGTTGGTTCTCCATTTTGAGGTGGGGTCAACTGTTGAATACAAACTCGAAAGAGAAAATACATGGTGTTATAAGTAGGATTCCAAATAAACTGTTACCCTTTAGCTTGGTCTTTGTGTTGACCTCATGATCACTTGCTTGAACCCCTAATTATACAAACATTGGCGGCAGCTTTCCCTAAACCTCTCCGCCTCTCTACCTCTCTTTCCTCCTTTAAAGACGCTCCTTAAAACCTAGCTCTTTGACTAAGCTTTTGGTCATCTGCCCTAATTTCTCCTTATGTGGCTCGGTGTCAAATTTTTCGTCTTATAATACTCCTGTAAAGCGCCTTGGGCCGTTTTACTATGTTAAGGCGCTATATAAATACAAGTTGTTGTTGTAGCTTTCAGGGCACTAGAGGGAAACGTTACTGTAAATGTTATAGAAATGACTGAGGGGGCATCAATAACGTCTGGTGCCAGAGGTGGAGGTTGTTGCTGCACATTCCAATTCTCTGCTACATCCTGAAAACTTAAATCAATGGTTTTGTGTGGTGTATTTTTAATCTATATGGTAAGCTCCCAATCTCAAATACACCATTCAGGGAAATATGGAGCAACAATTTTACAAGATAGATACAGATGAAGTAGCCCACTTTAGCACATTCATCTAGAATTAAAAAAATTTATTCCCCCATGACGTGTAACTCTCTCTCACTCTGGAAGAACAAGTTCTTCATGACACTGTCCTAAATTTTCTTTCACCAGTTTTAACCTCCCTCCCCCATGCCCCCCAATTATTCTAGTATCCCAGCATATCCTGGAATAGTGCTCCAGAATTGCTTCATCTATGCCATTTAATACCTTGTATACTTCTATCAGGTATCCTCTCAGGCGCCTAAGTTTCTCCAGTCTTTCCTCATAATTCAAATTTATATAGGCCCTTTAATGTAATAAAGTGTCTGAAAACGCTTCACAGAGGAGAAAATGGATAGCGAGTAGAGGTGGGAGAAGATTATGGGGAGGTGACGAAGGAATCTTCGGAGAAGTAGGATTTGAGGAGGCTTTTAAAGGAGGAGGAGTGTTGTGAAAGAAATACATTTATAAATAATTTAATGTCTCTTGATACAAAGGGAGTCTATGCTGTCTGTACATAAACACCAATATAACAAGATTGTGAAATGGTTTAAATTTATAATATCGGATCCTGAGAGTCCCACTTCTCGCTGTGATCATTGTTCAGACCCAGAAACAACCACATCAGACCACAGTGTCTTGTAAGGCAACACTTCTTTATTTATCAACAGATTTATTCATCACAGCTCAGTTACTTGGTTAGCATGACTATCACTGATATTTAATCAGCACTCCCAGTCACCAGTTTCATCCCGGGATAATGTCTTTGGTTGGTAACCCTTCTGCCAGCGGCGTTTGGGAACTCCCTGGATAAGGATGCAAGTTTCCAGCTGGTAGCAGCGTTGGGAGACACCTGTCTGGGCAGGACACAAGTCCCCTAAAGTTCACAAATCACGTAACACTGCTGGAAAACATTTATTTTTCAGTGCATGGCCTAACTGCTAACGACATTGGCGGACTGCCTGACTGATCAGGCTGAGAGTCCCAACCCCGAGTCCAAAAGTCACCCTTTTTATGTCATTTTTCCTTTTGATTCCAGTTAGCTTTACAAACACCTGCACGTTTTACTGCCTTCTCGTGTCCCATTCATTGATAACAAACTGCTAACTTAGAAAGAAAGACTTGCATTTACATAGTGCCTTTCACGGCCTCAGGACATCCCTCCGTGCTTTACAGCCAACAGAGTAATTTTTGAAATGTAGTCACTGTTGTAGTGTAGGAAACTCTGCAGCCAATTTGCGCACAGCAAGGTCCCACAAACAGCAATGTGACAATGACCAGATAATCTGTTTTAAATTAGATGGACGCTAACTGCTCTTAGGAAAGATTCCTATGTTCCAATTTCCACACCTCCACACTTCTCAATAATGAGATATAGTTCCACTCAGACTTTCTGGAGACTCCTCCCCTGTTATCTGCTTCGAGGTATCTTTAATTGCATTTGAAGTGTTTCAGTGTTAATCGGTTCTTATCCTTCAAGGTTGTTTGTGAGAAGACCTATCTAGTTAGGGCTATCAATGGTCCTTGTCTGATAGTTCAAAAGGTAATATTCATTTGTTTTTAAGTAATCCTTTTATGAATGATGAGCACAGAGCGCAAGCATTTGTTCTCGCAGTTCATTTGTTTTCACATTTACATTTGTTGTCGTCAGTAACTGGCTTTAAATAATGTATTAAGGAAATATCAAAAGCAACTACTTTAGATGATATAAAATACAACATGAAATATGGGATGCAATTATACATCACTACAATTCACTGTGCACTACCACAGAAGGTCATAATGTAGAGAGGCTTGGGAACACCGTTCCAAACTGGGGCTATGACTGAAGCCTCTGTGACTGAAGACGGAGCAGATGGGGAGGGGGATGCAAAGGAAGTTAGATAGAAGAATGGAGTATAGGCATATATGACTCGAGCAGGCTGCAATGGTAGGGAGGGGCAAGGCAGGGAGTACTTGTAAACAAGGACAAGGATGTTGATTGCCATACATTGGACAGGGAACCATTGAAATTTGGAAAAGGCAGGGATGAGAAGAGTGTAGGATGGGATGTGGGTGGCAGAGTTTTGTGCAAGTTGTAGCTCATGTATGTTAGATCTTCAGAGCCAGTCAGGAGAACGTTAGCAAAGTTGAGTCCGGAAGTGATGAAAAAATGGATGAGACTTTCCACAACAGTGAACGCGAGGTAAAGAGGGAGACTGGCATCGTTGCGGAGGTGGAAGTAATTGCCTTGGTGATGGGGGTTTCTGCTCATGGTCATACAGGACACTTGAGGTTGGACACCATTGGTTTGGCCTGAGTGAGCAGTCAGGCAGGGGGAAGGAATCAGGAACAGAATGGTTTCCTTTACCAACAGAGCCATTGGAGCAGCTAATTGAATATATATTATAATTTTTTTAAAGTAATGTAGCTAAGTTAATTGAAACGGCAAATGTCAACAAAGCATCTTTTGAGCCTAGACATCAACATGCTTAAAATCAAGTTGGCAGCATTGCTGCAGTAAAATCCAACCTCGTGTTCCAACTCATCTACAGGCGGCTGTCTCTGTGTAACTGATGCACGTGTATCACCTGTTGCAGAACATTCACATACCTCTGTTATTTAAGCAGCTGTCATCAGAGTTTAGTAGCTATAAATTCACACAATGCAGTTGCACTAAAATGCAGACATGGGGCACTCCCCTAGGGGAGCTGGTCCATACGGGCCACATCTATTTTTAAACTAAAATATCTTTCTGTTACACTCATTGCATACTGAATTGGAGGCTGATATTTTTTTAATATGTATATTATATACAACAAATTGTATTTATATAGCGACTTTAACGTAGTAAAATGTCCCACGGTGCTTCACAGGAGCAATTATCAAACAAAATTTGACATCGAGCCACATAAGGAGCTATTGGGACAGGTGAAGTAGTTTTTAAGGAGCGTCTTAAAGGAGGAGAGAGAGGCAGAGTGGTTTAGGGAGGGAATTCCAGAGCTTAGGGCCTAGGCAGCTGAAGGCACGGCCGCCAGTGGTGGAGTGAAGAAACTCGGGAATGCGCAGGAGGAGCACAGAGATCTGGGAGGATTGCAGGGCTGGAGGAGCTTACAGAGATAGGCGGGGCGAAGCCATGGAGGGATTTAAAAACCAAGATGAGAATTGAAAATAGAGGCGTTGCTGCACCGGGAGCCAATGTAGGTCAGCGAGCAGTTGATAAGTGTTGAGAAATTAGCATTAATAGACTGACAATTGGTAGAAGTCGTGTCTCTGGGTTGTAGATTTGAGTCTCAAACCATGAATTTGCACTCCAATCCAAACTGACTCTCCAGTGCAGTACTGAGGAACTGCTGCATTAATGGAGGTGCTGTTTTATAGATGAGACATTGACCCATGCTGCCTACATAAGTCATTGCACTTCAAAAAAACTCATTGTGAGACATTTATCAGAGATATGGCATAGCATTATACTTTACTGGAATGCTAATAACAATACAATTATTTATGAATGCTCCTTAAAGTTGGTGTATTATTATTCCTGCAAGTTTGTGGAGGAGTTTGTCCAGTACATAGTAAAGTGATGTAAGTCTCTGCATTTTTTTTAAAGGTGTATTCATTGTTGCTGCCAAACGTACCCCTTTCGGTACCTATGGAGGATTGCTGAAGGACCACAGCGCTACAGATCTAGCCACACATGCCGCAAAGGCCGCACTGGCTGCTGGAAAGGTCAGCCACGAACTGGTGGACAGTGTCATTGTCGGCAATGTAATGCAGGTCAGTATAAGGTGGACCTCAATTCTAGAGTCTGAGAACATTGCAGCTGCTACTGTGTTCTAAGCCAGTGTTTCTTCAAACCTTTCTGTATCGGGGCAGGACCCCTGCAAATACTTGACACGCTCCCAGAGACCCCTGCCGTGTCCACATTTCTGATCGGCATGCTGGTCATCCAAAGGAAAACAGTGCTATAATTGCAAAAAGTATTTTCATTAGTATGCAATAAAAGAATTAACTTGGAAGTAAGTTCATTAGTACAGAAATGTTCGGAACTCTGATGATTTCCGGAGCCCCCTGAGATTCACAGACTCACTTGAAGATCTCTGTTCTAAAGGTCACTTTGACTTTCTGCTCTCTTGGGAAGGAGCTAGTGTAGCCAAGTTTTAGTTAATAAGCTTTAAAATAATGAAATGAAATGTACTACTTATAACTTTAAACTTTGGTTTCATTTTGTTGGCATTTTGTCATCAATTTCATTTCACTTTCTTCACTGCGGGAAACTACAGTTTCATTGGTGCCAATGACCTTCGATACCTTTGCTGAAGTGGAAATTCTTCATGCATGAGTCTGGATGTAAGCAGAAGCAGGCTGTTCACCCTTTGAGTGCTCACAACAATGAATTTAAAATAATTCATTGTGTTTGAAGCACTTTGGGACATTTCTGAGAGACATGATAAGGCACTATATAAATGTAAAATTTTTTCTATGTTTATAACTGGGTTCCATCATGTCCTCCCGTAATGTGTAGATACAGATACATACTTCAGCAAGTATCATCTGCCAGCAATCGTGAGTTGATTTGTTTTTCATCCCTACCCCAGGGACACTGAGGAAATGGTAATGTTCCCACTGCTGCTATAGCTAAGATCAGCTAACTCGGCGCAGATAATTAAAAAATAAATAATGAAGTAGGTGTTGCAGTGGGTTAGAGAATTGTGTTTTGCCTTTGGGATCTGGATTCAAATTCAACCCAGGTTGACAGTATGATAGACTTCAGTCTGCTGACTAAAAGGGTCTTGTGTAAAATAAGTTGGAGAAATCTCAGTCCAATTCATGATGGCATGGGTCCTCACACAAAACTGCCCCAATTGGTAATCTCACACAAGAGGTCACAGGATAGCTGGTGTAGGAAAAGGAAAAATGTCACACTTGTACAGTAGGTAATGCTCTTCTGAGGTTATTACAAAGCAGAGCGAACTTTGCTCTGCAACTGTCTATTAAAAATTCAGGTCTACTTCGGGTTCTCTGCATCAGTTGCAGTTTGAATGTCTTTCATGAAAGTGTTTTCACACTGCCCTCTATCTACTTACACAATTGTAAAGCTCGAGGGTATAACAAAGGTGCAGCCTTGTGACTTGATCTAGATGATTGTGTCTTTTGCACATGTACTTCTTCAAGGTGGACTGAGCATAAGCTTGATGAGATGAGGTGGATATGAATCATTAAGCTGCTTTATTTCAGTTATGATCAGATTTAGTTGGTTCAATCAGTATTTGTTTTAACGTAATAAACATATACTTCCCCACATCAGTGGGTAGTTTTTTTTTATTTAGACAAGCGTCAGACTAGATTTGTGCTCAAGTCTCTGGAGTGGGGCTTGAACCTACGACCTTCTGACTCGGGCAGTGATCCAAGGCTGACATCAGGGAGGTCTGTTCAGATCAGCAAGAAGCAAATGTTGGGAGAGTGGATTCATAATGTGGAACAGGATATGTGCAGCAGAAGTGTGGATAAGTTGGAGTTTATGGAAGGTGAAGGACAGGAGACCTGAAAGGAGAGTATTGGAGGATTTGAGTCTGAAGATGACACAGGTGATACGCATTTCAATGGCAAGGAGGCAGAAGATGCCAAGTATACGCACTAGTTTAGCCTGAATGCGTGACTGGGTAAGGAGATGGAGCCAATGTCAAGGGAGCAGCATTTTTTGGCAGGGGCAGAAGGCAGTGACTTTCGGTATTCCCAATGTTGAGCCAGAGGAAGGTGTAACTGATCCAAAACTTGATTTTGGACAAGAAGTCTGATAGCATAGAGACAATCAAGGGGTCAAGAAAAGAAATTGGTATTAAATACAGACATGTGAAAGCTAACCCCATGCTTGCAGCTGATGTCACTGAAGGGCAGCATGTAGATAATGGAGTGAAGAGGCCAAGGAACCCTGGAGTGAGTGCTTTGTCCTGACTTCAAGACTCACTTTTCCTTAGCATGCTACTGACTTTGCTAGACTCTCAATGCAATCACTGAAAATGCAGTGGTCAGTCGAAAGAGATTTGCTTTTTATTCATGTTGACTTTAAATTAGGTTTCAGATTTCCAGTGGTTTCAAACAAAATTTTGATCAACAGACTGTCTGGTAGGGCTATCAGTGCTACTATCCCTGAGTGGTTCAAAGCACCATTGGATTCTAGGCTGGGAAGTCCAGCTTTAGTGGACTAAAAGAGCTTTTCTCATTATTAACCTTTCTTATATCTGCTGATAAATTTTCCTCCTGTCCAAATCAGATGCTTTATAAATTATTTTAATCCTACTTTTTGTTAGTGTTTTAAAGGAACATTTTTTTGTCGGGGAGGGGGGGGAACTATCTTCCTTCCATTAACTTGCTTCCATGGACCATACATAATATGCTCTATTACAGACTCTACCCTGTCCAGTGTTCTGCTAAAAGCAGTGGGATTTGGCACTGGGTAAAATTAATATATCTTTCTGTTTTTTTTAAAGAGTTCCCCAGATGCTGCTTATATTGCGAGACATGTTGGATTGCAAGTTGGAATTCCTATCCCAGTACCTGCCCTCACTGTAAACAGACTCTGTGGATCTGGCTTTCAGTCAATCATCTGTGGAGCACAGGTACTGAACAATTGCAGTGCATTCTGCATAAGTGAATTAAGCACGGTATTCCACAATTAACCAATATTACTGAGTCTATATATTAATAGAAGCTATTGTAAGACCATTACACTATTTGGCCATATTTTGTGTATGTGAGGGCAATATTTTTTTTTCTTTCATTCCTTGGTCTTGTCACTTTAAGATTTAAGATGGTGTAAGATGTTGAACTGTGACCCGTGCTGCTCAGAGTTCATTGCTAGGAGGGCTGGGAACAATACTCCTCTGATTTTTATCTTCCAAGGTTGGCTGTGATGAAGCACCTGGTCTCTGCACTACCACAGCTGAGACTGGGAACTCAATGAATGAAGGGAAATGGGTGTGCCCCTCCCCGTCCAATTACTTAATGGGACAGTGTGTTAGTGCTGAAAAGCCTTGCAGAGTATTGGGATACTTTAATGCTCTATCCAAAACCTGCACTTATTAGTTGAATCATCTTGTGATGATTCTCCTTTTGGAGAGGTGGTGGATGCAGTAAAAGTTTTTTTTTGGAATCAAGGTGGCTCCAAAATGCCACACTTGGCAATGGAAGACTGGAACTAAATCAATTCTTTGTGGCAGACTCGGTAATCCAATCCCTGAGCCACGCAGATCTACAATACTTGAAGGCATTGTTGATGATTCACCAGTCAACCTAATTCATTAATGGGACTTCGACCTGTCACAGGAACATGGCTTTCTTCCCTCTGAACCTAAACCTCTGGAAGTGTGTATCCAAGGAAGTTTCCAAACCAAGCCACTGAGAAATCCACACAGTTACAATTTCTGTTTGTCTCATAAAATACACACACTATCCTTATAAGCACACACTCCACTACCAAAGTCCAGATACTTAGGCACAGATTAGCAACCGCCAACACTTAGGGACTCCAAGTATGCACAGGCATATTGCTAGAGCTTTATTAGCCTAAATCATGCCGATTACCAACACCACTTCCTGCTTCTAATATAAAAACAGAAAATGCTGGAAATACTCGGCAGGTCAGGCAGCAACTGTATAGACAAACAGAGTTAACGTTTCAGGCCGATGACCTTTGTCCAGCTGGGATCAAGATTATCTGGAGCTGAGGGGAGGGTGGAAATCCTAGATCCCAATGACAGATCTACTCTCCAGTTCCAATCAACGAGCTCGGCTATCTGCCTAGTGTCCTTGAGTACTGTGATCTCACCTGACCCAGATCTGCTATGGAAGGTTGACTCGGTTCCAATCTTCCATCACCAGACATGTCATCTTGGAGTCAACTTGATCACAAAGATAAACCACTTACCTCGACACTCAGAAGCATAGTATTAGTCATCTCTCAACCAGTGCGAATACATTTGAGCCCTAAATAGCAGATACCAAGAACAGTTCTCACAAGTGGCATGGTGAGCTGAACAACTCACCATATACTATGTAAGTGCATTGCCAATCAAGCGGCTGCTTTGTCCTGGATAGTGTCGAGCTTCGTGAGTGTAGCTGGTGCTGCACCCATCCAGGCAAGTGAAGAGTATTCCATCACACTCCTGATTTGTGCCTTGTAGATGGTGGAAAGACTTTGGGGAGTCAGGAGGTGAGACACTCACCCCAGAATACCCAGCCTCTGACCTCTTGTCACCACAGTATTTATATGACTGGCCTAGTTAAGTTTCTGGTCAATGGTGACCCCCAGGATGTGCAAACAGTCCTGATGAGATTTATAAGACAAATACAATTATTGCAAACCAGTCAGACATGCTGATCTTCCCCTCCTCTCCCCTTTCAGCATTACATAAGAACATAAGAACATAAGAAATAGGAGCAGGAGTAGGCCAATCGGCCCCTCGAGCCTGCTCCGCCATTCAATAAGATCATGGCTGATCTGATCCTAACCGCCAATCTACTATCTATCATAGAACCATCTCCTGCATCTAACAGAATTGCACACACGAAATAGGAGCAGAATCCGGCTACACGGTCCCTGGGCCCGCTCCACTACCCACAGGGCCATGACCGATCCGAACCTAGACTCATGTCCAAATTCCTGCCCGCTCCCCGTAACCCTTAATGCCCTTTACTTCTAGGAAACTGTCTATTTCTGTTTTAAATTTATTTAATGATGTAGCTTCTACAGCTTTTTGTGGCAGCATATTCCATGGACCTACCACCCTCTGAGTGAAGTAGTTCCTCCTCATCTCAGTTTTGAAAGTGCAGCCCCTTATTCTAAGACTATGTCCCCTAGTTCTAGTCTCACCCGTCATCGGGAACATCCTCCCCGCATCCACCCGATCCAACCCCTTCACAATCTTATATGTTTCAATAAGATCGCCTCTCATTCTTCTGAACTCCAATGAGTAGAGTCCCAATCTACCCAACCTCTCCTCATATGACCACCCCCTCATCCCCGGGATTAACCGAGTGAACCTTTTTTGCACTGCCTCGAGAGCAAGGATGTCTTTCCTTAAGTAAGGACACCAAAACTGTATGCAGTATTCCAGGTGCGGTCTCACCAATACCTTGTACAACTGAAGCAATACCTCCCTATTTTTATATTCTATCCCCCTAGCAATGAAAGCCAACATTCCATTTGCCTTCTAATTCCGAAGGGACACCCTTGTCCGCCCTTCAGTCACCCCAACACCCCCTCTCCTTCCCACGGCACCTTCCCGTGCAAACGCAGGACCTTCCCTTTTGTTCTTTGCTTCCCCCCCCCCTTTCTCTGCCTCTAATTGCTTAAAACCTGTTACATCTCTAACTTTTTCCAATTCTGATGAAAGGTCATTGACCTGAAACGCTAACTTTGTTTCTCTCTCCACCGATGCTGCCTAACCTGCTGAGTATTTCTAGCATTTTCTGTTTTTATTTTATGTTAATCATTTGCCAGATTCAGAAGATTGGCAAGCATACATACAGATAGCAGGAAGTGTAACATCACATAGTATTACATCGTGTTCAGGCGATAAAGCCCAACAGGTCCATGACGGTGTTTATGCTCCACACGAGTCTCCTCCCACCCTTCATCTAACCCCATCAACATATCCTTCTATTTCTTTCTCCTTCATGAGTTAATGTAGCTTCCCCTTAAATGCATCTATGCTATTGGCCTCAACTGCTCCTTGTGGTAGCGAGCTCCACATTCTAACCACTCTCTGGGTAAAGAAGTTTCTCCTGAATTCCCTATTGGATTTATTAGTGACTATCTTGTATTTATGGCCCCTAGTTCTGATGTCATCTGCGAGTGAAAATACCTTCTCTATGTCTACCCTATCAAACCTTTTCATAATCTTGAAGAGAAAAGAGCAGCAGCCTGTTCAATCTTTCCCGAAAGGTATAACCTCTCAGTTCTGGTATCATTCTAGCAAATCTTGTTTGCACCTCTATATTCTTTTTATAATCTGAAGACTTGAAGTGTGGTCTAACCAAGGTTCTATACAAGTTTAACATAACTTCTCTGCTTTCCCTCTAGAAATGAACCCCAGTGCTTTGTTTGCTTTTTTAATGGCTTTATCATCGCTACTTTTAGTGATTTGTGTATCTGTACCCCCAGATCCCTCTGTTCCTCTACCCCATTTAGACACCACTTTCAATTAAAATATTAGCCCATTTAAAGATGAATTAAACTGAAATAATGACATTTGAGCTGCTGTACATATTTTAAGATGTTCTTTTCACTTTTAATCTTGCACTGTGGGTAGGTAGAGGTTTCTAATCACCATGCTCACTGATGGATGTGTTTTCCTGCATAATTCTGTAGTTGGCTTCACTCGAGTCAAATACATTGACTTTTTTAAATAAATGCACATTTTACATTTTGAGGGTGTATTTTTAAAAAGAACATATTTTAAACAAACTTTTTTTTGCATAGCAGTTGTTCACTAAGTACAATGAGCTAGGTTCTGGGGGAGTGTTCAAATTTTAAATGGTGTGTGTGTGTGTGTTTTTAATATAAAACGTTCTTTGTTGCAGGAAATCTGCCTTAGAGAATCTGAGATTGTATTGTGTGGAGGATCAGAAAGCATGAGCCAGGCTCCTTATGCTGTTCGAAATATCCGATTTGGCACAAAGCTCGGGGTTGACATAAAGGTAAAACACACTTCATGTACTTTAATGGTGATTGGACTAATGATCAACATTTTCCTTGTGCAAAACTAAAGTCTGGTTCTACAGTCATTGCTGTTATGAAAAACTTCTAACCAGTGATCATGGCACAGTGGGCTACAACATTGACGAGCAGTGCCTTAGAGGAATAGGATGAGCTGCTTAGACTGTAAGCATAGAATTGAAGGATTCAAGTTTAAAATTAATGAGCCTCAAGTGAAACTAGAAGAAACTGTCTTTCTCCTGCAAGGTATTGAAAAATGGAAGAACTCTCAATAAAAATAAGAGTTGTAATTGTAAGGAATTCTGTCAGTTGTTTTATGTTTTATCACAAAATGGCTACTTTATAATGACAGCCACATGTAGATTTTTTTTACTTGTTCTCAAGGATGTTGCCTATGCTGGCAAAGCCGCATTTATTGCTCGTGAGAAGGTGGAGGTGGTGGGCCTTCTCTTTGAACTACTGGAGTACTTGTAATGCTGCTCCCATGATGGTGTTAAATAGGGAATGCCAGGATTTTGACCCACTAACGATGAAGGAACACTTATGTGTGTCTAAGTCAGGATGGTACGCAACATGGAGGGCAACTTGGAGCTGATGGTGTCCCCAAGATCTTGCTGCTCTTGTTGGTGGTTGAGGTTTTGACTGGGAGGTGCTGTCAAAGTAAGCTCAGCCAATTGCTACAGTGCATCTGTGGATAGTACATGGAGGAGGGGATGAATTATTGAGCCTTAGTGGCAGGGCTGTATATCAAGCAGACTGTTCTGTTCTGGATGATGTCCAGCTTCTTAAATGGTGTTGCAGTTGCACCCATCCAGGTGATTGGAGAGTATTCCATCATACTCCTGGCTTGAACCTTATAGATGGTTGAAAGGATTTGAAAATACTGCCAATAAACTGGATTCTGGCTTACCAGAGACACTGCAGGACTAGCTAATGTTCTGAATGAAAATGAGGCAGCAGTACAGCAAGGGTTTGAGGCTTATTGTTGGGGCAGAGTACAGTGTTTCACCCTGCATGTAACTTGCTGGATACTGACACTGGCTTCAGAAGACTGGGAGATGAAATTGTCAGCGTTTACCTTCTTCACCTCAATAAGCATGCAGAAAACTTTTTAAATTAAAAATGAAACTATTTTGTGTTAATTTTTTTTTAAACAAATTTCCCTGCAGATGGAAGACACCTTATGGGCAGGACTGACTGACCTCCACATTAAAACTCCTATGGGTCTTACAGCGGAAAATCTTGCTGAGCAGTATGAAATAAGCAGGGAGGAATGTGACGCATATGCATTTAATACTCAGCAGAGATGGAAAACTGGTGAGTGCTCAGTGCTGCTGTCATGTACAAAGTCTGCGTATGAGAAGTGAATGGAAGGAAGAATTATTAGATTAGGTAGCAATAAAAAGATAACCACAAATACTAACTAACTGAAGCTAAAACAGAAAATGCAAGAGTACACCGCAAATACAATTTGGCTTTTAAATAAATTATTTTAGAATCTTAAGTCAGTCGTAAAAACTTCTTTCAGCAGCTTTTGTAGTTGGTACTCAGTGAGGTAGAATCTATACAACGCACATGTTTACCTATTAGTGTCTTGAGTGTATGTGTTGGCGGAGCAGGCTCAAGGGGCCGTGTGGCCTACTCCTGCTTGTAATTCTTATGTTGCAGTCTATAACTGTGAATGGAATTGAAGATTGTAGGGAGACTTTTTGTACAACCATTGCTTCATAAATATTTGCATTTTTCTTTTAATAGTAAAATATATTAAATGGGAGGGAAGTTTAAAATGGGGCTGTTAATAAAATGAAAAGCCTGAATGAGAAAGCAATGTTAACGATTCAAGCAGTTCATCAGAACTTGTGAAGAGGTCCAAGCATTGACCTATCTTTAAAAAAGAAAATGATAATATTACTCTATTTTAAAATTATAGTTTTAGTGGGGTCTTCAGTGAGTTTCATTTTTCGGGAGAAGATAGTATGCCTATGGGAGGGAAAATAACAAACTCTTATCACTTTGTTTTAAAAAAGAATGGACCAATTGCCTTTCTCATTTCAGAAAAAATTCCCAATAACCATCTTAAAATTATTCCCCAGGAATTTGTTACTTTATATATTTTTGATAGTATTTTAGTTTGTTTTTAAAAATATTTGTCTGCAATAATTTCTTTCTTGTTCGTTAGAAAGGAAACGTGGGCAGCAGCTGATGCCTGATGCTACAGATTGAGAAATGCATGTGTGCACTTACTATGATACAACATACATAATACCTTTCTTTGCTGTTGATGTAATTCAGCCCATGAAGCCGGTTACTTCAATGAGGAGATGGCTCCCATTGAGCTGAAAACCAAGAAAGGAATGCAGTCTATAGCGCAGGATGAGCACCCCAGACCACAGACCACTGCAGAGCAGATGGCCAAGCTACCAACTGTGTTCAAGAAAAATGGCACCGTCACTGCAGCAAATGCTTCAGTATGTTCCAAACCTCTTCCCTCATGAAATGTAGTTGACTCTACTTAATGTCTGGTTTTGTATTGGCAAATTTTGCTATCAAATAGTTTTGTTTCTCCAGTTAACATTTTCTCTCTCCCTCTCCTGGAAGCACGAACATATATTTGGATTATGATTCACAGCACTGGTCAAATTCTGTTCCCTAGCCACCGACTCCATCCCTCTCCATGGCCACTGTCTGAGGCTGAACCAGACCGTACGCAACTTTGCTGTCCTATTTGACCCCGAGATGAGCTTCCGACCACATATCTGTCCATCACCAAGACCACCTACTTCCACCCCCATAACGTCACCTGTCTATGCCCCTGCCTTGGCTCATCTGCTGCTGAAACCCTGATCCATGCCTTTGTTACCTCTAGACTTGACTATTCCAACGCACTCCTAGCTGGCCTCCCATCTTCCACCCTCCATAAACTTGAACTCATCCAAAACACCGCTGACCATATCCTAACTCTCACCAAGTCCCGTTCACCCATCACCCCTGTGCTCGCTCACCTACATTGGCTTCCGGTCTGGCAATACCTTGATTTAAAAAAAAATAAAAAAAAAAATTCTCATCCTTGTTTTCAAATCCCTACATGGCCTCGCCCCTTCCTATCTCTGTAACCCCCTCCAGCCCTATAACCCACTGAGATCTCTGCGCTCCTCTAATTCTGGTCTCTTGTGCATCCCCGATTTTAATCGCTCCACCATTGGCGGCCGTGCCTTCAGCTGCCTAGGCCCTAAACTCTGGAATTCCCTCCCTAAACCTCTCCGCCTCTCTACCTCTCTTTCCTCCTTTTAAGATGCTCCTTAAAACCTACATCTTTAACCAAGGCCTGTCCTAATATCTCCTTATGTGGCTCGGTGTCAAATTTTGTCCGATAAGGCTCCTGTGAAGCACCTTGGGACATTTTACTACATTAAAGGCCTGATATGAATGCAAGTTGTTGTTATTGTTTGATGAAGTGGTTATTCTACACTTGTGATCCCAGATAGTCAGTGTTCACAGGCTATTTCACCATGGGGCCATTGCAGCCAAGCTTGATCATGTCTTGTCTTGATGCCCACACATGGTCACTTTGCAGCAGGAATTGCTGGATAGAAATCAGAAACAAGAACGTTGATTTTTTTTTCCCCCCCCCCCTACCCTCTCCCTAATCAGGAATACTGAAGCTAATTGGAGTGCCCCAACTGCTGCTACAGTTAGCAGATCGGCAATCAAAATGGGACCTGTCTGGTCTACATGGCTCAATTCTTTATTACAGGGCACTTACTGAGTCATCAGATGCTGCTAAGGTGGGCACGTGAATCAGGTGACGCAATGAAAGTACAGAGGTGTAAACAGACAGTTACCACCCCAGAGTCTAGCTTACCAAAACTATTCAGCAAAAGTTTGATTTAAGAACAGCAGTACAATTTGCGGTTCTCAAAAGCTGTTTTTGATGTATTTTCTTTAGGGAGTGTGTGATGGAGCTGCCGCAGTGATTATAGCCAGTGAAGAGGCTGTCCAGAAACATAAACTGACGCCACTGGCCAGAATAGTGGCCCATCATGTGAGTGGATGTGACCCAAGCATTATGGGAATTGGTGAGTACCACTATATCATCACTAAGATGACCAGTTTTGAAGGAGACTTTCCCAGGCTGCTAAACAGATGAGGAGCACAATTGGTGATACAATGATGTAATTGAATATGAAGGTTAAAAATTGATTATTAGAATTGTTTGCTTAACTCTAAATGCATGCTCTCCCAATAAGTTAGTGATTAAAATCACCCTTGGGGTGATACCGTGCCATATAGACTATGCTGAGTAAATTGATCTCAGCCAGAGCAGCAGTTGGGGGCTCCAGTTGGCTTCAGTACCACTGTATTAGGAAAGCAAAAATGAGCCAGCGTTCCTGTTGCTGATTGATATATGCATGTGCTCCTATTGGAGAGTGGTCATGTATGGATGAAGGATGAGAATGATTGGTTGTGATCCCCTGCACAGTTTAGTAGCCTGCCAACATTCACTGCCTAGGTTTGTCAATGATAAGCAGTTGCCCAGTACGTCAATGCTTTGACGAGAGAAAACACTGGGAGGAAAACTAATTGTAAAGCTTGCCAGGAACTGACCAGCCTATAAATTCTCTCCTTCAGATGATGCCGAACCACCAAATTCGAAGTAGTCCAGTATCGGGCTATATGTCTGTGTTTAAATCATCTCTTATTGGGTTATCTAAGTTTACCCAGTTTAACATTTGTAGTCAAAATACTTAATTCTTCCATCTGAAAATTCTCCAGTATTATTTTAATTGGGATAACACCACCATTAAAATCAAGTGGAGGAGAATTTTGGATGAATTTATTAAGCTGGTTTATAATAATGTAATTTAAATGTTATAACTTTGTTTCATTTCTTTGTAGGAAAAATATTTTAAGTATGTTTTGTGAGCATTATTTAAATTGGAAGTGGGATCGAGTGCTGCAGTGTGCTATGCCATGGAATGTTAGGATGCAGGTTTATATTCCCAACAGGACGAGCAGCTCATAATCTTGTTTCCAATTCTCTCCTTTACTCTGCTGAAGATGCTGAATCACGCTAGGATTAATTACCTGAACACTGGCTGTCCTCCAAAACCAATTTTTATGCATGAGAGTGAGTTGACAGGCTATTCGCCAATGAAGAGCATCACAACGGGAACGGGGGCATAGTGGTTATGTTACTGGACTAGTAATCCAGAGGCCTGGACTAATGATCCAGAGGCGTGAGTTCAAATCCCACCACGGCAGCTGGGGAATTTAAATTCAGTTAATTAAATAAATCTGGAATAAAAAGCTAGTATCAGTAAAGGTGACCATGAAACTACCGGATTGTCATAAAAACCCATCTGGTTCACTAATGTCCTTTAGGGAAGGAAATCTGTCGTCCTTACCTGGTCTGGCCTATATGTGACTCCAGACCCACAGCAATGTGGTTGACTCTTAACTGCCCTCTGAAATGGCCTAGCAAGCCACTCAGTTGTCAAGAAGGTGGCTCACCACCACCTTCTCGAGGGGCAATTAGGGATGAGCAATAAGTGCCGGCTTTGCCAGCGACGCCCACATCCCATGCACGAATTTTAAAAAAGCTTCATCCTGCCCTTGCCCATCACCTACAAACGCATGTAACATCTGGCAGGAGTTGTGGGACAGCAATCAGGAACAAAAATCCTGGCCTTTGTTTCCCTCTTCATTGCTCAGCGATGCTGATGCCCAATTGTGGCATTTCCTCACCACCACCCCTGTTGAGATCAGATCCTTAGCAGTACACAGATTGAACCTGGGAATATCCTGGCTTGTCTCAGCAGTTTTACATTCAGCTTGCAGCAGGCTGTGCAACACCGGGCACTAGCTCAGGTCTTGCACAGTGTGAAAACAGCTTGAACGGAGCTTCTCTATCTAACCGCGCCAGTTTCAGTGAGCGCTCACATCCAAAACATTAACCTGTTTTTCTCTGTAAGAGACTGATCAACACATTTTATCAAGTAAATTGGCAACGGCCTGAGAGCTGACCCTCCTTGATCAGATATGTAAGGGGGGGGGGTTTAAAAGAGAAAAATAAAGTTGGTTGGGAGGAGGAAAGGGTAAGAAAACAGCAATGAATTGTTCCATTGGTAGTTTAACAAAAAATCTTCCCGACCCCCCTCCGACAAACATGATACTTACTTCCAGGCCTCTGCCAGTGCCATTCTACCAGCCATTAGCAGGCAAGCAAAAGCTGTTGATTTAGGTGGATGAATTTTACTCATGAAGTGATCACTAGAGCTTCAAAGTGGATACTGTTGCATATCCCTCCCCATGGGAAATCATTTGGCCTCTGTTCATGGCCTTCTGTGGGCAGAATGGCTAACATTGAGAACTTAGCAGGGGGCGGTGGGGTAACTGTGGGTGTGAGTCTGCATCCCAGCATATGGCATAGCGCATTGGTGCTCCAATATTCTATCCCGCTGCATACTATTGGTGGTTTTAAAAGTCTGGAGAATTTAGTGGCAAAGTATAAGAACTTAAAACTTGTTTCCTTATTAACTGGCTCTTTTTTTCTGTCTCTGGCAGGCCCAGTACCAGCAATCAATGGGGTCCTGAAGAAAGCAGGATTGTCCTTGAAGGACATGGATCTGGTAGAGGTCTGTGAAAACCAATGTATAGGACATTTTTATTATATTTAGTTTGAGATGGCCATAATTAAAAGTATCATGCCATTAAACTGCAAGAGACTCATCACAATACAAATAAAAAACCCACACAGAATACAATAGAGAGCTGTTAAACACCGGCTCCACTCTTTGCATAACTGGTAAGCCTCCAGCACCTACCAGTCAGAGACCTGATCTGAAATACAGACCAGACTGTCGCTTTTTTCGTTTTCAAAGTTTGACTTTTTAACAAATGCTTAGAAAGTTAGCATAGAGGAAAGGTTACATAGAATTACGTAGAATGTACAGCACAGAAACCACCCATTCGGCCTAAATGGTCCATGCCAGTGTTTATGCTCCACTTGAGCCTCCGCCCACCCCTCTTCATCTAACCCTATCTGTATAACCTTCTATTCCTTTCTCCTTCATGTTTATCTAGCTTCCCCTGTTGCAGGCTTGTGCTGTGTTTACATCAGCCGTGATCTAATTGAATCACAGAGCAGGCTCAAGGGGCTGAATGGCCTACTCGTGTTCTATGTTTGCTTTATTCCAATTCCTCTTCCTGCCACTTTGCTCCCCTTCCTTGCTGTCCTGAAGGTGTGGACTCCTTCCTGGGGTTGCCTTTCTGTACCTCACACGGGTCCATTCTTCACGCGTGAGCCAGAACAGTGAGTTTTGGCAGAGTGTTCGGTCGTGGGGCATTACACCCTAGACTGGTCCTGTTCTCCTCCAGCATCCACACAGCACACTTTCCAGGAGAAATTATTGGATTGTGAGAAAAAATCTTGACTGAATTTCCCCTCCCTAAGCCAGGGGTGCTGAGGCAAATTACTGTTACTGTTGTCCTGGCTGGGATCAGCTAACTCTGTACATATCAGGGATTGGAGCTAGGACCTTTCTAGGCTGTGGCCCAGCAATTCACTGCCTTAACCAAATGAGCAACCAGGGAGAGCATTTTATTTTGTTCAAAACCTTGTATTTCAAACTAAAGTTTACACTGTTATTGATTATGATGTATCTTTTCTTCAAAAGGTAAATGAAGCCTTTGCTCCTCAGTATTTGTCTGTGCAGAAGGCTCTAAAATTGGACCCTGAAAATACTAATGTAAACGGAGGGGCTATAGCATTAGGACACCCACTGGGGGCATCAGGAACCAGGATAACAGCCCATCTAGTTCATGAGCTCAGGTACGATAAATACATTTATGTATCTGTCTGTCTGTTTCCTAGCTAAATCAACTGAAGGTGTGGGTTTGTATGTATATATAAAAAAAAAAGCAGCTGGCAAGGTAGTGCATCCATACTGGAGCTTCTGTGCATTGCACAATGGATTGTAGGATCTGTGCTTGTTCCCACAGTTCCCCACAAGCTGAATTCCTGATCTTGAGCCAAGCTATTGGAGGAAGGGATGGTATCAAGTCCTGGTACTTGTAGTATATGGGGTGCATTTTCTGTAATCCAGAATAAAAGCATGTGTGCGTGTGCCAGTCAAGGGGCCTATATCTTCATAAACCAGATTAACACTCTGTGGTATAATGGGTGCATTGTTGAGTAGTCTAGACTAAGACTACAGATCCGTCTTATTCCACATTCAACTTGGAATCATGGCACATTGCAACTGTTTAGCCAGGATAGTGTAGGGACGTATAGCGTCTTAGCAATCGGCATTTGATTAATAGAATCATAGAATGGTTACAGCATGGAAGAAGGCCATTCAGCCTGTCGAGCCCGTGCCGACTCTCAGCTAGTCTCACTCCCCCGCCCTTTCCCCGTAGCACTGTAAAAAAATTTCCTTCAGATACTTATCCAACTCCTTTTTCAAAGATAAGATTGAGTCTGCCTCCACCACCCTTTCAGGAAGTGCATTCCAGATCTTAACCGCTCGCTTCTTAAAGTTTTTTCTTACGTCGCCTTTGGTTCTTTTGCCAATCACTTTAAATCTGTGTCCTCTGGTTCTCGACCCTTCTACCAATGGGAACAGTTTCTCTCTATCTACTCTGTCCAGACCCCTCATGATTTTGAACACCTCTATCAAATCTCCTTTCAATCTTCTCTGCTCCAAGGAGAACAACCCCAGCTTCTCCAGTCTATCAACGTAACTGAAGTCCCTCATTCCTGGAATCATTCTCGTAAATCTTTTCTGCACCCTCTCTAAGGCCTTCATATCCTTCCTAAAGTGTGGTGCCCAGAATTGGACACAATACTCCAGTTGGGGCCGAACCAGTGTTTTATACAGGTTCATCATAATTTCCACACTTTTGTACTCTATACCTCTATTTATGAAGTCCAGGAGCCCGTAAGCCTTTTTAACTGTTTTCTCAACCTGCCCTGCCACCTTCAACGATTTGTGCACACATACCCCCAGTTCTCTCTGTTCGGCACCCCCTTTAGGATTGTACCATTTAGTTTATATGTCCTCTCCCCATTCTTTCTACCAAAATATATCACTTCGCACTTTTCTGCGTTAAATTTCAAATGCCACGTGTCCGCCCATTCCACCAGCCTGTCTATGTCTTCCTGAAGTCTATCACTCTCCTCCCCTCTGTTCACGATACTTCCAAGTTTTGTGTCCTCTGCAAATTTTGAATTTGTGCCCTGTACTCCCAAGTCCAAGTCATTAATATATATCAAGAAAAGCAGCGGTCCCAGAACCGGCCTCTGGGGAACACCACCATATACCTTCCTCTAGTCCGAAAAACAACCGTTCACCACTACTCTGTTTCCTGTCACTTAGTCAATTTCGTATCCATGCTGCCACTGTCCCTTTTATTCCATGGGCTTCAACTTTGCTGGCGAGCCAATTATGTGGCACTTTGTCGAACGCCTTTTGGAAGTCCATGTACACTTTGTCAACCGCATTACCCTCATCAACCCTCTCTGTTACCTCATCAAAAAAAACTCGATCGAATAGTGTGTAAAAATGCAAATACTATATTCAAATGAAGGCATATTTACTTGAATGTACCTAAATTTTGTTAACTTACCAGTCATATATGTAATACAAAAATAATGTAATAAGGAATATAATGGACACTCCCAAAAAACAGACACTTATTGAGACCCCCAAATAAGTTGCATGATAAAATATACAAGAGGCAATCTGAAACCACGGACACCTCACAAATTACGAACTATGGACAATCTTCATTGCACGAAGCCCTTTTACGACTTAAAACACGGGACACAGCCTGTACTGTATCTGGAACTTTCACTGAGTCGGGATCACTGGCGCTTCCTTTCTGCCCCCAAATTCCCGTGAGGTCAGTGTATGCCAGTCCGCGCGAGGCAGCAGCGGGTTTTGTGAAAGAAACGGCTTTTGTGGAATGGGGAGCTCTTTACCCAGCATGCATAGCAGCAGAGAAACCGCTCTATCTCTGGGATTGAATGCTTGCACGGCTCGGTCCCAGGGCTAGAGCGGTTACTCTGCCGCTTTGGATTCTCTCTCCTTCTTAGGCAGTCCCTCGGAACCGAGAATGACTTGCTTCCACATTAAAAATGTGTTCTCAGGTGACTGATGAGTCCAATGCAGGACCTACAGTCTCTGTCACAGGTGGGGCAGACGGTGGTTGAAGGGGCGGGTGGGTGGGGTGCTTGGGTTGACGTGCGCTCCTTCCGCTGTTTGCGCTTGGCTTCCGCTTGCTCCCGGCGAAGAGACTGGAGATGTTCGGCGCCTTCCCGGATGCTTCTCCTCCACTTTGTGTGGTCTTGGGCCAGGGATTCCCAGGTGTCGGTGGGGATGTTGCACTTTTTCAAGGAGGCTTTGAGGGTGTCCTTGAAGCGTTTCCTCTGCCCACCTGGGGCTCTCTTGCCCTGTCGGAGCTCCAAGTAGAGCGCTTGTTTTGGGAGTCTCGTATCGGGCATGCGGACGATGTGACCCGTCCATCGGAGCTGATCGAGTGTGGTTAAAGCTTCGATGCTGGGGATGTTGGCCTGAGCGAGAACACTGACGTTGGTGTGCCTGTCCTGCCAATGGATTTGCAGGATCTTGCGGAGGCAGCGTTGGTGGTACCTCTCCAGTGCTTTGAGGTACATGGTCCATGTCTCTGAGGCATGCAGGAGGGTGGGTATCACTACTGCTCTGTCGACCATGAGCTTGGTGCCGGATTTGAGGTCCTGGTCTTCAGACACTCTCTTCCTCAGGCGACCGAAGGCTGCACTGGCACACTGAAGGCAGTGTTGGACTTCGTCATCGACGTCTGCCCTTGTTGGTATGGAAAGTGGTCCACGTTGTCCAAGGCCTTGTCGTGGATTTTGATAATCGGGGGGCAGTACTGTGTGGCGGGGGCAGGTTGGTAGAGGACCTTTGCCTTACGGATGTTTAGTGTAAGGCCCATGTTCTCGTACGCTTCGGTGAAGGTGTTGACGATGATTTGGAGTTCGACCTCCCGAGTGTGCGCAGACGCAAGCGTCGTCTGGACGCTGGGTCAAGAACTCCCCATTCCACTGAAAATATTTAAAGTACAGACAATGGTCATTTTGAAAATAAGGACACCTGCAAAAACAGCTGATGCCAGTCCCTAAGTTAATTTACAGGTTTCACTGTATATAAATGCATCTGGAGACCTAAGGACTAATTATAAAATGTATTTTTGTAGTTTTATTGAAACAGAAACAAAATAGTTATATGGATCAATACACTGAACCAATTTTAAATAAAAGCAGAAAATGTTGAACTTCTGCAGCAGCTTAGTCAGCATCTAAAAGAGAAAAATAGTTCAATGTTCAATGAGTAGATTGGACCTATACTCTCTGGAGTTTAGAAGAATGAGCGGTGATCTCATTGAAATATATAAGATTCTGAGGGGGATTGACAGGGTAGATGCTGAGAGGTTGTTTCCCCTACTGGAGTGTCTAGAACTAGGGGGCATAGTCTCAGGATAAGGGGTCGGCCATTTAATACTGAGATGAGGAGGAATTTCTTCACTCAGAGGGTTCTGAATCTTCGGAATTCTCTACCCCATAGGGCTGTGGATGCTTATTCGTTGAGTATATTCAAAGCTGAGATAGACAGATAGATTTTTGGACTCTAGGGGAATCAAGGGATACGGGGATCGGGCAGGAAAGTGGAGTTGAGGTTGAACATCAGCCATGATTGTAGTGAATGGCGGAGCAGGCTTGAAGGGCCGTATGGCCTACTCCTGCTCCTAATTCTTATCTTTCTTATGATTCTGCCTGAAAGCTAATGTATCATTCTCAGATACTGATTGTGCTGTACATTTTCTGTACTTTTTGATTTTATGTTATTTGTAGATGAAGGTAGAGGACAGTAGATGGTGCTCTTGCACCTTTTTGTATATAAACTAAAATAATTACTTTGTTGTTATTGATTCCTGTCCTGTGCCATAAAATTGTGCGCACACATTTTGTACTTGCATGATTATAACACAACAACATAGAATTATAGAATGATTACAGCACTTCAGCTAATCCCACTCCCCCGCCCTTTCCCCGTAACCCTGCAATTTTTTTTTCCTTCAGGTACTTATCCAATTCCCTTTTTGAAAGCCACGATTGAATCTGCCTCCACCACCCTCTCAGGCAGTGCATTCCAGATCCTAACCACTCGCTGCGTAAAAAAAGTTTTTCCTCATGTCGCCTTTGGATCTTCTGCCAATCACCTTAAATCTGTGTCCTCTGGTGCTCGACCCATCCGCCAATGGGAACAGTTTCTCTCTATCTACCCTGTCCAGACCCCTCGTGATTTTGAACACCTCTATCAAATCTCCTCTCAACCTTCTCTTCTCTAAGGAGAACAACCCCAGCCTCTCCAGTCTATCCACATAACTGAAGTCCCTCATCCCTGGAACCATTCTTGTAAAAAAAATTTCTGCACCCTCTCTAAGGCCTACACATCCTTCCTAAAGTGTACTGCTCAGAATTGGACACAATACTCCAGTTGAGGTTGGACCAGTTTTTTTATAAAGGTTGATCATCATTTCCTTGCTTTTGTACTCTATGCCTCTATTTATAAAGCCCAGGATCCTGTATGCTTTTTTTAACCGCTTTCTCAACCTGCCCTGCCACCGTCAACAATTTGTGCACATATACCCCCACATCTCTCTGTTCATGCACACAGCTTGGTTAGAATTTTACCGGTGCTGAGAGGACAGGATCGGAGGCGGGTCAGCTGTGAAAATAGAAATGATTAACAGCGGGTCGGGACCCCGCTGTCAACCCACCTCCGCACGAGTCTCCCAGGTGTCGGGTCTGTCAGTGCTGAACAGACCCGACACCAAGCGGCGGGGGCGGCAATTGGCATCATTAAATGCATTGTTAACATCCAATTCAGTATTATTTTCTGCCTGCCTTTCAATTTTACGTGTTCCCCCACGGGTTACACGCTGCTCGGGGAACACGTCAGCTCAGCATGTCATGAGTGGATTCAGCATTGAATTATCATGACCTGACAGCTGCCAAAGTTGTATGAAAGATCCCATGTTACAGCTGTTCACTTTCAAAGCTCAGAAACTGTTGGTTACTGCATTTGGAAGAGTTTTTGAGCTTTCTGCAGCTTGCAAGTGTTTGGAGCCAACTCTCTATCCAGTGCGACTTCATTGGAACAACCTCTCTCACCATTGACAGATCACTTCTGTCCTCTCAACCTCACCTGTCATCTATTCCATCAGCATCGGTGCCCTTGAAAATATCTCACCTTGGCCCTCAGAATCCCACCAAGATCAGCCCCTGCGCAAATAGATGTAAACGGATATGATATAATTGGAATTACGGAGACATGGCTCCAGGGTGACCAAGGCTGGGAATTCAACATCCAGGGGTATTCAATATTCAGGAAGGACAGACAAAAAGGAAAAGGAGGTGGGGTAGCATTGCTGGTTAAAGAGGAGATTAACACAATAGTAAGGAAGGATATTAGCTCTGATGATGTGGAATCTGTATGGGTAGAGCTGAGAAATATCAAGGGGCAGAAAACGTTAGTGGGAGTAGTATACAGACCCCCAAACAGTAACGCTGAGGTTGGGGATGGCATTAAATGGGAAATTAGAGACGCGTGCAATAAGGGCACAGCAGTTATCATGGGTGACTTTAATCTACATATAGATTGGGCTAACCAAATTAGTAACAATACTGTGGAGAAGGAATTCCTAGAGTGTATACGGGATGGTTTCCTGGACCAATATGTCGAGGAACCAACTAGAGATCAGGCCATCTTAGACTGGGTATTATGTAATGAGAAAGGATTAATTAGCAATCTTGTGCGAGGCCCCTTGGGTCGGAGCGATCATAATATGATAGAATTCTTCATTAAGATGGAGAGTGAAGTAGTTGAATCAGAGACTAGGGTCCTGAATTTAAATAAAGGAAACTACGATGGTATGAGGCGCGAGTTGGCTAGGGTGGATTGGGAAGCGTTACTTAAAGGGTTGACGGTGGATAGGCAATGGCAAACATTTAAAGATCGCATGGATGAACTACAGAATTTGTTCATCCCTGTTTGGCATAAAAATAAAACAAAAAAGGTGACTCAACCGTGGCTAACGAGGGAAATTAGGGATAGCATAAGATCCAAGGAGAGGACATATACATTGGCCAGAAAAAGCAGCAAACCTGAGGATTGGGAGCAGTTTAGGATTCAGCAAAGGAGGACAACGGGATTAATTAAGAGGGGGAAAATAGAATATGAAAGTAAGCTTGCAGGGAACATAAAAACTGACTGTAAAAGCTTCTATAGATATATGAAGAGAAAAAGATTGGTGAAGTCAAGCGTAGGTCCCTTGCAGTCAGAATCAGGGGAATTTATAATGGGGAACAAAGAAATGTCTGACAAATTAAATACATGCTTTGGTTCTGTCTTCACAAAGGAGGACACAAATAAACTCCCAGAGATGTCGGGGAACATAGGGTCTAATGAGAGGGAGGAATTGAATGAAATCAGTATTTGTAGGGAAATGGTGTTAGGGAAATTGACGGGATTGAAGGCTGATAAATCCCCAGGGCCTGATAATCTACATCCTAGGGTACTTAAGGAAGTGGCCCTAGAAATAGTAGATGCATTGCTGGTCATCTTTCAAAATTCTATAGATTCTGGAACAGTTCCCATGGATTGGAGGGTAGCTAATGTAACCCCACTATTTAAAAAAGGTGGTAGAGAGAAAACGGGGAATTATAGACATCGGTAAGCCTGACATCGGTAGTGGGCAAAATGCTAGAGTCCATTATAAAAGATGTAATAGCAGAGCACTTGGAAAACAGTGACAGGATCAGACAAAGTCAACATGGATTTACAAAAGGTAAATCATGCCTGACTAATCTACTGGAATTTTTTGAGGATGTAACTGGTAGAATAGATAAGGGAGAAACAGTGGATGTGGTGTATTTGGACTTTCAGAAGGCTTTCGATAAGGTCCCGCATAAGAGATTAGCGTGCAAAGTTAAAGCACATGAGATTGGGGGTGAGGTACTGATTTGGATAGAAAACTGGTTGGCAGACAGGAAGCAAAGAGTTGGAATAAACGGGTCTTTTTCCGAGTGGCAGGCAGTGACTAGTGGGGTACCACAGGGATCGGTGCTAGGACCCCAGCTATTCACAATATATATTAATGATCTAGACGAGGGAACTAGATGTAATATCTCCAAGTTTGCAGACGACACAAAGCTGGGTGGGCGTGTGTGTTGTGAGGAGGATGCAGAGAAACTCCAGTATGATTTGGACAGGTTGGGTGATTGGGCAGATGCAATATAATGTGGATAAATGCGAGGTTATCCACTTTATTGGCAAAAACAGGAAGACAGATTATTATCTGAACAGCAATAGATTGGGAAAAGGGGAAGTGCAACGAGATCTGGGAGTCCTTGTGCACCAGTCGCTGAAGGTAAGCATGCAGGTGCAGCAGGCGGTTAAGAAGGCAAATGGTATGTTGGCCTTCATAGCGAGAGGATTCGAGTACAGGAGCAAGGATGTCTTGCTGCAGTTGTACAAGGCCTTGGTGAGACCACACCTTGAGTATTGTGTGCAGTTATGGTCGCCTTATCTGAGGAAGGATGTTCTTGCCATGGAGGGAGTGTAGCGAAGATTTACCAGACTGATACCTGGGATGGCAGGAATGACGTATGAAGAGAGATTGGGTCGATTAGGCTTATATTCGCTAGAGTTTAGAAGAATGAGAGGAGATCTTATTGAAACTTATAAAATTCTAACAGGACTAGACAGACTAGATGCAGGAAGAACAACAGAAAACGCTGGAAAAACTCAGCAGGCCAGGCAGCATCCGTGGAGAGAGAAAGAGAGTTAACGTTAGTATTTTGCTATCGTATTAGATGCAGGAAGGATGTTCCCGATGGCGGGGGAGTCCAGAACCAGAGGTCACAGTCTAAGGATAAGGGGTAAGCCATTTAGGACTGAGATGAGGAGGAATTTCTTCACTCAGAGAGTGGTGAACCTGTGGAATTCTCTACCACCGAAGGCAGTTGAGGCCAATTCATTAAATATATTCAAGGAGGAGATAGATATATTTCTTAAGGCTAAAGGGATCAAGGGATATGGGGAGAAAGCAGGGACAGGGTACTGAATTTGGATGATCAGCCATGATCTCATTAAATGGCGGAGCAGGCTCGAGGGGCCGAATGGCCTACTCCTGCTCCTATCTTCTATGCTTCTAAGCCCCAACACCAGCAGCAACAACAACAACACCAACCTTCTCCGCAATCAACTGATGCTGCACAGGGCATCAGCACCCGACCACATTGCTGCCCGGGACGCCTGGCCTCACCATGGCCAGATTTACTTCACTTGACGCTGTACACCCTGGCTGCCACATGATGTGCCAGGTTGGCACCACCCCACACCAGCACCATAAAGCATCCCTACAATGCCCAAGCCATTCCTTTCACACTCATCACCATTGAGGGGGGTAACGTTATGTCTCACCATTCACTGCAACTCACTTAGCCACTTCTAAAGGTGCACAGAAATCTGTCCAAGAATGCAAAGTATTGAAAATAAAGATTTCAATGTTTGACACCACATTAACAGAAACTTCCCATGAACATTGGCAAAAACACACAAGTACCTACCCTTGTGTGTTGTTAGTTGGTATGCTTGCACTAGGATGAGGGTGAGTGTGAGGGGTGGCTAGTGAGATGGGGAAGCGATAATGTAGATTAAGAGGGATGGGTGGAGGTGCAAGGTAAGTTGGTGTGAGTAAGGATGTGCAGGAGTAAGGTAGGGAAGGCAGAGTGATGGGGATGTGATGAGAGGCACAGCAGGAGGAAGTTGAGTGTGGCATTGCCGTAACATTTCATGATCTACTGAGATCATTGAAAGGTTTGCGCCACTGCAGCCTGGTTCTCCTGACAACATCCCTGCTTGTGCCCTCCTGTGCAATGTGCAACCAGGCTGCGTTGATCTCCTGGGGAGGTCTCTTCCGCCCATGGGAAAGGAACAGAACCTCCCTGGGTGCTGTGACTCTGGAGGGAGTCATACAAGAGCCTGGGTGCAGCCGTGCACCTCTGTGCAGTGCTTGTCAGTGTTTGCAGCACCTCAATGCTGTAGAACACTGACAGCACAACTGTCAAAGTAAATTTGGACATGGCCCCTTTCAGGAAACCGGCTGATGACACCACATTAAATGACATCATCAGACCTGCTTCCTTTTAATTGGCCGAGCACCTCGCTGGGCGGGCTTAACAAGCCCAATCAACGTAAAATCACTTCAACAGAGCGGGATGAAGCAGGCAGCGGGCTGGGACCGCGCTACCGACCCCGGACCCGCCTCGGTAGGCAAAATCGCGGCCCTTGTGTTTACATAGCGCCTTTAATGTAGAAAAGCAATAGCGTGAAGGCACGTCATAGAGGCGTAAGGGAAAAATGGTCACCGAGCCAAAGAAGGAGATCTTAGGAGGTGGTGACCAAGAGCTTGGTCAAAGATGTGGGTTTACAGGAGGGTCTTAAAGGAGGAGAGGAAGTTAGTGATGCGGAGGCTTCAGAGAGCTTACAACGCAGATTCGCTGGAATGCTGCTTGGTATGAGGAGCTATAAGTACGACAAAAGCCTTGAAAAATCTCTCTCTTTCGTTGAAACGATGCAGATTACGGTCTCAAATTTCAGTTGACCCAGCATTCACATTTTTCGGGAGTTCCAGATTTCCAATCCCCCTTTGTGTGGGGGGAAAAAATGCTTCCTGATTTCACTCCTAACTGGCCTAGCTCTAATTTTAAGATTATTCCTCCTTGTTCTGGATTGCCCTGCTTAAGATAACTTCTCAGTATCTACCCTATTATTTTAAACACCTCAATTAAGCCATTTCTTTTCCCAGAACCAAATCAATCAATGTTTCTTTCCTTGATTTGACTAGAAAAATACTGATCTAGGTAGCAATCCTGAATGCATTCTAAAACATATTCCCCACTTTGAACACATGCCTTACCTTTTTTCTAGTCTATCTTAGGATAGTTAAAATCACCCAATATTATTGCCCTGTTGCTCTCTAAACTGTCTGACGGTGGCCACCTTTATCTCATATCTACTGTGTGGTGACCTGTAATGCAGAAAAAAAAATGTCCCTTCCTATTTCTTAACTCTATCCATATGGATTCTCTATTCACACAACCCCCCCCAGGACTTCCTTCCTAGCGCTGTGATAGAATCCTTCACTAACACTTCCACCCACCCCAACCCCCTCCCCCTTTCTTTGCCTCCCTATCCCTCCTGCAAATGTTACAACCATAACATGAAGTTCCTAATCCTGCCCAAATTTAAGACGCATATTATAGATACTATATCATATTGTTATTAAAGCATTAAAACAAAATTAGAGTTGTGCATTCACATGCATACCACTTGATACTGACTCCAGTTTTTTGGAATGTTGACCATGGTAAACTCATTTTATTTTTTGATATCCTTTGCACTCTACAACAGTGTTTTTATCTCTCACTACTTCATAGCCTGTTTCTTTTCATTTTCCTCTGGTAGCTGAAATAATTAGAAAATAATAAGCCTTCTGCTTCTATCCCAAAAGCTTTATTAATCCTGCCCTTCCTCTCTACTCTCAAACCTAGACCTGCCATACTAATTTAAACCCTCTCCACAAAGACATAGGTGTTATTTAGGTTCAGATGAAGACCATCTCTTTGGTATAGCCCTCCTTTGATCCACAAATCACTGCAACACCCCAAGAATGTGAGCGGTTCCCTCCTGCCATCAGCCCTGCAACCACACATTGACCTTCCTCACTGGTCTTAGTTTTCAATCTAGTGCCTGAATCAAAATCGCGGGCTCAAAATCCTGGAACTCCCTCCCTAACAGCTCTGTGGGAGTACCTTCACCGCATAGACTTCAGGTGTTCAAGAAGAAGGCTCACCACCACCTTCTCAAGGGAAACTATGGATGGGCAATAAATACTGGCCCTGCTAGCATTACCCGTATCCCAAGAATGAATTAAAGAGTAAAAAAAATTATTAAACTCCTCTGCAAGATATCAAACATACTTCTGTCTATGTCATTGGATACAACAAGCTGCTCTCCTTCCCTTTTATGAGGTTTTTCCACTCGGTCTGTGATGTCCTTCACCCTGACATCAGGGTGGCAATCTATAGCCCGACTATAGAATATCTCCCCCTACTACCACTTCCTATTCTGTAATCGACCTGCCTCTTAACTCTTAGGGTAATCCTTTGCTCCACAGTGTTGCTCAGACCACTCTCCACTGTCCGCCTCATACTTGTCCAATACTAGCTGTCTATTGGACAGTTCCAATAACTCGGGGATTTCTTGCCTCTGTGAGTCCTGCCTCCGTCTGCTGCCCCTGCGAATGGTCACCCACTTCTCTCTTTCTACATTATCTCTGTGTGCTAAACTGTCTGGCACTGCCTAGTGGGTGATTCTGGAGAGTACGATCCAGAAACCCCCTCATCCTGTCTGATGCTGTAGGATATGGTCAATTGTTGCTTGAGCACAAAGATGTTCTGCTTCAGAGACTCAATTGTATGACACCCCACACACTCATCGAGTGTTCTCTGTACTGCCGTCCCTTTATGTCTTATTTTAAAAATGTAGGTAGTGTTAGCCTGAACTCCCACTAGCACCAAACTCTCCAAGAATCACACTCCTCTTACTCACCTCATAAGTATTAATTTTAAATTTAAATTAAAAAAAAATTATTTTCTGGTGGCACCTCAAGGCTGAACTGCTGAGGCTAAATGCCATACTCATCTGGCCTCTCTAAGCTCAGGAAAGCATTAAAAGACACACACAACATGTGATATTGTTATATAAGAACATAAAATCCAGACTGAGAGGAGGCCATTCAGTCCATTGCTGCCCAGGACGCCATCAAGTTGACTCCATCAAGAGCCCATGTACGATTATTCTATCATGGATTGCCCAAATTCCCCCAAAAACCAAGTAGTGCTATTAATATCTCTTCAACCTTGAATACCCCATCTCAGTATTTCTTTCTAATTAATCCCCCTGGTTTCTCCATTGCCTCAGAGGACAATGCTCCGTGTACTGTAGTATTGAGCTGTAGAGACCAAGAAGGTACCACGTTCAAACTTCCATCTATCTCAGCCAGGATAGCAGTTTGGACATTATGGCTTATCGCAACTCCCCTGGACAGTGCAGGAGAAAAATTAACCATGGTTCCAACTCCTGACTGCATACTCCCGGCTACAGTGCTGAAGACTTGTGCTCCAGAACTAGCCACGCCTTTAGCCAATCTGTTCCAGTACAGCTACAACACTGGCATCTATCCGACAATGTGGAAAACTGCCCAGGTATGTCCTGTCCACAAAAAGCAAGACAAATCCAACCTGGCCAATTACCACCCCATCAGTCTACTCTCAATCATCAGCAAAGTGATGGAAGGTGTCATTGACAGTGCTATCAAGCGGCACTTACTCACCAATAACCTGCTCACTGATGCCCAGTTTGGGTTCCGCCAAGACCACCCGGCTCCTGACCTCATTACAGCCTTGGTCCAAACATGGACAAAGGAGCTGAATTCCAGAGGCGAGGTGAGAGTGACTGCCCTTGACATCAAGGCAGCATTTGACCGAGTGTGGCGTCAAGGAGCCCTAGTAAAACTGAAGTCAATGGGAATCGAGGGGAAAACGCTCCATTGGCTGGAGTCATACCTAGCACAAAGGAAGATGGTTGTGGTGGTTGAAGGTCAATCATCATCACAGCCCCAGGATATCGCTGCAGGAGTTCCTCAGGGCAGTGACCTAGGTCCACCCATCTTCAGCTGCTTCATCAATGACCTTCCCTCCAACATAAGGTCAGAAATGGGGCTGTTCGCTGATGACTGCAGTGTTCAGCGCCATTCACAACTCCTCAGATAATGAAGCAGTCCACGCCCGCATGCAACAAGACCTGGACAACGTTCAGGCTTGGGCTGATAAGTGGCAGGTAACATTCGCGCCACAGAAGTGCCAGGCAATGACTATCTTGAACAAGCGAGAGTCTAACCACCTCCCCATGACATTCAACAGTATTACCATCACCTAATCCCCCACCATCAACATCCTGGGGGTCACCATTGACCAGAAACTTAACTGGACCAGCCACATAAATACTGTGGCAACAAGAGCAGGTCAGAGGCTAGGTATTCTGCGGCAAGTGTCTCACCTCCTGACTCCCCAAAGCCTTTCCACCATCTACAAGGCACAAGTAAGGAGTGTGATGGAATACTCTTCACTTGCCTGGATGAGTGCAGCTCCAACAACACTCAAGAAGCTCGACATCATCCAGGACAAACAGCCCGCTTGATTGACACCCCATCCACCACCTTATACATTCACTCCCTCCACCACCGGCGTACCGTGGCTGCAGTGTGTACCATCTACAAGATGCACTGCAGCACCTCCCAAACCCGCGACCTCTTCCACCTAGAAGGATAAGGGCAGCAGGCGCATGGGAACACCATCACCTCCAAGTTCCCCTCCAAGTCATACACCATCCTGACTTAGAAGTATATCGCCGATCCTTCATCGTCGCTGGATCAATATCCTGGAACTCCCTCCCTAACAGCACCGTGGGAGTACCTTCACCACGCGGACTGCAGCGGTTCAAGAAGGCGGCTCACCACCACTTTCTCAAGGGCAATTAGGGGTGGGCAATAAATGCTGGCCTTGCCAGCGATGCCCACATCCCATAAAAACGAATTTTTTAAAAACGATGAATGTCACCAAGCAGTTCCACCATGGAGGACATTATAGCAGAGCCCATTCCTGGCCTGACCCGATGCCCTGCGACATAAGTGCTTTCCAGCAGGGGTGATTGTGAACAGCAGTCAGGAGTTGGAGCCATGGTTAATGTTTCATGTCGACGGCCTTTCGCCAGAACTTTAAAAGTTATTTGTCATAAATCTTCATTTCTAACTTTCCTAGCTAATATGCTGACACCCTTGGTGGAGTCTTGGGTACTAAGGTGCAGACATACATGGGCCAGTGAATATACTGTTGTGGCTTTCAAAAACGTACGTTCTTGTATCTGTTTTTCTCCCTTTCCTTTTGTCAGGAAGTACTTCTTCACATAAAGGTTAGTGGAAATTTGGAACTCGCTTCCCCAAAAAAGCTGTTGAGGCTGGGGGGTCAATTGAAAATTTCAAAACTGAGATTGATCGATTTTTGTTAGGCAAGGGTATTCAGGGTTATGGAACCAAGGCGGGTAGGTGGAGTTAACATACAGATAAGCCATGATCTAATTGAATGGTGGAATAGGCTTGATGGGAGAAATGGCTTACTCCTGTTCCTATGTCAAAACATTGCTGATAAAAAGCCAAATTTGAATGTGTTTATTCCGTTTCTGTCCTTTCAGGCGCCGCGGAGGTAAATATGCAGTGGGCTCGGCCTGCATTGGAGGTGGGCAAGGGATCGCCATCATCATCGAGAATGTGAAGTAAAGAAAAGGGGACACACAAAGAATGCCCAGCTACAAGAACCAAACTACAGCATTCGGTGCTTCTTGTTGCTGTCTTTGTCTTGTGGTAGCTGCTGCTGCAGTATCTTACACTAAGGCCCTACTCGACCTCCTTCCAAAAACGTTACCTGACCAAATTCCCTGGCATTCCCTTTTTGGGAAAAAGACTGGCAGTAACGCAAATAGAAATAGATGATGGCAATGCCAGAGGTGTGGTCAGCCAGCGTTTTACTTGCGGATGTGTAAAAATAATCAGTGGAAATTCTGCAAAGGGTATCACTGTTCAAGAATACCAAAGAACGCCAATCTTACTCAAATTGTGTTGGCTAAACAATTTTTTTTTGTTTTTGTTCTTAAACAAAAAATACATTTCCCTTCCCTTAATCTTCAGAAAACCTTCTCCAGCTGTTGTGCACAATGGTTCAGACAACAGATGGCTGGGCAACAGAAGCCAAGTTTATAGGATGATCGAGGGAAATTGTTCACTATGCCCAAGCGTTCAAATCACCAAGGACACGAGCTTAAAAATGAGGAAGTCATGAGTAAGAGAGAACTTTTTTGATTTTTTGGTCAAGAGGCTTATGGAATAGGTTACCAAGAAAAATCATTGATGTGGGAAGTATAAATGGATTTAACAGATAAATGTAAATTTATAATAACAACATGTAAATTTATGTCTGGAGAAAGAAGGGATTGAGAGATAACTGGAGTTGAAATAAAAAAGGAATAGACATTTTGAGCCTAATGATCTCCTAATCCTAAAAATGATTGTTTGTATGATCAGTGTTTTCATTTCTTGTTCTCTTCCCGTAACCAGACGCTGCTTCACTCGGCAGTGCAGCCAAGAATTGGCTGAATTAATTGCAATGTGTAGGCAGTCCCGAGACTCGAACACATGATCATCTGCTTGGGGATGCCAGCACTGTGGTCACTGAACCACTGGGATTTTCCTTCAAACTTCAATGGATTTATTGAAAGCTGCTAATATAAAACAGCTTTTTATCTCTCCCTTCTCCTCATCCCAATAGCATTTTTTTGGTGTTGTGAATGTTTTTTTGTTTCTTTAAGTTTTGTAAAATTGACAAGCCAAACCCATGCTGCTCATTTGTTTTTAATTAATTTCCTCCAATTTCTCTTCTGTTCTTAAGGCAGCAACTCGTGCTGGGATTCTATTCACACAGACGCTGGAAGCCCTTATTATGTGTATTCTTGAGATATAACCCTAGACAGTGAATGTTTGCTGGTTATTTGACTGCAGGAGGAATCACAGTTGAGACCAATCCTATGTTCATCTGGGATTATATTTTGCTGTTTGTGTAATATTAGAAAAAGATTCTTTTTTTTAAATCCCTGCCAATTTAGTGAGGGTTTTACAGTAACTCCTGAGTCCACAATCACACACATCCCAGCAGATGTCACCAGATGACAATCAAAGGTGGGACTCTGTTTTCCCCTTCTCTCTGCAGTCCTGGCTGAAATCAACTATTTCGGCACAAACCAGGGATGGAGCCCAAGACCTAGTCCAAATCGCTCATCACTACTCAGTACATTGCATTTAATGTCTGAACCATTAGGAGAGTCCCTATCTTTTATATAGAGGCCCTGAATTTTCTGGGGGTCCCGCTCTGTTGGCACAAGTACAGCATAGTGGAGTAGAACCTCTGTCTGTCCTAGCCTCAAGCCAGAGACCGCATCTCAAATACCGGGGACTGGCTCATTTACATAGCCAGAGTGGGCGCATCAGCAGTGCCTACCATGAACCACCAGCTGGAATGTTGGCAGAGAGGAGGCCTGGCAAGGCCACAAAGAAACTCCTGTATCTCACCTCTTATCCCAACAAAACAAGCAGGTCTCTTTGATTTGGAGGCTCTTTTATAGGTCTTGGCTGACATGAGGGCATACCCGGTGGAATTCCTGGGAACACTCCCTTGATGTAGGAGGCATGGGTAGAAGATCACCCCCCCCCCCCCCCCCCCAAAAAAAGAAAACCCTCTACTGGAATCTAAAGGGCCACAGCAAATCGGGCAGAATCCTGGCATAATTAGGTTACTCCCCAAATTCCTGGCGACCCTTGAGTGGAAATTAGGCTCAGGAATTTCAGGGCCTAAGTATTTTTTGAAAACTTGATTTTGGGGCTGGAATTGTAATTTTGGGATGCCTTGACTTTTTTCCTGCTACATCTGTGAATCTTTATAGAGTATAAAGGAGAAGGGTTATTGAAAGTGCACTTTCCAAACAAGAATTATACAACCTACATCTACAGCATGGACTACGAAGTAAAAGCACTGATACGAAGTACCAAGTGCTGACCTGTTTGGAGAAAGTAGTATGGAAAATTGGCCATGGAAGTTTCCAGTAATTAAGTGCAAATAATTTCTTGCTTTTTAAAAAATTTAAACATAACCGCTCAATTTATTTTTGTGTTGTCATTACATCAGTGTCCCAGAAAGCACCTATAGTCAATGCCACTATCTTTTCCGGCTGCTGGTGGGTGGAGTAGCCCCACCTACCTGTGCAGGTCAGTGATATGATTTCTCACCCATTGATTACTCTAGCCATTGAAGACGGTCAAATGGCCAGAAACCAGTTTACAACTTCAAAACAATTGTACGTGTTTAACTGCACCAATGTTGCAGATGCCATCCTACAATATAAATGGGCACTTTCACGTTGCAGCACCAGCAGTCACGAGCTATATTGTAAACCGTTCTGTAATAGCAGCGAAGCACGAGATTATTGTCCTTATTGCCACTCTTGGGTATCCATTATTCTGTGTAAGGTCGTGGGAAAGGGGGCATTCTCTGTGATATTCAAAACGGAGACGACCAGGAATTAGAAGTAAATGAATCCCAGCACTTTTTCCTGTAAATTAAAATTAGGTTCCAACTGTAATACAACAGCTCTTCACTTAATAGTGCTGCGTCTCACATACAGCAGTCTCTGATTTAACAGACATTGCCATGGATCCCTCTCTAATTGGAGCATTTACATCTCCCTAAAATCTTTTGTAGCTCCCAAAGGTTGTTTCTGAAAGAGGGCAGGTTGTTTCAGCTGGACTCTCTGTCTGTACTGGTATGCACAGGAGGAAAGGCCTTTCATTGGTGTGACCAATATAAAGGAGGAAAGAAGAAGGGGCACCTGAAAGTAATGCTGACTAACGCATTGTGCATTTCCATTTTTATTTCAAAATTTCTAGCATTAATCATTTTTTTTCCTTTTTACTTGCCAAAAATTGTGTTCGAGAATATTGGCTGTATCTGGGATCTGTTTTTTAATATAATTGCACAGATTCTAGATCAGTTATACATTTTATCTGTCTGATATTTTTGTTCCATAAGCAAAAATGAAACCGTGCCTTACATAACTTGACCTCTTGTTTCTTGGTGAAGCAGTGACAGAAAATAAATTACTAATGATTTTGTTTTATTGGTGCCTTGTAATTGTATTTTGATTTTATTGTACTGCATTGTAATATACACAATTGGAATAAAATATAAATGTGTTATTTTTTATTATATATTTTCCTGCTCTTACCCATTTTTGGGCTGCCTTGCTCCATGCATTGTTTACTAAGAGGAGCTGGGAGGTGATCCATTCTTGGATCCCTGTCACTGCTGCTGAGCAGCTACCAGTAAGTGCATAAGAGCAGCCTGGGGGGTGTAGCTTTTCTGAATATTATTTCCTTTTCCTTCCCCAAGGGCCAGTGCCTCCAACAGCACGACCAAATATCAAAATCTTGCTTTTGTTGAAACTTGTGTGCCAAATGAGAAAAGGTTTTTAAATGCCAGAAAATCAAAGCAATAAACTGAGGGTCCACAGTGATTTTTCTGTTAGAACTTCTGAGCTCTTAGTAATGCTGAGCCAGTTTCAACCAATTTTTTATAATTAACTTCCCACAATTTCTCTTCTGTTCTTAAGGCAGCAACTCATGCTGGGATTCTATTCACACAGGCACTGGAAGCCCTTAATATGTGTATTCTTAAAATAAAAACCCAGACAGTGAATGTCAGCTGGCTATTTGACCACAGAAGGAATCACAGTTGAGCCTAATCCTATGTTCATCCGGGATCATAGTTAGCTGTTTGTGTAATATTAGAAAAAGGGTTTAATAAAAGATTTTTTTAAATCCCCGTCAATTTAGTGAGGGTTTTACAGTAACCCCTGATGTCCACAGTCACACACTTCCTAGCAGATGTGAAGGGTGCTGCATAAACGCAAGTTCTTTGAAGGCTGCGGTGTGCATGAGCACCTGCAGCTCTCCGGTATTCCGCCCAAGTGGCTGTTTGTCATATCTGAGTATTCATAGTAAGTGTTGGGACTATGGAGGGGCAACACGGAGGAGTCTGAGCCTGTTCTAAACCCACATCTGTGCAAGTATTTCCAGCAGGGGTCAGTAGGCAGCAGGAAATTTAGCCAATTTCTCTAATCTGACAACGCCGTTCCTTCATTGCCACTGGGTCTAAATCCTGGAAATCCCAACCTAACAGCATTTTGGGAGTAGCTTCACCATGTGGAGTGCAACAGTTCAAGAAGAAGGTCGTCTACGTTCTCAAGGGCAATTAGTGATGCCGACCTTGCCAGCGATGTCCACAACCTGAGGAATGATAAATGGCAAAATAGTTGGTAACCGGAAACAAAGAAACTAAACTACTGAGAAACTTTTACCTGTATTTGGAAAGGTTCAATCTATTCTCACATTTGTCGTGTCTAGTATTTCTGTATATCTGCTTATGCTGCTGTGAATACGAATGAATGCAGATCAGAATGGAACATATGGCATCACTGTGTCATTACTGTCCTATCTGCAATTACAGTAGCTGTAATTGCGATTAAATAATAATTAATTCTGCATATCAAGAATGTAAAGCATAAGAGGAGATTAGGCCCATTAATTCACTCCCTTCAACCCTATCATGGACTTCACCCCATCTTTGCAATTTTAAGAGGCACTAACCTGTTTATTTTAAACAGGTTAAAGCTTCTGTAAAAGTAGTCATACAATCCCCATGTTAAGCATTGTTGGTTTTAATCTCCTGAGCAAAATTTCTACATAATTACAACTGATCCCCAAATGTTATCAGGCAAAACTCTAAAATCTTCACCTATCCTCGTGTCTCTGCTATTCAGTCTTGATCTGCTGTCCTGAAGACAATATTCCCTCCCCAGCAGCACTGAAACCTTTGTGTCCTGTGGAATGTTTGGTCAGCTCGGTTTATACTTAATCCCGCCCGACCACAATTTCATCTCAGCTTCAACTGCTTTTCAGGATAATGGGCTGATTGAAATATTCACCATGCAGTGCTATCCTTTAACTGTGGGACTGCTGATCTTCAATTTCCTGGTGCAGTGTGTCTTCCTTCAGAGGAAGCACCAGTGCTCAATTCCATGGTGCTATACAGGCAATCTCTTCAGTAGGCCTGCCTTGCCTTGATACATTGCAGAGAGTTTATCAGTGTAACTACTTCTGCATCAACCACTGTAGTACTGCTTCAATTCCACCCCATCTCTCTCCCTCTGGAAACTACCACGAAGTCAAGGATAGGCAGGAAAGAAGGTCTCCGAAAATCCTCAAGCCTTTGATCCTGACATAAACGCTGGGATAGGCCCGGCAGGTGTCTTCCCCCTGAATATTTGTTTTTCATTGGTGGATGCTTGTGCCAATATGCTCACATCTGGGGCACCCGTCTGAGCTGGGGAGGGTGGGAGAAGCAGCACTTTCCAGCCGCTCACATTTACGCTGGCAGCCCTACCCAACGATTTCTTTTTAAGTGCCTATCAGACCCCTTTACATGTGGGCCGATCAGGACAGAGGCCTGCCAGAGTTCTTCAGGAATCCAGGCCAAGACACAAGCCTGGATCCTGTCTTCTCAAAGTGGGCTCTACTTCTGCTGTGCCTCCTTTCACACAAAGCACCAGCCACATGGTGGATTCCAGGCTAGAGCCGTCAAAAACCCCAGCTTGGGAATCTCTACCACCGGCTACCCCACTCTGAGGCAGAGTTTCCACCCTATCCCACAAAATTAGCAGTATAGGCTGTGATTCATTATATCCAGCTTCAGGCCTAATTCAAGGGCTTTCTGCTTCATTCCCATCTAATTTACAGAGGGAATATACCAAAAGATGCAGGAGATATTCTGAATGAAATGCCTACTCTACTCGCTGGCTACTGCTAAGTAGCAGCTCAAAAGCATAAAACAGAGCAATAGGAAGTGATTAATACTCACTTACTTTGCTAAACTGCTTTCATTCATATATGACCCAAGTCTCGTGTTGAATTTGCCCTAATTATACCACTTTGGTAGGAGTTTAACAGGACTGAATTAGAGCTGCTGGAGTTTGACAGCATGAGGAGTCCTTTGATCTGGCATTGCTCTGGAGGGGGAACCTGGGGTTTCATAGAACTGTGGCAGGTGAACCAGAGATTTGGGTCAACTGGGGGTTGAATGTGAGGTTTGGCTCATTGGTATCTGTCAGCAATGAGGGGAAGGGCAGGCCACGAGTCTTTCAGCATTGATTGGGAGAGGAGGAAGCTGGTTTTTGTGGCATTCTAAGGGAACTGCGTAAACATTCAATTTGATGTTTTGTGATTGGTTCCTGGATGTTTATCTCTGTCCTATGCTCTCTCACACTCACTCTATATCTGCCTCTCTGACAGAAATAAGAAAATGTAAGCTTTCTAATTAATAACTATCAACAGTACACAGGTGGTAATTAAAGCATTCAAAATTTAACTTGATTGTTTTTATTTGAAAAACAAATATATAAATGTTTCTCTCTGTTGTGTCTGGCAGCTGTTAGTAATTAGAATGATTCAATTTTCTGTCAATATGTGCTAATCACTTAAGTTAATTAGAAGCTATTTGCTTCAAAACTTACTTTTTTAGAAAAGTGAACTATAATTAGGAAACACTCGGCATCCTGCTGTGCCGCTCATCACATCCCATCACTCTGCCTTCCCTACCCTACTCCTGTATAGCCTTCCTCACACCAACTTACCTTGCACCCCCCCATCCCTCTCTATCTACATTATCACTTCCCCATCTCACTAGCCACCCCTCACACTCACCCTCATCCTAGTGCAATCATACCAACTAACAACACACAAGGGTAGGCACTTGAGTGTTTTAGCCAATGTTCATGTGAAGTTTCTGTTAATGTGGTGTCAAACATTGAAACCTTTATTTTCAACACTGTGTTCTTGGACAGATTTGTGTGCACCTTTGGA